>BQMF02000195.1:0-748436 GCA_027922465.2 Turritopsis dohrnii | reverse complement strand
CCTGTGTTTCTTCATCAGTTCTTTCGTCGATTTGCTGCCTAAAACAATCAAATTTAAATCAAAATATTCGTATACAAAAAGAAACACGTCTTCTTCGCGAAGTTTCTTTCTCACGAAATGATCGTTGACAAATTTCGAACGATTAACATTGCATTGCTCGCACTCCTCCAAAGACGTTTTTCGGCTGATTTCCACTGCGCAAGCCAAAAATAACAAAACGGAGGAGCATATACTAATCGCGAAAAATCAAAAAAATCACTCTCGCTTTGGCGTGGTTTTACGACAAAAAGGGAAAAAATAAGAAGGTTTTGACCGTGAAAAAAAAACAAATATGTCACTCTCTAAAATAAAAACCGGATGCACAATCGCGAATTAGTATAATAAGACTAGTATCCCGGGTAAAAACTTTTTACCGAACTTAACTTTGAAAACATTAGGTCAAATCTGCCATTCCTGTGGTACGTACGCGTCACTCGCCACCCATGTTCAGTATGCGTTGTGTCACAGAATTTAACTCGTGTATATAAAAGTTTCTTTTCAGGCATTAATTTGTTATTACATTCAGAAGATTAAAAACAGAAACAAATAGCAACATGGCTCAGAATAATATATTTATACGCAGAAGAGAAGTAACTTTAATGTAAAAAAAATGGCAATATATAACACAGAACTGTTTACCCAGACATACGAAACCAAACATTGAATAACATTACAAAATGTGAATTGAAAACAAATTGATACCTTCCAACTGTGTTTCTTTCGTGCGGAAGTTACATTATACAGCAACCATTAATGAATTTTTGAAACGATATATAGTCTGTTCTTCCCAAAACCATCAACGTCATGATTAAAACCATGAGTTTCATTTCTTTATGCTTTTTTTTATTATTACCTAAAAAATTAATACTTGAATTGTAATACCGAAAACCTAATCATGCTATAAGAATATTGAAATAAACAACAACAACAAAAAGTGAAATTCAACTACGCATTTATCCTTAAAACAAAAATTTACCCAGAAGATAAAAAGTCACAAATAAAATCATAATGCCAAACTTATATATATACCCAGGTACGTAAACGATTACCATAACACAAAATAATGCATAAACATTTCATTGCACAGTAATAACTAATGAACTTCTTAAATACATAATCCATTCACATCTACCTTATGAATAATAATCAAAAACACAAACGTGATGACAGAATTTATATATCTAAAGAGTTTATAAAAAATTGAAAACAACCACATTTTTAATCTGAGTTAAAATCTCCTCTGGCTAATTCACAACAGTTAAACAACCCTTTATTCTTATTTATCCAGCATACCAACTGTGTTATAACTAAATAGATTTATACTATTTTAACTTTAGCTGAACTTTAAACAAAATGGGATACCTTTCACTGCCAATTCACATGTTAGTAAACTAAACAGCATTGATCATCTTCTGTAGACATTTTCAAACACTTCTAAACTCTTTACTTCTATATTCATACCTATAAACAAATTACTAATACTTTATTTACTTTCCAGCACAAACATACATAGGTATTTATAAAACACTTTCGCTACCATTTTTTTTTAAGTGAAATACATAAAACTGCTCTCTTCGTTTGGAAAAACTGCTAAACTTTCTGTATTTTCCAGTAGATTTTGTACTTTTTGGCAGGCAGACAAAAGCATCAAGCATCGATATAAATTAGATACAATAGATACAATCAGACAGCATAACACATTCCCCACTTCCACAGCGTCATGAGAAATAAAAACATTCATAGCTGTAGGACCATTTTTAATGTAATAATAGCGCGCGTTACCAAAACAAATTTCTCTCGGCTTCCTTTTCATCCAGCAGCATATACACATTCTAAACGATAGAATAACTAAGACATCCACTCAAAGCTAAATCAATTAATCTTTCAAAACTAAATTAAAACCATTCCTTACTGTGTAAATAAACATGAAACTGCATTTCTCCACTGCACTTTCTTCTGTATAGCGATATTTGATAACTAAAACGTAAACAAACATTTAAAAACCTGTTCTTTTATTAATCTAAATTATTAAACAATAAAAGTCTTATCGTTCTGCACAGGCAAATTTTAAAAACTTCACTGCACTTCTTCTGTATAAAAGTTTTATAATAATACCTTTTGTTCGTTCGATCTTTCTGCAGCTAATTTTTAAAAACTTCACTGCACTTCTTCTGTATATCTAAATATGATTTTTCATTGTAAACAAACGATAATAAAACGTTTTATAATAATAACAATACCTTCGTGCATACAAACCTGTGTTTCTTCATCAGTTCTTTCGTCGATTTGCTGCCTAAAACAATCAAATTTAAATCAAAATATTCGTATACAAAAAGAAACACGTCTTCTTCGCGAAGTTTCTTGCTCACGAAATGATCGTTGACAAATTTCGAACGATTAACATTGCATTGCTCGCACTCCTCCAAAGACGTTTTTCGGCTGATTTCCACTGCGCAAGCCAAAAATAACAAAACGGAGGAGCATATACTAATCGCGAAAAATCAAAAAAATCACTCTCGCTTTGGCGTGGTTTTACGACGAAAAGGGAAAAAATAAGAAGGTTTAGACCGTGAAAAAAAAGTAAATACGTCACTCTCTAAAATAAAAGTGGGATGCACAATCGCGGATTATTATAATAAGACTAGTATCCCGGGTAAAAACTTTTTACCGAACTTAACTTCGAAAACATTAGGTCAAATCCACCATTCCCGTGTACGTACCCCGTGACGAAAAAATAAATCATAGAATCGCAACTCAAAAACATCCCAGGCGGTGTTGCTCGCCACCCATGTTCAGTATGCGTTGTGTTGTGAAATTTAACTCGTGTAAAAGTTTCTACAGGCATTAATGTTTTAATTCATTTCTTACATTCAGAAGATTAAAAACAGAAACAAATAGCAACATGGCTCAGAATAATATATTTATACGCAGAAGAAAAGTAACTTTAATGTAAAAAAAAAATGGCAATATATAACACAGAACTGTTTACCCAGACATACGAAACCAAACATTACAAAATGTTAATTCAAAACAAATTGATACCTTCCAACTTTTTCTTTTGTTCCAAAGTTACTACTGGACTGCAACCATTAATGAATTTTTGAAATGATATTTAGTCTGTTCTTCCCAAAACCATCAACGTCATGATTAAAACCATGAGTTTCATTTCTTTATGCTTTTTTTATTATTACCTAAAAGCATAATATTTCAATTGTAATACCGAAAACCTAATCATGCTATAAGAATATTGAAATAAACAACAACAAAAAAAAAGAAAAAAAAATTAAATTCAAGTACGCATTTATCCTAAAAACAATAACTAAGAACAAAAATTTACACCCAGAAGTCACAAATAAATAAAATCATAATGCCAAAGTTAATTACCCAGGCATAGTACGTAAACGATTACCATAACACAAAATAATGCATTAACATGAAAAAATAAAAAAATAAGAAAAATTCCATGAATTAGAATGTCGCATAAACAAATACAGGTATATACATCCACTGGGGGAGCATTATCAAAAACAAATTCAAATTATGATGCTGATAATAGTCGGAACGTCAGACAGAGATACATTACACATGAAACAACAGTGAATAATTATTAGCTGGATGACGAAGAAGAACATGATCAAACTAAATACCCAAGTATTCCCAAACTCATAATATAAAGATGATACTTTCCTAAATGACGTTTATTTGTTTTTACTTTCTTTCTTGTGAAAAAGGAACAAATCTAAATGAATAAACCACGCAGAAGAAGACACTATAATCACATTTAAAAAGTAAAAATACGCTTAAATGAATAAAATCTATAAAGATCATGTATGATGTAGCTACAGCCAAAGAGCCTTTCAACAGCAACAGCTTACGCTTGCCTCATGGTCACAACTCTGGAACCATTTTTGTTTTTGTAAATAACAGAACAATATAATAATACAGAATAATAATAAGTAACATCACCTTTGCTAAGCATGCTGTTGTTAACAATAACAACGATGCTCCACCACATCCAAGTTATTCGCCCCGTAAAGTTTTTCTTTCTTTTTCGTCTTTCTGTACTGATATGCTAACGAAGAAAACAATCAGTTTTTCGTATATTTATGTCCACTTCTTAATTAAATCTCTACGAAGTGGTAGCTCAACGAAAACGATAAAAAAACAAAAACATTTTACCTGAGTAAAGATCTTTCTGCAGGCATCCGTTTTTAAGTTCTAGAAACAAAAAAGGAAAGGTATTATAATAAGTAAAGTTAGTAAATAAGTAAAAGATTCTTGTACATTCTGCACTGTCAACAATAATGTACTCTACTTGATAAACCCGAAAAGAAAACGATCCCGAAACTTAAATTTTTTTCAGTTCTTTCGTCGATTTGCTTCCACACTTGTTAGTTCAATCTTCACAATACGTTTTTTCGCAGAAACTACCTAAAACAATCAAATTTAAATTAAAATATTCGTATACAAAAAGAAACACGTCTTCTTCGCGAAGTTTCTTGCTCACGAAATGATCGTTGACAAATTTCGAACGATTAACATTGCATTGCTCGCACTCCTCCAAAGACGTTTTTCGGCTGATTTCCACTGCGCAAGCCAAAAATAACAAAACGGAGGAGCATATACTAATCGCGAAAAATCAAAAAAATCACTCTCGCTTTGGCGTGGTTTTACGACGAAAAGGGAAAAAATAAGAAGGTTTTGACCGTGAAAAAAAAACAAATATATCACTCTCTAAAATAAAAGTGGGATGCACAAAGCGAATTAGTATAATAAGATAGCTATTGAAATGAGTTGTGAGTCCTTCTCTTTTTATACGGTCATGGTGTATAGCAAAGGAGCCAGTGGATAGCAGAGGTGCCAGTGGACAGCAGAGTTGCAGTTGGATAGCAGGGTTGCCAGTTGAGATCACAAGTTCAAGTAGGAAGCCAAATTTTGCTTGATTCAATAAGGCTTGTGGTCTTAGTGGTTGACAACTGTGTCGCGTCGTTTCTATGTATACTAGTATCCCGGGTAAAACCTTTTTACCGAACTTAACTTCGAAAACATTAGGTCAAATCCACCATTCCCGTGTACGTACCCCGTGACGAAAAAATAAATCATGGAATCGCAACTCAAAAGTGTACCTATGTTGTAGAGCGTGAAAAACTGATCAAAAAAATGTATGGGATCCTTTCGCTACGACCAACCGTTAGAGAGATATCGCTGATCAAAGATTTCGATGACGTCATATCCGCAGTACCAAATAAAATTTTGACCCAAATGTTGCGTCACCCCATCGCCCGTATCGCGGACCCTAAAAAACGTCAGTTATCCCTATTGGTTCTTGAGCTATTTCCCCAAAAACGTCGCGTTCGATTGGGGCTGCAATGCAATGATTCCCCGTGATCATAAAAAAAACTGACGTCAAATGATGCCACGTGCTTTTGGAATGATCGTGAAAAAAGTGTCTCTCGCCTCTACGTGGTTTTACGCGCACATAAGAGGACGATGACCGTAAAAATTAAACAAATATATCACTCTCTAAAATAAAAGTGGGATGCACAATCGCGGATTATTATAATAAGACTAGTATCCCGGGTAAAAACTTTTTACCGAACTTAACTTCGAAAACATTAGGTCAAATCCACCATTCCCGTGTACGTACCCCGTGACGAAAAAATAAATCATAGAATCGCAACTCAAAAGTGTACCCATGTTGTAGAGCTCGAAAAGCTGATCAAAAAAGTGTATGGGATCGTTTCGCTACGACCAACCGTTGCGGAGATATCGCTCATCAAAGATTTCGATGACGTCATATCCGCAGTACCAAATAAAATTTAGGCCCAAATGATGCGTCACCCCATCACCCGTATCGCTGACCCCAAAAAACGTCAGTTATCCCTATTGGTTCTTGAGATATTTCCCCAAAAACGTCGCGTTCGATTGGGGATGCAATGCAATGATTCCCCGTGATCATAAAAAACTGACGTCAAATGATGCCACGTGCTTTTGGAATGATCGTGAAAAAAGTGTCTCTCGCACCTACGTGGTTTTACGCGCACATAAGAGGACGATGACCGTAAAAATTTAACAAATATATCACTCTCTAAAATAAAAGTGGGATGCACAACGCGGATTATTATAATAAGATTAACCTTAAGAATGTTTGACTAGAAAAAAATGGTATGTATATAAATTAATATATCTCTATCGGTTGATGTGCTGGCTTTTTCAAGAAATTTGTAATATGCATATGAAGTATGGCCAGTACTCTTGATGCATTGGTTTTCAAAATGTGCATATATACAACTTTCATTCAAGTAGTTTTTAATCATTAACTACTTTCAGATTTTTTTAGGAATTGAATCTCACTACTACAGCAGTGCCTTCTGAGCAGCATCCCCCTTTTGTTTCAATCAAACCAAGAATCTCTATTTTACCTCCTTCCTCTCTTGTTTCATTCAAAAAGACATTCATATTAGGCGCAGGCTTCAAATTCTGTTATGTAGGTAATAAAAGGGAAGTTTCCCCACTGACTATGGGTCTTTGTCTTGGGATGCTTGTAGGAAGCCTCCATAGAAATTGTTCCAAAATTGGTACTGGTGATGTCATCCGTGCCTTTGTCTTTGTTATTTTTTTAGGTAACAACGGGATAAAGAAACACCCCTATAACCTATGGGCGTGTTATTTAGTGTGTTTAATAGAGGAAGTATGATAATTTGGACAAATCTTTCAAACTTCTTCCATGTTTTAAGAACATTTGCTTATATTATATTGATGTGATATGCTGAGTATCAGTTCTAATGTCAATCCTTCCTCTTCAGTTCCGACGCGTTTCTTGTTGGTCAGCGCGTTAAGCAGCTGATCTTTCATTAGCGTTTGTCCTTCTGTCCCATAGTTTTGTCTACAGTTCTAGCCTGGATGCTCATTGAAGGCTGATACTACTTAAAAATAAGATTGGAATAGAGCCTATTTGCTAATCGTGGCTTAATTCAGATTTTTCAGATAATTTATAATTAAAGCAATTTTATCAGGGTGAGTGCGGCTTCAAATGGAAGCATGAGTTTTACGGTTTGCCCATCACACCTAAGAGGATAGAAAGCCCTAGATCACACATATATTGTTTTGGAAATAACAGCTTAAGGAAGGGTTATTTTTCACCGGAGAAAAAAAGGAATGGTGATATTATCACCGTATGTTATAATTCTTAAGCCTGTTTTTATATACTGTTGAGTTAGATTTTGTGTTTTGTGCTATATTGGTCAAACCTGGAGATAGAGAGAGCTTTGCTGCCTCCATAAGAACCTCTTACATTACATCGGATATGTAATGTTATTTTTTATGTGTTCACGCAAATGTTTCCATCAATATAGCCAAGTTTTCAATGTTACTTTACCCTGCCTAAGATAAAAATTAAATATTATGCACATAAAAATAAAATATGTAGAAATCTACCTAGTCGTCCACAAAAATAAGCAGACAACATCTTGAAGTTTATCAATCATTTATTTACCTGTGAAAGTGCGTGATGTACTCAAATCCAAAATGACTCTATCAATTAGCCAAATTCCAAATCGGGGGTCTGAACTCTAATGTGGGGAAATGTTCACAATATCCGCCATATTTGTTGTGATTGATAAACGATTCAAGCAGACAAGACATTGAAGTACATAGACCGTACACAAAAAATAGTTTACTGAAATTGCACTATTTTAACAACTTTAAAGAAAAAGATAAGAATGGAATGACCTTGAAGTGTTATAGATTGCCAAAATGTGCTGAACATTGGAGATCAGGGAAAAAAACACCGCAAGATTTTCCAAATCTTATTGTTCCTGGATCACAGTATCAGCTATTGCAAAATAAAGTAATGAACTGTAGTAAATTACCAAAAAAAAGACAAAAAAGTTTTTAAAACTATATAAGAAATAAACTAACAACTGCAACCATTAATACAATACCTAGCAAAATTTCCACTGTAGAAACAGTGAACTGCACCAACAATATGTTAATAATACATCTGAAAAACTATTAAGATTTTATTTGCTTGACAGATAAGCAAGAAATTAAGCAAAATAAACGCAAGCAAATAATCCGAAAACTTGACAGAACAGCTGAGAAAGTCTAAAGGTGAAGCACAAGAACTTGACTTTAAGCATTTAAAAGCCTTCGGAGAATTAGAAGTTCAGAAGAGAATACAGCCACAGTTTGACTAATCTATAGTGATTGACGCGACTGAGTTTAAGTTACAGTGTGCAACTAAGTATATTATGAATCCGTTGATGTTTTCTAATTATAAAATCACTCAAACTGGTAAAGCATTGGTATTATCCTCACGGAATGGGGAACGTGTTCCGTGATATATACGTACCCAGAGAGAAAACAAGAGTCCTGCTTTTTGTTGAGGAAGAGCACGAATTAATGAGTGATAGGGGATTCACTGTGCAAGTTCTATTGCTATTAAATGTATTCACTTAAACTGACCCAACAAAAAGGACACTGAAAATGAAGTTCAGTGGAACTTTGCTTCAATAAGAGTCCACATTGAACGATTTATCGTTAAAGTTGGGGACTGGACAATTATATTAAACAAAATTTAGTCATTGAACCAAATGGACTAACTGAGTGTATGGCAAATGCTTTGTCATATTGTTAACATTACGTTACCTTCAATTGGAACAAACGATTAAAAGACAATGTGATGGTAACCAATTCATGATGAATGGATGTATTTCTACTTGTTATTTTTTCATTATACATAATGAAAAATCTCAAACTTGTCTATGTTGATAAAAGGTGTCTAATGTAAAGTCCAATTCATTCAGTTACAAATGTTTTCTGTAAACTTTAGCCTTCCCACTTCTTTTTCACATGATGTGAACCAGCAAGGGTTAGAGATTTTTTAAATTTGTTGGTAATAATAACAATTAGAATTGTACATTAGTAAAACAACTTTATCATTTGTCAATATATATTTATTTGAAATAATGTTGTATCTTTGTTATCTTTTAGCTTGTCCATCAAAATGCTTGCTTATTTTTGACCATTTGCCACTTGGAATGTTCAAAAACTTTTCCTGGAATTCCATTTTCTTCATGTATTGATAGTCTCCAAACTGATTTAATTTAGAAAGATGTGCTAAATCTCACAGATGATTTGTTTTCAACTTTTCAGCTTGATAACACTGGATGAAGATGTTCAGTTACTGGAACACAAGTTTCCGGTTGAGATCATTAATAACAGGGTGCAGTGTAGAGTGATATTGTAGACTGCAAGAAAATGTGTAGAATGACTGGATTTTGAAGTCAGTTTTTCAACTAACCTTGGTGGATAACGTTTATATTTCTTATATTTCTTCTTCAGTACCACTCAAAAATTAACCACAAAAATTAATCTGATCTTTTGTGAAATTTGCATGTTTTCCGCGTTATTAAACCCCTAATCTTCTCAACACAACTGTCTACATTGACAAAAACAAAAATGAAAGCCGCTTTTAAGCTACCATTTTGAAAATATTTCCCCCAAAAACATCGCAACTGCGTTTTGGAATTTGGCTAATGGCATTCTGTGTTTGTAGTAATGTAATTTAGTAATTATCAAGCAAAAGAACAAAATAAATTTAAATTCAAATTTTTGATGGTCGATTAAGATGTGAATGAAAAGAAAAGGGTTTTTAAAAAATGACAGCAATTTGGAAAACAATGAACAAATTGAAGCTGTGTGTTCACGAAAAACGTTTAACTATTACAGTGTGTCCCAGATAATTTCGGTCTGAGATTTTAACAAGCTATAACTTTTTACACATATATCAGATTTTAAAAACTTATAATTTAAATAATTTAGTCCAAAAGCTTTGTAGTAAATAAGCTTTCTTTAAACTGTCCTGGTCATTAATTCCTTAATGCTTAATAAAAGTAAGTTTTCACGTGCCATTATTCTTTTGTTTATTAAGAACATCTCGTGGTTTTATTGAACATGCTAAAATTGATATCTCATCACAAAGTTAACAAGAAATGATGCGCATGTGAACAAATCGCGTTTCTTGCTTAAGAGGGTTACATAAAGTTAGGTTTCTTTGAAACTGAACATAAAGGACGACGCAGCAAACAAAATTCATAGAATACAACACAAAGCGATTTATTCAACACATGCCAGTCAAATTCGGAGATAAGCCGTTGAAAAAGAAAGAAGGGAAAAAAACCTCTTCGACGAAGTACTGGGAACGACTCGCTGTTTAATCAAGTCAAGTGGCCCAAGGAGAGTCCCATGATGAAAAATATCAGAGTTCTGGTTCAGCACATCACAGGCTGATGTAATATAAACCCAAAGGCCTGTATAATTTTTTTGGAAATAAACTAATACTAAAATCTGATTGGTTTATTTTTTTCTCCTCTTTTCTATTCAGAACAAAAACAGAAAAAGTTGAACTTATTTCAACTGTTCCAAATCTTTCCGTCAGTAACAGAAATGAACAAAAAAATAAATAGAGCAAGAACCAATTACGCTATTTGTACGTTCTGTTAGGGACGAAAAGTTGCTTTATAAAGAGAAAGGAGAGAGGAGGAACACGCACACAGAGGCGGATCGAGAATTTTGAGGCACCTAGTCAAAAAATATCGGAACATTCATGTCGTAGCTCTTCTCGACAAAGTTTGTTGCCTAAACCTTACAATTCTTGTTGGGCGGGAGGCATTAGGCCTTTATGAGACTTTTCCGGGGGATTTAGGTGATCAGAAAAAAGAAGTATTTTTTTTATTTTGATGTCCATGCAAAACAGAATAATTATTCACTTTGCCTACTAACTTACCGACATTGAAAACACCAAGTTTGTTACATACACATCAATCACTCAGTCACTGTTTCTGCCAATATCAGGCTTCATCAGCATGCCTAGGTTCGCATATGGAACCAGACATGGACAGCAACATCACACATTATTTAACAAAGTTAAAATATATATATATATATATATATATGTGTGTGTTAAAACTAAAATGATATACCTTTCATACTATATACACCATTTAAGAAAGTCATTTGATAAATGAGCTTTTATGGCAGCTCACACTTTATGGAAAACCCTCCATCGCACACATCCTACCATGCATTCGAAAAAACGAAGACAAACACATTGACATAGTGTTGAAATTCAATTAAAAATGAGTAATGAATAACTTTGTAAGCATAGATACAAAGGAAAGTAAGAAAAGCTGAAATTAAAGAAACACAAGTAATCTTTATTTTTTCTGGTGATAAATTCAAATAAATTACATCTTCCTTATGAAGATTATCAGAACATAGATAAAAAAGTCCATCTTTTGGCAAAGGCCTCAGATATTATACGCAAAAAATCCTTGGTGAATACATGAATGGCAAGTCAATAAACCTGTCAGATGACATAGTGTTGTGTAAAGCTGTCTTTGATTGAAAATTCTTTCACATGTATGTGAATACACAAGATCTTACAAGTAACATTCTAAGAATTCTCCGAGCCATTTTGATACCATCAAGCCTAGTACATTTTGAAAGATAACACTCTCTGCACGAGGTAGAGCATGACTGGTCCTTAGCAGAATCAAGACATCCACATAGAAAAATGGTATATATCTGTTATGAGTATAAGCAGTTTCACTTCTTCAGACAATTAGATAGCTAATTGGTTATATTTTTACTTATTTTGTTGAACCAATTTGTCTTTCTTTGATTCTTGGCTAAGAAGTGTGATAAATGAAAGAGGCGTATTAATGAAAAGATTTTTTTACCATCTACTGATGCCTTTTCATGATTTTTATTTTACGTATAAGCACTTGAGCTGGGCCTTGACAGCTTGAAAAAAAGTAGATTATTTTTAAGTGTCATGTCAGGAAATCAGCATGTTCTGTATGTCATGTTACAATGGATTTCGCTCCTGAAGGTACTGAAGAGCTGAATAAATAGATTCAGGAGATACAGACTCGAAGTAAACGTGTCCACGGAAAGCTAACTTTCTTTTCAGTTTTATAATGACTAAACCATTACTGTCAGCTCCACATGGAAGTACATTGATCACATCAGAAGTATCAGTAGGGACATTGCAAATACAACCTTTCAATTTCGGAAATTGATCTTTCAGCATAATTGTAATCTTTTTAAATAATATCATACGAGATATAAGAACATATTCCAGCCTGTTGATTTTTTCTAAATTGTCAGGCAAGAACTTCTAGTTTGTTTGAAACAGCTTGGGCAGGCAGCTGACTTTTTTTTGCGGCCCCATCTACCATAAACTCATTAAAGCACAGATGTAGAGATAGTAAGAGGCCGATTCCAGCACAACACAAGCGCACCCGATGACTTCATCAGATTCTGGTGCAGCTGATGACGTCATCAACTAAAACCTACTGCGCATGCGTCGAAAACTTCTGACGTCAACACTATCGTTGAAAATGGCTGATATCAGCACTATCGTCGAAAACTGCTGACGTCAGCACTATCGTCGAAAACTGAAACCGATTACATCATCAATCAAAACCACCCACCACTATTGCGCATACGTCGAAAACTACTGACACTATCAGCATCCATAGTTGAATGCGTCAGTTCTGTCCACTTGTGGAAAATGTCAAAGTTGAAAAATTGTATATATTAAAGGCTGTCGAATAACCAATCTAAATTTTAATAATGAGGAAGATGTAAACATGACAATGTGGAATGCAGCGTGCAAGGGTGACATCGATACTGTGAAACTTTGCAAGGAGTGGGGTGCAACAGATTTTAATGAGGCAATGATAGTAGCAGCTGAAAAGGGTGACATTGAGATCTTTAAACTCTGCAAGGAGTGAGTGCAGCTATAAATGATTAATTTATGATTGTAGCACTGTGTCGAGTCTGGTTAGGCTATGATGATATTCACGAGGAACTGTTCTGCTACAGTCATAAACGACAGTTCTCAAACGATCTCCATTACGAGTTGATAAAGTTTGCCATGCATCCGGATAGAGTGTGGGATTGGTACTATGATGAAGAGGAGAAGAAGCTTCTAACTGCATATCTTCAATAAGTATACAAACTACTTATTGAACGACCTTGTAACTCTAAGGAAACTCACATCGCATATAAACATAAGCGTGTTTCAAATCCTTCAAATGTTGGAAGACGCCACTGCAGTCGCTTTTAGAGATGACGTTGGTTTCCTCGCAGATAACTTTGGCGTTGCTTAACTGCTTAGGATACCAGGTGAACAGCATCTTTTCCTGTCGTCTGATGTTCTTTGGAAAAGCTGTGTAGACTTGGGTGAGAAGCCATAGACTATGTTTTTGATGATGTCCTGTGGTAGTTAGATCCAGTAGTGAGGTTTTCTTCTTATCGAGTATCTCAACAGCTATAGAATCATCGATGATGAATAAAGTTTCCTGCCCCACAAATCGCTTGGTGAATCTCTCGATCCAACATAGTAAGTCCTGTTGTGGCGTAGGTTTGATCAGAAAATCATCATCATCTTTCCAGAGAATCGTACAGTCTTTATAGGTTGTATTCCATCTAAGGGAAGGACAGAGAATGACGATATAGTCAAATTGGTGCTTGAACTGGTTCTGTAGTAAGCGTAGAACCAGTTCCGTCTTGCCACAGCCTGTCGGTCCTGAAAAGATTGTCGTACAAGGATCTTTAAGAAGGTCCATTTCTTTCAGTAGGGGACACTGTAGAAGCGTGCAATGGCGAAGTTAATCTGTCCATTTTGTAGCACAAACACGTAAAATTGAATGGCTCCCGCACCATCAGCATTTTTGGTGATCTGCAGTGTGACACCATCTGACGTGTTTTTGAGGTACCTCCCTGCACCATGTAGAGTGCTGTCGGCAACACTTCGAAAGTCGATAAAAAGGCAGTAATTAGAATCGAAGAATTTAAGACGACTAATAGCTGTCAGCTCGTAGAAAGTGAAATACTTCCGTGCCGGGGCATACATTTCTTCTGGAAGTAAGCCATGTGTATAGAGCTGAGTAGGTTCTCCTTCAATGGTTATATCTACCTTGCTGATTTTCGGGTTGTAGTAATGATTGTTATCCATAGCGTATGCTTTTCGTTTGTCAGGGTCAAAAAAGAATAGAACAAGAGCCTTTAAACTCTCCCTGGGCACGTTTATCTGTGTATTTCAGGGGGTATTTTTCTTGTCCATAGGGATTATTCTATGGCGTAAAACACGCGTGTAGGGTAAGCGTTCATTAGCAAGTTTGTTGTAGACTTTTAGTTTGAACTCAGAGTGTTCTACCTTGTCGAATTCTAGAGCAATGTTGGAGATAGTGTAGGTGCTGTCAGGATATTTTTTCGAAGCACCTGATCCTAATCCTGCGTCTTGATGACCTTTCCATACTCTAAGAATTTAATTTGGAATCTTAAGCGATCGCCAAGCTGTAGATAGGGGAGATGCTTGACGAGTTCAAAATATTCCCATAGAGGAATGGCAAAACAGTTACCATAAACAGCTGCCAGGGCAGTCTTACTCGTTGAAGTACTCGTTGCACCCGGTGTGACTCTGAGTTTGTTCACATCACCTTCCAGATCTATCCCCTGTTGGATACGTTCCACCTGTATTTCCTCAGGTAGCCATCTGTCCTTTTAAATTTCCATCACATCCGCATCTTGAATGTCTTGGATGACATGTCCTTCGTAACTAATAATCAATTGTTGGATCAATGCCTTTCCTAAGTTGATGGTGATGTAGCGTCCTGTATCGGTCCTGTATCTAGTTTGATGTCAAATGTGAGCTTGAGAGATTCTAGTAGAATGACATCATTAGCACCTAGATTCGGAAGCCTCACATCTAGAGTTTCCTTCAGATTAATGGTGCTTGGTCTGCAATACCGTACATATTTATTATAAAAGAAATGGATAGCTTCGAAATGGATTGGAGAGATGAAGATGCTGTTGACGAGCAGACATCCCGTAAAATGACACAAATAAAGGACACCTCGTTCTAAACACTGATCAGCTTAAGTTCCCAGTGCTCGAGAGTCAAGTAAAAGGTCTATATGAAAACCTGCAGACAGCTTTAAATCAAACACCTAAAGCCAAACATACCGATTACTTTAAACGGATAGGACATGATCTATTCTTTCAAGGAAAGCATGAAGCATTAAAACCCAGGATGGGCAACTCAGATCAAAAGGTGCGATAGCGCGTATTTTAGGAAAAGAATGTTTTCGTAAAATAGGTTTTGAGGTACCTAAGAAGATATCACTAAGTGAGTGGGTGAACAGTTTAAAGAATGTAGAAAACACCGTACCGACGGAGCGTGACATGAAAAGTTTGTATAACAGCCAAGTCATCGATAAAATCTCGGATGTGGTGGAGGTATTGGATAAAATGCTTGAGCAAAGCACCCAAAAAACTTTAGAGGTGGAAGAGATCTTAAGGGATTGAATTTAGCTTGCCTGAACTTAGAGGCTTAGACGCTGCAATAAAACGAATGGGGAGATGGAAAATAATGTAGCAAAACAAAAGTTGATAGTCAAATAGCAAGAGAAGAACGTAAACTAGGTGAAACCAGTGAACCTGAAATGCAAGAAGAGATTAAGCGACGACTCTCCGGTTTAAAACTGGAGCGTGCAGTGCGACTAGAGGTGCTCAGTGGTAACCGAAAGGATTTATCTAGCCAGTGGTCGCGCATCAAAGAGACGGTGTTCAAAGTCCTCCACAAGGATAGAACACTAGGGGACAAACTTCGCATCCTCCTTCGAGAGCAAGGGATCACAATCATTTCAATCAGCGGCTTTGCTAGCAATATCAACGATAGCAACCTCTCTCACAAGTAGTGCTCCGCCTCCTATGCCAGGAAGTTCTCCTGCTGCTTTAGAGCTGGTGTGCAGCAATGGGTGAAGAAGCAGCTCGAAGCACTTGGACGCCTTCTTGGAAAACTTGCAAGCAAACTTGGAGCTGCATTGCCGGGGATCATCGGAAGTGTTACAAGCTGGCTCTTAAACTTTCTGAAGAAAGGTGTCATAGCTCTAGTCAGAAACGTACGGCTAGTCGTAGTTTTGAGGTTTGGTATGATAGGCAACTGGCTATGATTTGAAATACAAAAAAAGCGCAATTAATTCACCACCTACCCACATGAGAGCCTGCGTTTCTTCTTCATGTTGCTTAGCAGCAGCGGAAGACGTTGAAACTTGCTCGTTGAAGCTTGAGATGTTGGAGGATGGGGAGAAGCCGTTCTGCAACCCTGAAAACCTCCAAGGGGTGTTGTTTAGGTGGTGGTGGTGGCAGTTTATCGATGTGAGCCGCAACGGTAACCTTTGTCGAAAGATCAGAGATGTTGTCGGGATTCCCAAGCTTTAAATCGCTGGATATCGGGTATGTACCGACCGCAACTCCAAGATCAGGTTCCGATCTAGCTTAAGTTAAGGCTTCCTGGAACTTACCAATCTCTTCCGCTAAAGAGGTGTCTTTCAGAATCGCTTGTTCCACTGCCGTCATGAAGATAATTTGCGCATCCAAGACACGTACAGTATCACCCGCTATAACGGAACGAGCACTCGCCTGACTTTCTAAAAGCATTCGCGCGTACATCCGCGTACTCTGCGACAAGCGTTGTATACCAGCTTTACTTAACCTAGCATTAACATTGTTTTGAACGTAAAATTCCCAACTCTTCCCAATTCTCCGCATCCAAGGAGGGTATTGCCAGAAGAACTTGTCAGCTGGTATGTCAAACTCTGCAGAGAGCGTCTTGAACGCACTTGAATTGTATTTGTTATCTCGCGAGTTGAAGCTTAGTTCACTTGGTAGAGCAATTCCAAGTTCCTTCAAGATGAAACGTATCTGAAAATAAACATAAAAGCGGGAGATGCTTGCAATCATAGAGTTCTTATGGTGTAGATATTTCGTGGATATGCCGCAACCAGTCGTGGCTAACCATGTAGCAAAAGGTAACTGTCCTGGGTAAATGTCAATATCGTACCATATGTCATTCTCCATGGGTACAAAGGGAAATGAGAAGACATCGCGAAACTTAGCGATGAAAAAGTTCCCCTGTTGATCTACGACGATCCTTTGCTCCCAGAGTTCCTTTGCAGCTAAGAGCGTACTGGGTTGCCCGAATTTGGGCATATGCTTTATCTTGTAGTTCATTTCTCTTATAATAATAACATGAGCAAAGTATATCTAAAAATCACTATTCTTGGAGAAACCAAGTTACCATTAGAGTTAAACGAAGGCATAGAGATTACGATAAAACGTGCAATGTTATACGTAGGGTGGTTCAATCTAAATCAACACGCTAAATTTACCATTGATCAAGTAGCTGCAACAAACCCCGACCAAAGGTTCTCCATGCATATTGACTTTCCGCCTGCATTATATACTCAAAGAGTATTCGTTCAAAAATAAATTAAAAATTACTTGGAAGCGCATATCTGGATCAGAGAGAGAGGATGGAAAGCTTCAGTTATCCGTACACAAAGGGCATTACGTCTCGATTAGTGAAAACTTAGGAAAACTTTTAGGATTAGATAAGAAGAAGTATACTCCAGGTGAATATAGATCGGTGCCAAACTTTCGCACGTTCAAGTCTATACGTCTATACTGTAGGCAATTCGAAAACATAACGATGCTTGTGGAGAACGGTACAAAGTCGGGCATCTTGCATGATTTTGAACTTTGGAAGCCGGAGTACGAGTATGGCGATGTCATATCGTATCATTGCGAACGTCCCATGTTCACCGGCAAATTGAGGTTCTCAACGCGAACGCTGGACTTTTAATTCACCGACGTGAATAGGGAAGAGAAGCTATATCCCGATTAACCAGAGGATCACACGCAAAGCTATATAATTCAAGCGGTCAAAGAGACGGAAGCATTCTTTTATCGGGAGATAGAATACCGAAGATCTTTAGAGCGCAAATTTTCACGCTACTTTACAGCTGTGTGCTATATATCGTACTGTCTGAGCATAGTGAGTGGTATACTTGCTTGCTAGCAGAGATAGCTCCCTCGATGAACTTCGCGATGTATGTGACAAGTATCACTTTTGTCAGCACTAATTGTAGGCATCCAAAAAAATGGCTCTATTTTTGATGAGAAAATGTGGAAAAATCATGATATCGCGCTTGTTGGAGAGAGAGAGTTGAATAGTGTGATCAAACTTGTTAGCAAAAGCCTACAGACGGTTTCATTGATCAATCTGAATTTAGTAGGATATTAGAGGTAAAAAAACGATATATAAAGAAAACACATGAGATAAGAAGCAAGTCGAGTAAGGTGATCAAAGAGTTCCATGAACATCGGAAGGAAGAGATTTTCGAACTTGGAAGGAAACAGGGTCATGAAGATATCGCAAAAAAGCTCGTAACCAGTTCAGATACCCCGAGTGCACCTGTATGAGGTATCTCCTCCTTATGTTTTGTTAGGGTTTTGTTAGGATTATCGATGACAACAATTTCATCACTAGTCGGAAACTGATTGAGTATCCGTGCGATGTACTAAGGTAAGTTGTAATGTTTATCATCTTCAGATGTAGAGTAGTTGCGTACAATCAGGATAACATTATCCTTTTGCAGGTCTTCTGCGTGAGGAACATGTCTTCACAGGAGTTTATCGATCGTTTGTTCACGCTCTACAAGCTCAGTCTGCGCTTCTATGAGATCGTCGTTGAGTATAGCAAGAGCTGCCGCAGCTTCCTCTACCTTTTGTTACTCTGCATCGATGGCATTTTGCTTTTCTTGGATAATCTTGTTAAAGCCTCTTGGGATAATCTCTTTAAGCAACCAGTTTCGGGCTAAAGCTGCAGTAGGTTTGTCACTACGCATTGAAATGCAGAGAGCAAGCTCTAAGAAAAGGAACATGTCGTGGGGGTTTTGCGACACCCCAAGGAGTACCAACGATTGGTACCCCTCTTTAAGTTCTGATCTAGTGATTTACTCACACTTCATAGTATCTGGAAAGATGTATTTACGTGATTCAATCCTAAGGACTTATCAAATTGTGCTCTGTGAATGAATGGTTGATTTTTTCAATTAAAAAGTATATCAATATTTGATAATCCAGAAAACAAAGACAAATTCATATTTTTTTATTTATAGAAAAAACCCTCAATCTTGGATTTTAAGTAAGTGGAGACACTTACTTAAACTAATACTTGCTACAGCCAACCTCATATCCTACGATCTCTCCTGTTTCCCGATCAACCTCCAAACCTTCTAGAGATGTATAAATTTGTCTTGATGCTTCCAGCTTCGAGAGTGTACAAACAAGTCTATTCAGTGTACAATTTTGACACTCGGGGAACTCTGCACTTCTATGCAGCGCTGATTCCGCTTGTACCATATTTCACCACTCAAGACCATCCTAAGTTCATTTAGATTCATCGTACAATAGCTTTGAAGACCTTCTTCTTTCGCTTTCAACTTTGTTGTTTTAGTGTAGCCATTTTATTTTTCAAAGTTAGAACATTAACTTTCAAGTCTCTACTCATCATCAACATCATCACTGATGAGAAAGCTCTCACACATATCTATTTGATAGTGCTTGCACTCTTTCAGATGGACTTGAAGGTAGTGGTTGTGATGGTTCTGTGTGTACACGCTTCCGATCTTCAACACACCAGTTGCCTTGCAGGATTGATGGTATGATGGTTCTACATTTAACTTTGTTTTAATGCTACCATCCCAAACAATGAGCTTTGGGTTGATCCAACCTGTAGTACTCACCTGTCAAGGTATTAAAGGAAAGCTCTTGCACATGATCAGCAATCGCGTTGTAGACATCACACCAAGCTTTATCATTGGGCACTTTGAATCCCATCTTCCAGGCAGATGTCTCCTTATACCTCGATACACCTGAAGAGTGGCAATTCTTTAGGGTCTTGATCAAGAGAGGAACAATTTTACTCAGTTCCTTCTCATAGCCGATGTAGTATCTCGTTTCATTCTTGTTTGCTACAATAGGTTCTGCTATAGTGATCTTTGACATGTCGATAGTGTAAATGTCGATAAGTTCAGCTACACTAGAGTTAAAGTCCTTCCGTGAAACTTCGATTTGTCCAAAACGCAACATCTTTATTATATACAACAAAGACTCCATTCTCGAAATATTGATTTTCAAATAAGACTACCACTTTTTTACATATTCTGGAGATACTTCCGTATCCTCGGGAATAGCTAAAAGTTCTTCACGTACAAAAGCTATCTCCAGCCCGTTTTCTAGGTATTACAAAACACCCTGACCTGGTACTCCAATATCTTATTGAACCGATACGTTTTCCGACTACAGTTGTTGTCTGTCGCGCGTCGTTTTGTGTCATCGTGATCCTCACCTGGTGCTAGCAAATAGCGGTATAATCGCGCTTCAGGTAAAGTTTCTTCCTTAGGGTAAAACTTAACTTTTAACGGGACTTCCTCGAGTTCAATCGCGTTTTAGGGTTTCATGCCAGTTTTGGCAAGAACATTGTTTTTCAGTTGACTCACACTTTTCTGGTAGTGTTTTACCCACTTGGTACTGTTTTTCTGTGGATGTTGCAACTCCTGTGCATCTTGTATGGGGAACAGTTTTTCCGCGAGGAGTTTGTTAAAGTTCTCCACAAACGCTTGCTTTCTGTGATCATGTTTTGTTGTAGTTATCACCATCTCGACATCGTGCTTCTAGAAGAGCTTAGGTGTTTCCGACTTGAACTCTTACCCGTTATCTACATAGAGCTTCTCAGGCCACAGCAGTGGACCCTTTTTGTAAATGTCAGCAAACATCTTTGCTACATCGCTCAACTTCTTCGTTCTCAGAGGTCTACTCGCAATCCGTATCACCCCACTCCTTGCATAATTTAACAACTTCAATGTGACCAAACGCAACAGCGTTTTTCATTGCCTCGTTAAAATTCGTCTTTTTCGATTTAACCGGCACTCCACCCTGGCTTCTCGAATCCACCATCACTGAGCTCTACCCCTAGATCTTAGACTATTTGTGAGTGACTACTTACAAACTCCGACTACTACGCACACAACGACTGTTCATGTTCTGCTCCAGTGTATTCCGTCTAATCACACTTTTTACCGACAATGTTTGGCACATTTTGTGATGAATACAGGGAGCGCACGCCACCATCCAGTTCCAATCTACTCGCTCCACTAGACCTCTCCTTTCTGGCAGACTCTGCCGCCTGTTCAGCAAAATTTCAAACTCTTGGGTTTCATATCATTCATTTACGCTTCAATGTCTGCTTGTGGTGTCTCTCGAAAAAATTGGGAAAAAATCATGACTTCGAGGTATGGGGTAGATAACGGATAACGGATAACTGATCCGCCAACTCTCGCTCAACTTTAAGCCAGGTTTTATACGCTATAATTTCCCGAACGAACGAATATTTTAGAAAACTCTGTGTTAGAGAACCCTTAGGTTTTTTCCCGCAAGTATTCCTGACAGCCACATGTGATAGTAGTTTAGGTTCATGCTAACACCTTCAAGCCCTGACGTTTTTGCTAAATTTCTGTGGACCAGTGAAACCTGACAGTGATTAATCACCCAGACCGAAGTCTATCCAAACCGCGATATATCCAATGCAACTGCGGGGAAGTGCTCACTCATGCAAGTTTTTCAACCAGGACATGAGAGAGCAAGTGGGGATCGAAATAGCGATCTCATGATTACAAATTTTGCGTTGTAACCAACACACTACACATCACATTAACGAAACATGATTTCAGCTCATTTATGATAGCTTAAAATCACTCAAGCGTACATTTGCGTTATGATTTTATGAGAAGTTTTTTTCGCTTGAAATACTCACTATTAAGCACGATTTTTATGAATTTATGAATCCTCGAGTTCGCGTTGTGATCAAATCTGCTTGTATGATGCATTTTTTATCGTCTCTGTTCAAGGCAATCTTGTTTACTTTTTGTGTATAGATTTTCTGCTTCTTGTTTTGAATCACCATCATCTCTCTATACAGATTTCTTCCATCTTCTAGACACCTCTTATAGTCTTCGAATGTAATCGAATGTTTCACTACACACTTTTTCACGCCTTTGCATCGCTTGTCTTCCTTCTCTAGCGTCTTGTATGCATAGAGTTTAGCTCGTAAAGCCACAAACATGATCTTGCCACCAAGTTCGTCCTTCATCAGACTAATAACCTTCTTACTCTTTAATGTGTATAATATGTCTTCCTTTGAATAGTTACTTGTATCAAATCTCTTTTCTACATCTTCAGCTATATCTAGATAGAAATCCTCCGTCTTGATGTGGTACACGAAGCTGTGAGTGTCCATATAGCAGAGTTGCAGCTTACTACCATATTTCGGCTGCATGTAGTCATAGTGGAATTCATACATTAACATCTTACTCAGATCAAGTATAGGCTGACCTATATATACAGGCTTCATCATCCTGATCTTTGCCTTACCCATCTCCACACCCATCAAGTTTGCGCTAAAGCGAACCCCACTTTTAAAGTTAAGCTTCATTACGTACTTCTTATAATTCTTTTCGTTCGTAACTAACTTCATATTGGGATGGTTCCGTATATTCTCCATCGTCTTACCAAACACGCTATTGTTCATAAGCTTGAAAAAGTCTTTTTCGAAGTCATTCTTTGATTCTTTTCTTGTACTTAAGTCTATATAAGGCTTGATCCAGGCGCTCTGATGACACCTGATGACTCTGTGGACTTTATTCAGAACTAAGCCGTGAGTCAACGCTTGATGTAGCGCTCTTATATCTATGACATACTCACGCTTGTTGTGGAGATTTGGTATGTGTTTTTCCACCTTTGCAAAAGTCATTCTCTCAGGTAGAAATGGTAAACTATTATAAGCATCGTGTAGTCTCTTTGGATAGTCAATGTCCACCTCCATCAGGTAGCCATGCTTTTTCTTCTTAACTAGCTTCTCAATACCTTTAGTTGTGAACTTTTTGACATTTTTTACCCATCTAAATCCATGTGTTGGTCAGTATGATATCATACCCCAACCGTAAAGGTTGTTTGCATCAAGGTATATTGCATATGAGTATTCCGCGTTCGCATCATATTGATCATTCATATACTTATTGTTTGCTTTGACATAGCGATGTACAGCTTGTGTTATACCTCCTAGTATACCTCTTTCGAACATTACCAACATGTCTATGTCTGTGAGCAACTCTAGCTCTACTCGGCTATACTTCAAGGCTGCTTTCCACGTCAAACCAGGTGCTGTGTAGAAATGGAGTGAATCCAATTGGTAGTGATGAAAGCATGTATCCCGAAACGTTTTAAACACATCTGCTAGCAGTAGAACGTCCATTGCCAAGTACAAATCGTGGTAATCTCTAAGTGTTATCAAGTCTCCTTCTGGAGACACTCTACTCCTTACCTGTTGTGCATGTTCATAGTCTTTGTCAGTTATACCACACATGTTCAGCTTGCTGTAAAAGGCTTCTTTTGGAGGTAGCTCTGTCTCAGCAAACTTTTCCCAACTATCCATATACTCGCATGGGTATACACCTTTGCGTCGCATCAACTTAAAGATGCTATCTTCCTTGTAAAACCATCGAAGATTTCTGCACTGCTCATCGCTAAGATAAGAGGAAAATTTATCCAAACTTGATGTCATGAATCTACAGCTGTCGATGAATCTCAGCTCGATCTTCTTGTACACTTGTGCATCGTTAGAGCTTACAACACCAGCAAGTCGTATTGCCATTTTGACATGGAAGGATATATATTTTCCCTGTTTTCCGCGATGCATCCTATATCTTTTGTGTGGTACTTTTCCCCAAGTTCTCTAATGAAGAGGTGTGCATCATATCCACTTAAGTTGTGAAAGATGATAAGGATATGATGTTGGATCTTATATCCTATAAACCTGTGTAGTGACAGTGAGGATCTGAAAATGGCTGCATACATATATGACAAGTCTCTGCATCCCGATGATCACGCTTCTGAACATCCGTCAGTTCTATCATTGACTGCTCTGAAAATGTTGCATATAATCGCTTCATCTTCCAGATGATCCACAAACTTCTTTACTCAATCCTCCCCTCTGTATATTTTTAGAGGATCAGGCACATCTCCATACGCAAACTTGCTGTACGTGCACCATCCCGAAGGTTCGATAGTGTCTTTTTGTTCTTCTCTCTCCCATCTTTTTTCATAGGTACTAGAATACTCTCGAGATCCGCAAAGATAGTAAAAGGTACTCTGAACTGCATCTCTCCATTGTTATAAGTCAATCATTTTTCCTTTTCTCCAGGTATCTCCACTCTGACTTGTTCATTGCCAGAGCAGCTTGTCTCGTGACTCTACACTCTTAAACCCATTTAGACAGTTGATGCAAAAGTGTTGTGTATGTTGATGATTTGTGTTTTCTTGACCCAACAAACTTGATAAATTCTTGATGGTTGTATAGTGCTTCTTCTCTCCATCACAAGCCATCAACAGATTGACTTGCTTCTTTGCGCTTTTGTTACGATTAGATTCTCGCGTGGTGTTGATCTCCCTCTTTGTAGACTTTTCTTCGATATATAGTACGTTCACCGCGATGTCAGGATAATTTTTCTCGAACTTTCCTATCTTGTGTATTGCTATAGGAAATTCTAAACCCAGTTGTACTTATTCTCATAATTCTGTAGCTTTGAAATGCGTTTCGGATTTTTTCCAATCTCTTCATGATGTAGTGCTGCTGTTACAGCTCACTTGAAGCATTCTTCATCATTGTTTTTAGGGTTGATAATTCCCTTTTTTGATGCTATCCAGGATGGCAGTTTGATGTATGAAGGTCCTCTCATCAGCTGCAGCTTGTGAAAGTCTACGACTTGGTGAATGATGTGATCGATGGTTAAGCCACTTTGTGGTAATGCAGGATGCTCTACTTGGTTTTTTTTATAAGTAAACATTTCATCCAATATCTCTTTCATATCACTACCTTGGAACACTCTCATCATCTTGCTGTTAAAAACTTTCTTTATTCTTACATATGCATCTTCATCTCCTTCTGTACGCTTCTTCCACATAATCCATAGAGAAAGTTGTACTTTAGCAGACCCCATCCCCTCAACCTGCTCTTCAATCAATTTCTTCACATTTGGTCTCACTAGCGTGAAGTATCCATCAAAATCAGCTTTTGCTGTACCAGCTATACGAAAGCTTTGGAAAGTTTTATGTAGTGCATGCTTATGCTTCATAGGTACAAAATCATCACCCTTATCTATGTTGTTGGTGTCTTCCATTGCTTGTTTTTCAATCATACCTTTTAACCCAAGCTTTTCCTTCGTATTGTTATACAACTTTAAAATACCACTTTTTGCTTGAGAGAAAGCGTTCTTTACAGGCCCTTTAATTGACTTTGGTACATAAGTCACAAGCCAGTCATACCATTTGTTGAACTTAGACTTTCCTACTGACCGGTTCTTTAGCATCTCTTGATGCTCAGAAGTATCCATGTCTTCAGACTTTGGGAGTATAGTGACTTGTCTAAGAGGTTTCCTTACTCCAGCTCCCCTAGGTGGTCTTACTATCTAATAAATTGATACGCTCAGCCTTCCTAAGCTTATAGTACCCTTCAAAGCCACGCTCTTTTGCTTGGGTTTTCAATTCTCGAATTGTTTCTGATGCATTCGAGACAATTTTTCCCAACTTTCGATTTGTTTGTGATAAATCAATGAGCTCAGCATTCCTATGCTTATAGCACCCTTTAAAGCAATGCTCTTTTGCTAGAGCTCTCAATTCTCGAATCAGTTGGTTATTCGACATCCTTTATTATATATATTTTTTCAACTTGGAAAATTTTTACAAGTGGACAGAACTGACGCATCTGTTAGGGGAATTCCCTAATTCTTTATCAGAACTTTTTAGAACAGAACGATTTTACCAGTGGACTTATTTTGAGGACCTTTCAATAAGTAGTTTGTATACTTATTGAAAATGTCGCTAGAGCTTTCTTTTCATCTTCATCAAAGTACCAATCCCACATTCTATCTGGATGCATAGCAACTTCCATCGACTCATAGTAAAGAGCTTTCGAGAACTGTCGTTTATGATGATAACGAAAGAGCTCCTCGTGTACTTTCCAACCTCAACAGAGAGTTATGATAATAGGGTGACCATTCTTCATTTCCGCAAACTCTATTATCTCATGAAAATTGCTCGCACGCCACCCCTTCAATAGCTTGAGAATCTCGATGTGACCACTATGTGTTGTATGAGCTGCTCCAGCTGGTCCATACACTGCATTGTTAAAGTCCGTAGCGCCCAACTCCTTGCATAACTTAACGATCTGAATGTGATCTCCTCTTGCTGCTGAAGCCATTGCCCCGTCAAAATCTGTTGCACCCCACTCCTTGCACAATTTAACAATTTCGATTTGACCATTCTCAGTAGCATCTTCCATTGCCCATTTAAAGTTAGTCTCAGCATACTCCTTGCACAATTTAACAATCTCAATGTGACCCTTGAAAGCTGCTAAGCCCATTGCCCAGTCAAACTTGGTCGCGCCTCATTCCTTGCAGAGTTTAGCTATCTCGATGTGACCTTGGTATGCTGCTGAAGTCATTGCATCATCAAAATGAGTCGCACCCAACTTTTTACACAGCTTGACAATTTTGATGTGGCCATCGAGAGCTGCACGTTCCATTGGCAAGTCAAACTTCGTCGCACCTCAGTCTTTGCATAGTTTAACAATCTCGATATGATCATTGTAAGCTGCATGTTCCATTGCCCAGTCAAAATCAGTCGCGCTACACTCTTTGCATAATTCAACAGTACTAATGCGACCATTATGAGCTGCTTCACACATTGCCATCTCAATGCCACCATTTCGAGCTGCTAATTGCCTTGCCATCGCTTCTCCTATAATTGAATCCAGTGGTGACTCTCCATAACCTAGTCTCTCCTTAATCCAATTATATAAAGAAGTAATAAGGTTTCTAAAATAACACGACATCCTTTATTATATACAATTTTTCAACTTTGAAGTTTTTTACAAGTGGACAGAACTGACGCATTCAACTATGGATTCTGATAGTTTTGATGATGTCAGCAGTTTTCGACACATGCGCAGTAGGGGTGGGTGGTTTTGATTGATGATGTCATTGGTTGCAGTTTTCGACGATAGTGCTGACGTCAGCATTTTTCGACGAAAGTGGTGTGTCAGCCGTTTTCAACGATAGTGTTGACGTCAGCAGTTTTCGACGCATGCGCAGTAGGTTTTAGTTGATGAAGTCATCAGGTGCGCCAGAATCTGATGACGTCATCAGTTGCGCTTGTGTGCGTGTGTGTGTTGCGCTGGAATCGGCCTCTTACTATCTCTGATGTTGCATATAAGAATCGGTTTTCAGACAATACAAACACAAGATGGGCCTAGTTTAAAAAGTTCGCTAAATTTAGAGATTCTACAATTTGGTGATGAAACACTAAAAAATCATTTTTTATTTCTTCTTACTCGCTGAAGATGCTTAGCATTTTGAGGACTTCAACTTTCTCAGAATAATTCTCCCTACGTTTTGTGACACTATGGTTTTCTGTTCCACGAATATTTTGGCATTGAATTGAATTATTTTTTCTTTTTCTACTTTTCCGTATAGTTGCTTTAATTGAAGAAATAGTATATATCTTGTATCGAATGGCAATATAGTGGATGTCATAATGTGTTTCATAACTTAAAATAGGTTGAAACATATCTTTTATAAATGCATGAATAATTTCAAGTCATGTTGAAGTGCCATTTGGAGAGCAGATGAACAGTCAGAATCACCAACTACTTTACTGTGTGAATCAATATATTGAATGTCTTCGAAAATCCCAGATAAGTGCAAAACTGTAACTTGCACAAGTAAAAATAGCACCGATACCCATATCATTGGCTGTGAGATTTCTATGAGTTTGAAAAAGGTCAATTTCTTCTTAAAAAAGGACGATCTATCATACTTAGAAAATTAACTTGAACTGACTGGGTTTCAATGAATACATTACAAGGAATTTGATCAATTGCTACTAGGGGGCCTGTTGTGGCTTGCAACAATTTAAAGAGTGCATCACCTTGATAATACAAAATAGAGAAATGATGTAAATAATAATGGAATAGTGCTGAATTGTGCTGGATAATGTTATTGTTATAAGTACATGAACAAATGTTATATATACATGAACAAAAATTTGAACGATGATAACGAACAAAAACGTCATTCGAAGAAATATATACCGCAGAAACTGACTGTACATCCTACACATTCATGTCCGCTTCAAAGAATGGCAGCGCACATTGATCTGAACGGTCAAGGCTGTGATTTTTGATCAAGTTACTTCCAGGCTAAAGAAATATCCACACGAAACCTTTGCATTCCAAACACCTCGCGTATAACACGATTTGAAAAATTGTGAGACGGGGCTTCTACAAAATTTTGTACATCATATGAGTAATCTTTAGTTGCTTCAAAAAGTTTTCTCTACTGAGATTCAGAGTCTATCAGAGTTGAGAAGTAGAATTTTTGACGCAGCACATAATCTTTGACAAAATCAAAAATTTTATTCGCCGCTGTTTATGAAATGACAGCAAGAGCAAATCGCTGTGTTCAGAGAAACGGGGGACATGTTGAGACGGCTTAAAGTTTTGTATTTATTGAATCTTGTTTTACATGTTTACAATGTTTTACAGTCACTTGACTTGTTATTGTTTTTGATAATGAACTTTAATAGCTGTCATAGTAAGATATGTTAATTAACCATTAAGAAGATAATTGGATTTTTTCATGGTAAAATCCTTTATTGTTTCGAAAATAAAAGGTTTTGGAGAACAAACAAGAGCCATATGGCACAATACGGTAGCAGCATTTCAACTCGCAATGTACAAAACGAAATAGATTCTAAATTAATTAGTCTGAAAGCCCCATGAAGCTTTGTCGACCTTTGTTTATCTCTTAGGCTTAAATTAAGGCAATTTTTATTTGAAAAAGTGTAAACAGGCCTTAACTAAATCCTAGGAGGAACCACCAGAAAATTTGATACAAACAAAAGAAATATGCACAATACACGAAACTACGTTTTTATATATCAGAGTTTTTTTTATAAAAAGACAGCTGTAAGACCGAAAAGAGAAAAAAAACAAACGTCTTCTAAAAATATAAGAAACAAAGTAAAACCGTTTCCAACTTTAATCTAAGACATTTTTGTAGACAAGCAAACAAAATGCACACGTACAAAATATAAAAAAAATGTAAAATGCTTTTAAAAGGTTTAAGTTCGATGAATTTCGATGAATCTTTGTAACTGCAAGAAGAAAAGAGCTTCGAACTTCGAAGCACAAGAGGTTCCAAAACCAAAGCTTAAGTTTATTTTAACCGTGTTTCAAATTAGGTTCTCCACCGTGTTTTTGATAGGAAAATGTTTATTGAATGGCGAATATATGGTAAAATACTAAAAGAACATATAAAGAATGTTTTGATAGTTATAAAAATTATTAGCCTCCGTTCTTTAGTTGCAATTTACGCAGTTTCGGAAGCGACATTGGTAGGCTGTACAGGCTAAACTGCCATTTCGGTCGGTAGTAGGAAGATGAGGAGGAGGAGGAGGAGGAGTCCAAGGGTGTATTAATACGGTATTCGCTTCGCTGCTACCGAATAATATATTTTAAAATCCTTGAATAAAATCCTATCGAATGGGGTAAAAATCACTGAAATCTGATATGTGCGCGAAAAGTTATGGACTGCTAAAATCTCAGACCGAAATTCCCTGGGACACACTATATGTTTTACAATATCAATTTTGGAGTCACAGCGCAAAGATGAAATTAATGAAAATTTGAATGGATTATGTGCTTTGAAACAATAAGCACGATATAATTAAACAACATGTTAATCGACCATTAAAAGTTTAATTACATTTTTCCAAGACATTTTCCTTATTTTAACATAAAACACCTTTTCATTTTTCACAAAAAATATACTAGCCGAAAAAAATTGAAAATGGCCTTCCATCGATATAAAAATTATTTAAAATTCAGTATATTCACTTGAAAAAACGGTTTTACAATTTCCGTTTGCAACATTATGAAACACACTCTATGCAAGTTTATGAACTCTACACCACTTTTTTTAACATTTTAATGAACAAATTACCTATGTGGAGACATTATTATAAGTCTCTTCACTTATTTATAGTCTTATAATTTCTGTTTTTAATTTCGCCACATATATTTTTTGAACATCATAAATTGCTTTTTACACACACTCTCTCTCTCTGCATCACCAGCAGTCTCAATCTTTAAATAATAGGCAGTTGTTTTGCATGCTTATTTTATTTTTAGTGAAGAAGAATGGTACATTACCACTCATAGAATCACTTGTATATGGTATTTTTTAATATTATCAGTTATTTATCGTCATTCTTTTGCAAAATTCATCTTTGTAATGTGTGTGAGAAGTTTGTTTTTGAACTCTTTGTAATCATTATAATTAAGGTCTGCATGAAATTTACTTTAATACCAACCTATATTTATTTGCAATCCGATTTTATTCAAATTACTTCAAAGACAATCGTATTTGTTTTATTTGTAAAGATGTCCTTACATATAGGATACATAAAACTGTACACAAAAGTCAAATGAGACATTGATAAGTGCTTGACATACTGTAAAAGGATTTATGACTTCTAAAAGTCATCTGGGAAAACATTTTTTACATTTTCTTTTTATTACGTAATTTGCCTTTACTATATTGCACGTTTGTACACGTCAGCCTTTGGGGATTTCTCGCCCATTCTCGCGCGTTTATTTGCTTGTCTTTTTTTTTGACATTTCTCAGTTGCAGATTTTGTTTACACAGTAAGGTCGTGTATAATTTTGTCTTTTTCCATTTCAAGTTTCATACTCATATTTTTGGACCTATGCTTGGGCAACTTGGTAAGATTTATTTAATTTATTCTATATCTAATCTATTCTATATGCTCAAAATCTAAATATTGCTTATTTAATTTTATTAAAGATATTCTTCAGGGCGTAAAGCTTTATTAAAAAGAGAATAACGAGAAGTTTCATTTTGATTATTTTTCAATTCAATATTTCGTTCTGCATCCGCAAAACATCGTCAGGAACGTTTAACTGGATCATGAAGACATTACATTGTTAACGAAAATTATTTGTGACGTATGACGTCATTAATAAAGTTTTAGCCGGTACGCATCTTTTTGAATATTCAAGTCCGGTTTATGTTCTTTTATGAATAACGATTCGCTAATTTTTCTTTTGAATGCAGATTTGTAATTTTTTCCTAATATTTTAAAGTCTTCTAACCAAACTCTGTGGTGGTTTGTGTTGTCAGCATGCTTCAGCAGGTGTGATTTTTTATCGGATTTGTTGTGTTGTATGACGCGTTTTTGTAATCTACAACTAGTTTGACCGATGTAATGGGAGCGACAAGTAGGTTCAGGACATTGTGCGTGATAAACGATGTTGTGTTGGTGTGCTGAATGTGTTTCATCTTTGATTTGAAATTTCGAACTTAGTTTTTTGGTGTTGTAGATGATGCGTATTTTGTTTGTCGAACATTTACCAATAATGTTTTTCATTTTCTTCACGATTTGTTCTCCTTTTTGTCCAGCATACGGTAAAGAAAGGTTAACTATTTCAGATTTGGTTGAAGGTTGTTCAACAATTTCATTCTCTTGGGTGTCAGTTTTATTAATTTCATTTTGGATGATGTTTTCAATGAACTTGATTGGGTAGTTGTTGTATTCAGTGAAGACCTTTATAAGATGTGATAGTTCGGTTTTTACGTTTGCGTCTGTAGATGAAATGTTCAGTGCACGTTTCACTAAGCTTTTAACCGTCGCAGCTTTCCAGGCTATGGGGGCACATGCATTCCAATTTAGGTAAATGTCCGTGTGGGTTGGTTTTCTATAAACACTCGTTTCCATGTTTCCATCTTCTTTTCTTTTTATCAAAACGTCAAGAAAAGCAATTTTGTTGTTTTGTTCAAATTCGTACGTAAACTTTATGTTACTGTGAAAGGAGTTTAGTTTTTGTTGAATTTCTTTCTCTGTATCTGGTTTGATGAAGGCAAAGGTGTCATCAACATATCTTGACCAGTGTTGAATTTTGTCACCAAGTGTTGGAATGATAGTGTTTTCTAATTCACTCATGAAAATATCAGCAAATAATGGTCCCAAAGGTGATCCCATCATGACACCGTCAACTTGTATGTACATTTTTCCATTAAATGTAAAAGGCGTCCCTTGTGTACAAAGAAGGAAAAGTTTCTTCAAGTCCTTTCTTGGAATTTTAGTTTTAATTAATTTCTCATCATATACTTTTCTCAAAATTATATCAATTGTTTTTTGCAATGGAACGTTTGTGAATAGACTAACTACATCAAAAGAGATAGTTTTGTATCCTTCAGGTGCTTTGATCTTCCTTACTTTATTCACGAATTCGGTTGTGTTTCGGACGTTATAGTTTGATTTTCCCAGTGGACTTAAAAGGTTGCAAAGATATTGTGCTGTCTTATGGGTCGCCGTTCCTACATTCGATATAATTGGTCGGAGTGGTAATTTTCCAATTTGGTCTTGTTCATCTGGTTTGATTTTATGAACTTTAGCAGTACCATAGAATTTCCCCGGTTGTGATCCTGATGGGTACATTTTGCGGTAATCGGTTTCTTCGATAGTTGTTTTGATGTTCAACAGGGCACGTTGCATTGATTCTTCTACCGATTTTGTTTTGTCTACGGCAAGTTCTTGAAAATTATCGGTATTAAGTATTTCAAGTACCTTTTCCACGTATTTCGTACGGTCGAGTAGAACAACTCCTCTGCCTTTATCTTGTTTCATCACGATAACTTTTTTATTTTTTGATAGATTTGCGATAATTTTAACGATGTTGTTTGAGTTTTTGGTGTTATAGTAGTTTTCGCCGATTACCGCAAAATGTACCCATCAGGATCACAACCGGGGAAATTCTATGGTACTGCTAAAGTTCATAAAATCAAACCAGATGAACAAGACCAAATTGGAAAATTACCACTCCGACCAATTATATCGAATGTAGGAACGGCGACCCATAAGACAGCACAATATCTTTGCAACCTTTTAAGTCCACTGGGAAAATCAAACTATAACGTCCGAAACACAACCGAATTCGTGAATAAAGTAAGGAAGATCAAAGCACCTGAAGGATACAAAACTATCTCCTTTGATGTAGTTAGTCTATTCACAAACGTTCCATTGCAAAAAACAATTGATATAATTTTGAGAAAAGTATATGATGAGAAATTAATTAAAACTAAAATTCCAAGAAAGGACTTGAAGAAACTTCTCCTTCTTTGTACACAAGGGACGCCTTTTACATTTAATGGAAAAATGTACATACAAGTTGACGGTGTCATGATGGGATCACCTTTGGGACCATTATTTGCTGATATTTTCATGAGTGAATTAGAAAACACTATCATTCCAACACTTGGTGACAAAATTCAACACTGGTCAAGATATGTTGATGACACCTTTGCCTTCATCAAACCAGATACAGAGAAAGAAATTCAACAAAAACTAAACTCCTTTCACAGTAACATAAAGTTTACGTACGAATTTGAACAAAACAACAAAATTGCTTTTCTTGACGTTTTGATAAAAAGAAAAGAAGATGGAAACATGGAAACGAGTGTTTATAGAAAACCAACCCACACGGACATTTACCTAAATTGGAATGCATGTGCCCCCATAGCCTGGAAAGCTGCGACGGTTAAAAGCTTAGTGAAACGTGCACTGAACATTTCATCTACAGACGCAAACGTAAAAACCGAACTATCACATCTTATAAAGGTCTTCACTGAATACAACAACTACCCAATCAAGTTCATTGAAAACATCATCCAAAATGAAATTAATAAAACTGACACCCAAGAGAATGAAATTGTTGAACAACCTTCAACCAAATCTGAAATAGTTAACCTTTCTTTACCGTATGCTGGACAAAAAGGAGAACAAATCGTGAAGAAAATGAAAAACATTATTGGTAAATGTTCGACAAACAAAATACGCATCATCTACAACACCAAAAAACTAAGTTCGAAATTTCAAATCAAAGATGAAACACATTCAGCACACCAACACAACATCGTTTATCACGCACAATGTCCTGAACCTACTTGTCGCTCCCATTACATCGGTCAAACTAGTTGTAGATTACAAAAACGCGTCATACAACACAACAAATCCGATAAAAAATCACACCTGCTGAAGCATGCTGACAACACAAACCACCACAGAGTTTGGTTAGAAGACTTTAAAATATTAGGAAAAAATTACAAATCTGCATTCAAAAGAAAAATTAGCGAATCGTTATTCATAAAAGAACATAAACCGGACTTGAATATTCAAAAAGATGCGTACCGGCTAAAACTTTATTAATGACGTCATACGTCACAAATAATTTTCGTTAACAATGTAATGTCTTCATGATCCAGTTAAACGTTCCTGACGATGTTTTGCGAATGCAGAACGAAATATTGAATTGAAAAAAAAAAAAAAAAAAAAAAAAAAATAATCAAAATGAAACTTCTCGTTATTCTCTTTTTAATTAATTTTATTAGAATTTTTCGTTTTACTTTCTACATTTTTCGATACTTGTTTTCACTTATTCTCCGTTCATTTGTTCATGGCACATTCGTGCCCAGGCTCCTTTCTTCATTTTCCGTATTTACAGCCTATTTATCATTTATAATATATTTATCAAATTTTTTGTAAGCAATTTTCAGTCAAATTCATATTTATATCAGTTTATAGTCATTTTTCTTGTCATTTATCATTTGTCATTTTGTCATTAGTCTTTTTCTTTTCTATATTTAATTCTTAGTTTGAACAATTATCAATACTAGCCGCCAAGGCGGCGTCGCTCGCCGCCCATGTCAACCTGCCCTGTATCACTGTATCAATAAACGTCAAATTTCCTTATAAACGGCTCGTACAACTTGTGTTCAACCAGAAGCAGATTCGAAGTCACAACCTCTGGTAAAATCAACCTTTTATCAGTGTAACAATACACTCAAAACGTAGAGAGAGAAAACTTCAACTTTTTATTAGCTTTTGTTTTAAAAAAAGTTATGCACTCTAACATGGGTGCTATCAAATGTAAGGGGGAAATCGTTTCTCTTCTTAAAAAGATCACACCGGAGGAGAGAAAAAAGGCACGTGCTAAATGAATAGAGAGAATAAAAAAACGTTCGATCAGAAGCGCTTAACAATTAAAAAAAGAACTTAAATTAAAAGAAAAGCAAAAAAATATTTTGTTTCATGATACTCTTTTTTTACCTATTGGTTTTTAAACATTTTGATTGCTCGAAAAATGTTTACCCGTCTCAAACAATCAGGCAAGGATACGTTAGGATACACTGGGGAGCATGCTGCCAAGTTCTGCCACTGCTGCTTTTTGTCCGAAATGTTTAATCAGTTAGTTTCTTTGTATTTAGTTGATGTATTGTATTCAAAGCCAACGTAGTCAACGTAGTCCTTGGAATATAAAACTAATAATACTATTAAAAACAAAACGTTATTCCTATTAGTTCATCAGCCAAAAAAAGTCACGTTCGATTGGGGTTGCAATATGTATTTGCTTCGAACTCACGTCGCACACAAAAAAAGAAATAATTTCACTCACAACTCAATCTACCATTTTGCGTGACTTACAAACAAACGGAGAATCGGCTATTAATATATAGATCAATTTCAATTTGTCAATTTGTTACAAACATCCCTAGCGAGTCCCGCTACACATACTTTGTATCTATAATTTCTAGATAATATTTTATTGAATTAAGTTTCGTTACAATGATACTGGTACATGGACACAATTTTGACAGCACCCCTGTTTGGTTTTTATCAATGAGTGTCTTATTCCCACTAGCTATTACATCACTTATCAATCTTAAATTCCTGTTTTAACCTTTCTGAAGCAAAAATGTGATTTTTCCATTCTGCTTCACAGTCAAACATTTTTCAACTTTTTTGGAAACACTGTCCTTCAGGCCTCATGACCTATTCTTTATATTTGGAAAGAATAAAATTGTTTGAAAAGTTAAATTGTATGCAATTTCATTTGATTGAAAGAACATGCAAAAAGTAACTTCTTCGTTAAAGGCAATACCTGTGAAAAAAAACTACGCTGGATATTGCTTTTGGAAATGCTCATGTTTTGCTTAAGAAATAATTACAAACAAAATTGCTGTTTTTATAAATAATTCATCAGTGAGATCAGTAGGGATTGTAAACTCCATGGGGTCTCCATGGGGTCTTGTTAGGTCGGTATACCTTGTGTGGTCGTTTGGGTTTGTAGACATTGTAGTATCTGTTAGGACGATGTGGTCTGTACACGTTGTAATATTTGTTGGGTCGGTAGATTTTGTAATGTTTACGTGGTCGGTATACATGGCGTGGTCGGTATATGTTTTTAGCATCTTCTTCATCGTTTTCTTCTTCCTCGTCATGTTTATTGGAATAAAGACGTTTTGGTGGATATGGCCTGTAAACTCCATGGGGTCTGTAGATTTTAGAATACTTGTTAGGTCGGTATACTTTGTGTGGTCGTTTGGGTTTGTAGACATTGTAGTATCTGTTAGGACGATGTGGTCTGTACACGTTGTAATATTTGTTGGGTCGGTAGATTTTGTAATGTTTACGTGGTCGGTATACATGGCGTGGTCGGTATATGTTTTTAGCATCTTCTTCATCGTTTTCTTCTTCCTCGTCATGTTTGTTGGAATAAAGACGTTTTGGTGGATATGGCCTGTAAACTCCATGGGGTCTGTAGATTTTGGAATACTTGTTAGGTCGGTATACTTTGTGTGGTCGTTTGGGTTTGTAGACATTGTAGTATCTGTTAGGACGATGTGGTCTGTACACGTTGTAATATTTGTTGGGTCGGTAGATTTTGTAATGTTTACGTGGTCGGTATACATGGCGTGGTCGGTATATGTTTTTAGCATCTTCTTCATCGTTTTCTTCTTCCTCGTCATGTTTGTTGGAATAAAGACGTTTTGGTGGATATGGCCTGTAAACTCCATGGGGTCTGTAGATTTTAGAATACTTGTTAGGTCGGTATACTTTGTGTGGTCGTTTGGGTTTGTAGACATTGTAGTATCTGTTAGGACGATGTGGTCTGTACACGTTGTAATATTTGTTGGGTCGGTAGATTTTGTAATGTTTACGTGGTCGGTATACATGGCGTGGTCGGTATATGTTTTTAGCATCTTCTTCATCGTTTTCTTCTTCCTCGTCATGTTTGTTGGAATAAAGACGTTTTGGTGGATATGGCCTGTAAACTCCATGGGGTCTGTAGATTTTAGAATACTTGTTAGGTCGGTATACTTTGTGTGGTCGTTTGGGTTTGTAGACATTGTAATATCTGTTAGGACGATGTGGTCTGTACACGTTGTAATATTTGTTGGGTCGGTAGATTTTGTAATGTTTACGTGGTCGGTATACATGGCGTGGTCGGTATATGTTTTTAGCATCTTCTTCATCGTTTTCTGCTTCCTCGTCATGTTTGTTGGGATAAAGACGTTTTGGTGGATATGGCCTGTAAACTCCATGGGGTCTGTAGATTTTGGAATACTTGTTAGGTCGGTATACCTTGTGTGGTCGTTTGTACTTGTAGACATTGTAATATCTGTTAGGACGATGTGGTCTGTATGGACCATAGGGCTTGTAGACTTTCTGATGTTTGTTAGGTCGGTGTTTCTTGTATTTGTATTGATGAAGACCATAGAGGATTTTTCGATTATGTTTTGGATCTTCTACATCGTTTTCGTCATCAATATCTTTAGCATCATTGTCTTTTACTGAATCATCATTTTCGATTGGTTCTTCACTTGCATCTTCTTCTGTTTTTTGACTTTCATCTGCGTTGGCAGCATCTTCGTTAATTACAGTTGTTTGATCAGAAGGTTCTATTAAAGAAATACGAAGTATATGCGTTTTGTAAGTATAATGATCAATATACCGATATGCATAAATGCGTATCGGTATATTGATTTAGTCATATTTATACATTGGTCAAAAATGAGGGGAAACTTCAATAAACGAAATGTAATATACACACCTGATTCAGAATTAACTTCCATTTCCTCATCCGCTATTGGTTTCCCTGAAAAATAGAAGCAAACACATACATAACATATTTCTCATTGATACTTAAATGAAAAGAGCGAAATCATACAGAAACAAGGTGAGACTTACCAAAGGCAATTCCTACGAAGAGGAATAAAAAGACAATCCAGATTCTCATGACTTTCGAATTCTCCAAACTGCCTGATTATATTTTCACAATGTTCTTGTGAATTGTTATACCTCCAGAAAACTGTAAGTGAAATGTTTCGAAGAGCCAACTTGCCTTTTATACACATCGATAAACCACGAGCCACGTTTTCAGTAAATATTGGGGTACGTCTAATCACCATGTGCGCTAAATCATTTCTAGCTCAACTTAATTGCAATCACTTAATTTAATTGGAAGAATGATATTGAGAGTAATAACCAAAAACAGTGTCTCTATCAAGAATGATTATCCACATTTCTTGATGACTAAATTAGATTTGATAAAGTGATGGCAAGTGATGCATTCAGTACTAAATTTATACTTCCTCAAACGTACCAGCAAAAAAATAATTTCATTTTTTTCTCAATTTTGAGTAACTTTTATACTTAATAGACCCCTAGAAACTGCGACCACTAGTAAAAGTAAAAAATTCGTTTTATTTTGCAAATTTGCTTTAGAGTAGCCGTCAATTTCGCTATGTGCTATTTGGTTTTTCTGTAATTATCCTATACTTTCACACGTGAGAAGCAGTATTTTGAAGTCGAGAATAGCATTATTTCCTATTGGTTTCCTTACAATTCTTTCTACCTTAGTTCAGCAAATCAACTTCATATTGTTTTGCGATTCATAATATAATGATCATGTTAAGATAATAACGACGTAATAATTACAAAGCAAAATTTAAACGGCTCAGCGGTCTACTGTTGGTTCACCAGAACTATCGTCATATTAGTAATTCAGCACGTGTTTAAATGAAATAATCAGGGATAAATTTGTAATGTGGAAATATCAGATATAGCATTGTATTAGTGGTTCATTTGTTGCTAAGTGACAAAGCCAATGGCTTTTATTTTTTCGAAAGTATTTCCTTGTAACCATGTTACTATGTTGGAATGAGATAGTTAAAGGCCGGTTTTCACTTCTCGAAAGTTTTCCGTGGGCAGAAACGAAAAAGAACTAAAATACTAAAATCTGATTGGTTTATTTTCTGCTTTTTCATTTCTGATGAGAACAAACAGAAAAAGTTGAACTTGTTTCAACTTTTTCTGATCGTTCCAGGATCATGAACGGAAAAGAACAAATGAATAATTAGCAAACGATGTAATTACGTTCCTTTTCGACATTTATCTGTTCCGTTTTCGTCCGCGGAAAACATTCTAGAAGTTGGAAACAACTTGAAAGATAATTAACTGGTTGTAATGTGTCGATGTCAGCAGTGAGGATCCTTCATGAGAGCAATAAAAAATAAGTTCGGAACGAGTAGATGATTGATATTGGAAAGAATGGAGATAAACAAATGATTGTCATGGAGACTCCTTCACAACTGCTAACTTAGTGATCTCATGAGACGCTTTAACGACTGTCCCTTTAACTTAAAATTAGCAGTTTATACGACGCCGGTGCCTATGTATAGTGGTAATCCTCTCGGAATTCATGCAAGAGGTCAGATTTCAATCATGCATAAGTACATCTATCACAGTGCCGGATCAACCCATGAAACTGAGTAGATCGGGTATTGAGGTCTTCCAGGATTGATGATTGGCTTTGTCAAATACTTCGAAGCCTCCAACTTGAGCTGTGGCCCCTCACGAGTAACAGATTCAATTGCAACTGAGTGTGGTAAGCTACGTGTAAAAAATACCTATTATAACAGAACGAGTGCCTTATTCAATTTATGGAAGTATTTGTACTCCATCGTTGAGAGGTGGGTAATTGGACATCACATTTACATGAAAAAATGGACTCCCGTCGAAAATGACAGCAGAGATGGAGCCAAAAAAAGAACACAACAAGTTCGCAGGGAAAATTGTCAAAAACAATGAAGTTGTTAGACATCTTCCAAAAGGATTTTTGAAGTACTGTACTTCTGCCTTACTTGATGGGGCAAAGACATCCTGTAAAATTACGGGAAAGAGGGAAAGAAGAGAAAGAATGGCTTGAAAGAACCATGTACCTATACGGTGAAAGGTCAACACTTATGGTATCTAAAGTGGACCTTTCTGTAAAAGATGACTTAAGAAATACAAAATAAATTGTCGTATAGATGTGAATATTTTATTGGCTTCGTCCCCTTCAATAATTACGTCACGCTAGGGGATGGATGGTTCTTCCACATTTTTGTATGTAAAAATCTATTGAATTTTGCGTCAATTCTTTTGTTTTAAGTACGTGATGGCCCGTGCTTCAAATTGTACAAGGAAATTCAAAATTTACAAGAAAAAGAAGTATCGTGGGTTTGAAACAATTTTGAAATTTGAACTGACAGTGGAATCTCAATAAAGCGGACACTATATAAAGCGGACACCTCTTTAAGACGGACAGTTTCTCTAGGAACGGATGGATTTACAGTCAAACTCTTATGAAGATGTCTTTATAAAGTGGACAATTATAAAGCGGACAATTATAAAATGGACACTTTTTTCAGGTCCCAAATGAAGTTTTTGCCTATAAAAAATCTCTCTAAAGCGGACACAGATACAAAAACAATTTTTCAAGTAAAATAACTTATATTTTCTTGGAATATTTACTTTTTAAGGTGGATTTACACGCGTCGAAATTGTCGATCGAAATTTTTTAAGCTTGCTGATTGGCTGAGAAAAATCATCTGACTTTTCTTCTTCGAAAAAAATACTCTTCGAAAAAGTTGAAATTTTTCAACTTTTTCGTGACGAATTTTTTTCGAAGAAAAGCTAAACCAATCAAAATCGCTGTTTTAAACTTGTTTTGCTGTGTCATCAAAACGTGCAAATCAAACATGGACGTTGATCCAGAAGTGCTGCATGCTTTATTTTGCGCTGTTTTTCAGCAGCAAGACAAACAACAAGAACTTCTGTCTCCCGAATTGTGAAGAATATCCAGAGTCGTGCAATAACATTTGACGTACAAGCATATGGAATTCACCCTTCTGTTCACACTCTTGGTAAATCAGACGTACCCACATTCTCTTTTGTTCTGCTTTTATTTTCTTCTTATACTTAATCAGGAGCAACAACCTCGTTAATATTATTTTCTATACAGAAGAGCCTTGCACTTCATGTTTGTTTACATAAGAAATGGCGCCTTTTTTCGTCAGTGTGTAAATTAAAAATGAAAATTCGACGCGAAAATTTTCGATCGAAAATATCTATTCGATCGAAAAATTTCGACGTGTGTAAATCCACCTTTACGATGTTTTACTCGAAACTTCGAATATTCTTTTTCACAGTATTTTTTGCCCACTGAATGGCTTTGGCAGGTCAAAGAAATTTGAAGTTTACACGAATCTCGAGTCCGTAGCCAGCGCCATGATTTTTCAAGTATAGTAGCATCGGACTTTTTATCTTTAGAATAAAAACGTTTTTTATTGCATTAAACATGTTTTTCTTTGCCCTATGAAACTTGCAAACTTTGCAAACCATATGAGAGACCCATTCTCGATTTTTTTTGCTAAGTACTAATTGTCATATGGAATCTCTTAAAGCGGACATCACCCTAAAGCGGACAATTCTTTCAGGTCCCTATGGTGTCCGCTTTATAGAGATTCCACTGTAGTATTTTGAGATACTTGAGAGTATTCAGACCTGGCGATTGGCGATTGCGACGATTGATACTTTTTTTAATCGTCGTAATCGTTAGGTCTGAACTAGGTTTAAAGTTCATGAACTTTCACACATGACAACAATTAAAAAACACGATTCTGTAATATTTCCTTGTGGTTTTATAGCACGTTGTGTATTTAAAGCGTAATTGTTTATTTTGTGCAGACAGTCTCCTTCATCATAGGAATTCTTTAACGTAATTTTATGCAAATACCTGGCTGTAGGAATCATTTTGAATCATTTCATCATGAAGATTTCATTGTAGAAATCTACTGATCATCCTTAATGTTTTCATTATCTGAAGTTAACTTCTGGAGAAAAGGGTAGATGAATATTATAGAGATGTATCGCTCCTCGGCCATCTCAAAGAGGAAAATGCTCGACATTATGAATGAGTATACTTAAAAATATTAAAAACCCAAAAATTAAAAATAACAGCTGCAACGTGACCAGCATAAATTACCATGACGTCAACATCAACGAGGAAGTCGGTTGAATGAGTAAGGAAAATACCTTACGAATAAATGCATTAGTTCTGACCAGATCAAAAATTCCTGGTTCAAAAAATATATACAAAAAGTATGAATAGTTATTTGAGAAATACCATTTTTAATGTATTTTTTAATATAATGCCTGATTCAGCCTCTGCTGTAGCAACTAGCGTCGCCCTTGCCACGGCGATCTTTGTGTCCGTACTTTCTGCCTAGCTACAGGAAGTTTTTTCCTCGATTCTGCAAATTATTACGGAGTCAGTTCATTGAATTTTCATTCAACGATTATTTAGACGTCTTTTGAGGCCCGGTAGAATGTAAACATTGTCACGAACAACATTCTAGTTATAATTCAACGAGACTGTAGTGAAAAGCTTTGGTGAAAACAAAGTTGAGCGGCACACTCGGGTGCAAAATCATTTACTCGTCTGCTACGAACTAGTGTGATCACATGAGATCGGCGGCTTAGTGGTTAGAGCAATTCCCCGTCAAGCAAAAGGTCGTGAGTTCGATTCCCACTTGATCTGTACTCCAAAAGAATCCAGTGGAATCAATAAGTGGAACGTTCGACAAACAGAACCTTTACCATTCAGTTACTCTTGTAAAAAATGCTGGAAGAAAAATAATAATCGTTTTTTTTTTTTTTTACAAGAAATACTTAGAAAAGTGTAAAAAGACAGTTGATAAAGAAGAATTTCACATGCATATTGAACTTTGCTCACAATTACACAGATACACTGAGTCAACATCAACTTGGTGTTATTGATTTTAGTACATAAAAATAGCTGATGTTTTCGGAATTTCACAAAATTAGATATTATGAACTCCTGGAATATAATTCATTTCCTGCATGAAAACACTGAGCTTGAGCTTTTTTCAAGTTAATGTAAGCAAAATTGTTTTGCGGAAGCAAGTCATTTAAAGTTGACACCAGTAGAAGAAAAAACTCTATATTATGTTTCTGGGTACATTCCATATGCTATCAAAAAGCAACTTCTCGAACAGTAACAAACATTTTATATATTTGTACGCAGAGTGGAAAACATTGTACGGATAATTGTAACTACATCACTGATGGTAAAATATGCAAATGAAAATGTACATGACGTTATTTTTAAGAAACTTAAACAGAATGTTGTCAAAATCAAATAAGCTGAAAACAAGATACTAAAATTAAAAATTGACAACAAAGCTATGCCTGCCATGAGAAAGTCAATCTCAAAGTGAACTTGCAGCAAAAAGAATTAGACAGTTTTGCATAACACGTACTTGTTTTTTAGGGTAGCAGCGAAAGCGAATACCGTATTAAAACACCAGTGGACTCCTCCTCCTCCTTCGGCCGAAATGGCAATTAGTCTGCGATTTAGAGTCTGCGAGACTCTACCAATAACACAATGTAAGTTCTAATGAAGGAACGCAGCCTTCGAATTTCGGAAGCTTTTACATATCAAACATTTAAAAGAAAATTACGTTTTATTTTGAAAGTACATAACCTGATATTTTGTAACTTAATCCATGAAAGAATGAATACTAATCAAGTAGGCCCACATAAAAATGAGACATTTAGTTCATTACACTAACTGTGAAAATACTTGATATGTTGCTTTTTTTGTTAGTAAAGCTTATATCAATTCAAAATTTCTTATTACCTCGTTCGTTAGCTACTACACTATGTTTGTGTATTTAAGGTTTTCAAAGATTTAGTTCAAAAAGGCAGTTATTTGTTGGAATTCAGTTCTTTTTTCATGAAATTAATATTATAAACCAACCTTTTTTTTTTACATAAGCTCGTGCTGATCAGAATTACTATTGCAACAACACTTCATCAGTAGGGTAAAACTAACCTGTCTCACGACGGTCTAAACTCAGCTCACGTTCCCTATTAGTGGGTGAACAATCCAACACTTGGTGAATTCTGCTTCACAATGATAACGTTTTAACGTCAACAAGATGCCCTAACAGGCAAACGGATTTCTGCAAAATCTGCTGAAAAATGAAAAATAAAAGACTATGTGACTAAAAATGCGAAAGAGGTTATATGATTTCCAAAATAAAACATCACATTTCTAATCATGTACTCCCCAAAGACATTGTCAAACGATAACTGACACTATCTGAGATTTGTAATGCAGTATATACTGCCAATAAACTGGATTACTTATTTTTTTGGAACGAAACAATATCAAGGATATATTGACCTTGCAGATATCATAATGAATGAGCACATAACTCATAAACTCTAAAAGATATGAATTTCTGAATTTGATAACTTTGTGTCAATCTTCCTAAATCACAAGCACGAAAAGGCACACAGATTTTGGTCATGCAAAATACATCTACATAGACCAAAATCAACATATAACTGAAATCAGACATTTTTGTTTTAGTTTGATTGATATGGCATACACTCACAAACATTCTTAATCTAAGTTGACATTTGTTTCTTTAAGAAATTTGAAAATAAGGTTGAATGATTTTTACAACACACCATTGCATTTCTGATTTCATAGGCACTCCAGGGCATTGGGAAAGTGCAATCAACACTGTGTGATGACATAAACATCCTATATTTTTGGGGAGCAAAATATTAACCTTTTATTGATCTTTTCAGATATCAGTGATTTCGTATGTTAATCGTACTCTTTAAACATGTGATATGTACCGTCAATCTTCTTAATTATGAATGGATTTCTCAATATATTGAAAACACAAAAAGTAAATAAAGATTTTGAAAGTATACTTATACGTACGGATACTTATAGTATGCTCAAGCACACACATAAATTATGTAACTGAAATGAAAGTATTGTATCGTGTTTCATGTGCACTGAATTTACAGAGAGTTGGAAGATGGTTTAATTCGCTGATTAGGAAAGCCATTCATAATAAGGGACATTATCGACAGGGTATAACTTAAAAACTGATATAAAATATTAAAAACATTAGAACATCAAACATTAAAAGTAAGTGGTGCAGAGAGTATACAATCGTTTTTGATGTTGGAACTTAACAGGAAACTGAGCTGAGCTTACGTATCCAGAGCTTAAAAAGCATAACAGCCTATATACGAAACAAACAAAGATGTTTTCATTCAGGCTTTTCAAGACATCTCAAGACATGTTTCCACTAAAAACTAACAAATATATACCTTTCTGACTCTTCTGTTTACAAAACGTTGAGAATTTTGTTTTAAGTTAGAACAGAACGATCTGATAAAAACAGACACACAGAGTTCAACGAGTACGTTTTTCTCTCTTATAAAAACTACAACGAACGAAAAAACTAAAAAGAATAACATGCCTAATAAAAAACCACGTGCGTGAACACAATACATTAATAAGAACATCGAACATAATAAAGCCATTGTGCTGAAAATGAGCGTCACATATTTCAACACGATCACATATTTTCGTTTTTCATCTTAACAAGATTCGCAAAAATGCGACTATATATTTCCCCAAAGTTGCAAACATTTTATCAATTATTATGTGTACATTGATAACCATGAGAAAAAATGTATCATTAAATAGGTACCATCAACCTAATACTAAGATTGAATTTAATACCACAGAAAAACTTACTTTGAACTTATTATGAAATGAAGTTGTTCACGGTCAAATGATAAGGTTTCTCTTAAAATTTTTTGCCGTGGAGTTAAAAAGTGACTGAGAAGTTACTATGGACACGTAGCTAAAAATTATAAGACCTAAATGCGACTAATATTTCTCCTTAAACAACTGCATATCAACAACTCCATCAATGTGTAAGACAATTTCATCATGTATGATCTTTATTGTTGCAGAAGCTTGACAAGTTTCCTATCCTTTATACCATAAAATAAGGGTAAACAATGTAACTTAACAGAACACTTGCCTTTTGTAACTCGGACAAAACTATCTTACAAACATTATACAATCAAATTTGTATACAGGTTTTCTGTACAAAAGAAGAAAATAAAATTGCTTAGCTTAATTTTGATACCACGGTATACTTTTGGGTAGTCATATATGCCGTATTCTCTCTAACTAGCGCCCCTCTCCAGTAGTCAAAAATATTTTTATAAGAGCCCCTCTCCCGGGCGCTTGTAGAGTGACTAGACAGAAATTAGACTAGACTCAGAAATTTATAAGCGCCTGGGTGGTAATTAAAACTTTGAACAAAAAGCGAAAATTCTGTATATAATAGAAACAGAAGACTAAAATGTCTAAATTTAAGTTATAAGTAAAAAATCTTATTTCGTTGCCATGAAAATATTATACAGTTGTTACAATTGCAATGCCTCGTTCACAGCTAGCATGACCATTTCAAAATGTTTTTATAAGCGCCCCTCTCCAATTAGCACCCCTCTCTAATAAGTGCCCCCCCCCCCCCCCCCCCCCCCCCCCCCCCCCTAATTTCCAAAAAAAAAATTGTAAGCGCCGCACTTATTACAGAGAATACGGTAAGCAAATAACTATCAAAAGCAATCAAAATCTCTGAGTAACAAATATTACGTGTAACATTTCAAATTAGGACAGAATAGTTCAAGTATATATTCAGAATAAACATCTCTCTTCAAAAAAATATGTTCACCTCATTGTTTATTTTGTGCTAAAAATGACCATATATAAATCCCAAATGGAAAAAAAAACTTTGGTAGTGAAAATACATACCTTAAAGGTATTAAATTTCGTGGGTACTTAATTTCGCGTTTGCAAAATTTTTACTTTTCGCAGGTATTTAATTTCGCGATTTTCGGCTTTGGAAATTTTTCGCGGGTATTTAATTTCGCGATTTTCGGTTTTACGAAAATTTTCAGGGTATTCTAATTCGTGTTTTTTTTTCGATAAAGGGAAACTAAAACAATAACAAACAGCAGAAATAGACTGAAACAGTAAAAAACTTGAATTAACTTGTTTATTTTACTCTCCCCTTCACAAGAATGCATTAGTTCTGCTAAGAATGCATGGGAAAATCTAAGAAAAATTTTCGAATGCAAAATTTGGCGAATTTAAAATTTCGGGTAGAAAATTTCGCGGGTATTTAATTTCGCGATTTTTGGTTTCGGACATTTTTTCGCGGGTACTTAATTTCGCGATTTTTATCGCGAAAATCACGAAATTTTCTACCCGCGAAATTTAATACCTTTAAGGTATCCATAACCAAATCACTATATACATAGCTCAAAGTAGAAGTTCGTGTTCCAGCTTGATTTAATTTACAGACTGTCATTTGTATTGTGTTTTGATTTGCGTTCGTTGTTCGTACAGGAAAATTGACAGTATATTAAATTTTGCAAAATAAAATATACGATATATACAGTATCAAAACAGTATACGTGACCATGGAATTCATCCATAGCAAACTACGTTTCTGTTGTTGGATTAAATGACTATCCAAGGAAGCACACTCGACCAGATTCTGTCAAGTTATTATGTGTCTCAATCCTGTGTTTTAAAATATTATACGCAAGTAGTTTCTGACTTCTTATTTTGCTTCTTATTACTTGCTGCTCTTGTATGTACTTTTTGAATTAACACACTGGTTGTTCTCCACATGAAAAGGGTTTCCTTTATTGTGGCTGGTGCATCGTGCTTTCAGTTCAGTTGGGCTACATTATATCAGGATGTAAAATTAAAATAAATCTTCAGCCTGGCTATTGATAATGAATTTTCACCTTTACTGAAACCACAGCTTCGATGGTTTACTGTTCCAAGCATTTAATAACCAGTCACGTTTGTACTTGCAGTTTTTGTGATGTAATCTATGAATCAAAGAAACTGATTGAACTGGATGTGCTCCATATAAAAAGGATTTCCTTTAATGGCTGTATACATCATGTGCTTTTTCAGTGTTTGTTCAGTTTGGGCCACATTTATCCAGGATGCAACATAAAAATAAATCTTCAGCGTGGCTTTTAATAGTGAATTTTCACCCTTTCACTGAAATCACAGCTTCAATGGTTTACTGCTCCAAGCATTTAATAACCAGTCACCATAACATTGTTTGTTGTCAACAAAAACAAAACATCATCATCATTACATCAATTTTTTCTGGTTTTTACACGTTCATTCAAAAGTTTTTACAAAGCTTTTTTAAGACAACACTGAACTAAAACGATCCATTTCCATCATTTAACGTTTCATCTATTATTGAATCATTTTAAAAGCTAGCAGAAAAAAAACAAAAATCTTCCACTGTTCATCTGCTCTGCACTGACTGAAAAAAATGGCGTGCTGTAGGCTAGCCTCTGTTCTTATCTACTTTGGCTAGGCGAAAATTCAATACCGAACCGCGACTATAAAAGTGAACGGAGAAGATGATGATGAAGAAGGAAAATGCCGGTTTTAACATATATTTCGCCCTATGGGGAAATATATAAAAATCCACTTGTGTAAATCCTTGGTAAATCTAAAAGGGTTTCTTCCCGCTGACATGCATGGCAGGGTGCTTTGGTTTCATGTAACCGCACGCATGAATTTTCAAAAAACCGCTAGGTTTGGACAGTAAGAAAAAGAAGAAAAAGAAAAACAGAGCCGGTTTTAATGTATTTCTTGCTTTCGCAGAAATCCAATAACGTTTTAAGTACGAAATCCTCAGAAACTAGTGCTAGTGTTCATATTGTAAACCTTCCAAAATATATGGGTTTAATATGGTTTATGCCAGGTGTTTCAGAGAGAAATTTTCATTTTGCCTTTATATATTCGTAAATGCTTTGGTTATCTGATATAATTAAATGCCTATATTCTCTCATTATAATCTTGACAATTCACCCTCTCGCAACTTGTAATTTCCACTTGATTTCTTACACCAATCTAGTTTACGTTTGCATACTTCATACCTCACAGATAAACTGTGGATGATAACAGAGTAAGAACATCAAATGGTTGCCGCCACAATAGCGACACAAAAAAAACAATAATAGATTTTTTAGATATTGAAGCCGTTCACTATCCAACTCTTAACATCCCTGCTATGATAACTTTGTTTCTTTTATAATTTCGAATCGATATTTCGTCACAAACGATGTTTCGTCAAAAACGAGTACTTCTGCGACCTAAAACATACCAAAAATGCTTGAAAAATTATTGATTTCAAGCTGTGCTTCGAAATCCATATGGTTCCTTTACACTTAAATTCTACGAAAACTTATATAAAAAATGTCTAAACAGTTGTAGCAAATGAACTTTGCAAATAACTTGGTATAATACAATAATAAATGTGAGAAAAGAAACGAAAGCATTCTGCTTCCCATTCAGCTAATTATTGAATACTACTGTGTAACTGCAACACGAAAAATTGAAGGACGATGATGATCCTCACTCGCTGCTGAGGCAAAAAAATCAATGCATTTTATCTATATATTAATAGCCGATTCTCCGTCTGTTTGTTTGTTTGTTTGTTCGTTTGTTTGTAAGTCACGCAAAATGGTAGATTAAGTTGTGAGCGAAATTATTTCTTTTTTTGTGTGCGACGTGAGTTCGAAGCAACTACATTGCAACCCCAATCGAACGTGACATTTTTGGCTGATGAACTAATAGGAATAACGTTTTGTTTTTATCATTATTGTTAGTTTTATATTCCACGTTGACTTGGCTTTGAAAACAGTACATCAACTAAATACAAAGAAACTAACTGATTAAACATTTTGGACAAAAAGCAGCAGTGGCAGAACGTGGCAGCATATGTTCGGTTTGCCACTGACTCTTGGCTGACTGTCTGAGACGAGTGAACTTTTTTTTTAAGCAATCAAAATATTTAAAAACCGATAGGTAAAAAAAGAGTATCGTATCAAAACAAAATGTTTTTTTTTTTTTGCTTTTCTTTTAATAAATTAATTTCTTCTTTTAATTGTTAAGCGTTCTGATCGAACGTTTTTTTATTCTATTTATTCATTTAGCACGTGCCTTTTTTCTCTCCTCCGTGTGAACTTTTTAAGAAGAGAAATCATTTCCCCCTTACGATTGATATTACCCATGTTAGAGCGCGTAACTTTTTTTAAAACAAAAGTTAATAAAAAGTTGAAATTTTCTCTCTATACGTTTTGAGTGTATTGTTACACTGATAAAAGATTGGTTTTACCAGAGGTTGTGACTTCGAATCTGCTTCTGGTTGAACACAAGTTGTACGAGCCGTTTATAAGGAAATTTGACGTTTATTGATACAGTGATACAGAGCAGGTGGACATGGGCGGTGAGCAACACCGCTTTGGCGGCTAGTCTATACATTAATAGCCGATTCTCCGTCTGTCTGTTTGTTTGTTTGTTTGTTTGTAAATCACGCAAAATGGTAGATTGAATTGTGAGCAAAATTATTTCTTTTTTTGTGTGCGACGTGAGTTCGAAACAAATACATTGCAATCCCAATCGAACGTGACATTTTTTTGCTGGTAAACCAATAGGGGTAACGTTTTGTTTTTGCTATTATTGTTAGTTTTACATTCCACGTTGACTTGGCTTTGAAAACAATACATCAACTAAATACAAAGAAACTAACTGATTAAACATTTCGGACAAAAGCAGCAGTGGCAGAACGTGGCAGCATGTGCGGTTTGCCAGTGTATCTTAACGCTTGCCTGACTGTCTGAGACGGGTTAACTTTTTTTCGAGCAATCGAAATGTTTAAAAACCGATAGGTAAAAAAAGAGTATCATAAAACAAAATATTTTTTTACTTTTGTCTTAATAGTTGTCTTAATTTCTTTTAATCGATTTCTTTTAATTTATTTTAATCTGATCGAACGTTTTTTATTCACTTCATTCATTTAGCACGTGCTTTCTTTTTTTCTCCCGTGTGGTCTTTTTAAGAGAAACCATTTTTTCACCTACTTACGACAGCACCCATGTTAGAGCGCGTAAAACAAAAGCTAATAATAAGTTGAAAAGTTTTTTCTCTCTGTGTTTTGAGTGTATTGTTAAACTGATATTTGATTGGTTTAAAACGTTCGGAATGCATTGTGTAAAGCAAGAAAGTCTGCTGACATTTTAAATGCCACCGCGACAATGAACGGCTGAGTTGAGAACATGCAAGATTTAAAACACCAGGAACGTATTTCTCTTCACGTGCAAACGAGCTTTATTAAGCGATAAAGCCAGCAGCAAAGGAAGTCTTATCGCTGGGTTTAAGTGCAACAAGAGGCAATGGCGCAAAACGGTAGCAGCAAGCAGCATACTTTTGAAAGCACCACCAAAAATTGCCATAACAAAATAGTTAGTGTAAAGAGGTCTTATCGAATGTAAATGGGGTCTTATTAAGAAACGCCACCAGCAAATAATTTTCAAGAAAAAGAAATGTACATACATGAGTCGAATTTTTTCAAGAAAAAAATTATGAGAACTTTTGCGTAAAAAAACGCGTCTGCTTCGAAAAAAATTAAAAACAATAACAAAGATTCCATGGACTCAAGAAACCTTCCAAAAAACTGTGATTTTTGAAATATGCAAGGAAGTCTTATCGCTGGTTTTAAGTGCAATAATTTGGAGCAGGTAGTGATACAACGCAGGCTGAACATGGGCGGCGAGCGACGCCGCCTTGGGCCGCTAGGCTATATATTAATACCCGACTCTCCGTCTGTTTGTTTGTTTGTTTGTCTGTAAGTCACGCAAAATGGCAGATGTGAACTGCGAAAGAAATCGGGTAGTCAGCAATGTAAGATCACACATAAATTATTTCTCTTCTTGTGCGCGACGTCAGTGTGAAACCATTGTATTGAGACCCTAATCGAATGCGACCTTTAGGGAAAATTATCTCGATAACCAATAGGGATAACTGACGTTTTTTTGGGTCCGCGATACAGGCGATGGGGTGACGAAAAGTTTGGATCTAATTTTTGGGGAGGGGTTTGTGACGTCATCAAAATCTTTGAACATTGATAACTTCGTTAACGGTTGATCGTAGCGGAACGATCCCATACATGTTTTTGATCAGTTTTTCGAGCTCTACAACATGGGAACACTTTCGGTTGCCAATTCCTTAATTTTATTTTTCGTGAAGTCAACGCATGCTGAACATGGGCGGCGAACGACGCCACCTTGGCGGCTAGTCTGTATAAAGTTTGAGAATTTGAAACAGAAAAATGTTCATATTAGTTTCTCTAAAAACCCTTATCTTCATCATAGGTAATAAGGTTACAAAACTTTTATTGAGATTAAGATAACTTAAAGTCATTAAAGTACAATCACTGTAAACGTTAAACATTTCGGCCTTCCAACCTCAGTTCGCAACAAAAGCTTATTCAGAACTTATTAAATATTAAATTTTGCCTTCTTCCGATATTGCCAGTTAGATGATAGTCATTCAACACAATTAAACATTCGGATTTATGCAATCAAAGAGTGCTGAAAATCTCTCAGAGAAAGAACGTAATATTGATAATGTCATATTTCGCGCTGAACGTTTCCGTGTGTTTGCAAGGTATAACAATTAATTTTAAGCGAAACCGCAGTTTCAACTTATGACTTAATTTAATTGCTGGCGAAATGAACCCAGAGCCTTCTAAAGATTTGTCCGAATGTGTCTTATTTGTTTCTCCGTAAAGATAAAGAGGATTTTGAGTAAACACTATATTGTTGTTATGTTCAAGATTAAAGATTAAAGTGTACTTTTACATGTTTTTATACGTTTTGCCACTTAACGATACACATTTTTAGATAAAGGATTTAATTAAACCATAAAGCGTCATATTTAAAATTTATATTTATAAAGCTTTTTCATGAGAATCTCATGATTGTTATGCATATCAAAGTTATGTAAAAGCAAAACTTAATGTGATTTCTTTCATACCATCTATAAACACACACTCATGGTAATTATGATTCACCTGAAGCCACAGAATTTTAATTTAAAGAAATTTATGAGTCAATATGAAAATTCTTTAATGATTATGTGATATTTCAACACTATTATTCAATTTGCGCGCTTTTAAGCGTAAGAAATTGTTTGGTTTACATTTTATCTATCTGTCTGTGTCACAGTTTTTTGCCGTTTTCGGAAAGTCTGCTCGGATTTCGGATTGTTTGTTTATTCAGAATAGTTAATGACAGACCCAAAACACTATGCCAAATGTAATACAAAAAGGCCACTTTCAATATTAATTCATTAAAATATTAACTTTTTTACACTCTTGAAATACTTTCAGAAGTTATTTTAGCTGTTTTATGTAGAAAATTTTCCAATTCAATCTTTAACATTTTTGTTATCAAGTCCGTAAAATATGTACTCAGAGCACGTGAAACCTTTTCCAACCGATTTCGTTTTATGTTTTGAAAAGCAAGTTGTAGAAGTAGCTTCGAAAAGAATTTTAAGACTTCTTTCCTGTCTATATCTACTATTGCAATCGAAATATTATCATAAGAACATTCCTTATAGAAGAAATATTGGTGTTTAGCTGACTCTGGAAAAAATGCTTTAAAAAGAAGATGAAGGTTTGATAATAAACAAAATTTTGCTGTGAAACAACTTTCAATATTACAGCTGAAATGTATGTAGTATCAACAATACTGGTGAAAACGTTTTATCAATAAACGCATGCTCATTTCATTCAATAAATATTGCACTGAAAATTGGAGATATTGACAAAAAGTAAACAAAATGAAATTGTCATAGATAGCGCAAATTACTTCACTTGTGGATGAATTGACTTAAACAGTCTACATGTTACATCGTCAAATGTAGTAACTCCGTCAAATGTAGTAACTCCGTCAAATGTAGTAAATTTTCTACGACAAATGTAGTAATTCCGTTAAATGTAGTAAAAATCTCCGTCAAATGTAGTAACGCTTAATGTAGTAAAAATCTACGACAAATGTAGTAACTCCGTCAAATGTAGTAAACCTACGACAAATGTAGTAGCTAAACATCTTGAAGTTTGGAATGGGCCATAATTAGGCCAAACACATGAAGGTCTTCACCAGGTAACTTTTCAAGGGCTATCAGGTGGCTGCATAATTAAAAACAAAATTGCACATGCGCAGTAAAAAAAGGCGCTAATATGAGCCGAATGAGCTGTAATTAAGAAAACACATCAAGGCCAAGTAATTTTCCAGTGCTATCAGGTGGCTGTGTAATAAGCTTGGAATTTGCGCATGCACATTTCCAGAATGTTAGTACACGTAAAATCAGTCATAATTAGGCAAAACACACGAACGTCTTCACCAGGTAACTTTTCAAAGGCTATCAGGTGGCCATATAATAAAACCAAAGATCGCGCATGCGCAGTGAACCTCGTCAAAGTCTTCACTACGTAATTTTTCAGTGCTATCAGGTGGCTCCGTGATAAGCCTGGAATTTGCACATGCGCAGTGAGAGACTGTCAATACAAAACAAATGGGTCATAAAGAGGCAAAACGCATAAATATCTTCATCAATTAGTTTTATAAGGGCTGTTAAGTAGCCATAAAATGAAACCAAAAATCGCTCATTTGCAGTAGAAATATACTTCTATGAGGTTAATGAGCCATGCTAAGTTAAAACGCTCGAAGGTCTTAACCAGCTAACTTTTAAAACTCTATAAATTCAGGCTATTGTTTTCCATCATTATGTTGCGTAATATTTTTTTGCGGGATACAAATCTTCACTACAGTAAATCTCAGTTCTCCTTAACATTTACTTTCAAATAAACAAGTTCCAGATAATCCTGACATGAACTTATATTTGTCAAGTCATTGACATGAGCAAGTTGTCTCTGTTAATGAAGTCATCAATGTATGTGGCAGAGTAAGTGGTGCAGTTTTGCACTTAGAGACGTTATTGAAAAGTGTGCAATGACCAATAAAAATTGGTGGGCGTGTGAAGTGGAATAGTGCACTTATAACTCTATTGGCTGCTGGGCATGGGTGGTATATAATTAAAAGTATAACTTGGCCGTAAATTTATATTACTAGACAATTTTGCGTAAGAGTATTCTATATGCTCGGTTATCCTTGAATAGAGGATATTTTAAAACTCAAATATTTGTTTACTTCTTTGGATATCATCGTTGAAAATTATTAAATTGTATTTGCATAGGGTCTCTTAATAAAATCCTTTGAATAAGTACTTGTTCTGTTATTGTTAAAGGTATCCTGAACTCATTGATTTAACTGGGGTATAAGGAGTTATAACCTTTAGTGAAGCACGCAATTAGCATATTGTCACTTTATAATTAAATATTTCATTTATAACCGACTCTTAGTTTGTGAGAAGGAGGTAAACCCTTGATGTGTGGCGTCAATTGAATTCAGGATACCTTCAAACAAACACTTCTTATGTTTTGTTACAAGTACTGAAAATACATGTATATTTACATGAACTTTACTTTTCTTGTCATAATTCTACCAAAATGTTTTCACAGTGCATGCGCGAAATTGGCCACTTCATCACACCTGGAATATTATATGATGAAAACCTTGATGGCTCATTTTCCACATACTAGCATATTTCTAGCGTTACTACATTTGACGTCAAACGTCATAATGAATTGAAAAGTGTTTGAGATTAACATTAAGTTTAATAAATTAAAGAAGGGAGTAATTTGGGGAATTCCAGACTGTATCAAATTACTAGTTACTGTACAATGCTTGGTCAAGTTATCACTGTATGGGACTGATTAGTGTTAAATTCACATTGCAAAAGATGACATTGTTCGAAATAATCAAGATCCATACAGCTTCTTTTTTCGAATGATTTTGGTTCACTATCAAATATCATTTTATTCTCCATGTGAACCATAAGTCATATCGAAAATGGCGGCTCATGATGGCGGATGTTTCTGTGAAGCTCCCGAAAACCCAGAATTGGAAGATTATGAAGATTCAAAGAACGTAGAACATCCTGAAACGCACAAGACAATTTGGAAGAAGGGGTGAAAGAATTGATTGTAAGGATACGTTCCCGAAAACAAAAAGCCGATCTGGAATCTATAGCCATGCACTGCACAGAACACTCTTCTGATGAGGTAAATATTGTTGTTAGAAAAATGCTTGATGAAGGAAAATTAAGAGCTATACACAGACTTGGTACGACAAGTTATTGTCTTGTTAAGACAAACGATGAAGTGAGCAATACTAACGGCAACAACATTTGGGAGTGTGTTTTAAAAAATGAACCTGAAAGTTCTAAAAGTTTCTCAGAGCTTATTGAAATTATAAAAATGATTACAGATCTGAAAGAATTTGTTGCTTATGAAATGAACAAAATGGGTAATCTGGTCAATGATACTCTTGTGAAACAACTTAAAGACGAAAATTTGTTTTTAAAACAAGAATTACAGAAATTAGAGAAGCTTTATATAATGACGACCGACTGACTAACAATGGAAACGAGTATTGGAAACACGTCACTAAAGGTCCTCAGGGAAAAACTGAAGACACCATTGAGAAGAGCTTCATTCATGAAAACCGATTTAATGTGCTAACAAACGAAAGTGATGCAAGTGTTATAGTTAACGAGTATCAGGAAAATCAGCAAATCCGCAAAGAAAGCCCTAAAAACGTGTGCTTCCCGAAATCGAGCAATCAATCACGACCACAAGTAGTTGTAAACAGGTTCCCAGAAAGACAAGACACATTTTCAAGAGAAAACGCAAAACAAAATCCTCTTGCTGAAAAACGAAAAATTGCAATTTTTGGCGACAGTATTCCGAAGGGAATAAGACGATTTGAATTTAACAGATACATAAGAAATGGAATTGCGACTTTTAAAACATTCCCTGGTTGCACATCAACTGAATTATTACATTATGTCGAACCCACTCTTGCTGAACGTCCATTTCATTCCGTCGTGATTCACGTAGGTGTTAATGATGTATTAAATGCTAGGGCGGAAGATGACGTGGCCGAGGAAATCCCAAGAAAAATAAAGAACATTGCAGAGAGATGTAAATCCCATGGTGTAATAGACGTTTTCATATCCGGTCTGGTTTACTCGAAAAGCTTGAATGTTCGTTCTGTAACAGCTACAAATACTGCCATTCAAAAGATTGGTTACTGTGCTTTTCATATAATCCAAAAAAATCCCTGATTGTAAATCATCTAAATGATATATCTACTATATTAAACAATAACCTACAAAATTATGAGAACTTCATGATAATAGGTGATCTTAACGCAGAGACATCTGAACCAGCTGTTTATAGTTTTTCTAATATTTTTAATTTATATAATTTAATCAAGGAAGCCACTTGTTTTAAAAATCCAGAAAACAATACTTCTATTGATCTAATGTTAACGAACTGCCAAAGAAGTTTTTAAAATTCTATGGTGGTTGAGACTGGTTTATCAGACTTCCATAAAATGACTGTCATTGTGCTAAAAATGCAACTTCCGAAACAAAAACCTCAAATTGTTTTTTACAGAGATTATAAAAATTTTTCTAACGATCTTTTTAGGCAAAGAATTATGCAATTTGAATCTTCCAAAGATGAAGTTGACATAAATTTTGATAAATTTTTAAATTTTTGTTTGAGGGAACTCGACAATCAGGCGCCAATAAAACAGCGATACGTGAGAGCAAACCAATCACCTTTCATGAATAACCAACTGAATAAAGCTATCATGAACCGAACAAGAATGAAAAATAAGTTTAGGAAAAATAGAACAGATGAAAACAGAAATTTATACAACAAACAACGAAACCATGTTGTCTCATTGTTACGAAAATCCAAAAAGGAATATTACAATAATTTAGATATTAAAACGTTACAGAAAACAAAAAATTCTGGACGACTGTAAAACCACTGTTTAAGACAAAATTGTCAATCATAATAAAATCATTTTAATTGAAAATGACTCTATTGTACCAGACGAGATGCTTGTGGCTGAGTCTCTAAATTCATTTTTTTCAGATATTATTAAAAATCTAGAAATTCCAACTTATATAGACAACACAACCAATTTGAGGAACATAAGTGATCCAATATTAAGTGCAGTGGAAAAATACAAAAATCATCCGAGCATTTTAGCTATCAAAATGAGACATGCACATTCAAACTCATTTTCTTTCTCGCAAGTGACTATGCTTGAAATTTTCAAGGAAATTTCAAACTTAGATAAAAAAATCTTCACAGATTACAGATATACCCACAAAAATCATAAAAGAAAATTATGATATATTTTGTTTTTTCCTTCATGACAGCATCAATGAAACATTTGATACATCCATTTTTCCATCCACTTTAAAAATGGCTGACATAACACCAGTATTCAAAAAAGGAGATCGGGCTGAAAAATCAAATTACCGACCAGTTAGTATTTTACCAAATTTATCTAAAATTTATGAAAGGTGTATGCAATCACAAATTCTATTGTTTTTTGACAAAATCTTTTCCAAATTTCAATGTGGCTTTAGAAAAAAGCACAGCACTCAACACACCCTTTTACATGTGATTGAAAAATGGCGAAAATGCCTTGATGACGGAAAAGTTTTTGGCGCGCTTTTGACTGATCTCTCGAAAGCATTTGATTTTCTTTCCCATGACCTCATAATTGCAAAATTAGAAGCATTCGGATTTGACATGGCATCCTTAAAACTTGTCGAGAGTTATCTATCAAATAGGAAACAAAGAACAAAAGTTCAAAACACATATAGCTCTTGGAAAACAATAACTCATGGAGTACCACAGGGTTCAATTCTGGGACCTTTACTGTTTATTATTTTTATGATTGATCTATTTTATATTTTGGACGACGTTGATATGGCCAGCTTAGCTTACGATATACACCTTACGTTGAAGGTGAAACTGTAGAAGATGTAATATCATCACTTGAAAAGATTTCAAACCGTTTATTTTCATGGTTTTCAGTTAATCAAATGAAAGCAAATGAAGAAAAATGCTATCTGCTTCTTAGTACAGGCCAACCACTCCCAATGAGAATCAATGGAAACGCCAAAATCAAAAATAGCAAATCCGAAAAATTACTGGGAATAAAAATAGATCACGAACTTAAATTTCATGAACATATGAATAATAAACTAGAAGCCTCAGGGCTTGAACAATTTCCGCATCAGGCCTAGAGGAAATAGCTTTAGGCTAATTTTCAAGATATCTGAATGACTATCCATTTTGTTCTTGTTGCTTACGTGAGAACAGGTCTATCACAATTCCCAAAATATGACTTATGGTTCACATGAAGAATAAAATGATATTCGATAGAAGTGAACCCAAATCATTTGAAAATCAGGGAAAAATCTGCAAGTAACTGCCAACTTTAATACACGTTTTTTTTATAAGGAACACCTTTATAAGGAACTTGAGGCTGAAAAACTCTCTAAAAATAAGGAATTCTTAAGGAACTAACCAGGCTGAAATAAGAGTTCAAATATAAGAAACACTAAAGAACTTTCTTTTTTATATCAATAAAACTAATAAAAACTAAACACAAGAAAATCTATACCAAAAAGGCTGCAAACTGAAGTAGTTTGCAAGTTTATAAATTATGTACAACGCAAATTATCAATGGTCAGTTGCAAAGAATTAAATCAATGTCGTCTATATCAGCTTTACGGATAAAGTCTGTGGTGTTGTCAGTGTATGTGACTTTATATTCTTCTAAGACCTTGTTGAAATAGTCAATAGTTCCAATAAGGAACTAATTAAGGAACTGTGAGGCTCAAACTCTTTAAAAAAATAAGGAACTTCAGCCTCAGCCCCACCACAAAGGTTCCTTATAAAAAAAAACGTGTATCAGGACCTTCCAATTGTTCTTTGTGCACACCTTCCAAATTTTGCCAGAAATGTGAATTTGGTAATATATTTAAGTAAACATTACATGAAATTGTTCATAACTTGCATTAATAAGAGCAAGAGAAACTTGGGCATTTCAAAGATTTTAATCCATGGCATTTAACAGCGTTACAAGAAGATAAAAATTATATACATAACTTAAATCAACATAAAATACAATATGAAAATCTATTTCTACTAAACCTGCCAGTGGCGGATCCAGAGGTAAGCCGCTACTTGTGTAGGAGAGTGTTAGCAATTCAAATATAAAAGAAAAAGGTTCAAATAATCCCATTGATAATATGAACTGAATTCACAACTTATGTTAATGCGCTTCTCCACAAGTTGCGACTACACTCTAGATCCACCACTGTCTGCATATTACCACGTCTATGGAGTCTATAAATAACACCAATGTGCACGAAAAGACAAATGACACAATAAAACTTTGTTAGGATCTGTATGAAAATGTTCTTTTCGAACATGATATACCTATTTTTTTTGCGTGGACTAATTTTTGCGAGCGTTTTGCGTGGATTAATTTTTTCGAGTCAGAGCTTCTCAAGGAAAATGTTTGGATTTATATTTGTGAATGGGCACAAAGTGCAATGTGTGTACTTTATAATATAGCTTAGAAGTAGCAGCAAAAATCACCATTTCCATGCCTGCCACATTGCAAAACAAATGGGTGCTTGATAAGTACAAGGAAATAGTTAATATATGAAAGGTACGTAGAGCCAAAAAATGAGCAAATAAAATCATGAAATTTTACGTGGATTTATTTTCGCGAATCGTTCATGTCTTGATGTTTTTGGTGGATTTATTTTTGCGAATTTGCCCAAAATTTGCAAAAGTTGCAAAACTTATTCCACTCAAAAAAAAATCCCCTTAAGGTATTGTGTCCTAGAACTACACTCCAAATTTTCACAAGGCTTTAGGGATCTCATTGTATGTATATAATTGCAAATTGGTTGGATTCCAATCATCATCCAAAGTTTGTTTTCCTCTGACATATATCCAAACAAAATCATCATTGTGCCTCCATTGAGCGGTTTGCAGGATTATTTTGAACAATGTCATCTTAAAATCTTTTAAATGTGAACTTAAAACTAATCAGTTCCACACAAGTGATAACTTGACCGAGCATTGTACAGTGATGAATAATTTGATACGGTCTGGAATTCCCCACCAAATTACTCCCTTCTTTAATTCATTACCGCTTTTCAATTCACTATGACATTTCAGAGCCAGAAAAACAGTTTTATAAGACATATCGTTCACCAATATCTTGCACATGTTTATACTTTCAGTATGTATGTGTATGTTTGGGTCAATTCATTCACTAGTGATTTGTGCTGCTATGACAATTTCATTTGTTTGTTTTTTTCAATATCTTCAACTTTCGGTGTAATATTTATTAAATGAAATGAACATGTTTCATGCGTTTATTGATAAGACGTATTCACCAGTAATGTTTTGATACTATAATACATTTCTGCTGCGATATTGAAAGTTTTTTTCACAGCAAAGTTTCGTTTACTATCAAACCTTCACCTTCTTTTTCAAGAATTTTTCCCAGAGTCAGCTAAACATCAATATTTTCTCCATAACGAATGTTCTTATGATTATATTTCGATTGCCATAGTAGATAAAGTCTTTAAAATTCTTCTTCAAAGCTTCTTCTAATTCTACAATTTCCTCAAAACATAAACCAAACGGTTCGAGAACGATTCACGTGTTTGGTGTGCATATTTTACTGACTTTTTAAAGAAATTTTAAAGATAATTGAATTGGGAAGTTTTAAATATAAAACGGCTAAAATAACTTCTAAAAGTATTTCAAAAATGTAAAAAGCTTATTATTTTTATGAATTAATATTGAAAGTGACCTTTTTGTATTACATTTTGCATAGAGTTTTGGGTCTGTCATTAACTATTCTGAATAAACAAACAATCCGAAATCCGAACGGACTTTCCGAAAACGGCAAAAAACTGTTACGGAGATTGATAGATAGAATGTCTAAATCAAACAAAATATTTCCCAGTAGTTTACTCAACTTTCTTTTGCGCAAACTCGGCTTATACTGTTTTTACGGCCAGGGTATTCATTCAGGAAAGACTTGCATAATTTAGCTCGTTTATATTACGGATTAAAAAGAATGAAATGCAAAGTTGTCCGAAAGGTTTTCCGTCCGAAATCCAAAAGTCCTTCCGAAAGTTTGACCACCGAAAATTTTCGTTCATAATGTATGCAGAATTTCTCAAAAATTAAACAGTGTAAAATTAACTTAACAGTATTACAGGATAACATAATTACCGTATTCTCTGTAATAATAATAAATTTTTTTTTTGGAAATTAGGGGGGTGCTAATTGGGAAGGGGTGCTTATAAAAATTTTTTGAAATGGTCATGCTAGCTGTGAACGAAGCATTGCTTTTTATCATAAAGTAATAAAAACAACTGTATTTTCAATGGCAACAAAATAAGATTTTGTACTTATAACTTACATTTAGACATCACAGAAATATAGTCTTCAGATTTTTCGCTTTTTGTTCAAAGTTCTAATTAACGCCCAGGCGCTTATTAATTTCTGAGTTAATGTTGAGTCACCCTAATAAGCGCCCGGGTGGAGAGGGGCGCTTATAAAAATATTTTTGAATAGAGAGGGACGCTTATTAGAGAGGGGAGCTTATTGGAGAGGGGCGTTATGACGTTGACGGAAACTTGGGCTGAGGTAAATGAAGAGAAAAAAAGCAAATTGAGGGACTTAAGAATGCCAATAACTGTTGTGCCTTCGACTGGAAGTGAAAAGCATCACAGTACAATTGAAAAACAGTTTGGACAAATTGTTCATAAAGGATTATAAAGGGTTAAATTTTCTTTTTTTAAGAGAGGAAAGAGCTTTTTGCATTGCGCAAAAAATAAAATGACCGTATTTCCTCTAATAAACACCGCGGCGTTTATAAAAAACTTAGATGCGGCGTTTAATAGAGGGCGATGTTCATTAGAGGGTGGCGTTTATTACAAAATGAAAAATGAGACAAAAGCAGACAATGTATTTTTTTCCTTACGAAAGATTGTGGGGAATTGTTCAAACAAAACATGTACAGTACACATCCGTTAATTCGAATATCGCTGTATTATCGAAAGAGGCCCAATGTCCAAACGCGACGTTGCTTTGTATGACTGCAACAGCGTATTTGTCAAATTCATTTTCTTGTTTTACTCGACTCTCTTGACATTCTGCAATTTTTGGCTGCTGTATTTCCGTATAACATGGTAACCCATAGGAAGACATTATTTATTCCTTAAGTACAATAAATTAGTAGTTCTTCTTCTATCCCATGGCTTTGCAAAGCGTTGTAAAAGGTTCTATTCTGAAATGATTTGATTCTGGAAACGCTCGATTTTTAAGACATTCGATTTTGAAAATTTGAATGTTTTTTTTTTTTTCATTCTTTCCTCTCACTTCTTCTCGTCTGCTGTCGACGTGTAAGAAAGATGTAAGAAATTCTATCAGAACTCTTCTTTTTCCCAATTATCCAATAATTCGAACATTCCCTAATTTGAACAAATTTTTCGGTCCCTTGGGTGTTCAAATTAACGGATGTGTACTGTTGGTATTCACATTACACAAAAATTTCAAGGACTATCATATCATATCATATCACTGTTGCCGTTCTCTTTCACGACCTAAAAAGTTTCGTAGCTTTCGCTGACGTTAAAAAAGAAAATCTTACAAGGATTTTCAGAGGATTGCCTTTAATCCAAAGCTTCAGTTGCAGCGACAGCCGAACAACACGAATCCTGCTTTTGTAAATATCCAAATGTACAAGAAGATGTCAGAGAACGCAAATTTTAGTGGGACCTTTATTAATAGAACTGTCCAAGCTTGTAGCATTTTCTTAAGATACGAGAATATAGTTTGAATGTTCCTGTAGAATTAATTGCACATCAATTAAAATGTTCTTAGAAGGCAAATGAAGCTACCCAGTAAGCACCCGACGTCTAAATGACAGTCAGGATTTGGTCAAGAAAAACTGACCAAAGCTGACGTTTATTCGACGTCGTGTTATGGTCATAGTTAGCCATTATCATATCTGACGATCATATGACGAAGATTTTAAAATCATAATAATGAACAAAAAGCAACTTTTGTTGCTATATCTACATTTTGTTCTCTTATAATTGCACAAAAATGTGTTTCCTTCCTCAATAATGGTAAATGAATCGATGATGTCATGTTCACGTTCAAACAACGGTCATTAAAACGTCGATATGACGTCGCTCTTTCGCTCACAAAAAAAACATAAAATGCGTGAAAAGCCAAAGAAGCGATAGTGAATAAAAACGCTGCCCCAGACAAAATAGAATTTAATTCCTTAAAACTAAACCCAAACTAAATAAGTGACTTTTGAAAACGTTGGGAAGACGTCGTAACAACCGTTTCTTTGACGTCCATACAACGTCATTTACATTCATTATAATCAAAAAAATGATACGCAAAGCTGCGAAGGAAATTAACAATCCAATTTTCAGCTATTTTCCCGCTGTTCTTTTTTATTTCTTTGTTAGTCCAGTAAGCACAAAGACGGTGTTTCAACGTTGTTTCGACATTCCATCGTCGCATGACGGTTGTTTCATGGTCGAAATGGAAACAGCAAAACAGCGACGTTAGAACGACTATTAAACAGCGTTGTAGACGTCGTGTGTTAACTGGGAGGTGTTTCCCACCAACTTGTTTAATTGTCTAAAACGAGAGAAAAAATTAGTTTATAATTAGTTTTTCACGTATGACTTGCCCTGCTTATTTTTCATTTGTTTCTTGCGTCTTTTTCTGTATCCGTCGGGACTCTCAGGGCTTGTCTTTTTATTCGCATCTTTTCAGTGCATTCGTGTCTTAGCATTCTAGCGTATCAAAACAGCATTCTATCGTATGAGAACAGTCTGAAGTCACATAATGATATTTTTGCCTGAAGAGACATGTTAATATCTGAAGAGATCAAATGATACTTTGATATTTTAATACATTTGTTATAAAGTTAAAACTACTGCGACTACAGACTTTTGGTTTTACGTGCTAAGACCTCTGACTTAAAACGAAAGCAAAATTTAAATTCAAACTAGCATTCAAAATTACGTTCCGAACAAGAAATTATATAATAAGATGGTCCTTTTGCGTCATACAAACATCGAAGCAACGTCTCATCGACCGTCGAAAATGACAGATGACGGTCACTTTTCGACGTCAGAATTATGTTGGATTTCTGACCACCAGACGACTGTCAAACGACGGTGACCGTTATATGACGTTATCCTGACGTCATAATGTTTACTGGGTATAAACTTTTTAAACTATTTCTTGCCTGGCTTGTTTTCTAATGATAATGTTCTCTAATTTATTACAAATGTTTGCGAGGTTAAATAGAAGGCGGTGTTTATCAGATGGCGATGTTTATTAGAAGAAATGAAGTAAGTTATAAAAAAAACACATTAAAATTTTCTCAAAGACTGAAATTCGAGTTATAAGTTATATGTAATGCTTGTAGACGAAACAAAAGTATGACTTTAAGGGAAGAAATTTTGTTTGAGAAATCAAATTTTCTCGATTTTGGAATGTACGCATTGTGAAATTTGTGGCAAACGTTCCCATTTAGGGCCGAAATCGCTTTACATCATCTTTACATTGTCTGACGGATTTGTTTCTCTCAGCAATGAAAGCAGCAGGTGATCAAGACAGTTTTTCAGACTTCTACTGTACTATGCTTCGTGAAATCATTGGCTAATCGGTAGTGAGAATTATTTTGTTCTATCTCCAATTTTTTTAAAATGAGAAAATTAAGTTTTAAATTTCATAACCTCACTGAATTTTTAAGAAACCAACAAGATAAGACTGCCGTTTGAAGAAGCAAAAATGGAGGTACAAAACAAAATTACAAAACAATTCTCACCTAACGTAATGCGTAGTACAGTACAATTAACTATAAAATAAAACATAACTTGTTTAATAAATTTACGAAATAAGAAGTTCATTCTGTTCTTAAAGACTTCATCGGATGCCCTTGTAAACAAAAAACAATAAATGTTAACAATAACAGGTAATCCTACTTTAAAGGACAGCTTAACTGTCCTCAACTTAACTTAAACAAACATGGTGGCGTATTTTCAATTTAATGTGGGTGCGGATTTCAAGGATTCAAACATTGGACATGATGAAACAGCTCTCAGCTCAAATTTCAGTTTTAACAGAGATGTAACATCATCATGTTACGTCTGATGAAAGTAAATACGCTTAATCATGCTTGACAAACACATTGTGCAATAGATCTTATCCGGTATTTGTTTTGATATTACGCCATTGCGATTGCTTTTTATAAAAACAAGTTTATGTTCTGAGGTCAAATCACTTCTTTATTATGTTTACTTGGCTGGGTGGAAGTGAGATTTTTCTACTTATTTCAGACATTTTTCGGAAATTTTGCCTGAAATTTTCACAAAAACTAAAATTCATGGTTTTCAATGCCCTTGCAACTTTTCATGAGCATCGGAACAAGGCAAATTCCAAAACCAAGGGATGTGATTTTTTCTTCATTCCGAGCTCCAAAATGAAAATTTCAAAGTTTAAACGGCTTCACATACCAAGTCAGTGCCTGTAAATTCAAAATTCGCTTTCAGGAGCACTTAGGGAGCAAGCTGGGAAGAAGGAATTCCAGTTTACTTCAGCTTAATTCAGGGTCAAGATAAACATAATACATTAGCTACAATGATTCACCTTTGTCAACATAACACTAAAAATAGTTCATGCAAGTTTAAATCTAGGTTTAATAACTCGTTTTTAGGAGCATGTTGTAATGAAATATTCCGGTATTTGTTAAACAAATGTAAAGGACACTTCAAAAAAAGTTTGTTTGAAAAAAACAAAAGGAGAAGTCCTACTTATTCACGTGCTGATAACTATAATTCTTATTAACAACGCTTTAATGAAGGGCAGGTTATTAATAGGAGCCTCTCAGGAAGAGTATATTTTACTTTCAGTGCATACATTAAAATGAAAACGGAAGTTCCTTGGTAATACTGCATCATTTAAAAGTCACGATTTCTGATGGAATGTTTTATTCCTGGAGTGCTTCTACAAGCATGAAATTTGTAAGAATTGTCAAATTTTAAAATTGAATGACACATCCCCTAAGTTAAAACAAGTATTGATGAGCTCATGAGAAAGCTGTTGCTGATTCGCGTACTGTTGTGTTTTCCAGACACAAGGGATTTTTCCTTCTGTAGTGGCTCCAAGCGGTTAGATTTTTCAATAAAATGAAAATTCTTACATATATCTAACGTTGTGGCAATTATGAAAAAAAATTTGAGCGGCAGATTGCAAACTGGAGCTCGGAATTCTCATTATCTCAACCAAACAGAACATTTATTCCCCAAAAACTCTCAAATTCAAACGATTGTCATTTCTAAGTGGTTTGGTCTAAAGATCTAGAACCACCGTCAATGGAATATTTTATCCCCGGTGCATTGTGACTCTAAAGCGGTCAACTAACTGTTATCTTTTGGGTGAACAGCGTTTGCTCAAGGTCAATATGGCTAAAAAATGCATTTTTGTACACTTAAAAAAGACTCTGACTTTGCGATTTTGCCTACTTTCAATAAGAATGTTCTTTGTCGCAGTGACTTTTTGGAAACTGCAGTCTTATCAGCACGTTTAACCACGTGATATTGAATATTAATTTACAGTTTTTTTTCGTCAACTGTCCTTTTTGTATCAGATCATTTTTTTTCAACTGTTAATTGTCTTATTAAAGGGAAATTAAGCCTTATAATTTGTTTTCTGATTTTCAGCATGAAATATTTCATTTATCCCAGAGGAACATCTTTTTATGTTCAGTGTGTATCAAAATGTCTTATCCACCAACTTTCAAGGCGTATATCTCATTACATGTCTGATAAAATATTGTTAATTTAATATCACAAGAAAGAGCTTCTCATGCTCTATCCGTTGATATAAAATGTTTGCCAAAATATTTGTTCTTCGAAAAGATATGGAAGAAAAACTCAGCGGTTTGGCTCATTAAATTCTTAAAAGTCAATTAGGGGAATTCGGAAAAATCATGTTTCGTTTACACGAAACTATTTTTCTATAGCTTTGTAGAAAATTGTATCAAATTTAGTAGAGTTGTTCGTGATTTTTTCCCTACAAAGTCATTAGAAATTTCACATCAACACTTGAAATAAGCGTACAAAATAACAATGTTTCTTTTGATACAATAAAAGGCTTTAAATCTCTGAAGTACTGTTTTAGTAGAACAGTTTTAAAAAAATTCTCACAAGTAATTGATTTTTTTCGTATAACAGGCTCGTCGAGTTTACGAATCTCCCTAATTAACTCATTTTACAATGAAATGAGATATAGGCCCTAAAAGTTGGTGGATAAGACATTTTGATACACACTGTATAAAAGGTATTTCAAATGAAAAAAGTGCTAAAAAACAACTTAGTTAAATCGCCATTAAGCCATTACAGATACGAGAAACGATAAAAAGAACAAAACATAAACACGAAGATATTTATGATTCATCAACATCAACATCACATCTTAAAACATCAAGAAACAAAAAAATGTAAAATAAATTTATCACCAATGATTCAAGAAAAATGAAAAACACTCGTACTGAAGATTTCATATACATCTAAAATATACACATTTCTTCAAAAACTCACTTACGCACTTTTTAATGGTTGCAGAAGATTAATGTGACCTTTCTGCAGCTAGTATAAAAAGTTTTTGATTAAGGCTTAATTTCCCTTTATAGATAATGAACTATTATATGTAGACCTGAGGGCTGCACTGTGCTGATGTCAGCAGAAATAGAACAATTGGGAAGTAGTCTGGGAATGCTGTTTAGTATTAACAAAGCGCTCAAACAAAGTAAAAGAAATGATTGGCTCTCTCGTAGAAATTTTTCACAAGAAAGCAGCTTACACATTGTTTTTCGACCTTAGTTTATTATCTTTAACAAATAGCTCCAAGCAATTAACTCAAAAGTAATCCCAATTTATCATTACTATCAGTTTGGGTTTTGTGACTATTTCGTAAACATCAATTTCGGCATTGCTTCAATCTTAATCATAATGTTTCCATTAGTGAAACCAAAAAAATGTTCTAGAGATATTCTATTGTATTGTATTAAAAAACACATACGGTCCACATTTGATTGATAAAGTGGGATCACTTTTCTAATTTCCCGAAACTTTTTATCATGCATTTATTAACGTGGATTAACTTTGTAAAAAAAACTTTGGTAGCCCTACAGTGACGTCATAACGTATCAGAAATCTGGCCCCAATATTGTTATGTTCTTCTGTGAAGGCGAATTGAATCTGAATTAAGTAATATGTGAACAACCAAAAGAAATTTCAGAAATTATCTATTTACAGTAATATCGTAAAGAGTAGAAATGTTGTTATGACAAATACGTATTGTTTGTTTTATCTCTATCAAAATACAACAGTGTAAATCAAAGTTTAAAAAACGTTCAAATGCGTATCAACAAAAAACACTCCAGACTATCAGTTCAAATAAACAAATAGTTTTGAAGTTTCAAACAGTCCTGGGATGGCTGAGGAACTTGAAAAGATTGGTGTTTCCCTGAACATACCTGCTTTCCTGTGTGGAACAGCCCAACTTTCTAAGGATGAAAGTTATAGCTTCTGTTCGTATCCATGTGGAAAGAGCAATACAGAGGATGAAAAAGTTTCGGCAAATTAGACCAGTGATCCCACTCTATTAATCAAATGTGGACCGTATGTGTTTTTTGTTGGTTTTTTTGCAATTTTATGCCGTTTATTTTGAAAGATACTGTTCCTCACTGAAAAGTGATCTTATATATATGTTACCAAATATCATACTATATAAATGCTAATATATATACCAGAGTTGTGTAGCTAGAGCTCAGTCAAAATTATATATAGCCACCTCTCAATGTCTGAATATTTCAGAATTATGCAGGAAAAAAAGACATGTTATGTTCTGTTCTGTCTAAAATATGTATGATCAAATATTTATCTGTTTAATTTGTAATATGCAGTTTAGCAAGTTTTGCTGACATAAAATTTTTATAAAAGAAGTTGAGTTTAGTAAATAACATTGAAGATAGTATAGAAATACTTGTAGAATCTACACAATAGAAAGTATGGGATAAATTCTTTAAAGGCATTGTTTGTGTAAAGCTGACGTGAAAGTATCATATGATAACTGGATTTACCTGATTCCTGTCCAGCAGGAAAAAGCTCTTATTGTAACCATATCATGGAATTGCTTTTGGAGTTGGCTGACAACCCATTACATTGCCTGGTTGAAATCCCAGAGGAGATCTCGTGCACCAGCAAATCTAGACAACGGAATACCAATTCCAAGTAAAAAAATCCAGGAACCTATCATGACAAACCCTATCAGAAGCAATACTGATAAAAGGGGGAGGGGGGGGGGGGGGGGGGGGGAGGGGGAATTAATTCAATTAATTCACCACTTTGCGATCCAAAATCAACAATAGTAGGAATGGTTTCCCTTTGGGATCTACACTGTCACACCACCTTCTACTACTTGATTATAGTTTTAAAGTCATTTCCAGATTTAGTAGTTTTTTCAGGGTGTTACATCAGAGTTTCCCTTCTTCCAGATGGACTGCCTTTACCACGGCTTAATGGAGCTCCATCTACCCCATAAATTAGTGAACATAACATCACAAAATATGGAATTGAAGTGTCAATTGATCATAATTTTAATGACAAATTTTAATCACAACAGCAAATGTAATTGCTATTAAGTGTCATTTGATTATAAAAAATCAGACTAATAAAAAGTCGGATAAAATCCTTTATAACTTCTGAAATATTTAACATTTCAATGTCATTTTAATGTCATTGGATAGCCCTTCTTTTTCTCTTTATTTTGTTATAAACAATTGCTTAAACAATTATGTCAAACGCTATAGTGAATAATTTTTTGGGTAGCCTTATTTTTGAAACACACTGTAGTAGCCATTTGGATGATTGACTTGCAATTTTGGCTTGCCATCTACATATAAAATTTACTATCATTAAGCATTTCTTCAGGTGCGTTGCATCTTTTCGAATAAGGGCATTCGATTTCTATCAGTCCTATTTCTTTCTCATCAGCTTTGTCAGAATCAGGTATAAGAATCAGATATATGTCTTTCCTCTTTAAATCTTCCTTCCAATGTTTTAATGATTGCAACACCAGGTTGTTTTCCACTGTTTTGTCGGTAGGATTCAATCTCTCTTAACGTTAAAGTTGGCATGCCTTTTAGGAATTTACCCCATACTTTCTCTTGTTTAGATTCTACAAGTATTTCTATGCTATCTTCAATGTTATTTACTAACAAAAAACTAATATCAGGGTTTTCAGCCATTTTCGCACGATTTGTTTATTTACGTTCTAAGTTTAGCCTTGTTTTCATCATAGTTAATAGAAATACAGATGGTTTGGAGCCTTTCAATAGCCTATTCAAATATGTTATTCATCGATTTGATCTTTTTTAAAGTGACATGAAGCTGCAAAACAAAAATGTTTTGAAGAATTATTATATGATTTTGACGTAGTAAAGTATACCCGAAGCGATGTTTTCTAGATGCTTTCATTTATTTTTCATATTCTGAGCTGTGATCTTTGAAAGTATATCAGAAATTGTTAACGTAATTTTGATCTGAGAAAAAAAGACAAGAAAAAAAACCCGTAGAAACAATACGACATGTTTTTTATATATTTCCCCGTAGGGCGAAATATATGTTAAAACCGGCAGTTTCCTTCTCCTTCTCCTCCTCCTTCTTCTCTGTTCACTTTTATAGCCGCGGTTCAGTACTGAATTTTCGCCTAGCCAAACTAGATAAGAATAGAGGCTAGTCTACAGCACGCCATTTTTTCAGTCAGTGCAGTGGAAGATTTTTGCTTTTTTTCTGTAGCTTTTAAAATAATTCAATAGATGAAACGTTAAATGATGTTAAATGATGGAAATGAATCGTTTTAGTTCAGTGTTGTCTTAAAAAGCTTTGTAAAAACTTTTGAATGAATTGAACGTGTAAAAACCAGAAAGAATTGATTTATCAATGATGTTTTGTTTTTGTTGATAACAATGTTATGATGATTGGTAATTAATTTGCTTCGAACAGCAAACCATTGAAGCTGTGGTTTCAGTGCAAAGGTGAAAATTCATTATCAATAGCCAGGCTGAAGATTTATTTTTATTTTACATCCTGATATGTAATGTATATAGCCCAACTGAACTGAAAGCACGATGTACCAGCCATAAAGGAAACCCATTTCATGTGGAGAACAACCAGTTCAATCGTAAAAACGTGATGTCGTATATGCAATGTTCAGAAAACCAATTATGTATAATATTTTAAAACACACAGGATTGAGACACATAATAACTTTAAAAAATCTGGTCGAGTGTGCTTCCCTGGATAGTCATTTAATCCAACAACAGAAACATAGTTTACTATGGATGAATTCCATGGTCACGTATACTGTTTTGATACTGTATGTATATTTTGCAAAATTTATATACTGTCAATTTTCCTGTACGAACAACGAGCGTAAATCAAAACACAATACAAATGACAGTCTGTAAATTAAATCAAGCCGGAACACGAACTTCTACTTTCAGCTATGTAGTGATTTGGTTATGAATATGTATTTTCACTACCAAAACTTTTTTTTTCCATTTGGGATTTATATATGAAGGTCGTTTTTACCACAAAATAAACAATGAGTGTGAACATATTTTTTTGAACATAGATGTTTATTCTGAATACTTGAATTTAGTTTTATAAATTGTCACTTTAAGCCCATCTTTTTTTTGAAAATAACTATTCTGTCCTAATTTGAAATGTTACACGTAACATTTGTTAATAGAGATTTTGATTGCTTTTTGCTTCATGTTTACCCGAAAGTATACTGTGGTATCAAAATTAGGTTTAACAATTTTCTTTTCTTCTTTTGTACAGAAAACCTGTATACAAATTTGATTGTATAATGTTGTAAGATAATTTTATCCGAGTTACAAAAAGCAAGTGTTCTCTCAAATTACATTGTTTACCATGATTTTATGGCATAAAGGATAGGAAACTTGTCAAGCTTCTGCAACAATAAAGATCATACATATTATGTTAGTGATGAAATTGTCTTACACATTGATGGAGTTGTTGATATGCAGTTGTTTAAGGGGAAATATTAGTCGCATTTTAGCTACGTGTCCATAGTAACTTCTCAGTCACTTTTTAACTCCTCAGCAAAAAATTTTAAGAGAAACCTTATCATTTGACCGTGAACAACTTCATATCATAATAAGTTCAAAGTAAAAGTTTTTTTGTGGTATTAAATTCAATCTGAGTATCAGGTTGATGGTAGTTATACTGTAATTATTTAATGATACATTTTTCTCATGGTTATCAATGTACACACAATAATTGATAAAATGTTTGCAACTTTGGGGAAATATATAGTCGCATTTTTGCGAATCTTGTTTATCTTTCAAAAATAAAAAATATAATTACAAAATCCACACTTGTTCTATTAAAACATAGTTAAATACTGAATACTGCTGCTATTCAATATTTTGTGATAGAAATATTGAAGCACAACGCGCACTGGAAAATGTATTTACAACTCCTAATAAAAAAAGTTTAACTCATGCCAGGCCAAAATTGTTCAGTAGTTGGTTGTGGGGTGTGCAGGAGTACAAAAGGTATAGGAATTTTTAAAATTCCATCCGCAGATCTTGACAAGAATTGGAGAACACGTTGGTTGGCAGAAATCACGAGGTCAAGAGAAGTTGTTTCAAAGCCTTGATAGAAAAAAGTCACGTATGTGCATGTGAAAGACATTTTAAACCTGATGATATCGAAATATGTAAGTTAATTTTCTAGTCATTTCAGTCTGTTTCGGATTTTCTAAAAAACATGGATTTTTCGTAATCTAGAGTATTTTGGTCGTGAATAACTGTCGTTTTATTATAGTTGTCGGAGAAAAAGTAACAAGGAAAAAGCTTACACATTTCGATGTGAAAGTCCAGTTTGAAATATTTCTGTGCTCTTCTGGACAATATTCGAATAATATGTTGCATAAAATAAATCTGTATTCTTGAACTTTATGTCATTATTTATTGCCTCTGTCAATCGGGAAACACATTTCTCAAGGCAGTTAGGAAATTCTGCCAATTCCTTATGAATATTGACATAAACAGTATTCTTGAGTAGCTTTTCTACAACTTTATTTAGACCATCCTGTAAATCTTCGTTTCTTAACATCGAAGACTGTTCTTCCTGCTCCATTACGGTGTCGTCTACCACCACCACCTCCTCTTGTTCCGTTGTTGTTTGTGAAGAATGTTTTATCAGTTTGTGTCTGAGTAAGCCTCCAGCAGTCTTGTACGGTTTTTGACAGAACTCACAGATGGTAATATCTTGTTCTTCCATCTAGAGAAAAGCGATCACACTATTTTCTCTGGAGAAAAATTAACAACCAATAAGATAACAAAATAAGTCACCATTCTGTGTTCATTTTGAAAGAAAATATTCTTTAAATACTTACATTTTCCACTAAAACATTATTTTCACTACCAAAAAGCTCAGATTCCTTCAACCTGACAAGAATACTATCAAAATCGTCTTCTAATAAGTGTTTGTAATCGCTTAAATTGCCAGTATCTTCACTATTGCACGCCATATTTATTTTGATCTTTGCAGCTTCACGATCACGTGACATGCACTTTCAACATCCGGACGTATAACAATAGGAAAAACACGAGTCACCAAACCATGTGTTTCTATTAACTATGTTTTCATGAATATTCTGAAACTTATATTTAAATTCGGAAAAGGTGTGTTTGTATTTGTTATTGGGGGCTACGACCGCTCTGGCTTAAATAGTGAAAAAACAACACCGGAGGCGACTTCCTGTATAAATAATGTTTTAAAATAGATAAAATAAAAATTACATATTTATTAAGATTTCTATTATGTCCATTTTAGCAATGGATAGCAGCTTACCGATTCTGAATGTTTGCTTCATGTTACACAATCACCATCTATCAGTTTATGTGCATTGACAAACTTTTTCTCAATTATAAAGATGTTTCGCCCACTGATTTCCAGTGTTAACACAGAATGAGCACACAAAAAAAATCTTTCTCCATCTCGAAGCTATTAGAAACTCCGCCGCTTTATTTCACATACGAAGTGCCATGAATTACATAATTGTGATTTTGAAGAGTTCAACGCTCCATGTCAGTTTGAACAGTAAGAAGCGGAAGATTTTTCTTGCTTAAAGGGATTCCTGCATCCAAAATGATATTTCAAGGGATGATAGAACTCACAAAGTTGTTTAAGAACTGTTTTTACAGTTTTTGGAAATTTTTGTTTCCTTGGGCAGATATTTCTATTTAAAAATGTTCAAATTATGCAACGCATAATTATGATGTAATAAGATAATATTTTGTTAGTGTGTATAACTTCTGAATTAGTAAATATTATGACTTCATTCTTCTATAAATCAACTTAGAGTGGAAGCCTTTACTTCATAGTAACTTACAAAGATGTAATATTAATCATATCTAAAGTTATTCCAATGAAAAGTGTAAGTTACTATCTTATTACATCATAAATTAAATTTAAGATTTTAAAAACGAAATATCTCAGAAGCTATAAATAATTATGAAATACTGAAAAGAGACTTGTTAAACAACTTTTTAAGCTCTATCATATTTGTAAATATCATTTTGGACGCAGGAATCCCTTTAAGTAGTAATGAAATAGCTAACAAAAAAGATTACATAGTGTGTCTTCAAAAAAAATATCATCAAACTTGAATGTGAATAACTAGCTGTATTTTATATCACTCGATAGAAAATTTTCTAAATTTTAAAACAAAATAAAGTTTTGGAAGGTGGGAAAAAATCAGGGAAGACGAAACATCAATTTTTTATCAACGATTCGCCACTATCAGCTTTATAAAAGTCCATCAACATCCTAGTAATTAAGAAGCTTAATTACGTCGCTCTTATTGCTTTACAACGCTAAGTCCCTACAAATGTTTTATTAATTTTAGCTTTGCACTGAGATCCCACATCGATATTCAAAATAATCATTTCGTGAACACTTAAACAATTACACTTGGTTCACTTGAAAATTATTTCCCAAATTAACTGTCATTGTTTGAATAGATCATTTTTATTCGCCTGTTAATGGACTTTTATAAAGTTAATTTTTGAAAAGTTTACAAAATCCTCTATCGAGTGATATAAAAATCAAAACATCAAAATCAAAAATCAAAAATCAGAAATCAACAACAAATAAAAAGTTATTCACATTCAAAGTTTGATGGTTTTTTTTGAAGACACACTATATGTTGAATAAAAAAATATTAAACAAGATATCTTGAATCACTTTAATCGTCCGTGAAGTGTTTTTAACAAGCCAATTATAAATCTACAGTGTGTATCAAAATGTCTTATCCACCAACTTTCAAGGTGTATTTTTCATTTTGTCCGATAAAATATTGTGAAATTTATATCACAAGAAAGATCTTTTCATGCCATATCCATTAATACAAAATGTTTGCCTAAATATTTGTTCTTCGAAAAGATATTGAAGGAAAACTCAACGATTTGGTTCATTAAATTCTTAAAATTCAGTTAACTGACATGCTATTGTACTAATCATTTATCTTATTGTAATCTACATGTTATGTATGTTTTTACATTAAGTGTATTGAGATACCTTGAATTGTTGTGTTATAAACTGTAAAGCTTTTTAAACATTTCTTGCGTGAATATCTTAGACGGCAATTGATAACATGAAAACTGTTGTAAAATGATTTGGTTTTATTTCGTGGAGACTTTCGATGACAATGATAGCTGATGGCCCCATGCATTCAAATTTAAATTTTCTTTAATGTAGCTATCTGTATCACAACTGCAAACACACTTTTTTCTCCTTTTAAATATAAAAAACTCCTCTAAGAAAGAGGAAGTTACTACAACATCTTAGCTAAGGTTATGTAAACACATAGAGTAAACATCAATATCAATAGTATTTGAGAGCGATATGAGAAGATCTTTGTCAATTCTGGCGTTCTTCATGAGAAACAAAAGCACTGACATGAAATTTTATTGTATCGTATTTCCATTGTGCATGCTGCTAATTAAGAAAATTACTTCTTCTGTGGTAGCAACATCATCACTTCTGGCAGAAAATCAAAATATTTTTTTCACAGCTTAAAAAGTGAGAAAGTGTATCCTAGCCTTTAAATGACATAATTTATATGATATAATTTCAGCTTTCTACCTGACAGTAATCATAACATTTATTTGCATCGCAAGACAGATATGTTGAGTAAAGAATTTTATTTGAGGATTCCAAACTTTGTGATTAAATTGAGAAGATTATACAATTCTGCTTTTGACCAGAAACATTTATTTGCTACTAACTTAATCACGACTACATGCTTATTTGGAGCAGGCGATTGGCTGCAGCAGACAATTTTCACTCGTTCAAGTGGAGGCTATGACCTACGACAAACTGGAATTATGATGACATGTGGGATTGCTATAACTCCAATGACGCACTACTGGTATTCATTTCTTGACAGAGTCGTAGTCAAAGGAAGTATACACAGTATTGTTATTAGAAAAGTGGTTTTTGATTCGCTGATATACACACCAGCCTTTTACGTTACGTTTTTTCTAGGTAAGTGTCATCTTATTTAAAGAGGCATTATAATCATAGTTGACCTACTCAATATCTGTAATTAAGGACATTTTTGGAATCTAGGAAAAGCTGTGTCAGGCCCTTTAAAACTAGCAAACACATCAAATTTTTTTTTTTTTGTATATATCCGAACAAAGGGTAAAATCGTATATCATGGCCCGCCCTCCCTCAGAATTCAAGGGTTGTCTCATAATTTTTGTGAAGGATTGTAGATGTTTACACTCCTTTCGTTTGTGCTTGTTCACTTCAGGTTTTGCTTGAGTAGTACTGAACTGTAATCAAAAAGTTCCTCTTTCAATGTTGTGTAAACAAGACCACATATTTATTTTTAACCTTCCGTCGTCAAAGTAATTGGTGAGGTCATAATTGCAATGACAGTTAAAGTGACAAAAAATGATTTTAAAAATGATATCGAGAGTTCATAGAAAATAAAACAAACGAATATAAAATATTTTTAAAAATAATATGACGACTCAACAACTAGCTGCCCGAATAGTAAAAGAAAATCCAGACGATGACTAAGAGTACTGACAGTCTTCCTCGACTCACTTTAATTATGTTAATTATGCACATTTTCATTCAGTTATAGGATTACTTGAAGGTGCATCTGTAAAGAAAATTAAAGGGGATCTTAAAGACAAAGGATGGCAGCTGTATAAGGTATGAAAAGATTTGTCAAAAGCCAGCTTATTTGCCATCACTGTACAAAACCCAAGGAACATATTCATAAAGTATAATTATATTCTTCGTTTTTTCCATCTTAGACTGATTGCGCAGTATGGCCTATCGCAAATGTAGGTTACTGTTTCTTTTGCAGTACTATTAACGGAAGAAGCCATGTACAACGTTAACACTCATCTTTTCAGCTCTTCAACTTTTATGTTCTACCACCAGCCTTCCGTGTTCTCTATGTTAATTCAGTTGGTTTGGCTTGGAATATTTTCCTATCCTACATGACTTTTGACCCAGGTAATATTGATATGTTTGTTAATAATTCTATCATGCATTAAAGCAGGTGGCAAAAGGGCTTTGCGAGTGAAGATGCAATTTTAATGAGTTTCACAAAGAATATAAATTCCGTTGTCTTATTTTCAGCGCAATATTCTTGTTTTTTTTATCGATGGTGGAGTTCAACGTTCACTAGTCATTGTTTGTGTATTTTTTTAGATGAAGATAAAGAAGAGCTGATACAGATTAAAGATCTGCAGATGTCGTTAGGTACTAGCTAAGCAGTTAGTGATAGTCGTGGCAAAAAAAAGCATGCACCACAATCGAAAAAAAAAGACAAACTTGCACAGAGGTTTCGCTTTTAAGGAGTTAAGACTTTAGTTCCATTGCAAATAATATTGGTTACACATTGACTTAGAACCGGATGTTAAGAGTGAAATTGGCATAAAAAAGTAATCAAAAGCGGTGAGAAAGAATGAGGAATATGTAGTTTTATTTACAATAACGAAAGTTTGAATCAGAAGACAATACGGCTAGGATATTTATTTTTATATTCAAAATTGAGAAATTTCAAGAGCTAGGTTATCTGTTCTAATTTTGATGATCATTGGATATTAGTGTATAATTGAAATACCTGATGGGAAATTAAGTTTCATTTGAAATCGAGTAGTTAACAACTTGTCATTAGAATTTTTTAAATCATTGTAATACGAATGCATGGAAATACAATACACGAAAACATCATTTAATGACTTTCTTATACCCTATTCACACCATGATAAACTTGGTTTAAGGTAAACGTATAATCCAGGTTTGATAAAACCACATGGAGAGGTTGGAGTTATAAATTGTAGCAAATATTGCTACTATAAAACCTTGATGAAGAAACACAAATGATTAATGATAAATGTTCTGAAGATACTTTTAAAGAATGACGTTCTTGCTTTTATCTACATTGATCTTACATTTTTTGCTGCTTCACCAAACATTGTAAAGAAACACAACTTCTTTAGTACTTTATGATTTACTTAGTCCAGGTATTCAACATAAATTGTCTATCTGTGGCTGATCGTCAATAAACAAAATTTGATTGAAACATACAATTTCGTGTGAACTTGATACTTTCAACACAAGTTTAATTATTTTGTATTTACAATGTTTTTAAAGCAATTTGTTGGAATGAGGAATATTCATGTGTCAATTCCAAAAGAATGCGGATGTCCCCTTTGTTGTTACTCTGTTTCCGTTCATCAACTTTACCATCCGCTCAAGATATCAGCAATATTGGAAATTGTTCGTAATGTATAGCTTGATATGTTTGGCAGTCAATCGAGTAAGTAAAGATTGGAAACCAGGCTTCTTTTCTAAAAGTCACGTATTGTTTTAAATGCATGTGTTTTTTTCTCCATAACTTCTGAGTATTTTAGCAAGAAACGATCAAGTCATTAACTACCAACGTCTTGCACACATCTTAATAGGTACAGCGTGTATCGAAATGTCCTATCTACCAACTTTCAAGACGCATATCTCATTATATGTCTGATAAAATATTGTGAATTTTATATCACAATAAAGAGCTTTTCATGCTCTATCCATTAATATAAAATGTTTGCCAAAATATTTGTTCTTCGAAAAGATATTGAAGGAAAACTCAACGATTTGGTTCATTAAAATCTTAAAAATCAATTAACTGACATGCTAATGACTTTTTAATGGTGTAAGTTTCTTTTTTAGTGCTGATGAAACCTTTAAAAAATTTTAAGTATACAGTGTGTCCCAGAGAATTTCGGTCTGAGATTTAACAGCTTATAACTTTTCACACATATATCAGATTTCAACAATTGCTACACCATTCGATAGAATTTTGTTCAAAGATGTTAAAAATATACATTTTGTTCTCCAAAACCTTTCAGTTTGGAAACAATTAAGGATTTTACCATGAACAAATCCAATTATCTTCTTAGTGGTTAATTAACACATCTTTTAATAACAGCTATCAAAAGTCATTTTCAAAAACAATACCACTTTAAGCTGTCTTAACATGTCCCCCGTTTCTTTGGACACAGCGATTTGCTCTTGCTGTCATAAAGGGTGGCGAATAAAACTTTTATTTTGTCTAAGATTATTTGCTGCGTCAACAATTTTACTTCTCAACTCTGATAAACTCTGGATCTCAGTGGAGAAAAGTTTTTGTAGCAACTAAAGAATGCTCATAATGATGTCCAAAATATTTTGTAGAAGGCCCCGTCTCACAATTTTTAACTTTGTGATGAGATTATAATTTTAGTGTGTTCAATAACACCACGACATGTTCTTAATAAACAAAAGAATAATCGCACGTGAAAACTTACTTTTATTAACCATTAAGGAGTTAATGACCGTGACAGTTTAAAGAAATCCTTTTTACTACAAAGTTGTTGGACTAAATCATTTGAAATATAGGTTTTTAAAATCCTTGGAAGAAATGATGTAAAAATCTCTAAATTCTGATATATGTGTGAAAAGTTATAGCTTGTTAAAATCTCGGACCGAAATTCTCTGGGACACACTGTAGATTTGCGTATCAATTTCCCATAACAACTGATCTTGAAAATTTCAAATAAAATTTTTTTACTGTGTGATGATTTTTAATTTTTTTATTGTGTTTACAAATGACCTTCATTGTAAAGCGAGCGTAAGCGAGTGAGGAGGCATAGTAGTTTCACGAGATAGGCGAAAGTCAGTTTTCGATTTTGTTCATCATCTTCCAACTTTTCGTGTTGCTGTTACACGATGGTATACAATTGTTAGCTGATTTTGCTTTTGGTACCCTAGGTGGGAGACAGAATTTTTTTTCGTATCTTTTTCCTAATTTGTTATTATATTATACTATGTTGTTTAGAAAGTTCGTATGCTAAAATTACTTAGACATTTTTCATGTTACTTTTGTGTTGTTTTAGTGAAGTGAACGACAAGGATTTTGAAGCACAGCTTGAAATCCGAAATTTTGCCAACCATACATTTTATTTTTGCATATGTTTTAGCTCCAAATCTTCCATTCAATAATTTTATTTTATGCACTGATTTTTGGGGGGATCTTGCCTTAAAAAGATTTTAATTGGATTTCTGTGTAGACGAGAAAGCCATATTACAAATTGTCGTTCTTCGTGTTTTTCTTCTTTAACTGTCTTCCAAACCTAGCAGTGGCGGATCTAGAGGTATGTCGAAATTTGTGTAGAAGAGTGTTAGCAATCTAACCATAAAAGAAAAGTGTTCAAATAATCCCATTGGTAATACAAATTGAATTCACAAATTATGTTAATGCTCTCCTACACAAATTTCGACATACCTCTAGATCCGCCACTGCCTAGTGTGATCATGATCAATAAAACCTTCTTATATTTTCTTCTTGTTTTTTTATGTAAACTTTGGCTACGTTTTGTTTTAAATCAAAGTTTGAAATGCAGATTTCTAATGGATTTCTCGCTTTAATTTATTTTTTTGAAAAAGTTTTTTTTTTTTCTTTTGGCTCTTACAGAATGTTTAACAAATTTTATTTTGATTATAAAATACGTATCCATGGTTTCAGTTCACACATTTCTTTTGTTTGTAGCAAATACTTTCTGATATTACTTGTTAAGCCCTATTTACACTTTTTGAAAGGTATATTAGCATCAGTGTGACTTAGGCCTAAGAGATAACAAAAACTAACAAAGTTTTGTGCAGATTTTCATCTAAGTGTAGATCTATTTGGTTTGCATATTGCAACTTGGTTTTGCATTGCCGCCAGGCAGGGAGCCTGATTTTGTCGAAATATTTAGTTTGCCTCATATCAGGTCTCAAATCATCCAAAACATTTTTTGTTGGGCCAAAAACTTGTTTTTGTTTCTGTTGTTAATGTATAGCTTGCTATCTGTACAAATAGGAATGCTTGAGCGCGGGGGCATTCTTAGCTAAAGCTACATGCTAGTTGACTTTTAAGAATTTAATGAGCCAAACCGTTGAGTTTTTCTTCAATATCTTCGATATCTTTTCTTTTCGAAGAACAAATATTTTGGCAAACATTTTATATTAATGGATAGAGCGTGAAAAGGTCTTTTTGTGATTAAAAATTCACAATATTTTATCAGACATGTAATGAGATATACGCTTTTAAAGTTGGTGGATAAGACATATTTTCTGTTGATGACCGAGTGGTCATTTTGATAATAAAGTAAGATGTTTTAATAATAGACATTAACGATATTAATCAATTAGGAGTTATCAATTGATTTAACAAAAGAAAAATACCGTATTCTCTCTAACTAGCGCCCCTCTCCAATAAGCGCCCCTCTCTAATAAGCGCCCCTATATAGTCAAAAATATTTTTATAAGCGCCCCTCTCCAATGAGCATTCAGGCACTTATTAGAGTGACTTAACATTAATTCAGAAATTAATAAGCGAAAATTCTGTAATAGAAACGGAAGATTATATTTTTTGTGATGTCTAAATGTAAGTTATAAGAACAAAATCTTATTTCGTTGCCATGAAAAATACAGTTGTTTCTATTCTTTTATGATAAAAATCAATGCCTCGTTCACAGCTAGCATGACCATTTCAAAATATTTTTATTAGGACTCCCTCCCCAATTAGCGCCCCACCCTAATAAGCATCGCTTATGAGGTCCGAGTCAGCCAAAACAAACATTTGTTTTCATTTCCGTTAGTAATGTATAGCTTGCTGTGTGTACAAATTGGAATGTTTGAGCGCGTGGGCATTTTTAGCTAAAGCTACATACTAGTTTCTCGAGTTTTGAGGCTATTTTTAAACACTTGCATATAATTCAATTGAACAAATTATAAAAAATAAATCCCCACTTATAGTCAGAGCGCTCACGTAAAAAAATCAAATAACAAAACATTTTTGCAGACAATTTACCATATTCAAAACTAGATACAATAAATTATGAAGATTACGAAATGAACTGTTGTTTCACTCATTTCGACCGAAAATGTGTTTTAATAACTAATTTTGAGTTGTTCTAATATCCTGTAAAGATGTATATGAAAACGTTCGTAACACTGTCGATACAGACGAACACTTTATGACTCCCACGAAGACAATGACAGTCTTAATGATGATGTAAATGATGTAAATAATAAATTTTTCTATTTTGTTCATATTTGTAAATATTTTTGTACATAATACTATCATAACTAAAATAAACTTATAAAACGTTTAAACAAATCTACCTTTAGTAGTGACGCCATCTGTATAAAAATAAATTGATCATAACTTCTTAAATATTAATTTTCAGAGTTTTATATGTCTAAAATGCTTAGAATTTCAAGCTGTTTTTATTGACATAATTATTTTTTAACCTCCCCCCCCCCCCCCCCCCCCCCCCCCCCAATAAAAAAAAAATAGTTTGCACTGGACCTGATGACGTCATGTAAAATTTGGGAATTTGCCCAAAAACATGCGATTTTGCTAATTAGAAATTTGACAACACGTCATTTCGATATCAGGAGGAGGCAATTCCAATAGGTTGTAAATTACTCCAAAGCATTCTCAATGATCAGTCTCTGTTATTGTTCTTATCATATTTGGAATCTAACATGTGTTGTTAAATATGGCCAAATGTGCGTTTTAAACATCATTCATCGACTGAAAGATAAGTAGGTTGACTCCTGCATGCGCTTTTGGAAAGTTTGTCACAAATGAAGTTTTGTATCAATATTAGTTTCTTGTTTTGGATCAGCACCTCATCTGATCATAAACCGTCATAGCTACGTGTAGACCGGGATTTCCTTTACAACCATGTTTTGCATGCTTCATTTCTTTCATGTCTCAGATAAAATTGACGAGATTAAACTCTTAATATCGTCATTAAAAAGAGATTCATTTTGATCAATTAATTTTTTCCCAATCCTGCTTTTTTATTTTTATCGATAGAGAGAATGTTTCTGTTTTATTAATATCCTATTAGTATGGAATGCCATAGCTGTGATCTTCTGATATTCTGCGCAGTAGAAATTTCGTTTTGTGCAGTAGTGATTTCGTTTCACGCTGTAATAAAAACATACTGCGATGTAGCTTTTTCTGTATTGCAAAGTGGATCTATTTGAAAGCGCAGTAATTGTTTTGACTTGCGCAGTAAACAATTCATATTGTACGCTACTTAAATTGTTACGTGGTGGTAGATAAATGGTTATGTGGTATATAAAAAACGATGAAATCTTTCCACAAATCTATGTATTTTTGACTAGTTTTCGGAGACGTTTCCCTCTATGCTCACGACTGAAACACCGACAAATGTAGTAACTCCGACAAATGTTGTAAATTTTCAACGACAAATGTAGTCACGCTAAATGTATTAAAAATCAACAACAAATGTAGTAACTCCATCAAATGTAGTAAAACTAGGTCAAATATAGTAAACACCTTGAAGATTGAAATGAACCCTAATTAGGCCAAGCACATGAAGGTCTTCACCAGGTAACTTTTCAACGGCTATCAAGTGGACATATAATAAGACTCAAATTCACGCATACGCAGTAAAGGAGACGCTAATATGAACTTAATGAGCCATAATTAGGAAAAACACATTAAGGTCTTCGCCAAGTATCTTTTCCAGTGCTATCAGGTAGCTGTGTAATAAGCCTGGAATTTGCCCATACGTAGTAAAACACTGTCAATACAAGCAAAATCAGTCATAATTAGCCAAACACATGAACGTCTTCATCAAGTTGCTTTGTAAATTGCAAAATTGTAAATGCGAAGTAAAAATATGCTAATGTGAGCTAAATAACCATAATTAGGCATAGCTCATCAAGTTCTTCATTACATAATTTTTCAAGTGCTATTAAGTGGCTATATAACGGAACTCAAGTTATTTTTACTATCTCTTAACAAAAACGTTGAACATTTAAGGAGACAGTAAAAAATGAAACTGTAAATGAATGCAGCAACGTTGGCAAATGCATAAAGTATCTACAAGATTGACGCAAACTTAATGCTGACATTTTAAAGAGGATTTCCGCTAGACGAAATTGCCGGCAAATTTTCAATTTCAGTGCAGTTCATTCTTCCAAGAAAATATCCTTCTTATCGTTAGCCTCGTTATTACTCTTTTTCGACAATAAAACTAATGTTTGTATATTTTGAATTTTTGTATGACAAGAAAGGTTGAACTTTATCCTCAAAAGAAACTAAAACAAAAATATCGTCTACATAACGCCTGTTACAAAACGATTTGATTTCTTCGGGACAACTTTGAATCCACTGTCGTTCAAAGTAACACATAAAAATATTAGGCTAATGTTGGACATAATGGTAAGCCCATGGCCATACCATCAACTGCTTGTAGTAAGTACCGTACACAAAAAGAAAAAATTCAGTGGTAGCAAGATGTGCAAAGTCTTTTCAAATGAACACGTTAAATTTATTTTTGGGTTCAGGAAACAATTCATGAGTACAGATCTCAATGGTTTCATCCAGAGGAATATTTGTGAGCAGTATAAGGAACTAGTAACCCGGGTAAAATTTTTTACCAGTTTTAACCAATGCAAGGTGAATCATGGAAAGGCTCAATGAAACAAATTTCCCCTCTAGAAAGAACGAAACATCAAAATAATTAAAAAATTAAAACATTGAAATACTTAACATTTGCTCCTAGGATAACTTTTTACTCTGGAGATATGAAGCACAATCAAACATCTAAATGATTAAGAATCTGAATCATCGAAACGCTTAAAATGCCCTGCTACTGACCGAAATCATGTTTTTTACATACAGAAGATTTACACAGAAACAAATAGCAATATAACACATAATATAGTTATATTTATTCGCAGAAGAGAAGTCACTTTACGTAAAACAAATGGCAATAGATAACACAGAACAGACATACGAAACCAATCATTAAATAAGACTAAGAAATATTAATTGAAAATAAATTGATATCTTTCAACTGTTTCTTTTGTGCCAAAGTTACATGGGACTGCAATCATAAATCAATTTTTGAAATGATATAAGTCTGTTCTTCCCAAAACCATCAACATCATGATTAAAACAATGAGTTTCATTTCTTTAATGGTTTATATAATTTTTTCCCACAGTCATGAGAAATAAAAACATTCATAATTGTGGCACCATTTTCAGTTGATTGTAAATAAATAAGTGACATAAAACAAATTTTTACTGCGCTCTCCCTCTTCGTTTTCATCCAACTCCTACGTGTTAAAAATGATTGAATTATTTTGATTCTTCTGTATAGCCATATTTGATAACTAAAACGAAGTGTAAAACGTTGAAACATGTGCTAAATCACTCTTCTTTGCTAACTAACAGCGCACGTTACCAAAACAAATTCCTTCACTCTTCGTTGCGCTCCTCACTGGTCTTCGTTTTCATCCAGCATATACATACTAGAAAAAGATAGGATTATTTTGACTCATATATCTTTTCCAAACTAAACAAGAAACGCTGTGCGTTTGAACAAATCGCGTAAAGGAAAATTTATGTTTTCAATGTGTAGTCGCAGCAGCGGTTTTCCACCATAGCTCGAAAATACCTTGCAGCGACTGCTATCAATTTTCAGAATCACATGAAAGGATTTGATAGGTTGGCTTAAAGATTCAACTTTATCATTCCTTTCGAGGACGCTTTCAGCAGTGGTGTTATGAGACCGTAGAGTGTTGTCCTACTTAATTCACAGGAACCACCTATTCATATAAGGTGCAATGAATCTACTTATAATAATCCGCAATCGTGTGCAACACATTTAACTTAGAGAGTGTTTGTATTTGTTTTTTTTAACGGTCAAAATCATATGGTCATATAGCGACAGTTCGACCACGCAAGACACATTCACGATTAGTATAAACAGAAACTCTTCCAGTGCATTTGATCGTTTTAAATGTTTTGATTGTTCCCGAGATCAAGAAACAATAGACAACGAAAGTATTGCACGAAGATTTATTAATGTTTTTAGGGTAAGTACGCTTTAGAACTTTTTGTTTTTATGTTTTGTTTTTCTTATAGTATGGTTTCTGCGTCATTACTTTAGAACTTTTTTGTTTGCTTTGTTTTTCAAATATTACGCGATTGAAGAAATGAATATCATGGTTTTTAATCATGATGTTCTGTGTTCTGTGTTTACAATTCACACTTTGACACTTTTAAGACTTTCGTGTTTGGCTTTTATTTATGGATTATGATTATTATGGGTATGGATATCATGAACAGCTACAGTGATTTTAATCTTTTTGTTGTTTACCTGTACGCATAATTTATTTTTACTACTACATATCCTATCGTGAAAGATTTATTATGAATATTTTTTGTGCTTCAGATCTTCCGATTAAAAAAGCTTTTTTGTTCATAATTCCAGTGTTGATCTAAAAATGCTTTAGCTGGAATACCTAGAGATTTTTAATTGAGTGAATTTTAAATTTTTCTGTATTTACTTTTTGATTTTTCTGTTCTGCGCTCCAGTGTTGATTGCATGCCTGGAAAAATGTTTGATCTAGATGGCGTCTGTTTAAGTGGATCATTAAATCAGGGGAACCATTGCATCGCCTTTTTAATTAGATGAGAAGTTTTGGAAAATATCTCTAGAACCTCTAAGAAAATAACTGACATTTTTTACGGTCCATGACATTGACAAAGGGGTGACAAACAGAGCTTTTACGTCACTAAAATGTTTGATCGACGATATCTCGGTAACAGTTGGTTGTCGCTTAACGATCCTGTACATGTACATCTTTTAGAATTCAGCAATACAGTTAGAACTTCCAAATTCGATCTCTCTAATTTTAGGGATCGAAGTTATGGTACCTGCACCGTCTGTTTCTTTTTCTTAAGGTTAGGGTTTAGGGAATAAAAGAGAGAGTTTACAGTACTTAAACAATGATGCACTTTCTGTTCGTTATTCTGTGATTTAATTTTTCCTAACCATTTTTTGAGACGTCATTTTCAGAATTAAAACCTGTAAAAATGTTTTACACGGGATACTAGTACTGTCATAAATGAAAATCATTGAACCGTCCTAGAAAAGTTTTAGCAATAGCCTTTTCGTTAGAATTGATATCTCGACCACAACGCAGTGTTTGAACAGAAAAACGGGAAAGATCGACACTCGTATCATAAATTCATGGCCTTTATCTCCCCATTCATCTCGACGTTGGTATCAGTAACAAAAGGTGATGATATTACGGTGAATAACTATTTTACGAAGTTCTTTTATTCTTTTAGAAGAATAAAGATGTTAATGATTTGCTTGTTCAACTCATATACGAATATAGCAAATTCCTGACCAACTCAGAATGATGGCATCATGTCATGAAAACCTACAAGCAAAGGTGAAAATCTTTGGATTATTCGGCTTAGGCTTCATCACAGACCAAAAAATCAATGTCAAAATCAAAAATCTGTTCTTTAACCCAAACTTAATCCACACATAAGCAAAACATATGGTGAAAACAACCTCGATGATTTACTATACTGCAGCAAAACATGAAATCAAGGTAAGCTTATGTAAAACTGAAGAACTGTACAAATTATAAAGCCTCTTAAATGACAGTGTGGAAATTAATTGTACAATTATTAGAATATAACAAAAAATTTTGTTCATCTCCACCAAAGATAATAACAGAAGGTACCATATATAAATATTTAAGAAAGTGATTTTCATAACTTCCAAGTTATTGGAACATCAATTAACAAGGAACAATAGCAAAAGGAAACTGTAACCTAAAAAGTAAAAACAAATACTTAAAAGGAAATGTCAGTCCATTGAAGGCTCAAGAAAGAGCTGGCACACACATTTCCAATACTGTCTGGTTTTTCGTAGTGTCTCAAATTTTATCTTTGCATTTTCTGTGTTTTCAGTTACTATGGTTGTAGAAATAGGGGCGAATTTGATTTTTATTTTCGAATGGAGAGAAGGATAACACAATGGAACGGGATCGAGGTTCTTTTTTTTTTTATTTTTTTTTTTTTGCAACAATTTACATCTTTACAGCAGCTCTCTCGATCAAAACTGAACTCAAAAATGACATCCTAAAAATATATAGCTAAGCGCGCCCACGCGGCTGCGCGTTACGTCATAAGATATGTAAAGAATAAAAACAAAGAATATAATAGAAATAAACAAAAGTCTCTTTTAAAAAATATCAAATGATAAAACGACAATGTAAAATTTTTGGAAATATATTTCGATCATCTCGATCATTCTCAATCAACTAAAAAACATTTTGTTAAAAGTTAAATTATGAACAGCTAAAAGTAAAAGGTGCTAATTGATATATATATATATATAATACAATAATTTATTAAAATATTCCCAAGGCTAACATTCAGCGACAATGAAAATTAAAATATCATAGCATTGTCATATTTTGATGATCAGTTCCCGACTCCTGAACTCGTCCTTCGTATTAAGACTTGGTTTGAGCTGACGAATAAATAAGGCTTCTATCGTCAATAAATGTTCAAGGTCACGAATTCCTGACGCAATTATCTCCGTATCCTGGATGGACGGTTTCTCGGAAATGCACTCTCTAAAATGTGTGAAAACGGAACCCTTCTTATTATTTCGGTGCTCTCTGAATCGACTTAGCAAATGTCGTCTGGTTTGACCAACATAGCAAGACTTACATCTTCGACACGTTATTTTGTATACTAATCGACTTTGAAGCTCCATTTTGGTTGTTGGTTTTAAACTAGGTAGTGTGGTTTTCAATTTTCGTAATGTTAATACTGGTTGAATGGGAACACCAGATGATTTCAATTGGCGCACGAAATTGTCCGTTATGTGACCTCGATATGGCAACGTCAGTTTTACTTTGGGTTGCGACTCATCACCTTCTCTGCATGATTGTTTTTGTTTCGCTTTACCCGATACATCAGTTGGTTTAGTGATGATTTTCTCAATAGTTGCTGCAATGATTGGATCGTAAAATTCGGGAGGGTATTGGTTACGTTCGAGAATAACCTTCGCCTTTGAAATGTTGTCATGAAAGTAAACCCAATTACTGCACGCTCTATGAATGCGGTAGACAAGTCCCTCGACGACAGAACGTTTATATCGTTTCGGTGCTAAGGCGTGAAAGTTCATTACAAGGCCGGTATCCGTTGGTTTGCAATACCAGGTGGACTGAAGCTTACTGTCAGAATGGATAACATACATGTCTAAGAATGGTAATTTTCCATTTTCCTCAACCTCTATCGTGAATTTCAAATTAGGGCGAAGACTGTTAATTTCGATCAGTTTGTTTTTAAAAAATCTCTTCTTTTTACACTCCCCCCAAAATTTGGATTATTCAAATTTTTCTCGTAATCGTCTTATTTCCTGTCCTCGTACTGCCGCTTGACGTTTCGATCTCATTATTGTGTTTTGCTCTAAGATCTCACTATCATCGCTTGCAGATTCGCTTCGCGCGCAACCTTCCTTAGATTCCGAAATGGGTTGAGTCTCGCGCTGAACAAGAGGGACCAATTTCTGTATAGGACGACTTGATATGGTTTGATGACCAGCATTAGCGTCCGTCACGACCGATGACTAGTTCTATCACACGGCCCATTCGCCAACGATTGCGAGGTAGTGATTCTTCTTTTAGCAGCACGATATCGCCAACACATAATAATTCTTGAGTTGTTGACTTTGGATTACGATAAAGATTTACTTGTTTGAGATCACCGAGATAACACGAAGAAAAACGTTTCCAGAAATGTTCAATAAGAGTCGAAATATATTTAATGCGTTTGGACAGATGAAGTATTTCGTTTTTACTATTTACACTGAGGGGATTCTGCGATAAAATGTTTCTTCCATAAATAAGATGAAATGGAGTTAACGGCGTGCCTAGATCATCCTCGTTCAAATACGTAAGAGGACGAGAGTTTATTGTCGCTTCGACTTCACATAAAAAAGTAGTTAGTTCTTCAAAGGAAAGTAACGATTTACCAAGAATTTTTCTGAGCGTAGATTTTACATTTCGGACTAAACGCTCGTAAAAACCACCCCACCAAGGAGCTGATGCCAAGATGAACTGCTGATGCACACCCTTCTTCAGGAAAAAATGTTTTACTTCTTTCGAACGAAAAGTTTTTGCGTTGTCATGGACGACTAAGTTTGGATAGCCTCTTCTTGAGAAAAAACGACTTACAGCACGGATAAACGACTCGTTACCCAAATCCGGCACTAATTCAAGATGCAGCGCTCTGCTAGTCGCGCAAGTCAAAATCAAGATATAGACCTTAGAGGATAAAGAGCCTTTGCAATTACATTTAACATAAAGCGGACCACAAAAATCTAATCCCGTCGTCTGGAAAGCGAAATCACATTCAATTCGAAAACTTGGAATGTCTGGCGTCGGAGGGGGTAGAAATGTTCTGGCATTGAAACGTTTGCAAATAACGCATTTTCTCAAAATACTTTGAACTGTCTTACGACCTTTAATTATCCAAAACTTTTCTCTTACACATACCAGAGTTGTTTCCACACCGTGATGGAGCTTTCTTTCGTGTGCGTGACGTACTATTAATTTCGTTAGAAAACTATCGCTACGTAGCAGAGCGGGATGCTTTTGTTCGAACTTCAGTTGTGATTGAGAAAATCGTCCTTGGAGTCGAAGGATTCCATTTTCGTAATTGAATAGTTTCAATGAATTCTTCAGTTTCGGAAAGATTCTGTCGGAACGAATGGCCAATTGTTCTTCTTTGATGAGTAGAATTAATGCTTCATTATATTCAGCAACAGAAAGCATGTTTTCGTAAATGATAAGGTCTTTGTTCTTTTTGACGTGATTTTTCGCATTGTTGATAAATCGATATACGTAACCTACTATTTGTTATCAATTTGTTCAAAGAACCATAGCGTGCAATGTCGACCTCGGTAAATAAAGAGCCATTACCTTTGTTCTCTGACATAGCTGTTAACGTAAGAGATTCAACAGCACTTCTTTTCTCCTCTGTTTTCGCTTCATCTAACAAACACTCATTTTTGCATTCAAAAAGGTTTACGTCAATAGAAGAACTTAATAGAAAATGAGGACCTTTTATCCAGCAACCTTTTATCCAGCAATTTATAGCACAGGACGCATCAAAAACAGCGCGAATTTTAGTTGTTTCCCTGTCTTCTCTTATGACTGGCCTGTGCGGTAAGTAATGCACTTTACCAACCTCTGCAGAAATCTCACTCTCGGGTACTCTCTATAATTCCTTCTTTCTCATATTCTACGAAAACTTCCTTATAATCCTGCAAAACCTTCGGAGTTTTTTCTATCTTTCTGGTCAACGATTGCAATCTTTTCTTAGACGTCTCAAAATTATCTGGAAGGGTATCATGATCAGGCTTAAAGGGTAACTTGACTTCATATCTCACACCATTATGCACAATATCACTTTCGAACTGGTGGACAACACAATCTTTTGGACCAATATTCTCAACCTCCCAAAAACGCTCGAGAGACTTTCTAAGCCCATCATCCTCCTGTTCAACGGCACATCTCAAAGTATGAAAATGACCTGCCTCTTTCTCAACTTTAGCTTTTGCCTTTCCAGCCAAAACCCAACCTAAAACTGTCTCTGAGGCCACAGGACCACCGCATTTACCTCTACGTGACTTTCCAGTAAAGAAATCATAATAAAAATCGATTCCCACAACAACAACCACAGGGACGTTAAAGGATCCGTCGAATGAATCAGCTAGTTTTAAGTTTCTCAAATGTTCGTATTTGGAAATATCAACTTTCTTTGGCACTGCACCACAGATTTTAGGTACACAAAGAGCTTCGACAAAAGTAAAAGAGTACTTTTCTTTATGTTTAATTTTAAACTTCACCACGTAATAATAATAATAATAATAATAATCATTTATTTGGATATCCATATGTACAATGGTTCTTCATCCTATGTTTATAACAAAAAAGGTTCAATAATTTAATATATTCTAAAAAGTTAACAGCAATGTTAAAAAGAGAAACTGATACTGTGTGTCCAAGCAATAATTATCCATATAGGGAGTGAAAAGATAACTATTCCTAGGAGTCACAGTAGAGTATATATATATATACAGAAAAAAGGGGTGAGTGATTGCTGAAAGTAAATCAAAAGTAAAAGTGAAATAACACAATGTGTTCAAGAAAGAAAAAAAGAAAAAGAAAAAAACAATTTAATTAGAAAATTAAGATTAAAAGGCATGAAAAGCATGAATGGCTGAATGTCAGGTGTAATTAAGAAATTTTGCATTAGATTTATCTATATAATATTTTTTTAATTCAATATTAAAACTTCGAGCTTCAGTAATTTTTCTCACATTGAGTGGTAGATCATTATAGTGGCGGCTCATAATACTTGAAAATGATTTCTCGTGTGGACCAGGTTCAATTGAAAATTCGTTATTTTCTTGATTACGAAGAGTTCTTCTTGGTTTTTTTAAGTTAGCAACGAGATACTTCGGCCACATACTGTCATAAACCGACTTGAATGCCAGCTTTGAAGACGAGAAAGCTACCCTTTCGTCAAAAGGTAACCAGTTGAGTTGGACTACGTCTCGAGTACTGCAAAATCTGTTGTACACATAACCAGCTGAACTATTTATTAGTTTTTGAATCCGTTTACTTTGGTATTGCTGCAGATTGCTGCCATAGACAGTAATGGCATAATCAACTTTTGAAAGAATTAGTGCTTCGATCAAATTTCTCCTCAGATTAAAGTTGGTCATTCTTTTTATTTGTCTTAAGGTTCGAAGAGTACTGTAAGATGTTTTTAGTAACTCGTTTATGTGATCATTCCATTTGAGGTTCTCTTGAATGGTAACGCCGAGAAGCTTCATTGAACTCACCCTTTCCAGCACTTTGCCATTGTTACTGATGACAAGTTTTTGTTTTTCGTTAAGATTGTGACGCCGTGACATTTCGTTAGTAGACAATAACATTATTTTTGTTTTCTTAGCGTTAAAAATCAAGTTACTTTGTTTTGACCATTGACCAATTGACGTTATATCATTTTCCAGTTCTTTGGCACGTTGTTCAATCTGGTTTGCTTTACAGGATCTGTAAAATGTCGAGTCGTCAGCAAATTGTACTGTTGAACTTTTGGTATTTTCAGCTAGGTCATACACGTATAAATTAAACAGTGTTGGGCCCAAGATGCTCCCTTGGGGGACTCCGAAATTTACATAGCGTAGTTTAGATTTCTTGTCGTCAATTTGAACAAATTGTTGACGATCTGAAAGATAGTCAATGATTAGGTTGATAAAACTGTTACTGAATTTCAGTGTTCTCAGTTTCCTTATCAGAGTCGAGTAATTGACTGTATCAAAGGCTTTACTGTAATCAGCCATAACTGCCAATGTGACTTCACTTTTCTTGAATGATGATTGAATATCATTGCATAATTTATGTAGAAGTGTTGCACATGAATGTCCTTGGCGATATCCTGATTGAGTGTCCTGAAAGATGTGATGTTGTTCAAGTGATGATTTCAGTTGGTTAAGTATAATCCTCTCAAATACTTTCGACAGGATGGGTAGTATCGAAATGGGTCTGTAGTCAGAGTTGGTGATAGGTGATGCGACTTTTGGTATTGGGCATATTTTCGCTGTTTTCCGCAATTTAGGAAAAGATTGTTCTTCAATACAGTTATTTATTATGTGGGTAAGAGGTGATGTAAGGTATTCTGCAACAGGTTTGATAAATTTGGCTGGTATTGTATCAAACCCTGTTGAACAGTCATTTCGAAGGTTTTTTTAATTCCTTTTGTACGTCGTGATAAGTTGCACGTTTCATTTTGAAGATAGAATTGGTATCATCAGGTGAATTCGATTTTGTGATTGGATCAGGCTTTTCCCCAATGAGATTTTCTGCTATATCAGCATAGAAGTTGTTGAGTTCGTTTGGACAGGCAGATATCGTTTTGGGGCTTGGTTTTAATATGCGGTGGATGGTTTGCCATACGATTTTAGGCTTTTTCCAGCATAAGGCTTTTTTGTAAAAGTTACGTTTGATGGTTCGGATTGTTTTTTTTAAAGTATTTCTGTTATCACGGTAATTTTGCATATCACCTTCGTCATTGCTATCATATGCTTTTTGGCAAAGTAGGTGACGTTCAGCTTGCAGTTTGCTAATGGGTGGCTCTTTCATCCAAGGGGCAGGTGGTCGCGTGAGTTTGGTTCTTTTAAGGGGTGCGTGACGATCGATACACTTCAGAATAAGTTCATTGAGGATGCTGAGCTGTTCATCAGGGTCATCGAGGGAGTAAACGAGGCTGAACGGTAACGTTTTGAAGTCGTTTATGTAGTGACCGAGGTTGAAGTTTTTTTCATCTCGAAGCATCTTATAGCGAGGTTGAAATTTCGGTCTTTTGATGTTCAGGACTACAAAGGGCATATCGTGATCACTTACTTCGTCAGTTGGTACGACATTGTCACAAATAGGTTTTGCTGTGGTGTTAGAAATAATGTGATCAATCAGTTTTTCACCCTTCCTTGTCGGGTATGAGATGTGTTGTGTTAAGTTAAAGGTGTCCAATATATTATTGTACTTTTTAACTATGTGGTGATCTTTATTTAGCAGGTTTATGTTGAAGTCACCTGCTACAACGACAAGGCCATCCCATTTGATGGTGATCTGGGCAAGGACGTTCTCGAATTTTTCCAACCAGGTCTCTTTAAAGGCGGAATCAGAACTAGGTTGGTAAAATACTCCCATAAGGTACGAATTGTTTTTGTTACTTCCTCGGACTTCGATCCAGAGATGTTCAATGGTTTGATCGATGTTGATGATATCCTGACGCCGTTTGTATGTGATGTGTTCTTTCAGGTAGAAGCCTACACCTCCACCACGTTGGCCTGTGTTTCGGTTGTTGTACTCTAGATTATATCCAGGTATTTGTACATAGTTGATGACATTTTCGGTGCTTTGCAGCCACGTTTCGGTGAGTGCAATAATATCAAACTGATACGTATTAAGCATAACTTGAAACTCGGCGAACGTCGAAAGAAGACTCTGCGTATTCAAATGAGCTATACTAGTGCGATTTCTATGATTATCTAGTAATGCTAAGTAAAGATTGAAGTCGTTAGTTTCTATGTTTTGGGTAGCTCTAGGTAGATCGTGTTCGTTACACAGTTTAAATGGTAGTTCGTGAAATAAGCAATCAGAACAAGTCCAGGTTGTTTGCAAGGCTATTTGTATGTTTTTGGAGCATTTGGCATGGGTTACTTCAAGACAGTGAGTACACAATAATCGTTTTTGGTTTGATCTCACTGTTATTTTACAGCTTTTACACTTCGGCTTGTGTAAACCAGGTCCAGGGTTCATTTCGATATCGCCTGATAAAATTATTTTGTAAGATGCAACCGAGTTGTTGTAATAAAGCACACTTCTTTTGGTTCTTTTTATCTTGCCTTTCGTCGAGTTAGATGTTGTTCTTTCAACCAAGGTGTCATGAGAGGTTTCATCCGATGTGTTGCTGTTAATTACGGTACTTACTGCCGTTAATATAAGGAGAAAATATAACTTGTACATGATGACGGTTTCTACACGGTAGTTTATAAGAACTTCGTGTGCAAGAAAAAAATAATCAACAATTTCTCAGCAAACAGGAAAATGACCAAAACAAACCAAATAAAGTCCAGATAACAACCAAAAATATTATAAGTTTCTTCTTTTAATTTACACTTCTTTAAAGGTCTTCAACTATCTTACTTTTATTAACTTGATACTCAAAGATACAAAGATACGAAGACTGGCTTGAAAAACACGTCCGCTCTCTCTAAAGACAATTGACAATTGTAATTTGTAATTTGTATTGTTTATCGCCGCTGTCACCAAACACCTGAATCAAAACTTTCTCTTGTCTAACGGTTCCTAATAAAGCTTCGTTCACTTCCACTATCAAATAAAACTTTTGCCTTCTCTCTGGTCTTTTCATAGCTATCATGAACATGAACTGTAGCAGTCTCCAATAGAATAAAATCACGCTCTGCCCTCGTTGACATAACTAAGTTCTGTGGACTATCTACTATCTTCTCATCAGTTGTTTGTTCACTGTTCGCTTTATCTTCCTCTTTGCCAATAGATTTTCCAAAACAGATTGCGATATGATGTATACCACTACAATGCTTACAAATATACTTTGACGAACAATCTTTTTTCTGATGACCTGACCCTAAACATACAAAATATCTTCTTTTTCTTTTCAAAATGTCTATTCTGGATTTGACGTTGGTCACCTTTCTACACTGCCAAGAGTTATGAAATTTTGAGCAAAATACACATTTTCTTACATCCTCACTTTCTGCACCAATACCTAAGTTATATGCTGTACTCTTATCTTGATAATGAGAACTAGAGGATTTATAAAATGTTGCACAATTCGCGCTAATTTGAATTTCCTTATTCATAAATTCAATCAAACGGTCTAGAGTCCAAATGTCATCTTCGAATCGTCTTGATATGTGGCAAATAAGTTCATCAGGTAGGCGTTCTTTCAAAATGGGGATAAGAAGACCGCCATAAGTTGATGTTTCCACATTCATAGACCGAAGATTTCTCACACAATTTTCGATATCGTTGGCGAGCTTTCTCAAGCCATTGATATCAGACAAGCTTTTTACCTTATTTAATTTCAGCAACGATTCCATATATGCGAGAATGAGGACTTGAGGGTTTCCATACCTACCATTTAGAAGATCCAAAGCTTCTTTGTAGTTTTCTGCAGTCAAGGACAAACCTGAAACTACCCCTAAAGCTTGATCACCCAAGAAACTCTTTAAATAAACAATATTGTTAATTTCACTCAACTCTTCATTCTCATGCACTATCTTGGTGAACTGTTCGTAAAATCCTCTCCATTTCAAAACATCTCCTTTAAAAACTGTTAAATCTTTCCGTGGCAGCCTAAACGACTTGATGCCAGAAGAACCTACACTGCTACCTCTGTCAGGATCGGACGATGAAACCTTAAGTGCGTCCACTCTCAATTTCTCCATCTTTAACTGTAGAGAAGCAAGTAGTTCATGAGTTGGTTGGACTGCCAATATACTGTCTAGCGTATCTTGCTCAACATAATCAGGATCTAACGCACTGACTATCTCATCGTCTAAAGTATCTAAAACGTCTATATTAGACTCAATGCTATTCTTTAAACCTAACAGTCTTGCTTCATTCGGTTCGGCTTCTCCTAACGCCAACCTTGCCTCGTCTATTAAATCTTTTAAACTACTTCTAAGAGCGTTTCTCCTATTTTGTTTTCTTACCAATGAAGACATGATTTAAAACACTTTTTTTTTATAAGAACAATAATCACACAAAAATCTAATTTAAACGCGCGAAAAATACTAAATGATCAAACACCTTAAATTAATCGACAATTCCAATAACTCAAGTTAAATTTTTTAAAACACCAATTAATTTTTGTTGAAAGATTTAAACCTCAAAACACTTTCCAAAAAGGAAGAAAATTTTTCTCAAAAAATATCGACTAAAAATGTTTTGATAACGGTTTATCTGTAAACAATACGTCGATTCGCAAACTCATAAACATTTGAAAAGGACACTCCCGTTCAACAGATGTAGAAATTATAAGGATAACAACACCAAAATCCTTTTGACTCTAACGTAAAAAAACGACTAAATAGCCAAGATCATCTACACAAAAAAAAATCCACAAAGAGGAAAATATCCCGAAAACACTTTAAGAGACAGACTCGCAATAAAAGTAGAGTAAAAAGCAATAATCTTCTACTTAGCCTAAGGCCGACTTGCCGCTAAGACTCAAAGATTAAAATCAAACTCTAGCAGGAACGTATACTTCTCGTTTGATTACTGCACTCGATCAGCTGCTTTTTCTACGTTTGGGTTCTTCAGTCCATCATCGGTAGCGCCATGTAGAAATAGGGGCGAATTTGATTTTTATTTTCGAATGGAGAGAAGCTAACACAATGGAACGGGTCGAGGTTCTTTTTTTTTTTTTTTTTTTTTTTTTTGCAACAATTTACATCTTTACAGCAGCTCTCTCGATCAAAACTGAACTCAAAAATGACATCCTAAAAATATATAGCTAAGCGCGCCCACGCGGCTGCGCGTTACATCATAAGATATATAAAGAATAAAAACAAAGAATATAATAGAAATAAACAAAAGTCTCTTTTAAAAAATCTCTTCTTTTTACAATGTTTATCAAAATACCAGATGTTGTATAACAATGAAACCAAATCATCAGCATTCCACCTGCCAATATGCTTTATTGCTGAGACACAGATGAAAATCGATGTACAACAAGAACACTACATGCCAGCTGTGCTGCCAAACATTACATCTCCTTGGTGAAACATTCCTTGGACTGAAGTCTTAATTCTTATATTTCTCTTACACAAAGATGGCATTATAAATTCAAACAAATATAGCAACAACAATATGCTTTATATACTATGCATAATCTATATATTAATAGCCGATTCTCTGTCTGTCTGTTTGTTTGTTTGTTTGTAAGTCACGCAAAATGGTAGATTGAGTTGTGAGCGAAATTATTTCTTTTTTTGTGTGCGACGTGAGTTCGAACCAAATATATTGCAACCCCAATCGAACGTGACTTTTTTTGGCTGATGAACTAATAGGAATAACGTTTTGTTTTTATCATTATTGTTAGTTTTATATTCCACGTTGACTTGGCTTTGAAAACAGTACATCAACTAAATACAAAGAAACTAACTGATTAAACATTTTGGACAAAAAGCAGCAGTGGCAGAAGGTGACAGCATGTTCGCTTTGCTACTAACTCTTGCCTGACTGTCTGAGACGGGTGAACTTTTTTTTTGGGCAATCAAAATGTTTAAAAACCGATAGGTAAAAAAAGAATATCATAAAACAAAATGTTTTTTTTTTTGCTTTTCTTTTAATAATTTAATTTGTTCTTTTAATTGTTAAGCGTTCTGATCGAACGTTTTTTTATTCTATTTATTCATTTAGCACGTGCCTTTTTTCTCTCCTCCCGTGTGAACTTTTTAAGAAGAGAAACCATTTTCTCCCTGTTTGATAACACCCATGTTAGAGCGCGTAACTTTTTTAAAACAAAAGCTAATAAAAAGTTGAAGTTTTCTCTCTCTACGTTTGAGTGTATTGTTACACTGATAAAAGATTGGTTTTACCAGAGGTTGTGACTTCGAATCTGCTTCTGGTTAAACACAAGTTGTACAAGCCGTTTATAAGGAAATTTGACGTTTATTGATACAGTGATACAGAGCAGGTGGACATGGGCGGCAAGCGACGCCGCCTTGGCGGCTAGTCTATATATTAATACCCGATTATCCGTCTGTCTGTCTGTTTGTTTGTTTGTTTGTTTGTAAGTCACGCAAAATGGTAGATTAAGTTGTGAGCGAAATTATTTCTTTTTTGTGTGCGACGTGAGTTCGAAGCAAATACATTGCAACCCCAATCGAACGTGACTTTTTTTGGCTGATGAACTAATAGGAATAACGTTTTGTTTTTATCATTATTGTTAGTTTTATATTCCACGTTGACTTGGCTTTGAAAACAGTACAGCAACTAAATAGAAAGAAACTAACTGATTAAACATTTTGGACAAAAAGCAGCAGTGGCAGCATATGTTCGGTTTGCCACTGACTCTTGCCTGACTGTCTGAGACGGGTGAACTTTTTTTTTGAGCAATCAAAATGTTTAAAAACTGATAGGTAAAAAAAGAGTATCATATCAAAAGAAAATGTTTTTTTTTTTTTTGCTTTTCTTTTAATAATTTAATTTGTTCTTTTAATTGTTAAGCGTTCTAATCGAACGTTTTTTTATTCTATTTATTCATTTAGCACGTGCCTTTTTTCTCTCCTCCGTGTGAACTTTTTAAGAAGAGAAACCATTTTCCCCCCTTACGTTTGATAGCACCCATGTTAGAGCGCGTAACTTTTTTAAAACAAAAGCTAATAAAAAGTTGAAGTTTTCTCTCTCTACGTTTTGAGTGTATTGTTACACTGATAAAAGATTGGTTTTACCAGAGGTTGTGACTTCGAATCTGCTTCTGGGTTGAGAACAAGTTGTACGAGCCGTTTATAAGGAAATTTGACGTTTATTGGTGGAGTGATACAGAGCAGGTGGATATGGGCGGCGAGCGACGCCGCCTTGGCGGCTAGTCTATATATTAATAGCCGATTCTCTGTCTGTCTGTTTGTTTGTTTGTTTATTTGTTTGTAAGTCACGCAAAATGATAGATTGAGTTGTGAGCGAAATTATTTTTTTTTTTGTGTGCGATGTGAGTTCGAAGCAAATACATTGCAACCCCAATCGAACGTGACTTTTTTTGGCTGATGAACTAATAGGAATAACGTTTTGTTTTTATCATTATTGTTAGTTTTATATTCCACATTGACTTGGCTTTGAAAACAGTACATCAACTAAATACAAAGTCACTAACTGATTAAATATTTTGGACAAAAAGCAGCAGTGGCAGAACGTGGCAGCATATGTTCGGTTTGCCACTAACTCTTGCCTGACTGTCTGAGACGGGTGAACTTTTTTTTGAGCAATCAAAATGTTTAAAAACCGATAGGTAAAAAAAGAGTATCATATCAAAACAAAATGTTTTTTTTTTTTTTTGCTTTTCTTTTAATAATTTAATTTGTTCTTTTAATTGTTAAGCGTTCTGATCGAACATTTTTTTATTCTATTTATTCATTTAGCACGTGCCTTTTTTCTCTCCTCCGTGTGAACTTTTTAAGAAGAGAAACCATTTTCCCCCTGTTTGATAGCACCCACGTTAGAGCGCGTAACGTTTTTAAAACAAAAGCTAATAAAAAGTTTTTTTCTCTCTACGTTTTGAGTGTATTGTTGTACTGATCAACGATTGTTTTAAAAAATAAATAACACATGAAATTTGGGTTTTTTTGGAACCATTGTTTAAACTGATATTTGATATTTGATTTCGAATCTGCCTCTAGGATAACTGACGTTTTTTCGGGTCCGCGATACAGGCGATAGGGTGACGAAAAATTTGGGTCTAATTTTTTGGGGAGGGGTCTTTGACATCATCAAAATCTTTGAAGAATGATATCTCTGTAACGGTTGATCGTAGCGGAACGATCCCATACATTTTTTTTATCAGTTTTTCGAGCTTTACAACATGGTAACACTTTCGGTTGCCAATTCCTTAATTTTATTTTTCGTGAAGTCAACGCATGCTGAACATGGGCGGTGAGCGACGCCGCCTTGGCGGCTAGTATATATCTATATATTAATAGCCGGTTCCCTGTCTGTCTGTCTGTTTGTTTGCCTGTCACGCAAAATGGTAGATATGAACTGCCAAATCGGGAAGTCAGCAATGTAAGATCACACATAAATTATTTTTCTTCCTGTGCGCGACGTCAGTGTGAAACCATTGTATTGAGACCCTAATCGAATGCAACGTTTAGGGAAAATTATCTCGAGAACCAATAGAGATAACTGACGTTTTTTGGGGTCCGCGATACAGGCGATGGGGTGACGAAAAATTTGGTTCTAATTTTATTTGGGGACGGGTCTATGACGTCATCAAGATCTTTGATCGACAATATCTCTGTAACGGTTGGTCGTAGCAAAACGATCCCATACATTTTTTTGATCAGTTTTTCGAGCTCTACAACATGGACACACTTATCATTGCCAATTCCTTAATTTTATTTTTCGTGAACACAACGCATGCTGAACATGGGCGGCGAGCGATGCCGCCTTGGCGGCTTGTCTATATATTAATAGCCGATTCTCCGTCTGTCTGTCTGTCACGCAAAGTGGTAGATTGAGTTGTGAAGGGATTGTTTTATTGTATTTTGTGGGACGTCAGTGTGAAACCATTGTATTGAGACCCTAATCGAATGCGACGTTTAGGGAAAATTATCTCAGTAACCAATAGGGATAACTGACGTTTTCTGTGGTCCACGATACAGGCGATGGGGTGACGAAAAAATTTAGGCTAATTTGGAGATGGGTGTGTGACGTCATCAAAATGTTTGATCGACGATATCTCTGTAACGGTTGATCGTAGCAAAACGATCCCATACACTTTTTTGATCAGTTTTTCGAGCTTTACAACATGAGCGCACTTATCTATATATTAATAGCCGATTCTCCGTCTGTTTGTTTGTAAGTCACGCAAAAATAGTAGATTGAGTTGTGAGCGAAATTATTTCTTTTTTTGTGTGCGACGTGAGTTCGAAGCAAATACATTGCAACCCCAATCGAACGTGACTTTTTTTGGCTGATGAACTAATAGGAATAACGTTTTGTTTTTATTATTATTGTGTTAGTAAGGAGTAGCTTTTATCGCATCAGGCTCCTCCAGCATTGCCTCAAATGGAACATTCGAATGCAGAAAATTCTATATTAATTCACGATTTACCCTTAAAAGACTTTTCGAAATTTTATGTCGGACGGACATACTTTTTTCTCCAACTTCAGAGCGAAACGGGCAATAACATGTTTGTTTAAGCACAACGCGTTTAAATAACGGGCTTCAATCATTTTGATAGTAAAACTATCCCAGAAACTGTCAGCATTTCAGGCTACTTGAAGATCAAAATCAGTCAAAAAACATCCGTCCTAGATGACATCCGTCCTATTATAATACGTGTAATCTCGCAAAGATAACAGAAACACAACGTGGGTTCTGTTTCATGTCTATATGAACCAACTGTCTTTAATAATCCGCTAGCCTTCAGGACACTGTCTTCTTGACTAGTTTAAACAAGAACGTGTAGAAATCTTTAATAGTAGACCCAAGCATGGAGGGAGACGGCTCCGAAAGCAGAAAGTTTCGCGGACAGAAAGTTTAGCCAGGATGGAAAATCTTCAATTAATAGATACGCCAGGTTTCAACGTTTCGAACTCCTCCGGTTCATTTTCAAGAATAATGTTTACAGTTGCAAACGGCAAATCCACCGATCCTCAAGCCGTTCTCGTTTGGCTTGAGTTGGAATATTCTTCTGCAAAATCAGAACTTGCATATCTGTTGTGAGATCGTGGTCTGTATGAAAATTTTCGGCAATTTCTGAATTTCCCGGTCTTTTTTCGATGTCATACCGGTGTTTTGAAAATCTATCGCTCAACCTTTCGCCAGTATGACCGACATAGATGTTGTTATGTATTTTACAGACGGCGGCATACACAACATTTCGTACGTGATTTACAGCTTCTGTGATATTACCACACAACTTGCATTTGTTGCATGGTTTCGTTGGTGCGATTGTTCTTTCGGATCAGACAGAGACATCGTTCCTTGTGATCTTCGATTTGATATGGTCTGTCCACACCTGAATGCAACAATCGGGGGAGCTTTGAATATCTGTTGTAGATCTGGGTTGTTTTCAATTACATGTCGACTTTTTCTCAGAACAGAGGGTAGTGTACTAAGATTTGGATGCCAATTGTATTTATTAATTGAGGATGGAAAATCGCGAAATTTCGCGAATTTAACTTACGCGAATGGCAACTTTAAAATAAATTTTACTGATAAAACTTTCACGAATCCTCCAAAAACTTTACTTTCGGGGGGAAAACTTTCGCGAATGACAATGAAAGAAGAAATGGTTTTTTTTATTATTATTTTAAAAATTCTTAACTTTCTTGCAAAAAAACTATCGAAATGTAAATAGAGATAAAGTAAAGATTGTCTTAGTTTGTCTAATCTTGATCACTACTATCCTCGATCAAATCAGACCTTCTCCCACACAAAATCTGGAATTCTTGAGATTATATGTCGGTGATTGGTAATAGATGACTAGATAGATGGTAATAGATGATTACCAGTGTCATTTTCTTGTTCAAGAATTGGGTCAAGATCATGAAAAGGGTCGATCGGCGGCAACTTTGATGAACAAAAATGAAATTGTTCTCTCTCCACTCTGTTCTTGGATTCCTTGTTATTTGAGAATTTTTTGTTGTTGAAAACACTTCGCGAAGTTCGATTTTACTTTTTTGTCTGGCAGGAACTTTCGCGAAAAAAGGCAAACATCGCAAAAGTTTTTGCCCGCGATTAAAGTAGTCAAAACACATAAATGTTTGAAAAGATTTTGTCGTTTTATGTCGTTAATCTCCTTCCCGACCAGTGTATCCCTGGTTTCATCCTATTAACATAAGATAGCACTAGAAGTATTTACCAACGTTTTCTTTCACCGTTATTTTTGTAGCAATGAGATAGTGGAAACTTAAAAAAGTGGATTCTCCTCATGGACTAGATAATCAAAATTGTCACGCAGTTCAAAGGTAAAGGCCTGTTTACACGCAAGCAAGACGGTTATTATATATTTCCCCGTAGGGCGAAATATATGTTAAAACCGGCATTTCCTTCTCCTCCTCCTTCTTTTCGTTCACTTTTATAGCCGCAGTTCAGTATTGAACTCTGGCCTAGCCAAGTTAGATAAGATTAGAGGCTAGTCTTCAGTAAATTAGTACGCCATCTTTTCGGTTTAGTCATTGTCAGTGCAGATGAGATTTTGAAGATGTTTTCTGCTAGCTTACATGATTCAGTAGATGAAACGTTAAATGCTGGAAATAAATCGTTTTATTTCTTAAAAAGTTGTAAAGACTTTTGAATGAACGTGTAAAAAACAAAACAAAAAAAAAACATTGGTATTATGTGTTTTTGTTTTTGTGTTGATATGTGTTATGATTATTGGTAATTAAACGCTTGAAACAACAAACCATTGAAGCTGTGATTCCAGTGCAAAGGTGAAAATTCATTTTGAATAACCAGGCTGAAGATTTATTTAGTATGATCCTGATGTAATGTAGCCCAACTGAACTGAGAAAGCAAGCACGATGATGATGTGCAGCATATAAAGAAGGAAACCCTTTTCGCGTCGAGAACAACCACCAGTTCAACCAGTTATGTTAATTCAAAAACAGTAAGTATATAAATATGTGATGTATATGCAATTTAAAGTTCAGAAAATCATTTACGTATAATATTTTAATACACAGAGGATTGGAGACACATAATAATAACTTGAAAGAATCTGGTCGAGTGTACTTGGATAGTTATTTAATCCAACAACAGAAAAATAGTTTACTATGAATGAAGTCTATGGTCATGTATACTGTTTTGATGCTGCATATCATATGTAATATATATATAATACTGACAATTTTTCTTACGAACAACGAACGTAAATCAAAACACAATCCAACATGGCAGTCTGTAAATTAAATGAAGTCAGAACACAAACATGTGTTTTCAGCTATGTAGTGGTTTGGTTATGGATGTGTATTTTCACTACGAAAATCTGTTGTTCTTTTCCATTTTGGATTTACGAAAGTCATTTTTATCACATAGTAAACAATGAGTGTGAACGCATTTTTTTGTATTTTTTGAAAAAAAACTTTTCGGCCATAATTTGAAATGCTACGTACTATTTGTATTAGTAAAAATTTTGATTTCTTATGATTATTAGTCATTTGCTTATGATGTTTACTCCAAAGTATTATACTATATATAGCTATTGAAAATGTTTATGCGGGCGTATAAATTGATAATAAACAGAATTACGAGAAGTTTTATTATTGAGAATTTTATTTACATTTTATTTACAATTCCATTGTAGCTATCAAAACTAGGTTTAACAATTTTCTTTTCTTTTGTACAGTAAAACCACCTGTATGCAAATATAATATAATAATGTTGTAAGATAGTTTTATCTGAGTTATAAAAAACAAGTGTTCTGTTTTACATTGTTTCGGTATAAAGGATGTCAAGCTTCTGCAACAATAAAGATTATACATTTGTTATGATGAAATTCTTTTACACATTGATGAGATATATATTCAGTTGTTTAAGGGGAAATATTATTTGCAGTTAGGTCATATAACTTTTAGCTAAGTGCCCATATAGTAACCTCTCACTTTTTAACTCCTCGGCAAAAATTATATAACAAACCTTATCATTTGACCATGAACATCTTCATTTCATTTGCGGTATTAAATTCAATTCCACCCTGATTAGTAAGGACAACATTTTTATCTGTGCATCAGGTGGATGGTAGTTATACTGTAATTGTTTCATCATACATTTTTCTCATTGTTTTCAATGTACACGCAATAACTGGCAAAAATTTTGCGACTTTGGGGAAATATAAAGTCGCATTTTTGCGAATCTTGTTGATAGCATAGACAAGGGGATTCCTTTCTTCTGTTTTTCTTAACGGACTTTTGGCAACAACTAATCAAAATGCAAAGACTAGACAAAGAAAAAATGAGCTTGACCTAATTAAATATTTCTATTATTCTTGCAATTTATACAAATGTTCGTCTTACTATCTAACTGCTTAGCTAGTACCTAACGAAATCTCCGGATCTTTTATCTCAATCAGCTCTCCCTTATCTTCATCTAAAAAAGTACACAAATAATAAGTCGTGAATGTAGAGCTCCACAACACGATAGAAAGTTTTTTTTAAAAATAACAACATAAAAACGAGAATACGGCCGTGAAAATAAGACGTGTAGTTTACATTCTTTGTGGAACTCATTAAAATTGCACCTTCTCTCGCAAAGCCCTTTTGCCAACTGCTTTAATGCATTAATATACATATCAATATTACCTGGGTCAAAAGTCATGTAGGATAGGAAAATATTGCAAGCCAAACCAACTGAATTAACATAGAGAACACGGAAGGCTGGTGGTAGAACATAAAAGTTGAAGAGCTAAAGATATAAGTGTTAACATTGTACATGGCTTCTTCCGTTTCTAATAGTACTGCAAAAGAAACAGTAACCTACATTCGCGATAGGCCATACTGCACAATCAGTCTAAGATGGAAAAGAACGAACAATGTATACTCCATGAAAATTATATGTGGTGATGGCAAATAAGCTGAGCTTTTGACAAATTTTTTCCTACCTTATACAGCTGCCATCCTTTGTCTTTGAGATCCCCTTTAATTTTCTTTACAGATGCACCTTCAAGTAATCCTAGAACTAAATCGAAGTTAGGCGAAATTAGGCGTCACATCATGTCATGTTATGTCATTCAAAAACGATTTAAACAATACAGGTGCAAGCTAGTGGTTTCATGATTAATTCCTGAAGGAATGAATATTAATCAAATAGTACTGAACGTACTTAGGTACTTGAAAATAGATGTTTGTCTTGTTAGTAAAGCTCAGTTAAAACCTTCTTATTACCTTATACGTTTTTTAGCTATCTATACTGTCTTTGTACATTAAGGCTTTCAAAGATCTAGTTCAAAACGGCAGTTATCTGTTCAAACTCAATTTTGGTTTCAAGAAATTACAATTAATCTCTTTTATTTTCAAAGAAACGCAAGTTCTAAAAAAACACAAGGGCTGATTTAGGATTTTTTTTGACTAGTGCAAATGTCAACTTAACTGACTTAATCATGTTTTCAGGTAGGGGCACCAAGCTATTTGCACCCACCCAAGTAGTCGAAAGCCAGTGACGTAACTTAGTTAAACTTAGGGCAGATGCATTTTTCACATATTTGGGCTTAAAAAATACAATCGTAAGGCAATAGCACACTTCAGACAATAGCAACAAATGCATACAAAGTTAATTTAAACAATTTTGTTGACAAGGAATTAATGATTTCCATAAATTTAATAAAAAGAATATCGCATAAAACATTGCTTGGTAACAAAAAAGATATGAATTGTTTTTTGTGAGATACATAAGTCAGACGTTTTCTATCAGGAAATTTCTTTGTTTATGGGAGTTTCTTTGCAATTTTGATGTTTATCATGTTTTTATTGATTTAAAAGGGTTCTTACTGTTGACATCAACCCTCAGTTCTGTTCATTAAAATTCATAAATTTTCATGTTGCACAAGTCAAAAGGTAGTGCAGCAATAAAAAGTTACAAAGCAGCAGATCTAGAAAAAAACTAACATTTTTCTTCTCTTAACTTAAAATTTGCCATCACACTAGAAACGATCTTACATTAAAATTATGAGACCCATCTACTGTTAGCCTGCTTACTCAAGAGTACTCATCTTACTAAGAATTGTAATGTAACTGATGATGGCGTAACATTATAACATATAACATTAAACTTATTATTATTTTAAAATATTTGACAATAACTGTTAAAGGTTCTGCATACATATTACCCTTCAGCATAAAAGTAAAGGAATAAAAAAAGACAGTTAAAGCTAAAAAACTTGAACAATACATGGATATAGTAATATGACGTTTATATATAGGTAAAAATATAATGCAGGATGTCTATCGAACAGCTGGTCTCCAGTTTCCAACTTTCCAACATTGTGAAGGTACCATGATGCAATTGGAATTCTGTTCGCTTTTGCTAGTGGGCATACAATTACAATTCTTTACCGTCATGCCGTGCACTTCTTCATTTACACCAGTTGAGCTTACACCAGTCAGACAGATCTCAAAACTCCCCTAGAAACTCCACATCTTTGTACCAGTTAAGTGATGCAAACAGCGATGCAGATAACCGACCTTCTGAGCATGCATTTTTCAAGACGGCACTCCGTTTCATATTTGTTATACAAGGCCAAATATTGCAAAATATTAACAAAATAATGCTTTTTCTCTCGACCGGAGAAAGTTCCCTAAAATGTAAGATATCACACAATCCGGAAAATTGAGAATTTCAGAGAATGACACTGAACTTTGGGCTACGGTAGCTGTAGAACCTCTCAACTAGACAACCAACCTAGACATCATTCCTACTGCTGAGTACTGACCAGAGAGGAGTGATTCACACTATTGTATTCGCTGGCATGACTCGATCGGGAATTGAAGCGAGGATTCTACCACAATTCATCATTCTGTATAAGCATACATATCTTTCCCAAGAGATACACCTTTTTTTCAACATACCGAATTTTAAAACAAACTTTATAGAACCTCGTGTAAAATTTCGAAAGCATGCCAAAAATGAATTCTGACAAATAACTGCCTTCTCGAACTAGATCTTTGAAAGCCCTAATGCACAAAGATGGTGTAGTAGCTAACAAATGATGTTATTAGGAAGTTTTGAACTGATAAGCTTTACTAACAAGAAAAGCAACATATCAAGAATTTTCAGTTAGCGTAATGAAAATCCCATTCTTATGTAGGCCTATTTGATTAATATTTATTACCCCGCAAAGGGCTCTGTAGCTTCACGACCTAGGCGAAGTGTTGACAAATTTTCTCCTGTTTTTTTATTAAGGCAATCCGTTTTCGGAAAGTTAGTTTCCACTTCGGATAATTTGTTTATTCCGAGTAGATAATGACAGACCAGCACTCCATGCTAAACATAATGCATAAAAGGGTATTTTTAATAGTATTCCATCAAGTTCTTATTCTTTTATAACCTTTTACTACTTTTGGAAGTTATTTTGGATGTTTTATATGTCCATTTCAATCTTTAAAAGTTTTATTAACTAGTCCTTAAAATATTTACGTGCCACACGTGAACCGATTTCGTTATGTTTTGTAGATATTGTAGAAGAGCTTCGTAAGAAATAAAGCTTTAAAGAAGAATTTTGAGAATATTTTCCTGTTTATACCTAATATTAATCGTTAGAAGACTTCTTTGAGAGGAAATGATTGTGTTTTGGGGAAATATGCTCGAGAAAGAAGAAAATGAAGGTTTCCTTTTGCTTTTCCTTTGCCCAGGTTTTTTAAATTTTTAAATTTTAAGGTTAATTACAGGACACACATTTATAACAGTTATTTATTTAGCTGAAGTGTTTATATCCTGTGTAAATATTCGTTATAAATAAATAAATAAATGACAAGTAAAACTATCCTATGATGAAAAAACTTTCAGCATCCATCAAGAATATCAAAATTACTGGGGAAACATGTAATCAATACATGCACACAATTTCCTAATTAATGCATGAAACGTGCTCATTTCAATCAAAAGAAAGTTTTATCGACTTATATGAAAGAACTGACACAAAACTTTATAAAGAGAATGTTTTTTGTTGTTTTATGCACATATTGACAAACGCTATATTAACTAAGAATATGTGCATAATGCATGGTGATAGAACATTGGTATCTGTATCAACTGTCTTCAAAAGAGCACTGACATTTGAAGATATCGAAAAAACGTAAACAACTGGAACTGCCAAAGAAGGACAAATTTCTAAAATTTGGAAATGGATTGAATGTAGACTGTGTCTACATACTGAAAGAAGTATAAACATAATGTGCAATGCAATGCAAATTTCTTTTTCTGGCTACGAAATATGGATAAGCTATAGTAAATTGAAAAGTGGTTGCGATAAAGAGTGCGTTTACATGAGAGCCGTAGTGAACTCAAACCAGTTTGGAATTTCAAGCCTCCAGTTACGAGTTTCGATACGGGTTCTTATTTCAGTACAGTTCCTGGTCACACCTTCAGTGATGTTTACATGATAACGGCCGTACTGAAATTTTACCCGTGATGATTTCAAACCTATTTCCCAAATAATAGGTTTGAAATTTCGATACGGCTTGGAAAGGTGTGAAAGTTTTCACATTTCATTGTTTTATCATAAAATGTGTTAACAAGCATGCGCAATTTAATTAAATTTTGCTGACACATAACGAAGTAAAAATGTAGAATTTGCTAAATTTATTCCATCGTGTTTAGAAAATTTTTCTACCTGTATTGAAATCTCAAACCGTTCAGTATGGCTCTCATGTAAAATCACACTCGTAGAGAGAGCTAGAAACTAGTAAATCTATTGTTTCGATTTTTACTCGACAAAACTCGCCAAGGCCGTATCGAAATTTCTCATGTAAACAGAAGGCCCAATTTCAAACAGCTTAAAATTTCAAACCGGTTTGAGTTCACTACGGCTTTCATGTAAACGCACTCTAAGTTAATTAAAAGTTTCATTTTTTTGTTCATATTGTATTATTGATAAGCTTCAACTGGTGAATTCGCAATTTTCTCCCAATTTGTGCCAATTTTTTAAAGAGTGCTCAAAGAAGAAGTGGAAAGTGTTTATTTCGAATTTTTCAGTCACTTTTTCTAATTTAGCCATAAATAGGCATATACCTTCAATTTTTAGACCTGTTTGACCTAATCATTTGGTTGTAATAGACCCGAATAGTGTTGAGGCATACAATTGTGAAAGTCGTCAATCTATATAACTTTTTTCAAGTGATTTTGGTTCACTTCTACCAAATATTATATTTAAAATTTATATTTTGCAAATTGTTGGACCTATTCTGTATAGGCATTTCAAACAAAAAAAGAATGGATAAATTCATTCAGATATTTTGAAAATTAGCGTGAAACAGTTTCTTCTATGGCTGAAGAGGAAATTATTCAAGCCATGAGAGGCGTCTAGTTACTATTTAAAACACACTCCAAACGTCAAAATCCTTTGTTAAATGAAACAAAAGAGCTCTATTGTGTAATCCATGAAAATTATGATTTTTTGGAGACAGACTGAAGCTTGAGGCGGGGCATTTTAGCTTTAGCTACTAACTGGTTAGAATATTGGAATAGGGTTTCGTCGTCGTCGTCTATAATTTTTATTAAATTTTTACTTCTTGTTTAGTAATATTCAAGTGAAAAGAAGATCGAGTGTGAATCATAAGATTAGCAAATGCCGCTGACTTGCTGTCGTAATCGGCTGCATTTTTCCTTCATGAATTGAGTAATAAAATATCAACAATGTACTTTTAAATGTTTGTTTTGTAAAACCTTTAAAAATTCCTTGATTAGAACATACATGGCGTTATTAGTGGAGCCTCGCAGACTCTAAATCACAGATTAATTGCCATTTCGGCCGGAAGAGGAGTAAAATTTCTCATATAAAGCATATCTTACACTGCTCACGCATTTATAATTCTGTTGTCTTGAATGAATTAATTTCTGGTTTTTAATGATAAGACACTATTTACACTAATCATTTTTATATTTTTTATTATTATTTTATTATTTTATGCCTGTTTTCGCCAGTGAGAAAGAAAAAGCTTCAATGAAGTTTTAGTAACGTTTTAGAACTTTTTGCTGCTATCGTTTTGTGCCATCTGGTCCTTGTTGAGTTCCCTTCCTCTTTAAAGCATTCTAATGGTACAGTCTACTCTCGATAAGTGGAACCCCTGATAAGTGGAACTTTCGTTTAGTGGAACCAATTTTTCTGGTCCCTTGGATTTGCATTAACAAACCTCTGTTATTTTATTCGGAGAAGTGGAACCCTAGTTAAGTGGAACTTTCGATAAGTGGAACCATTTTTTGGTCCCTTGAGCAATATTTATTCATATAAGTGGAACTTTTCCAAAAGAAAAGTCATTCACAGCACGTTCGAATCATTTTAATCAAAACATTCTTCTTTCGAATCAAATCATCATGTGGAACATATTATATCTATAAAGCATTTTCTTTTGTGTCTCCCCCTGTTTTTGATTACTCGTAAATTCCTCGGTCTCCTGAAATTTCAGATAAGAGGGAAGTTCTATAAGTGGAACTTTTTTTTTTTCGGTTTCATGGAGGTTCCACTTATCGAGCAATTCGGATAAATGGAACATTCGATAAGTGGAACCATTTTTTTCGGTCCCGTGGAGGTTCCACTTATCGAGAGTAGACTGTATTGATAAAAAGATTCGCAAAAATGCGACTATATATTTCCCCAAAGTTCCGAAACATTTATTTTTATTATTGTGTGTACATTGATAACCATAAGAAAAATGTATCATCTATATCTTATTATACTAATTCGCTTTGTGCATCCCACTTTTATTTTAGAGAGTGACATATTTGTTTTTTTTCTCACGGTCAAATCCTTCTTATTTTTTCCCTTTTCGTCGTAAAGCCACGCAGAGGTGAGAGCGTTTTTTTTGATTTTCCGCGATTAGTATATGCTCCTCCGTTTTGTTATTTTTGGTTTGCGCAGCGGAAATCAGCCGAAAAACGTCTTTGGAGGAGTGCGAGCAATGCAATCTTCTTCGTTCGAAATTTGTCAACGATCATTTCGTGAGCAAGAAACTTCGCGAAGAAGACGTGTTTCTTTTTGTATACGAATATTTTAATTTAAATTTGATTGTTTTAGGCAGCAAATCGACGAAAGAACTGACGAAGAAACACAGGTTTGTATGCACGAAGGTATTGTTATTATTATAAAACGTTTTATTATCTTGCTAAACTTTTACTCTTATTAATAAAAGAACAGGGTAGCACGTGTAAGTGAGTTAGTTGTTTGTTTACAATGAAAAATCATATTTAGATATACAGAAGAAGTGCAGTGAAGTTTTTAAAAATTAGCTGCAGAAAGATCGAACGAACAAAAGGTATTATTATAAAACTTTTATTTTTGATTAATAAAAGAACAAGTTAGGTATATGTATTTGTATTTAAATGTATTTAAATGTTTGTTTACGTTTTAGTTATCAAATATCGCTATGCAGAAGAAAGTGTAGTGAAGAAATGCAGAACAAAATGATGTTTATTTACACAGTAAGGAATGGTTTTAATTTAGTTTTGAAAGATTAAATACTATAGCTTTGAATAGATATCTTATTATATGAGTTCTTTCGTTTAGTTTATATGCTGCTGGATAAAAAACGAAGACGAGAGTAATTTGTTTTGGTAACGCGCGCTATTATTATTTTTATAGTTAGCAAAGAAGATTTGATTTGATTTATTTATTTACAGATCAATTAAAAATGGTCCCACAGCTATGACTGTTTTCCTTTCTCATGGCTGTGGAAGTAGGGAATGTGTTATGCTGTCAAATTGTATCTATTGACGATGTTTGATGCTTTGTCTGCATGCCTTTCTGCCAGCCATTTGTGCCTTTTGTTTTGGTTTGCTTAAATATGGTTGCAGTAGTAGTAAGTATTGTAGCTGTTCTTTACTGAAATCTTTTTCTTTTAGGTCAGAAAAGAAGAAGTGTAGCTATTTATAAACGAAATTTATAAATGTATAAATGAAACACATGGTACGTTGAGAAGGTTATTTAAGAGAAGAATGGATTATGTATTTCATTGCGATTGTACTACAAAAAAGAAGCATTGCTGAGGTATATTTTTCTTCAGTTTATATTTGTTTACGGCATTCATTATTTTGTGTTATGTTAATTGCTACATACATACTTGCTAGGTATATAAGTTTAGCATTATGTTTTTATTTGCTGCTTTTAATATCTTCTGGGTATTCAATTATGGTTTTGGTCAAAGTAGGGCATTTTGTTGTTTCAATTATTTTTATTAATTTGATGTTTGGTTGTGTATGCCAGGTAAAAGTCTTTATTCTGTTCAGCTCCAGTGTTGAGTGAACCCGTATTGACTCACAGTATCGGTTGACTTTATAGACCAAATTTTGTTTTTAATTGTTATCTTTAGGATAAATGCGTACTTGAATTTTCTTTTTGTTTTTTCTTTCTTTTTGTTTTATTTTTTATTTCAATATTGTTATAGCATGATTAGGTTTTCGGTATTACAATTCAAGTACTAATTTTTTAGGTAATAATAAAAAAAGCATAAAGAAATGAAACTCATGGTTTTAATCATGACGTTGATGGTTTTGGGAAGAACAGACTACATATCATTTCAAAAATTCATTAATGGTTGCAGTCGAGTAGTAACTTTGGCACAAAAGAAAAAGTTGGAAGGTATCAATTTGCTTTGAATTAACATTTTGTTATGTTTGGTTTCGTATGTCTGGGTAAACAGTTCTGTGTTATATGTTGCCATTTTTTTTACATTAAAGTTACTTTTCTTCTGCGTATAAATATAATTTTTCTGAGCCATGTTGCTATTTGTTTCTGTTTTTAATCTTCTGAATGTAAGAAATGAATTAAAAAATTAATGCCTGTAGAAACTTTTACACGAGTTAAATTTCGCAACACAACGCATACTGAACATGGGTGGCGAGCGCCGGCGCCTGGGATGTTTTTGAGTTGCATTTTTATGATTTATTTTTCGTCACGGGGTACCTACACGGGAATGGTGGATTTGACCTAATGGTTCGAAGTTAAGTTCGGTAAAAAGTTTTTACCCGGGATACTAGTCTTATTATACTAATTCGCGTTGTGTGTCACACTTTTATTTTAGAGAGTGACATATTTAATTTTAATTTATGGTCATCGTCCTCTTATGTGCGCGTAAAACCACGTAGAGGCGAGAGACACTTTTTTGACGATTATTCCAAAAACACGTGGCATCATTTGACGTCAGTTTTTTTATAATCACGGGGGATCATTGCATTGCATCCCCAATAGAACGCGACGTTTTTGGGGAAATATCTCGAGAACCAATAGGAATAACTGACTTTTTTTAGGGTCTGCGATACGGGTGATGAGGTGACGCAACATTTGGGCCTAAATTTTATTTGGTACTGCGGCTATGACGTCATCAAAATATTTAATCGACGATATCTCTGCAAAGGTTGGTCGTAGCGAAACATTCCCATACACTTTTTTGATCAGTTTTTCGAGCTCTACAACATGGTTACATTTTGCGTTTCCAATTCCTAAATTGAAATTATCGTCACGGGGATCGTTCACAGGAAAGGCGATTTTGACCTGTCCTTTTCGAAGTTAAGTTCGGTAAAAAGTTTTTACCCGGGATACTAGTGTTATTATATTTGTTTTTAAGTCACGCAAAATGGTAGATTGAGTTGTTGTGAGAGTAATTATTCTATTTTATTTTGTGCGACGTCAGTGTGAAACCATTGTATTGAGACCCTAATCGAACGCGATGTTTAGGGAAAATTATCTCCGTAACTAATAGGGATAACTGACGTTTTTTGGGGTTTACGATATTGGCCATGGGGTGACGAAAAAATTTGGGCAAAATTTTTGAGGACGGGGTTCTATGACGTCATCAAAATTTTGATCGACGATATCTCCGAAACGATGCATCATAGACATATGATCCTATACATTTTCTTGCTCAGAATTTCGAGCTCTACAAGATGGTAGCACTTTCCATTGTCGATTCCTTAATTTTATTTTTCGTGAACTCATTGGGAGGTGACACAACGCATACTGAACATGGGCGGCGAGCAACGCCGCCTTGGCGGCTAGTCTATATATTAATATTATTTCTTTTTTTGTGAGCGACGTGAGTTCGAAACAAATACATTGCAACCCCAATCGAACGTGACTTTTTTTGCTGGTGAACCAATAAAGATAACGTTTTGTTTTAATTATTATTGTTAGTTTTATATTCCAATGACTACGTTGACTACGTTAGCTTTGAAAACAATACATAAACTAAATACAAAGAAACTAACTGATTAAAAAGTTTGGACAAAAAGCAGCAGTGGCAGAACGTGGCAGCATGTTTGCCAGTGTATCCTAACGTATCCTTGCCTGACTGTCTGAGACGGGAAAACTTTTTTTTCGAGCAATCAAAATGTTTAAAAAAAAAGAGTATCATGAAACAAAATATTTTTTTGCTTTTCTTTTAATAATTTAATTACTTTTTTTGGATTTCTGCGTAAGCAAGAAATACTTTACGATCGTCCGTGTTTTTCTGTTGTTTTTGGATTTCTGCGTAAGCAAGAAATACTTTACGATCGTCCGTGTTTTTCTTCGTTTTTTTTCATCTTACTGTCCAAACCTACGCATATTTGTTTCTTAAATTTCATTGGTTCATAAAAAAGCCGTCTTCATTGTCATTGGTGCATAATGCCCGATTTCTACGAAAGGGTGCTAATTTAGCCACCTCCACTTAAATAGCGATAGTTTATTGGCTGATTTTCGCCATGCCATGTGATCGTCCACAAAACGTTTTAAAAATGGCAGCGAAAGAACGTGTGTAGTTTGCTAAAAGTTTCTTTGATGGAAATATGGCTTTAAAAGAAGTTAATACAGCTTATAATTTTATATAAAGAATTGCATTACTGTTGGGAACTTATCATGTTCACAAAATTAAATTACAGTGTGGTTATTCTGTTTTTTGAAAGAAGTCTTCTTGAAGTTTAAAATATGAAAACAGTGCTAATACATGATGGTGTGTGGAAGAAGAGGTATTTCTTGTTTTATTTTTGCTCCAAGCCTTTTTTAAATATGAAAGACCTTCGTGTATTTTGTATGTGTATGCATGTTTGAAGTCAATTTTTAGAAGCTTTTGGATTTTTAAAGCTCAGCTTAGCTTCCTTTCAGCTCCTCCCCAACATCACCAACATATGCACTTTATACAGCTATTTATACTATATTTAGTAGCAATTTTTGGAATTATTCTGGCTATATCAGCTTATCTCTTTTCTCCCTACGTATGTTGTATTTTTTTTAACTTTTAGATTAGATATGAACTTTAATTTCTAAGTAATTACTATTGTGATATTTATATTTTTCATTCTGAGGAGATCAATATAGAAACTTTATATATTAGTTTGTGCTGCCCAAACGATATGTTGGTTACCGCCAGTATACACAATCTTTTTATAGGATTCGTTATATTTAATGTGGTTAAATTAAAGTTTTGTATTGTGTCGATGCACTTTTTTGGAGTACGTGGGTGGCAAATATCCAGTAACAATCATTCAGCTTATTCGTACAAAAAACCAGATCTTCATAAATGATCTCCGCGATAGCATAAAGAAAAGCCCCTTTTTTATGTTATGGTAGGCTGACTTTCTTGACGAACATTGTCAGTCGCATCAATATTTTTGTTTATTTAATGCTGATGCTTCTCGAGCTGAATGATGTGACTGTCTTAGTTTTGCAGGACTAGTGTGCTAGTGTTGCATTTTTGTGGCATTTTCAGCAGCAAAGCTTGCAGAAATCCTTCTGCCCGGTAGGGCATCTTGTTTTTTTTCATCCTGTCCAAACCGGCGCATATTTGTTTCTCGAACTTCATTGGTCGATAGAAAAGCCGTCTGTACCGTCACTGGCGCATAATGCCCGACTACTAAGAAAGGGTGTTAATTTAGCCACCTTAACTTCAATAGCGATAGTTCATTGGCTGATTTTCGCCATGCCATGTGATCGTCTTCAAAACGTTTTAAAAATGGCAGCGAAAAAACGTATGTAGTTTGCTAAAAGTTTCTTTGATGAAAATATGGATTTAAAAGAAGTTAATACAGCTTATAATTTTATATAAAGAATTGCATTACTGTTGGGAACTTGTCATGTTCACAAAATTAAATTACAGCGTGGTTATTCGGTTTTTTGAAAGAAGTTTTCTTGAAGTTTAAAATATGAAAACAATGCCAATACATGGTGTGGAAGAAAAGGTATTTCTTGCTTTATTTTTGCTCCAAGCCTTTTTTAAATATGAAAGACCTTGTATTTGTATGTGTACGCATGTCTGAAGTCAATTTTTAGAAGCTTTTGGATTCTTAAAGCTCAGCTTAGCTTCCTTTCAGCTGCTCCCCCCAGCATCACCAACATAATTACTCTAATACAGCTATTTATACTATATTTACTAGCAATGTTTGGATGTATTCTGGCTATATCACCATATCTCTTTGCTCCCTATGTATGTTGTATTTTTTTTAACTTTTAGATTAGATATGAATTTTAATTTCTAAGTAACAATTATTGTGATATTACATATCTTTTTCATCCTGAGGAGATCAATGTAGAAACTTTATATAATTATTGTGCTGTCCAAATGATGTATTGGTTGCCGCCAGTATACACAGAATCTTTTTATAGAATTCATTATGTTTGATGTGGTTAAATTAGAGTTTCGTATTGTGTCAATGCACTTTTTGGAGTACGTGGGTGGCAAATATCCAGTAACAATCATTCCGCTTATTCGTACCAATAGATCTTCATAAATAATCTCTACCGTAGCATAAAGAAAAGCCTCTTTTTTCCGTTAATGTAGACTGACTTTCTTGACGAACATTGTCAATCGCATCAACATTTTTGTTGATTTAATGCTGATGCTTCTCGAGTTGAATGATGTGACTGTTTTAGTTTAGCAGGACGAATCTAGGCTGCTCGTGTGGCATTTTTGTTTCATTTTCAGCAGCAAAGCTTGCAGAAATCCTTCTGCCCGGTAGGGCATCTTGTTTTTATTGTTATGCCCTTCAGATCGAACGTTTTTTTATTCACTTTATTCATTTAGCACGTGCCTTTTTTCTCTCCTCCCGTGTGATCTTTTTAAGAATAGAAATCATTTCCCCCTTACGTTTGATAGCACCCATGTTAGAGCGAGTAACTTTTTTTTAAAACAAAAGCTAATAAAAAGTTGAAGTTTTCTCTCTCTGCGTTTTGAGTGTATTGTTACACTGATAAAAGATTGGCTTTACCAGAGGTTGTCTCTTCGAATCTGCTTCTGGTTGAACACAAGTTGTACGAGCCGTTTATAAGGAAATTTGACGTTTATTGATATAGTGATACAGAGCAGGTGGACATGGGCGGCGAGCGACGCCGCCTTGGCGGCTAGTCTATATATTAATAGCCGATTCTCCGTCTGTTTGTTTGTTTGTTTGTTTGTTTGTTCGTTTGTTTGTTTGTTTGTAAGTCACGCAAAATGGTAGATTGAGTTTTGTGCGAAATTATTTCTTTTCTTGTGTGCGACGTGAGTTTGAAGCTTGGCAACCAGAACTTGGCAGCATGTTTGCCAGTGTATCCTAATATATCCTTGCCTGACTGTCTGAGACGGGTAAACTTTTTTTCCGAGCAATCAAAATATTTAAAAACCGATAGGTAAAAAAAGAGTATCATGAAACAAAATATTTTTTTGCTTTTCTTTTAATAATTTAATTTTTTTTTTTTAATTGTTATGCGCTTCAGATCGAACGTTTTTTTTATTCACTTTATTCATTTTGCCTTTTTTTGCTCTCCTCCCGTGTGATCTTTTTAAGAAGAGAAATATTTCCCCCTTACGTTTGATAGCACCCTTGTTAGAGCGCGTAACTTTTTTAAAACAAAAGCTAATAAAAAGTTGAAGTTTTCTCTCTTTACGTTGTGAGTGTATTGTTACACTGGTAAAAGATTGGTTTTACCAGAGGTTGTGACTTCGAATCTGCTTCTGGTTGAACACAAGTTGTACGAGCCGTTTATAAGGAAATTTGACGTTTATTGATACAGTGATACAGAGCTGGTGAACATGGGCGGCAAGCGACGCCGCCTTGGCGGCTAGTTAAATAATTACAAGGGTATAACTACCATCAATGTCATACCCAGATAAAAAATATTGTCCTTACTAATCTTACTAATCTAAGCAGATTCTTTCAAGTTATTGTGTGTATCCTGTCTATTAAAATATACATACCGTATTCTCTCTAATATGCGTCCGGGCACTTACAAAAAATCTTTAAATGGTCATGACAGTGGTGAACGAGGCATTGCTTTTTACCATAAATGATTAAAAACAACTGTATTTTTCATGGCAACGAAATAAGATTTTGTACTTATAACTTGCTTTTAGACATCACCAAAATATAGTCGTCTGTTTTCGCTTTTTGTTCAAAGTTCTAATTACCGTCCGGGCACTTATTAATTTCTGACTTAATGTTAAGTCATTCTAATAAGTGCCCGGGCGCTTGTTCGAGAGGGGCGCTTATGAAAGTATTTTTGATTAAAGGGGGCGCTTATTAGAGAGGGGTGCTAGTTAAAGAGAATACGGTAATCGATTTTCTGAACTTTTCGTTGCATATACAACATCACGTTTTAACTTGCTGTTTTTGTAATTTACTTTTTGAACTAAGATAACTGGTTCAACTGGTTGTTCTCCACATAAATAAGGCTTGCTTATGGCTGTACATTATGTGCTTTCAGTTCACATTATATCAGGATGGAAAATAAAAATAAATGTTTAGCCTGTATTGATAATGGATTTTCGTCTTTGCACTGAAATCACAGCTTCAATGGATTGCTGTTCATAGCATTTAACTACCAATCATCATGCACTGTTATAAACAAAAATAAGAAAATTTTTTCTCGTTTTTACACGTTCATTCAAAAGTTTTTACAAAACCTTTTAAGACAACATTTAACTAAAACAATTTATTTCCATCATTTTGCTTTTTAGTTATTAAATCATTTTAAAAGCTAGCAAAAAAAGCAAAAATCTTCCACTGCCCATCTGCACTGACTAAAAAAAATGGCGTACTACTGCACTATAGACTTGCCTCTATTCTTATCTACTTTGGCGGCTCGGCAAAAAATCAATACTGAACCGCGGCTATATAAGTGAACGGAGAAGAAGAAGGAAAATGCCCCCGTGCTCAAGCTTTCTAAGTTGTACACACAGCAAGCTACACATTAAAAAAGAAAACGTTTCGCCGAAACATTTCGTAATTGCCCCCGCAGCGAGCGTAAGCGAGCGAGGAGGCATAGTAGTTTCACGAGATAGGCAAATGTCAGTTTCCGATTTTGTTCTTCATCATCATCATCTTCTTCATCCTCCAACTTTCGTGCTGACGTTACACGGTGGAATACAATTGTTAGCTGACTTTGCTTTTTTCCCGTTTCAAAGCATGGTACTGTAAGTGGGAGACAAAATGTTTTTCTCGTTCCTAATTTATTATTATATTATACTATGTTATTTAGGAAGATCGTATGCTAAAATTGCTTAGACATTTTTCGTGTTACTTTTGTGTTGTTTTAGTGAAGTGAACGACAAGGATTTTGAAGCACAGCTTGATATCCGAAACTTTGCCTACCATACATTTTATTTTTGTATATATTTTAACTCTAAATTCTTCTTTCAATAATTTTGTTTAATGCACTGATTTTTGGCGGATCTTCCTTCAAAAGATTTTAATTGGATTTCTGTGTATACAAGAAAGCCATATTACAAACTGTCGTTCTTCGTCTTTTTCTTCTTTGACTGTCTTCCAAACCTAGTGTGATCATGATCAATAAAACCTATATATTTTTTTCTTGTTTTTTTTATGTAAACTTTGGCTATTTTTTTGTTTTAAATCAAAGTTTGAAACGCAATGGATTTTTTGCTTTAATTTTTTTTTTGAAAACGTTTTTTTTTTTTTTGGCTCTTACAGAATGTTTTTAACAAATCTTATTTTAATTATAAAAATTATAAAATATGTATCCATGGTTTCAATTCACACATTTCTCTTGTTTGTAGCAAATACTTTCTAATATTACTTGTTAAGCCTTATTTACACTTTTTGAAAGGTATATTGGCATCAGTGTAACTTAGACCTAAGAGATAAAAAAGTAACAAAGTTTTGTGCATATTTTCATCTGTTTAAGTGTAGATCTATTTGGTTTGCATATTGCAAGTTGGTTTTGAAATGCCAAAAACTGATTTTGTCGAAATATTTAAGCATATAACTTTGCCTCATATCAGGTCCCAAATCAACCCAAACATTTTTTTTTCGGCCAAAAACTTGTTTTCGTTTCCGCTGTTAATGTATAGCTTGCTGTCTGTATAAATTGGAATGCTTGAGCGAGGGGGCATTTTTAGCTAAAGCTACATGCTAGTTTAAGGATTTTTGTAAAAATGTGTTTTTGTGGCATACTTTTAATATCCCGACAAAGCCAGTCTTTTATGCATGACAAGATACACAATATATCAAATACAAATCGTGATCAAATCTGCATAAAACTTTGTTACTTTTTGTTATCTTTTAGGCCTTTTAAGTCACACTAATGCTAATATACCTTTTAAAAAGTGTAAATAAGGCTTTACAAGTAATATCCGAAAGTATTGCAAGAAATGTGTGAACTGCAACCATGGATAGGTATTTTATAATCAAAATAAGATTTGTTAAAGAAATTATGTAAGTGCCAAATGAAAAAAATCAAACTTTTTCCAAAAATAAAACAAACTAAAGCGAAAAATCCATTAGAAATCATTTCAAGCGTTTCAAGCTTTGATTCAAAATAAAAAGTAGCTAAAATTTAGAGCTAAAAGAGCATAAATACAAAAATAGAATGCACGGTTGGCACAATATCAGATTTTAAGCTGTGCTTTAAAATCCTCGTCGTTCCCTTCTCTAAAGCAACGCAAAAGTAATATGAAAAGTGTCTAAGCAATTTTAGCATATGAACTTTCTAAATAACACAGTATATTATAATGAATGAATTAGGAGAAAGATACTAAAAACATTTTGTCTCCCACCTACAGTACCATCCTTTGAAACGGAAAAAAGCTATGTCAGCTAATAATTGTGTACCATCGTGTAACAGTAACACGAAAAGTTAGAGGATGATGAAGATGATGATGAACAAAATTGGAAACTGATATTCGGCTATCTTGTGAATCTACTATGCCTCCTCGCTCGCTTACGCTCGCTGCGGGGGCAAAAACATTTTCCAACAACAATTCGTTGGTCCAGTTTTCTTGCTAGCGCGGAAATACAACTATAGTACTCTTTTAGAATTCTCTTTAGCAGAAAACTATAATAATTATCCCACTTAATAGATCATTTATTACTAAGGAAACTTACTTTTTGATTAACGACTAGCATAGCAATACGTCTTTTCCTATTCCTATGCGCTTAGCAACAAATTAAGCAACATTACTACTAAAACATGACCATTACTACTAATGTCTCACCTTAATTGCTTATAAAAAAACGCGTATGACACTTCAGAAACCCTTCTGATAAAAGCCCTGTTTGAAGCATTTGGAATTAATCATGTATACGGTGTAAGCACTATAAATAATTGACAAGGCAGCCCTGAATCAAAATATAATTTTACACACATTTCATTTTAGAAGTACGGTGGTAACAATTTGTCAGACGAACAAGGATGACTCAAACTTGAAAAAATTACCTAGAAAAAATGTGATATAAAATGCTGGCGTATATATCATTGCATCGTAAACCACTTTTCTTAAAACAATGCTGTGTATATTTCCTTTCACCACAACTCTATCCAGAAACAAATACCAATAGTGTGTCAGGGGGTTTGTAGCAGCTCCAGATACCATCATAAATCCAGTTTGTCTTAGGTCGTAGCCTCCATTCGAGCGTGTAAACATTATCTGTTGTAGCCAATCGCCTGCACCAAATAAGCATGTAGTCGTGATCAAGTTGGTAGTAAACAAGTATTTTTTATCAAATGCTACATGGTATATCCTTCTTAACCTAAACGCAATGTTTACAATCCGAAAGGGAATTTCTTTGCTCCGCATGGTTTCTTTACGATACAGTTGTAAGTGTCTGTTAATTTTTAGATATGTTAAATCATCTCTTTAAAGAATCTATTGACGGATGAAATACAATAGAACGCACAGCGGTTTAACTTTTAACTCGATTACCATTCTCAAAACTCAAACGTTTTAGATTTTTAATTGCGATATAAATCGAGTTCATGTAAACAGATCTTTCGAACAAGAAAGCTTCGGAGTCAAAAAAAGGATTGTTCATTGATTCTTCATTGACTAATTTATACACTTTATGATGAACTCAGAACTTACACATTTACTTTCTGGGGTTCATATTTTATCTAAGAACATTCAGAAATACGATTTACTCCCTAACAAATGCTGATTGCGAAGATATTAATGGATGAACGACAAACTATTTCTACATTTTCTAATTGTAGTTGCAGATGTTTTTACAAAGTGTTTTCGTTGTATTCGTTGTTTACAACGCTCCAATAACATAACAAATATATAAGATATTCTCAATATTAAACGTATGGAAATTTTAGAAGTAAAAACTCAGTTCACAAGGGGTATATGCACAAGAAAAAAGGAATACGATGTCTCTATCTTTGGACTTCAATATTGGTTAGAAATCTTTGATTCTTATATTATCATCGAGGAGGAAACCGTTGAAGAAGTAATCGTTTCTAAATGTGAATTGTCAACCTCGAACCCAGGGCCTCTTGCGTATTCGATATACGAATGGTGACGAGGAAGACCCTGGTGAATGCTGGTCACGTGACATGAAAATTACACAAAATCTGTGTAATTTTTATAAAGCGTGGTCCGAAGAAATTTTGTCTCGTGTATTCAGTTTTTTACATAGTCACATTATAACCAATGTAGAGACCAAATATAATTCGTCGAGTTGAATTCGTTTCTGCAAAACTTGATATTGTTTAAATGTTTCCAAGACTTCAGCAACATTTTGGGAAGGAAGGTATTCTCAATTTGATTGAAATTTTATTCCTTATCAAGGCGATAAGAGAAGACACTCGTGAATAATAAAGAAGGGTTTGCAAAAATTCAGGTGGTGTTGTGTGATTTTATTTTTGTATCGATATCATTTTGGTGTGGTTTACTTTGGAGACCCATTTAGAAACTAATGTAGAGAGGATGAAAGTAAAAAATTGAACAGAAAATTCAATCTTGATTGTATCGAGGTTCAGCCTTCCACAAAAGAAAATATAGATCTGACAGATAACGAAAACCTTCTGTAATATACAACAGAGCAATTTATTACATCTGATGGTGGATGTCACTTTGTCTTAATAATGAAATACACAGTAAAACAACTTGTGAATATATATTATGACAACAGCGAAAAAGATTCTCATGAAGAACATCTTAAAATTTTGAAATGCTTCAATGTCAAAATCTTTTGAATTGACAGGTTCACTTGGATAAAAACTGGTCAGTTCATATTGAGTAATGTCTAATTCATCAATAGCTTAAGAAGACTTCATGAAGACTTCATGAGTATTGAGTCATTATATGTGCGTGTGTTACAAATATAATTCAGCAAAAACACACTTGGCACAAGGTGAGAGATATGCAAAGGTTTTAAAAAGGTTTTGCAAAATTTAAAAAACTTCATCTTACTGTGAAGCGTCAATTACCTGCTATACCTAAAAAACAGAATGTAGCTTTAGCTAAAAACGCCCCCGCACTCAAGCTTTCCAATTTGTACACGCAGCAAGCTATATATTAAAAAAGAAAACTTTCACCCAAACATTTTGTAATTTAAATGTAGCGGTGCCTAACTTGGAATATGCGAACCAAATAGATCTGCTTGTGCAGCTGAAAATCTGCATAAAAATTTGATACATTTTGCTATTTTTTAGGCCTAAGTCACACTAATGTTAATACACCTTTTAAAACGTGTAAATAAGGCTTGTATTGCTACAAATAAAAGAAATGTGTGAACTGCAACCATGGTTACGTATTTTTTAATCAAAGCAAGATTCGCAAAAATGCGACTATATCCCAGTAAACATTATGACGTCAGGATAACGTCATATAACGGTCACCTATGACCGTCATATGACGGTCATTTTCGATTGTCGATGAGACGTTTGTTTCGACGTTTATCTGACATAAAAGGGCCATGATATTATGTAATTTCTTGTTCGGAACGTAATTTTGAATGCTATTTTGAATTTAAATTTTGCTTTCGTTTTAAGTCCAGAAAAAATGCATTGGTTTTAATGTTAAATAAATGTATGCCAATATATTTCTGTATTAAATACGTATAACCAAAAGTCTATAGTGGCAGTAGTGTTAACTTTATAACAAATGTATTAAAATATCTAAGTATCTCATTCAAAGTATCTCTTCAGATATAAACATGTCTCTTCAGACAAAAATATCACTATGCCTCTTCAGACTGTTTTGATACGGTAGAATGCTAAGACACGAATGCACTGAAAAGATGCGAATAAAAAGACAAGCCCTGCGACTCCCGAGGGACAAAACAAAAGACGCAAGAAACAAAAGAAAAATAAGTAGGGCAAGTCATACGTGAAAAACTAATTATAAACTAATTATCAATTACTGTGAATTTCCTTCGCAGCTCTGCGTATTAGTTTTTTGATTATAATGAATATAAATGAAAAGTTGTATGGACGTCGAAGAAACGGTTGTTACGACGTCTCCCCAACGTTTTCAAAAATCACTTATTTAGTTTGGGTTTAGTGTTAAGGAATTAAATTCTATTTTCCCTAGGGCAGCGCTTTTATTCACTATCGCTTCTTTGGCTTTTCACGTATTTTATGTTTTTTGTTTTTTTTTTATGATCAAACTCCTATGAAAAGAGCGACGTCATATCGACGTTTTAATGACCGTTGTTTGAACGTGAACATGACGTCATCGATTCATTTACCGTTATTGAAGTAGGAAACATATTTTTGTGCAATTATATGAGAACGAAATGTAGATATAGCAACAAAAGTTACTTTTCGTTCATTATTATGATTTTTACATCTTCGTCATATGATCGTCAGATATGGTAATGACTAACTATGACCATAACACGACGTCGAATAAACGTCAGCTTTGGTCAGTTTTGATCGCGTCGTTAATGTGACCAAATCCTGACCGTCATTTTAACGTCGGGTGCTTACTGGGATATTACCCCAAAGTTGCAAAACTTTTATCAATTATTGTGTACGTTGATAACCATAAGAAAAATGTATCATTAGATAATTACAATGGTTAAGCCACAATCAACCTGATACTGATATAAAAATGATGTCCATACTAAACAGGCTAGAATTGAACGTAGTACCACAAAAATATCTTTAAACTTATATGAAATGAAGATGTACAACAAGACGCCCGAGGCATGAAGGCCCAGCGATGAAGGATGATATGTAACAGAAAGCTTATGATAAACGTTAAAAACGCTTTTTTCGCTCTTTTAATGTTAATGAGTGGGATAATATATGACTCCTTTGTACCGACCTTTAAGGACTTTGATTTTAGGCCTCCGCTGGGCCTAAATCGATTCAACCCAATCCCCGAAATGCGTTATCTTTCTGCGAAGTAAGAGTTTGGTACAGGCTAGATGCGTATCGGCTCAAATAATTTTGTCCCGTCTTTCCTCCAATCTCGCCTAAGTGAGTTGTGAGGTTACCCCAAATTTGGGGGAACCGCCGGACAAAAGTATTTTAGACGATTCGCATCCCCTATATCAAAACTTATTTCGGGATGCATGCGTATGTAGCCTAGTTAATGAGGTAAATGTTACTGGCTCCTTGAGGTCGGAATGGTCCTGAAACGTATCCCGAAACTATAAACAGAAATGGTAGAAAAGTTACTGTATAAATCATTATCGATCTTGAGAATAGCGTCTAGATCATTTTGAGCCCAATAACATAAGGATTTCACTTTTGAATAGACTATTGCCGAAAGGGACATAAACATACATTGGGAGCCTGCAGTCCTACCAAAAATCACGGCATTGCCCTGGTGAGTTGAAGCTTTTACTACCTTGAATATTGTAACCGGACCTGGATTTAATTCTATATCACCCGATTGAAGAAGTATGATAGAAGAGCATAAAACAATTGCTAAAAAGGAGAGAGGTTTTAATAATCGTGACATTCCTCCGCTGGAAATCCGGGAACTGATTATTAGATGGCGGTAAATTGAACGGAGATCATATTGCCTATTCCCATTAAAGTTCCCAATTGAAATACGATACGCTTCGATTGATATCATGTTTTAACAAAGGGAAAATATACAATAAATAAGGAGACAATTTTTCAATATCAATATATTTAAGTTTTTTCTTTTTTTGCTGATTCAAGTATGCTGTTTATAGCAAGTATGCTATTTTTGCTGATTATGCTATTTTTGCTGATTATGCTATTTTGGCTGAAGTTCAATTAATTCTAGTAAGAAAATTGGATGATGTACTCCACCGGGTGAAGGCAGCAGCGAGCAATGGTGCTGACACCTAAGAAAGAAAAAGGAAAACAATCATAGAGAAATTTATTGAGCCAAGATGCGATAATAGGGACCACCAGCAGTTTAAGTGAATGCGGGAATGGGCTTTTTTGTTGCGTGAACACGTGAAAATTCAAAAGTTTTTGCGTGTTTGCTTAAAATTTGGTCTTTTGAGTGATGCGTGAATTGCAAAAATTGGTTGCGTGATTGCGTGAATAGACCAACCTTCCCCGATTTCAGAAAAAGAATTTAGGGGTGACTGGGTGTGGGGGTGTGGGGGTGTGGGGTGTGTGTGGGGGGGGGGGGGGGGGGGGGGTGGGAGGGTTATACCATCTAATCAAAAGACAAAGCTTTCGAGTGCAGTGTTTTGAATTATCAGATTTTAGCTACAAAATTGATTATAAAAAATGTGTACTTAAAAGCCTACTTTGATCCAATGCCATTGACCCAAGGCTGAACCTAAAAAACTTTTTGTTTCCGATCCATCCAGAGGCGGACCGAGACTTAGTCAACCTAGTCAGTGTGACTAGGTGAAAAACTCAAAATGTTTGTACTTCTTCTTTTTGTACGCACTTCCGCTCTCTCGCGGCTTTTGTAAAAGTCGCTACTACTGCGCTTTCTCCAGTCTTGGACAATTGTTCCTTTTGTGATTACGGACCAGGCTATAGTTCTTACTTAGTCATATAAAACCCAGGGTACATGTCAAACAGTGAAAATAATGGAATCCGAGGGAACCCAAGGTTTATTTTGACTATCTCGCATCCCATAACTCTCTGTTTCTGACTATCTTGCATCCCACAACTCTCTGTTTCTGACTATCTTGCATCCCACAACTCCCTGTTTCTGACTATCTTGCATCCCATAAGGCCTCTCTGTGTAATAATTTCACAAGAAAGAGTTCGGCCGAAGGTATTATCATCCTAAACGTTTGTTCAGTCAAAAGAAATGGCATCCATAAGTTTCATAGAGCAAATGATGGGTAACGGCGACATTACCAAGTTTAGGTCGGTATTTGAAAAATTAAGGGAAGACTTAGAATAAAAACTGAAAACAATAATTCGTCTGGAGAGGATTTTGAAGAAAAATTAAAGTCGAGATTAGTTCTTCATGATTTTACTGCTGAAAAGTTTATACCAGACCGCTTACAATCTGAAAAGAAATTCATCACACTTCAGTAAGTATTAAATATTACAATTGTAGACAATTGACGGTTTTAAATGACATAAAATACAAATATGTATTGTGTGATGAGTCATGTATATAAATTGTTTATAAGCTTGTTTATTTTCTCATAATGTGAAAGACATTGTTGATAATGTGTTTGGTACATCAAGTATGACTGATCAGATTAATGTTTCACTCAATATGGTACGTAAGACGTGTGCAAGTAAATAAAAGGATATTAGCTTTATTTTTATTATGTATGATAATTTGATCACCACCAGCGGACAAGTAACTGCTTATTTAGTTCTGTATCCCTTGCTTTGGTAGGTAATAATTCTTTGGTTTACTCATTAAGAATTTTGACATTAGAATTATTTCTTAACAGTTCCTATTATGTTGTTAAGCACCCTTGCACAGCCACAGGCATTTCAAAAAGGGAAAGATAATTTCTTCTATAATTATAAAAATCTGATGGGTTTATTGGTTTCACATTCTGCGTTAGACTCGTGTAAACTTGCAGAAGATTTAATTAAAGAAGTGGCTCAAGTTTTACTAATGACAAGACTTGGTCAAGCTTTATGGCAATTCTTGGGTTGTCACCAGTCATCTGTAGGCCATTTAGTACCGTTTTCCCAGAATGTTGCACCGATAACTTAAAATTTCTATTCAATCAAGTCATAAATCCTAGAAGTGGTGCCTTGTCAAATGGTAACATTCATTTACCATACATGGTCGTAGTTTTTGCATTGATTGGCTAAATAATTTTAAGTGGCTTTTAAGTGATTTTGTTTACCTTGTGTTCTCTGATAAATTTCCTAACATGACACTTAAAAGTAAGAATCTACTTTTTCAAGCTGTCAAGGCCCAGCTCAAGTGCCTGTTCTTAGAATAAAAATCATGAAAAGGCATCAGTAGATGGTAAAAAATCTTTTCATCAATACGCCTCATTTCATTTATCACACTTCTAGTCAAGAAGCAAAGAAAGACAAATGGTTCAACAAAGTAAGTAAGAATATCACCGAAAAGCGAAACTGTTTATACTCATAATAGATATATACCATTTTTCTATGTGGACGTCTTGATTCTGCTAGGGGCCAGTCATTGTTTGGCTAATATGCTCTACCTCCTGTAGGGAGTGTTATATTTTAAAATATACTGGGTTTGATGGTATCAAAATGGCTCTGAGAATCCTTGGAATGTTACTTGTAAGATCTTGTGTATTCACATAGCTACGTGTGAAAGGATTTTAATCAAAGACAGCTTTACACAACACTAAGTCAGCTGACAGGTCAAATGGCTTGTCATTCATGTATATATATTCACTAAGGTTTTTTTGCATATAATATCTAAGATCTTTGACAGGTTTTCCGCCAAAAGATGGACTTTTTTTATTTATGTTCTGATAAACTTGATAAGGAAGATGAAATTTATTTGAATTAATCACCAGAAAAAAGATTACTTGTGTTTCTTTAATTTTAGCTTTTCTTATTTTCTTTTGTATCTATGGATTCGAAGTTATTCATTACTCATTTTTATTTGAATTTCAACACTATGTCAATGTTTTTATCAAATGCGTGGTAGGATGTGTGCGATGGATGTGTGGTGGTTTTCCATAAAGTGTTAGCTTTCATAAAAGCTCATTTATCAAATGACTTTCTTAAATGTTGTATATAATATGAAGGGTATATCATTTTAGTTTTAACACATGTATATAATTTTTTTTAACTTTGTTTAATTCGCTTTAGACATGTTATTTCTTTTTGCCTAAATGTGTAAATCAATGTGCTATGTTGCTGTCCATGTCTGGTTCCATATGCGAACCTAGGCATGCTGATGAAGCCTGATATTGGCAGAAACAGTGACTATGAGTGATTGATGTGTATGTAACAAACATCATGGTGTTTTCAATGTAGTTAAGTCAGTAGGCTAAGTGAATAAATATTCTGTTTTGCATGGACATCAGACTAATAAAAAAATAACTTCTTTTTTCTGATCACCTTAATACCCCGTGAAAAGTCTCATAAATGTCTAATGCCAGCAGCCCAACAAGAATTGTAAGGTTTAGGCAACAAACTTTGTCGAGAAGCGCTACGACATTTTTCGGGAAATCCGGTTATCAATCGGGAAACATGAATGTTCCGATATTTTTTGACTAGGTGTCCCAAAATTCTCGATCCGCCTCTGCCATCGAGTGACGAAAAAAAAGTTACCCAGACCTTATTTTTTGATAATTGATATCAAATTGTCCGATTGAACCTGGATTTGTTCAAAGAATACAAGGTACCGAAAACAAAACTCTATTTCCTCCAATAAGCGCCACCCTCTAATAAGCGGCGCACCTAAATTTTGAGTATCGAAATAAGCGCTGCCCTCTAATAAGCACTGCACCTTCAAACGCGGCACTAATTAGAAAATCAAGAAAAAATGAGATTTCAATACTTTTACTCGAAGAAAGAGAACAAAATAGATTTGTTAATTCTTCCTCGTACATTACTAACCCCCCCCCCCCCCCCCCCCCCCCCCCCCCCCCCATAGAACCCCAAGTGAGAGCAGTTTCTCTACTAAAACCCACGAATCGATCAAATTCGTAGAAAATACTAATTGAATCTACCAAACACTAATCTGAACCTGGATTTGTTCAAAGAATACAAGGTACCGAAAACAAAACTCTATTTCCTCCAATAAGCGCCAGCTTCTAATAAGCGCCGCACCTAAATTTTGAGTATCGAAATAAGCGCTGCCCTCTAATAAGCACTGCACCTTCAAACGCGGCACTAATTAGAAAATCAAGAAAAAATGAGATTTCAATACTTTTACTCGAAGAAAGAGAACAAAATAGATCTGTTAATTCTTCCTCGTACATTACTAACCCCCCATAGAACCCCAAGTGAGAGCAGTTTCTCTACTAAAACCCACGAATCGATCAAATTCGTAGAAAATACTAATTGAATCTACCAAACACTAATCTGAACCTGGATTTGTTCAAAGAATACAAGGTACCGAAAACAAAACTCTATTTCCTCCAATAAGCGCCAGCTTCTAATAAGCGCCGCACCTAAATTTTGAGTATCGAAATAAGCGCTGCCCTCTAATAAGCACTGCACCTTCAAACGCGGCACTAATTAGAAAATCAAGAAAAAATGAGATTTCAATACTTTTACTCGAAGAAAGAGAACAAAATAGATCTGTTAATTCTTCCTCGTACATTACTAACCCCCCATAGAACCCCAAGTGAGAGCAGTTTCTCTACTAAGGATATCAACCCACGAATCGATCAAATTCGTAGAAAATACTAATTGAATCTACCAAACACTAATCGAACTAATCGAAATTTCCAGAATGATAACAGACCCTCTAAGGCAAAGAACTTTGAAACTTGCCTGCTTGGCTTTCCGATGGATGAGCATTGAAAATTACGAATCGAACACAAATCGAAAATTATTTGAAATAATCGAATACTAATTGAATGTTAATCGAAATAATCGAATCCCTATCGAATTAATCGAATTTTCCATTACTTTTTTCAGCTTTTCGAGTTAGGGGCCACTCACATATCAATTTTTCCCACAACTAACGTCAAATTGACGCTAACTCTAAGACCTCCACCCCCTATCCTTTGCGTCAAGCAACACTTACAAAAAGTACTGAAAAAAATCTAAAAATACCTTTATAAATTGAATGTTTGTCTACTGTCAGTCACTAATCCAGCAGGCTATTTAATGCATTACCCAGCTATCTGAGGAGCCTCAGTGGATGTACTAAAGACAAATTCAAACATGAACTGGATAAATATCTCTTTGGAATTCCAGATGAGCCATTGATGCCTGGTTATACTGCAATGAGACGATCCGAGTCAAACACCATCATCAATATGAAAACCTACATTGGTCCTCTCAGGATGAATGTGTAACTACCATACGAAACCTGTAACAAGGTAACAAGGTAACACCAATACTTTATTTATCAATCTTCTTAAAAAGTCAGCCAAGAAACAGAAAAAAGTTACACGTCCTTCCGTCCTTCACCTTTCGAAAACAGTGAAAATTGTTAAGAATCAGACCACGAGATTCGTACTGAATGTGCTCGCAATTAGGGAGATAATCGTAATAAACTGAAAGTATTAAGGAGAACATCGATGCTTTAGCCTGTAAAATACAGATATTGCGGTCGTACTGAATGTGCTTGCGATTAGGGAGATAATGGTAACAAACTGAAAGTATTAACGAGAACATGGATGCTTTAGCCTGTAAACTGCAGATATTGCGGACTCAGGGTAGACCCAAACGCGCACGGACGGACAGACAGCAAAGGGCTAATGAAAGGCCCAGTACGCTCTGCGCTGGGCCAAAAATCAAATGATAAGGTTTCTCTCACAATTTTTGCTGAGGAGTTAAAAAGTGACAGTGAAGTCAATCTATCCCAAAGGTTTGACAATTTTCTTTTCTTCTTTTGTAAACTTGTATACAAATTTGATTGTATACATCATTATAAAGTTGTATGATTGTAAAATAGTTTTATCTGAGTAACAAAAAGCTAGTTTTCTGTTGACTTACTTTTTTAAAAATTTAATTACATTTTTCCAAGACATTTTCGTTATTTTTTCAAAAACCACTTTTTCATTTTTCACAAAAATATACCACCCGAAAGAGCTTGAAAATGGCTTTCCATTGATGTAAAAATTATTTTGAAATTCGGTATATTCATTTAAAAAAAACAACTTTAAAATTTCCATTTCCAACATTATGAAACACACTGTATAAGCACATAACTATCAAAGACAATCAAAAACCAATCTGTACTAATAATATTTCATGAAAATTTCAAATTAGAAACGAAAAGAATTATTTTTAAAAAAGAAAAAGACTTAGAATGACAATTTAATTCAAGTATTCAAGTATCATCTCTGTTTCAAAAAAATACAGTGTGTATCAAAATGTCTTATCCACCAACTTTCAAGGCGTATATTTCATTACATTAACAATTAACTGACATGCTAATGGCTTTTTAATGATGAGAGTACTCTTTTGTTCTGCTGATGAAACCTTCAGGAAGTTTTAAGTATAGCTTTGCGTATCAATTTCCCAAAACAACTTATCTTAAAAATTTCAAATAAAAATTTTTTACTACAGTGTGTATTAAAATGTCTTATCCACCAACTTTCAAGGCGTATATCTCATTACATGTCTGATAAAATATTCTGAATTCTATATCACAAGAAAGAGCTTTTCATGCTCTATCCATTAATATAAAATATTTGCCAAAATATTTGTTCTTTGACAAGATATTGAAGAAACTCAACGATTTGGTTCATTAAATTCCTAAAAGTCAATGATGGTAAATAAGACTTTTTGATACACACTGTATGTTCACACATGTGATAAAAATGACCTCATAAATCCTAAATGAAAAAAAAGATAATAAAAAGATTTGTGAAAATATACATCCAAAACCAAATCACAACATAGCTGAAAGTAGAAGTTTTTGTTCTGATTTGATTTAATTTATAGACTGTTATGTTGCAATTTTGATTTACGTTTGATGTTTAATTATTGGATAATTATTAATTTATATGAAATAAAATATTATATATTTACAGTATCAAAACATTATATGTGATCATAGAATAGACCTTTCCCGAATTCATGTTTAAACGATGCATTGTGGCCGAGTTGTCGTGTCTAACCTCGCTTTTAATATTCAAACTACAGTGTGTCCCAGAGAATTTCGGTCTGAGATTTTAACAGCTCATAACTTTTCACACATATATCAGATTTCAGCAATTTTTACACCATTCGATAGGATTTTATTCATAGATTTTAAAAATATACATTTTGTTCTCCAAAACCTTTTAGTTTGGAAACAATTAAGGATTTTACCATGAAAAAATCCAATTATCTTCTTAATGGTTAATTAACACATCTTTCAATAACAGCTATCAAAGGTCATTATCAAAAATAATATCAAAGTCAAGTGACTGTAAAACACAAGAGCCATTAAAAACAAAACTTTAAGCTGTCTCAACATGTCCCCCGTTTCTCTTGACACAGCGATTTTCTGTTGCTGTCATAAAGAGTAGCGAATAAAATTTTGATTTTGTCTAAGATTATTTGCTGCGTCGACAATTTTACTTCTCAACTCTGATAGACTCTGGATCTCAGTGGAGAAAAGTTTTTGTTGCAAATAAAGATTGCTCATATGATGTCGAAAAAATTTTGTAGAAGCCCCCGTCTCACAACTTTTAACTTTGTGATGAGATTATAATTTTAGTGTGTTCAATAACACCACGACATGTTCTTAATAAACAAAAGAATAATCGCACGTGGAAACTTACTTTTATTAACCATTAAGGAGTTAATGACCGTGACAGTTTAAAGAAATCCTTTTAACTACAAAGGTGTTGGACTAAATTATTTAAAATATAGGTTTTTAAAATCCTTGAAAGAAATGCTATCGAATGATGTAAAAATCTCTGAAATCTGATATATGTGTGAAAAGTTATAGCTTGTTAAAATCTCAGACCGAAATTCTCTGGGACACACTGTACTTCTAATTATTGGAATGGGAATTAGGAATAATAGAGACTATCATTAAGTTATAAAGTAATGAGATCAGTGGAACAGTGACTTGCATAAAAACGAGGTTAGATATGAAACTCGGCCACAATTCAGTGTTTAAACTGAAATTCGGGAAAGGTCTATTCATCTATAGAAAACTATGTAGAGTTGTTACATTAAACGACTGTCCAAGGAAGCACATTCAAATTATTCATGTAATATCACGTAATCCTGTGCTATGTATCAAAACATTATACATAATTGGTTTTTGAACTTCTTTTTGCATATACGACAACGCGTTTTTACTTGCAGTTTTTGTTATGTACTCTTTGAAATGGTTGTTCTCCACATATAAAAAGGGTTTCCTTCATAATTATGATGGCTTGTACATCATCATGTGTTTTCAGTTGAGCTACATTATATCTGGTTGTAAAATAAAAATAAATAAAGAACAAGACGACCGGATGGTCGAAAGATTTCGCTTATGCTTTTTTAAGAATAGCGACCTATAAATAACGCCCATTCTAAATACATACTTGAGGGTTCATTGGGTTGCAGAGCAGAATTTATAATAAACCGTCTCCATAGTGATACATGTTTTCGTATTTCCGCGTAACCTCCCTGTTTCTGATCCTAGTTGCCCTACTGATGCATTTTGTTAAAAAGATCTGCTAGTGTAAGCATAGAAATAAAAAAGTTTTATTGTGTAAACCTAACTTTATTAATAAACATCACAAATTGAAACAAAAGAAATATACTTGTATCAGCTGTAACCATAATTTTTTTTTTAAAAAAAAATGATGTTATAAGAAAAACGTGAGCCAAAAGAGATAAGAAAAAAAGATTTGTTCGAAAAAATTTTAAAAAACGAAAGTCTGTCCAAAATACTCAAACAAAATAAACAAATCAAATAACAAACAAATAGTTTGTTTGTAATAGACGGTTAGAAGCTAGAGTTAAAAATTAAAACTGCTTGTAAAGCTTCTTCTTCACTGCAGTTGATCTTCGAAGGATATCAACATCAAAAGCGTCACTAAAGTTTACTTAATTCAAATTTCACAGTGGTACTTGGAATCAAAAAAGTAATTAAAACCCTTTTTCTTCTTTTTCCTTTAGAGAAAGATCCTTTTTTTGTGACTATGTGGTAAATACACTTTATAGCTCACGAAATATACCAAAACATATCATGGTCATGAGAGCAAGGATAAAAAGAAATAGAAATAAAAGAATTTTAAGTTAGTAAGTGCGGTACTAAAAAACCTTCGCCGTACATAGATTAGATAGATAGATAGTAACTCGCGTAAAAGTTTTTTACGGCTTTATTTTCGAAATGGATGTGCAAGAATCCTGCGTTCCCGTGTGCAAACCCCGTGACGAAAAATTAAACCACGGAATTGTAAGTGGAAAGTGTATCATGTTGTAGAGCTCGAAAAACTGATCAAAAAAGTGTATGGGATCGTTTCGCTACGACCAACCGTTGCAGAGATATCGTCGATTTTAATGACGTCATATCCGCAGTACCAAATAAAATTTAAACCCAAATGTTGTATCACCTCATCACCCGTATAGCGGACCCTAAAAAACGTCAGTTATTTCCATTGGTTCTAGAGATATTTCCCCAAAAACGTTGCGTTCGATTGTGGATGCAATGCAATGATTCCCCGTGATCATAAAAAAACTGACGTCAAATGCCACGTGCTTTTGGAATAATCGTGAAAAACTCGCCGCCCATGTCCACCTTCAGCCTGCGTTGGGTTCACGAAAAATGGTATTAAGGAATTGACAATGGAAAGTGTTACCATCTTGTAGAGCTCGAAATTCTGAGCAAGAAAATGTATAGGATCATATGTCTATGACGAACCGTTTCGGAGATATCGTCGATCAAAAGCTTTGATGACGTCATGAAGCCCCGTCCCCAAAAATTTTGCCCAAATTTTTTCGTCACCCCATGGCCAATATCGTGGACCCCAAAAAACGTCAGTTATCCCTATTATTGGTTACCGAGAAAATTTTCCCTAAACGTCGCATTCGATTAAGGCCTCAATACAATGGTTTCACACTGACGTCGCACAAAATAAATAAAATAATCACTCTTACAACTCAATCTACCATTTAGCGTGACTTACAGACAAACAGAGAATCGGCTATTAATATATAGAAGTGTCTCTCGCTCTACGTGGTTTTACGCGCACATAAGAAGAACTTGACCGTAAAATGTACTTAAATATATCACTCTCTAAAATAAAAGTGTGACACACGTCCGCGTATTAGGATATAGGTTAGCCGCCCAGGCATGTTCAGCATGCGTCCAGTTCACAAAAAATAAAGAGAAGAATACACGAGTTTCAAAATAAAACGTTCCGTAAATTATATAATAGAATTTACCAAATTAATTTTTTTTCGAGTAAAAATCAAAAGTGAAACGGTGCCAGAAACAACCGAGCCTGTGGCTCTTGAAACTGAGCTTTTCATCGAGTATTTTAAGTTATTCAGCAAAATAGCATTAAATCAATACCTTACCTTGAGAAAGAAATCAAAAAGTGGGTCGTTCAAAACAGGATTATCAAACAAGATTCACAAAAACGCCACTGTATATATTTCCCCAAAGTTGTGAAAATTTTATCAATTATTATGTGTACATTGATAAAAAGTAATATAAAAGTGATATAAAGTGACTGAGAAGTTACTATGGACATAGTTAAAAATTAAAAGACCTAAATGCGACTAATATTTCCTCTTACACAACTGAATATCAATAACCGCATCAATGTGCAAAGAATTACATCATAATAAACATATGATCTATATTCCTGCAGAAGACAAGTTAAAGGACAGGCTTATAAACCATAAAAACAAAGGAAACAATGTAATTCAACAGAACACTTGCTTTTCGTAACTTGGATATAATTAGTTTACATTATACAATCACATTTGTATAATACAGGTTTACAAAAGAAAATTGTCAAACCTAATTTTAATACTAATATACTTTAGTATTAAAAACACTTCGCAGTAGACAACAATCAAAGGAATCAAAATATCTACTAACAAGTGATATATATACGTAACATTTCAAATTAGGACAGAAAATTTATTTTCAAAAAAGAGATGTCCTTAAAGTGATAATTTTTAAAATTAAATTCAGACATCTCTATTCAAAAAAAATTATTCATACTCAATGTTTATTAAAAAGAGAATAAGTTTCATTTTTGATTTTTAACTCAATATTTTGTCCTGCACCTCAGAAAATTGTCAGGAACTTTATAGGCCCTGAAGAATATCTTCAATATCTATTATCTGATTAAAATGACCTTCGTGGAAAAAAACAACAGAATTTGGTAGTGAAAATACACATCTATAACTAAATCACTACAAAGCTGAAAGTAGAAATTCGTGTTTTGGCTTTGGATTGTGTTTTGATTTATGTTCCATGTTTGTACAAGAAAAATTGACAGTATTACTAATTTTTACAAAACATATCTATGCAGTATATCAAAACAGTATACGTGATCATGAAATAAATCCATAGTAAATTATGTTTCTGTTGTCAGAGTAAATGACTATCCAGGGAAGCACACTCGACCGGATTCTTTCGCAAGTTATGCATCACAATCCTGCGTTTTAAAATATTATACGTAATTGGTACTCTGAACATCTTATTGCATATAATACGACATCACGTTTTTACTTCTAGTTTTTGTAATGTATACTTTTTGAATTTACAAAACTGGTTGAACTGATTGTTCTCGACACCACATAAAAAGGTTTCCTTTATATGGCTGTATACATCCATGTGCTTTCCAGTTCATTTTCAGTTCAGTTGTATTTGGGCTATATCAATAAAAATAAATCTTCAGCTTGGCTATTAATAATAAATTTTCGCCTTTGCATTGAAATCACAGCTTTAATGTTTTGCTGCATTTAATCACCAATCATCATAACAACCAGTAACAACATTGTTATATCAACACACAAAAACAAAACATCATTGATATCAATTTTCTTCTGTATTTTGCACGTTCATTCAAAAGTTTTTACAAAACCTTTTAAGACAACACCGAACTAAGAATTTATTTCCATCATTGAATATTTTTCGATTGAATCATTTATGTTCCAAGTCTGTAGGGACCATTACTACATCCTTTCACCACACAAATGATAAGTCCTTTTGATTTTACATCGAAAGTTTACTCGAAATTTTTGTGCTAAATTCACATGGAGTTGTTTCTATGGAGACGCGCTTATTTTGAAACCCGTGTATTGGCAATGATAAGTTTGCCCATGTTGTAGAGTATTTAATATAATTGGTAATAATTTTTACCAGTTTTAGTCAATGTGAGTTGAATCGAGAGAGAGGATTAGTCAATTAAATATTTACCAACTATTTACCTAATCATAATGAAAATTTTTACCCTGGAGACGCGAATTATAAACAAACATCGCAACACTTAAAATGCCCTACTATTGACCGAAAACTATTTTTTTGATAAACAGAAAATGCAAAGTAACTTCTACGTTCTAATGCAAACCTATACACCAAAGAATCCAACATACCACTATTATAATAATGCGTATAAATGCATATGTGTATCACTGGAACTGAACCGAATAAAGGTTTCGAAAACTTATTTTTTACCCTGGAGACGTGAAACAAACATTGCAATACTTAAAATGCCCTAATTCAGACCAAAATCATGTTTTTACATGCAGAAAATTTAATGCAGAAACAAATGGCAATACAACAAAGAAGTATATATCGTTATATAGTTATTGTATTTTTTATTTTGCTTATCCAAAAGAAAAAAGATTTCGAATGCATAATGATTCAAATACCTAATCGTATTATGACAAACAAACAAACAAACAATAAAAAAGGAACTTCGAGAACATATATTAAACTTAAAAATAATAATTGAACACACAAACTTAATAAGAGAATTTGTATAGCTAAAGATTTTTTAACATATGAAAACACTCAAATAACATACAAAAAACCTTAACATACTATGACGATATTGAAAGAAAGAAAAAAAAACTAAAAAAAACTTCAAGAACACATTTACGTTATGAATAATAATTAAAAACTAGCCGCCAAGGCGGCGTCGCTCGCCGCCCATGTCCACCTGCTCTGTATCACTGTATCAATAAACGTCAAATTTCCTTATAAACGGCTCGTACAACTTGTGTTCAACCAGAAGCAGATTCAAAGTCACAACCTCTGGTAAAACCAATCTTTTATCAGTGTAACAATACACTCAAAACGTATAGAGAGAACTTCAACTTCAACTTTTTATTAACTTTTGTTTTAAAAAAGTTACGCGCTCTAACATGGGTGCTATCAAACGTAAGGGGGAAATGGTTTCTCTTCTTAAAAAGATCACACGGGAGGAGAGAAAAAAGGCACGTGCTAAATGAATAAAGTGAATAAAAAAAACGTTCGATCTGATTAAAATAGATTAAAAGAAATCGATTAAAACAAATTAAGACAACTATTATGACAAAAGCAAAAAAATATATTTTGTATCATGATACTCTTTTTTTACCTATCGGTCTTTAAACATTTTGATTGCTCGAAAAAAAGTTCACCCGTCTCAGAAAGTCAGGCAAGGATACGTTAGGATACACTGGTAAACCGCACATGCTGCCACGTTCTGCCACTACTGTTTTATGTCCAAAACGTTTAATCAGTTAGTTTCTTTATATTAAGTTGATGTATTGTTTTCAAAGCCAAGTCAACGTGGAATATAAAACTAACAATAATAATAAAAACAAAACGTTATTCCTATTAGTTCATCAGCCAAAAAAGGTCACGTTCGATTGGGGGTTGCAATGTATTTGCTTCGAACTCACGTCGCACACACACAAAAAAATAATTTCGCTCACAACTCAATCTACCATTTTGCGTGACTTACAGACAAACAAACAAGCAAACAAACAAACGGAGAATCGGCTATTAATATATAGACACAAACATTCAAAAAGTATACAAAAAAACTTAATCATACAATGACGATATCGAAAGAAAAACAAAACAAACTAAAAAAAACCTTGACAAAGCATTAACCTTAAAAATAATAATGAAAAACACAATCGTAATTACAGGACATTGACATCTGTGGAACCATTTTTAAACTCAGTGAAAAACTCCTCTGGCTAATTCACAACAGTTATTCTTTACTCATCCAGCATACTAACTGTCTTCTTAATAAATAGACCTACATTATTGGTCAGCGCCAAGCAGCTGATCTTTCATTAGCATTTGTCCTTCCGTCCGTTATTCCAGAATTTTTGTCCACAGTTCTAGCCTGGATTCCTCATTGAAGGCTGATATCACTAGAGGCTGTTTGCTAATCGTGGCTTAATTTACGTTTTTCAGGTAATTTATCATTACAGCTATTTTATCAGGGTGAGTGCAACCTCAAATTAAAACAATGTTTAATGGTTTTAAGTTCGTCACACAGATATCGTTTTGGAAATAAAAGCTAAAGGAAGGGTTATTTTTCACCAGAGAAGTAAAGGGATGGTAATATTATCACCGTATACTATAATTCTTGAACCTGTTTTTATACTGTTCAGTTAGATTTTGTGTTTTGTGCTATATTGGTCAGACCTGGAGATAGAGAGAGCTCTGCTGCCTCCAAAACGACCTCCTACATTACATCGGATAATATGTAATGTTTTTTTTATGTATTCGTACAAATATATCCATCAATATCAGTGGCGGATTTAGGGTATGTCGCAATAGGCGCAAAGACTAACCTCTTTTTTGCTAAAAAGGGTTTTTTAATGGTTCAGTAATTCTAAATTATCGAACAAGCTAAACGATTTCCCTCCTGCTAACTACCTCTTTGCGAAGAAGAAAAGTCCGCGCCGCGAGCGCGAATTTAAAATTGATGTTTTTTGCCAATGTAGCTCCCATTCGGCGCTAGCAAGGAAAGCGCTTCGCAGAAGTAAGTCTTCGATTTCATGAAGTTAGTTTTCGAATTTTATGACGGGGGTATAGAAGCATTTGAGATACCAGTATTTTACTTGTTTAATCATACTTTTACTACCCCGTTGTTCGCTAAGTTAGTCGGGTTAGTCGCTGGAGTAAAAGACGGAATCACTCTTATTTTTTCGGAGGAAAGTATGCAGAGTGTTCCTGATTGAAAGCTTAATTTTTTGCGTTAGGGGGTAACTTAATTTCCAATTATCCACAAAAACAGGGAGCGACTACCTTTTTTTATACCCCCTTCTTGCAAAACTTAAAACATGTGCTGCAAATGTGCTGGTAGCGATGGAAGTTCTTTTCTGTCTTGCAAACATGGCGAGTATACCACACATTTTTTTGAAGATGTAAAACTTTTATTTGTGAACGATACCAATGCAGACTTGGCAATACTTTATGATGAATTACTGGAGAAGATTCAGAAAGAATGCTTTGAGGTTTCTTTACCTCTTTCCCTTCACGATTATTGTAAGTAGAACATTTGTAGATGAGAATATTGTTTGTTGACATTTTTGAAAATTTCTTAAATTCAGATCAAGGCTTTAAAAGACGTTCAGCACCCTGAAATACTTTATTGTTAACTGTTTTCCACACACACAACACAATAACAAACAAGTCCACATATTGATAAATAATCTCATGTTGTGTGTAAGTGTAAATATTTATAATGTGTTTCATGGTGAAACTTTTGTAGCACATTTTCTTGTGAAAAATAACTAATAGGGTTAAATAGCTACAGTTCTCAAGAAGCTCTTTACACGAATTGATAGGTCATTAAAAAAATGAACAGTTTCAAAAACAAAAATGAAGACGAAAGAAACAAATATTTTTTCTTGTATAACTTTATAACTTTACGTGTGCTATTTGGGTTTTTTGTAAAAATATAATTATATTATTACACATTGTTATTTCTTATACGTAATAAGCCACTTTTTTGACTGAGCCTCAATTTTCTCAATTTGGCATAATCTGACTAAAACTAGTTAGCCTATCTTTGTTAATTGTTAAATTTGAAAACTTATTTTTTAAAGTTGAAATTTGAATTTAAAAAAATGAAACAAACTTTAGATGTGAAAGAACTCTTTGGAGACAATGAAGAGTCAGATGAAGGGGAAGTAGAAGCAGAAATAGAGGTAGAATCAGATGACGATGAGAGAATTAGAGAAAATAATGAAGCATTAATGAAAAAGAAGACGAAATAGCTGTAATAGATTAAGTCTTACGATGTATTAGATGATATATATTAGAAGACATTTGTAGTATAAGTTAAAATTTGAACAGAAAAAGTGAAATCCAAGCAGAAAAAACAACATAACGTCGCTGACAAGGCAAAAGGGCCAATCTCAAAATTGTAATTTCGGGAAATCGCAAATTAAAATTTTTTAACATATTTTTGCAATTGCTTTTTCTCTATAAAGGCTAGAGCTCCCTTTTTTGGGATGTAAATTTTTTTATCGAGTTTAACTTCGAAAAGGATATGTCAAATTCGCATTTCCCATGTGTGAACCGTGTGACGAAAATTTCAATTTGGAAATTGGAAACAGAAAATATATGCATGTTGTAGAGTTTAAAAAACATAGATACAATATAAAAGTCATGATGCCATTTGATAGAGTTAGGCCCCTAGTTTCAGAATTTCAAATAAAAAAAATATTGATTTTTGAGATTGGCCCTTTTGCCTTGTCAACGACGATAAATAAAATAAGCAAAAGCTTTTCGATTTATTATGAAATCATCATCAGTGCTATGTAAAATTATTATAAAAACATGTCAATAGGAATTCTGGTTTATATACAAAGTTTGTAAGTAATATGAAATTCACAAGGGATATAAATATATAAAACTAATCATTTAACTAAAATATTTCATGTGATACCATTTCTAAAAAGGATTAAATTATTTTCTAATTGTTCATTTAATACAGGCCTCTTTAAAACAACAAAATACGCCTCTTGGGCTTTACGCACTCTAGTCTTTGTCGAAGCTTTCATAATAACTTTCCAAGTGAAGTTATGGTCGGGGAATGATTTGTTATACCAAACCAACCGAAATTGCACTAACAAAGTTAGAAAAAGAAGTAGTTATACCAAACCAACCGAAATTTTACAAGAGATTTGTTGATGATGTTATCACACGCCGTAATATAGATGAACCTGACACCCAATTCGAACAGTTAAATATATATCATCCGAAAATAAAATTTACAATCGAAGAAAATCCAAAGAAATTCTTAGATACATCAATCAACGTGGAAAATGGCATAGTCACAACTTCAGTATATCGCAAACCTAATAAATTACCTGCACACTGGAAATCAATGGTACCGAAACGATATAAAAGAAATACAATCAATGGCGATTTGCACCGTGCACGAAGAATCTCTACAAATTTCAGTAACGAAAAGATCATGATACGTAAAAAGTTTGAAAATGCAGGTTATCCGAAAGGCTTCACCGAAAGTATAATTAAACAATTTGAACATAAATTGAATGCTGAAAACGATAATGAATCGATTATTCCTGATTGGTTGTTCGCAGAACCTAAGAAAATTGTACCCATTGAAATCCCCTTTTGTGTACAAAATGAAGAATTGTGTAAAAGATTTTTGATAGAACTCAAACTGTTTACTAGAGATAATAAAGATTTTCGAGTAATTTGGAAAACTAAGAAAGTTCAATCTTTGTTCAATAACAAAGAGCGGAATATACATCCAGCGTGTGTCATTTATGAAGGGGTATGTAGTTGCTCGAAAAACTACATTGGTGAAACAAAACGGAACGCAGAAGTCCGTTTTAAAGAACACAATAACCCGAAATATAATTCGGAACCAGCAAATCATCTTTTGGAATTCCCCGACCATAACTTCACTTGGAAAGTTATTATGAAAGCTTCGACAAAGACTAGAGTGCGTAAAGCCCAAGAGACGTATTTTGTTGTTTTAAAGAGGCCTGTATTAAATGAACAATTAGAAAATAATTTAATCCTTTTTAGAAATGGTATCACATGAAATATTTTAGTTAAATGATTAGTTTTATATATTTATATCCCTTGTGAATTTCATATTACTTACAAACTTTGTATATAAACCAGAATTCCTATTGACATGTTTTTATAATAATTTTACATAGCACTGATGATGATTTCATAATAAATCGAAAAGCTTTTGCTTATTTTATTTATGTTGCTTTTTCTACTTGGATTTAATTATGGCGAATAGTTTATCACTTTCAAAAAGTGAAAAATAGTGCTGAAAAATTTTTTTTTTCTTTTTTACTTTTGAGGCGTAAATAACGGCCCTAAGTAGCGTTAAGGCAAAATCTTGGGGTGGCGGAATAAGGGCCGGCGTAGAAAGGGCCGGCGTTAAATTAGGGCCGGCGTAAAAAGGGCCGATAAGGTAAACATTTTTTTGAATTAAGTTTTGTTACAATGACACATGGTTTTTATCATTGAATGTCTTATTCCACTATTACATCACTGTACTGTTACTTCAGTTATCTCATGAATTCCTTATTTGACCTAACGTGGTTACTCCATTCTGCTTCACTGTCAAACATTTTTCAACTTGGGCAAAAGTGCTGATCTTCAGGCCTCTTGGCCTCTTGTTTTAGCTTTGGTTTAACTTCAAACAAAAGAGGATTATATATACCTTTCAATAATCAATTCACATCATCATCATGTTAGTAAACAACATTTTCTGCTCTTCTGCTGCAGCCATTTTTAAACACTTCTAAACTCTTTACTTTCTATATTTCATACCTGTAAACAAATAACTAATACTTTATTTACTTTCCAGCACACTTTCTTACTGCAAACATGTTATGTACTAAATACCTCTGTAAACTTTCTTTACTTTCCAGTAAGTTTCTACTGTACATGCACAGAAATATGCTTTCTCCCACTCAATCTCGCCAGCATTTTGTGCTGAAAAACATTAAACAGATTTCTTGTTTGCCAACACTGTTTCTGACTTGATATTGGTCCAGTATTGATCGAAGATTAAAGGTTTTTGTAATAAGAAATTCACAAGTCTTGCTTCGTGCTCAACTAAATTCACCTTCGTCTGCTTCGTGCTAAAGTGTCTGTAGACTAACGGATTTACTAACGGATTTTTTATTTTTTATTTTTTTTTCACATACTAAACAATATATTATTTATATAGTTATATACATTATATATATTACTTGAATACAATTATAATTATAATTCAACTAGAATTTTTTTTTTCTTTCAAAAAAGATTTTCGTCTGGAGGGAGCGGTGCTCGACCTCTTGATCCGCGTATGCAGCGTACTGTTGATCTCAGTAACGAGAATGAAATTATTGTTTGAACATTGCTCGCAATTTTCGACGATTGATCTTTCCGTTTTTCGGCGATCATTTCCGATAACCTTCGGTAAAACTTCGAGCATTCTCTTCCCATTGCTCCATTTGCCGCGAAAACTAACGGCGTGAATGTTCCGTTTTCAGCCTGCAAAACACGATCACAGTATTGTCTTTTTTTTTCTTTTTCATTAGACAAGAAGCAATTTTCAACTTTTGTTTTGCTGTATCTCTGAGCGAACAGGTTAAAAACCCTCACATCAAAGAATGCTCGTTGACCAGCTGTCCAAAAATTGAGAGCGCTAATATCCAATCTTGCTTCTCTCGATCTGTTTGCTTGTCTGGGTAGATCTTCATTCCCTAGTTCATTAAGCGTATGTTCTTTTCGCACGTCAACACATACTTCTTCCAACAACTTGGCAGTGATGTCACGTACTTCGTTATGCTAACGGATTCCGTTGCCATCGATTTTTGATTTTCGGCAACCAATCAAAACAGCGATTTGATTGGCTTTAAAAAAATGACGTTAGATTCCCCGTGCTTATATACTAATCGTGAATGTGTCGTGCGTGGTCGAACCGCCGCTATATGACCACGATTAAGAAGATTTTAACCGTAAATTTTAAAAAAACAAAACATTCTCTAAAATAAAAGTGTGACGCACTATTGCGGATTAGTATAAGTAGATTCACATCAACTGTCAGTAAAGAATAAAAGACAGTAGTAATAATAATAGTGATAATTAGAATTGTTTACATATTTTGCATGTGTGAAGTTCACATAAATCAACAGTTTTGAGAGAATTTTTGAGAATTTCAATGGACGCAGACGTTTTGAGGTTATCTGGTAGGCAGTTCCACAGCAGACTCCCCCGGAATAGGAAAGATTGAGTTCCAAAACAACTACATTTAGCTGTAGCTGTTCATGATAATATTACATGGATCAATGAGATGGTGTCATTTTGGAATGTGACATTCCACCAACATGTACTGAAGGGTTATTGATTGCCTGTGAGAAGTCTAACTTTTCTGGTGTATGCCAGAATTCCACAGCAATTACCAATGTAGCTGATAGCACTGTAACTACTAACTATTTCCAAAGAAGAGGGAATAATGGAGTTAAAGGAGAACGGAGGTCAAAATTTTTTTTTCCTGAAATCTTTCCTAAGACACATAAGAAATCATGAAATAACATTAAAACTTCCCAAAATGTATGATAAATACAGCCCGAAACGAAAGTAAATTCCGAAATTATCGAGACAAAATCGTCCATGTATTTCAAACTGTTGCCGAGGAAATTTTAGGATTGCTAGTGAAAGATTGAATGAAAAGGATCAGGAAACGAGGTTATTTGAAGGATGCCACGTGCTTTTGGAATGATCGTGAAAAAAGTGTCTCTCGCTCTACGTGGTTTTACAAAAACATTTTATTAAATGGTACTTCTTGACCAGGTTTGAGTGTAAACACATGATGCCCGTGTAAAAACATTATAGATTTTGACTATCACGCATTTGTTACAGATAATTTTAGAATTTTCTTAACCACTTCATATATAGAAAGAACATATTGAGCTGGTAGGTCCGTACAGGACCCACAGAAGAAGCACTTTCTGGTGAGATAGTGAGAAGAATAGAAATCTGCTTGCTTAGTATAAAGATAGATTTATCCTTCGACAAAGATCTGCTGATTTACCAGAATTCTCTAGAAATATTGTCCTATCTTTTTATTAAAAATCTCACAATAAAAACAATTTGCGTGACTTACATTTTGAGTATAGTGGTGTAAGCATACTTTTTGAAAATGGCTAGCAAAGCAGAAAAGGAAGAAAAGTCATCCGAAAGTGGTGATTTAATTCGTGTTAAGGAGATTCGTGTCAAAAGATTCGTATTAAGGACATAACGCATTCTAGTCGTCACCCTATCACACGTATCGCTGACCCTAAAAAAAAAAAAAAAAAAAAATGGTAAAATGGCATTTCCGGGCTCGGATTGTTTTTGAAATGACACGAGTTTATCGGGTGACTGTGACTGTTTACCGGGTTTTTTACACAGTGTTGCGTCATAACAAAGTTCATCAAGTTTACGACCACCATGACACTTAGAGATATCACTTTATTGTGAAGATGAAGACGTCATGGGCAGTTCTGTATAAAATTGTCAATGTTATTGTAAAGGGGGCTGGAAACTAAGATGCTTTTTAATTTCATTGAATAACACGAAAACAATCAATTTATTGGCAAAAGTATATTAATGTGTTCGTTATTACGCCACAAGATGTGTAAAAACATCCTACCAGCTCAATATATAATGATGACAAACAAGAAAACAGCATCTTCGACAAATACAATTTTTATGGAAAAATAAACTGGTTCCTTGTCAATGAATCATTTAACAACATTGGCTGGGAATCTCAATTTCAAAACTTGTACCAAATGGAATATGTGTTAATCAACTTGATTTTATATGAGGAACTTATAAATGCTGTAGTAAAGAAATGCTCTGATCTCAGCGCATGGATTCTGCGCACTTTCAAGTCACGAGAAAATATGGCCATGTTAATATAATTTTGCGCGTGCTTAAAAATCTCCTTAAATTGTTTTGCCGCGTAACCCTTAAACCTTGTTGATATCAGTATGTAACGTCATATAATTTTATCCCAAGCCAAAAGGGATTGACTAAGTCTATTCTTCCAGAAGAAACCGTATAGATAGGTATAATAAGCAATGTTCAGTGCGAGTTTAAACTGTTAAAAAGGAGGGTGGGTCATGTCAAGGGTGATAAACTTGTGAACATGCAACCATGAATTTTAAACATACACTGCTGTTTTCAGTTACTTCAGATCACTTAAAAGTATATCTGCAATATGAGAAATTTCAAACTTTCTGACTGTCCAATATCTCAATAAACATAGGCAACCCCATCCTCTTCCATCAGGGGTACGAAAAATGCAAACCTATGAGAAAAATTAGTAGAAAGTTATTACTAAGGGCCTTCTTTTTTCATTCATCATTCACACACCTAATTTAAATTATCATGATTTGTATTTTTGATCCAACATCACCATCACCAAGGTCTCAAGGAGTGTTTTAGTACCTTTGAAGAATGAAAAGAATTTAGAACTTAATAAAATTATACACAATATTTTGAAAGTACATTTACGACCAGCCATTATTTGCAGCGCTGGTTATATATATATATTATATCAATACCAATAATTATAAAATGGTTCTTCAAAAACATCACATGTGATTGGGGGTGCAATTACAAAAAAACTGATTTCATGCTATATATTAACTGTTATATACTATTACTAATTGTGAAGTAAAAGTAGGATGCACACTCACTATCATTAAAAGATATCTTATATAGCTTTGCTATCTACTATCTTGAAGGATGAAATAGTGCGTATATTTCTATAGAAATGCATTTGATCGCAGAGATTTTTCAAAAAGTTGGCTCATTGGGTTGTGTCCGATATGTTCATCAATATTCTAATTTTTTCAATGGTGTGTCATGAAACAAAATGTTTTTTGCTTTTCTTTTAATAATTTAATTTCTTTTATTTGTTAAGCGCTTCTGATCGAACGTTTCTTTTATTCCGAAACTTGTGATGAAAACGACTGGTTTGGTCAGAAAAAATAATGATCATAAATAAATATTGATGCAGGTGACTAAATTCTATGATGGAAAATATTGCAAAATAATGTAAACTGCACCTTCTCCCTATATATAAATTAGGTTAAGTCATGTTTTATCACGTTTGTTTATCTCAATTCGCATGGCCTAACGAAGGATATGACCACGAAGAGATATGCATGAGTTTGTGCAACAACCATGCACCTTTTTCCGATTTAAAAAACAATTTTATGGCTTGTAAATAGAAATTTTTTATCCATTCGAGATCATTCGAATTACATTTTGGAATTAAATCGGACAGTGATGTTTCTTTAAATACTAATTATGTAAATTAAAACATAAGCAATAGAATTGAAGTTCTACAAACCATCGTCACAAATTTTACGTTTTTTGTCTTTCGTGTAGTTGCTTTGTTTAACTAAATGTCTTTTATGTTAGTAATTGCTGTTACACCGACAAATGTAATAACTCCGACAAATGTGTAGATTTTCAACGACAAATGTAGTAACCTCGGCACAGTAACTTTAAAAGTTTACTGTTAAAGTTAAAAGTCAGGTGGCTGCGTAAGTAAGCCTGGATTTCGTGCAGTTGCTGTACGAAACTGTAAGTACAAGAAAAATGATTCGTAATTAGACAAAAACTTGAACGTCTTCATCAAGTAGCTTTTGTAGAAGCTGTCAAGTACAACGAATTTAATTGAAGATCTGGTGATGCTGTATATACAGGCAAATACATTTTTTTTATGAAATACAAACAACCGCTTCGCAAAAAGACATGTTATAATATAAGTTTGCGAGAAGGTAATCAAAGACACTACGACAAAAATAACAACAAAACTAAACAAAAGAAACGACCTATTTTTGTAGTTACACATATAAAAAAAACATTTTTCTTCTTGCTCATACACCTACTTATTTGATTTTTTCTTTCATATTCCTCTTCTGAATTTGTTCCCTCAGAGAAATTGTCAGAAACTCTGTCTGTGGTTACGATAAAGCTATACTCTAAGTCGCACGAGGAACACGAATTATAGCGATCCCCTTTGTATATCTACAGCTAGGAAGAACCGTCAAATACAGAGCAATTTCGACCTATCATGGTGAGTTTACTTCAGTAAATTCGAAGTTTCCAGCGGATAGCAAACTTTGTTTTAAAAAGGCATGGGTTGTAGCTTTTCATGCTACCCGATTTGTTCCGAAGAAACAGCCCAAAAACTAGACTAGACTTTTTTCTTGTGACTATGATATAAGAGAGATTCTACACGTCCTAGGACTAAGCACAATCTCAAAATAAAAGATACTCGCTTCTATTTTGTAAATACGAAGATTTTTTTGTATTTTATGAAATAAAAAGAACGAAATATTAAAAATCACATGGAGAAAAAAAATAGAAAATGCAAGAAAAAAAGTCTTTGTATGTGATTTGATTTCCGAAACATTACACGAATTTTCCGTTACTGTCGCAACACTTCACTGGGATAGCTATATTGTTATACCAGAATTGGACTTGAAGAAGCAAATATGACCTACTGAAATTCAAAATTCAGTCATTTAATGATATGCTCCACCCAATGGACAAACTTGTTGAACTCACTGATACGAAGTGCATTTTGATCAGTGACCTTTTGACAATTTTGCCCACTTGTTATCGCGTGAATGGAAGGGAATGGAATGAAATGGAAATGGAATGGAATGGCATAATGGCATAATGGAATGGCATAATGGCGGAGAGGCGAACGGACGTGTTTTACAGCTTTTGTTGTTTTCTTGTCTGTATATGCTGTTTTTTTGCTACAAAACCTCAATATCGTCAAGAATATGGAATGAGTCTAACACTGCTGAACACTGGGATATCAAATAAATCACCAAAATCGTTTTATATGAGTAATTTGTTTGGATATAACATACGAAGAAAGAACAACAACAAACGGTCAACAAGAAGAATTCGTTTCTTACTTATACTCATATTATTATGCGGCGACGTCGAGCAGTGCCCTGGGCCAGGTGATGTTAGCTGGTTTTGCAAGCAAAAGGGTATTAAGTTTGTTCATCAAAATATTCGTGGGCTCCTGAAGAATTTGCCGCATCTAGAGACATTTGTATCGAGTACGCAAAGTAAAGTTGACGTAATAAGCTTATCCGAAACTCACATTGTTGATAACGATGCTTCCGATAATGAGGATCTATATGTTTTGTCTGGATATACATTTATTAAATCAAATCGAAAAGCTGGACTAGGAGGAGGAGTTGGAGTGTATGTAAAAAATGGTATTAATTATAAACGACGAGAAGATCTCGAAAGCCCTCTCTTAGAGTCGATTTGGATAGAAATTTTTGTATTTAAAACGAAATCAATTTTGTTCGGTTGTTACTATCGTCCTCCTGAGAGTTCAAAGCATTTACGTAAAGACTTTGACACGGTGATTCGTGATCAATTAGAGCACATCAATCAGTACAACAAGGAGGTGATTATAATGGGCGATTTTAACGTGAATTACTTAGACAATTCAGTAAACAAAGAACTAAAAGCAACGTTTAACACCTTAGGCTACAAACAAATTGTTAAAAACGCAACACGAGTAACAGAATCAACTTCAACCCTAATTGATTTGATTTATACAAATACGTCATCAAATACATCGGAACCGTCTGTTTTTCCTCTCTCATATAGCGACCATGACATGATAGGATGCACTCGAAAAATAAATCAGTTGAAGTACGAACCTATCACAGTCGAGTGCAGAAACTATGCGAACTATGATCATGAAGCTATGTGTAATGACGTTAAAAACATAGACTGGACTACAATGTACGAGGCAACAGACGTAAATATCGCTGTTAATCATTTCAATTTGAAACTAAAAGAAACTTTTGACAAACACGCACCGATCATCAGGAAAACCGTTAAAGGAAGACCTTGTAAGTGGATGAACGCTGATCTAAAAAAGAACATGAACAACCGAGATCGGCAGTTAAGAAAGGCTCGTAAAACGAAAAAGGCTTCTGACTGGAGCGAATATAAAAGGCTTAGAAATCTTTGCAATTCAAACATCCAAAAGGCTAAATCAAGCTACCATAAAAACTTGATGAACGAACATTATTCGAATCCTCATAAATTCTGGAATGCTGTTAAAACAATTTTTCCGAACAAACCGAGGAGTGTTGGCGCCACTTCACGTAAAAAAGAAGATATCAAGTCGAAAGTCGACAAATTTAGTTCATATTTTATGACGGCTATAAAGAAAATCAAGGAATGTGCTTTACCCCTCGTGGATTTCACCTGGAAGTACGTACCGCCATTACCACAACGCACGTCGAAGATATTTGCGTTAGATTACATATCTAAAGTATTTATAGAAAAGGAACTGCGATCTTTGAAGAGACAGAAAGCCACAGGACTTGATAATTTACCACCTGCACTTCTAAAGGACTGCGCTAAATACATATCAGGACCACTATGTTTTATTATAAATCTGTCGATCCAAACCGCAACAGTACCAACAATCTGGAAAAGTGCAAGAGTGACACCTATATTTAAAGCTGGAGATTCGTCACTACCAACCAATTATCGACCGATATCTATACTGCCTGTGCTGTCAAAAATACTCGAGAAGGCGGTCCATATCAATCTCATGGACTTCCTGGAAAATGAAAAGCTTCTGACAAACAGTCAATATGGTTTTCGCCGAAATCGGTCTACCAAAATGGCTGCAACATTACTTAGTGACAAAATTAGGCAAAAGATCGATTCTGGTAAATTAATTGGTGCAATTTATCTAGATCTTACGAAGGCTTTCGATACCATTGGACATAACGTACTACTTAACAAACTTAGCTCGTACGGGATTAAAGGAAAAGAGTTACTTTGGTTCACCGACTATCTGTTCAACAGATCACAAGTAATTGAAATCGACGGAATAAAATCTACATGTGAACCGATCTTCTGTGGCGTGCCTCAGGGGTCAATACTGGGGCCCCTTCTTTTTATAATCTTTTACAATGACTTAATAGATTATGTCCTTCATGCTGAGGTGATAAAATATGCTGATGATACTGTACTTTTCTTTGCTCACACAGATGCATTGTTAATCGAAAAGTGTCTTAATGAAGATATGGAACGTATTGGTGCATATTGTTTGAAGAATGATCTGATCTTAAATACCAAAAAGGAAAAAACCGAAGTGATGCTATTTGGCACATCGAAACGACTGAAATCATCCGGAAAAGAACTAGCAATTACTTATAATGGTGTTCCAATCCACTTTGTGACAAAATACAAGTATCTTGGTATCATCGTTGATGAAAACCTTACAATGGCTGACAACTTTGATCGATCGTATAAACTTGCCAGCTCACGCCTTAGATTGTTGGAGCGAATGAAACGATACTTGTCTGTAAAAGCATGCAAAAGCATATATATTTCTATGGTTATTCCACTACTGACATACAGCTGTCCTACACATTCAGTTTTTACAAACACACAAATTAAACGTTTCGAATCTCTTGATAGACGAGCGAAAATGATATTACCGTATAACGATCTACCTACTATATACAACCAAATAAAACAAGAAGCTGTTATCTTTGTTAAAAAATGTATAAATAGTGAATTGGGTTGTGAAATATTTAATTCATATTTTAATATAACAGCGCACAATATTAATACAAGAAATAATTTTCATAGCATCAAATTACCTCCAGTAAAACTAGAAGTTGCTAGGCGTGGCTTCTATTTTACTGGTGGTACTTTGTATAATAGCTTACCATTATATATACGTGATTTTGAAAATACGTTAGATTTTAAGAAAGCTGTTTCAATTTTATTCAATTAATATAATTTAATTTAATTTTTATCCATTTTTCATTTTTATCCATACTGTTTGTTTTTCTCTTTAATCTACCGGCTGTCTGGTGCAGTGCAGTGTAGTGGTTGCATTTACTCTCCTTTGAGTGGTCCATATCTTTTGTCTCCTACACCTACACCGTCCATTCCCCCATGTTTTTACTAATTTATGATATATATATATGTATGTTTTAACTTTTGATTTTTTAACAGGACGAACGTTAATAGCAGTTTTATTGTACATAACATTTGTATATACAAACTGAAGTTCTCATCCTGTATAAATATTCATGAATAAATAAATAAATAAATAAATATGAATGAAAAGGGCAGTGTAGCGGCTTTTAAAGGCAGTTTAAGTGGCTATGCTTAAACCCCATCTAATTTAAATCAAAAGACCTGCATTTATGACAGCCATAATATTGATAAGCAACAGTATTGTAAATGACTAATCGCAGGCCTTTCGATTTAAAGTGTGGCTGCATAAACTACCCCTTATGAGGGTGCTTTGATCGAAAGTGAAAACTCTTATCATACAGTTTGAAAGAACGAAGAAAATCTTGTTTATAAACTCAATAACCCAAACAAATTTTACAAAGTTTATACCATGAATGTTTTGATGAAATTGTCAGATGAATTTTAAGTAATTTGATACGTTTAAATTTCAGTGATTTTACAATTTACTCATTGATGGTTTATATATGTCAAAACAATAAAAACAAAATAAAACTTATAGACATATTACATCTTTCCATAGGCTACATCAAAGCATTGTTTCCCTAGTTGCACCGTAATTCGTCTTGATGAATTAGTGGTTCTTCATTTTCTATTGGCACATTTATTTTACATACGTATTTACGGACGAACCAAACAGCAGCACTCAAACCTGAAATATAAGTAGTCACCATGTTTCTATTACGACATATAGTGGGGACTGGTCGCTATAATTCAGTTTTGGATCGAAATAGCTGTATTTTTTCCGGAGTGACATGTTGTAGTGATTTCGCATCTGTCAAAAACGTTTAACGGCAATTCTAATTGTTGCTGGTATGTAATCAGTTGGTAGGTGCTGCAATTTCAAATATCCCACAGATGTCTTACCAAATTTGCAAAATTTTCAAATTTCAGTAAAATATTGATCTGCAGTTATTTAATTATCCAAGTTTCTACTTATAACCGTTGTGAGACTACTGATGTAAATGTGAAGTGTGTCAACCACTTTGATTGTTTGTTTCAATTTTCTTACAATTCGTGCTGTCCGTATTAAACAGTACACGTTTTTAACCCCGATAATAGTGATTAAAGGATCACTGTTAAGCCTGTCTCAGACCTGACGATTACGACGATTACGACGATTAAAAAAATATCAGTCGTCGTAATCGCCAATCGGTCTGAACACTCTCAAGTATCTCAAAATACCAATTTCAAAATTGTTTCAAACACACGATACTTCCCTTCTTAAGTTTGAACTTATTTGTAAAATTTGAAGCACGTTCCCTCACGATCTTAAGGGCTCAGCGTACCTTTTACTCACATATGCATTGCATAACTTTTTCCGTTATTTCTTTTTACCATTACATTTTAAGTAAAAATATTTCGTGAATTCGTGTAGAGCAATAAGTTTTCTTTCCAACGATGTATAAAATGATATATTTACATAAATAACAAGGAAGAAGTTAGTCTGCAAAAACGTTCAAAAATACGGACTTTTGTTTGCTCCTTTGAGCTCCAACTCCCGATAAAAAAGGTTTTTTACATGTTTTTTTGTTTGTGGCGATTCCTCACCATTAGTGGAAACAACGTGTGCCCGCGAATCTTAATTAATGGTTTTATTCAGGAGAAAAACAGTTGTTTGTTTTTTCCATACTTTTGTGCTATTGGATAGTTGAAAACAATCTCGGATTTTGAGCCAATCAGGAATTTTCTCTCAAATCTCGGGCAAATTTTTCGGTCACAGGCTTTCATCTACCGCCGTGCAAAGTTTTAAAGGAAATGAGCCACTTGCTGGAAAGATGGAGCTCATAGAAGGTACAACATTAATAATTTTTCATCACATAAACGACAATATGACAGCCTTTAATAAATTCACAAAGTGAGCTGCTAATTTAATTAATCGCCTTTTGAGTATATAACAGATTGTATTAAAGGTTGTCATAACTTAGAAATGTTGAATATCAAAAAATGCCCATAACTTTCTCAAAAACCATTATTTTTCGCTATAACTTTTAATGTAGTGTAATAATGACCTAATGATTGCATTTGTCAAAAAAATTTGAAAAAGAAAATTTTCACTTTTGAAACGTACGCTGAGCCCTTAAAACAATGAAATTGACGTGAAATTCAATAGGTTTTTAAATACAATAGAGCGACTACGACGATAAGATATCAAAATTTTTTATATTTTGTCGTTTATGACGATTACCACCATTACAAAAGTGTTCACATTAGACGATTACAGCGATTACGACGATTACACTAGATTTTAATCGCCGTAACCGTCAGGTCTGAACCAGGCTTAATGAAAATTTGTTGTCCTGCTGCTCCAGATTTCCCATGGCCATAAAAAAGTGAGATAGCACTATTTTCATAGACAAAACGACTTACCTATTAAGGCTGCTGTTACGAGAGGTATAGAGATTAAATATGCCAAATTTCCAGGGCTACATGTTGTTTGCGGTTGCGATGTTACAGTTGGAACGTTAGCTGGTATCAAAATGATTATAATGCTTCAATTAAATTCCTTATCACTAAATTCTGGGTTGCATTATTTGAACATTTTTGTTTCTTGAAAGTCCTTCATGTAACTTGTCGCCTTTGATCTGACGTTTGTTATTATGCACCAGAAAATAAATGTCAAATTTATCTAAGCGCTTTTATACATCTTTGCTGATGCTTGTACGAAAGCCTAGTGATCGATCTGAAATTACTTTGTATCGCTTCACTGCATTAAGATATTTCATTCGAATACTGGAAGACCTTTTCGCCTCTTCTCTCAATGTTGCATTTGAATCTTCTTCTAATCTCATTTCAAAATAGATCTCCTGTAATAGATTTCCCAGTTCTTTTTTTCCTTCACTCATGAATGCATCATCAAAAGTCACTGATTTCAATTGCAATATATGCTGCATGAAATCTTCAGAGTACTGTTGTTGCGTTTGTTCTAAGGTACGGTTAGTGATACCCAAATCTTTGTAGTGTTCTACATATGCAATTTTGATGGTAAGTGCTTGTAAATTATGAAGAAAGAATAGTTCTTTTAACTTCTGGTCGAAATGAATTCTGAGCTTTTATCTACAACAGCTTCTAACGCCGTTTCTTTGGAATCCTTTCCAATAAGTTCATCATTAAGTCCTACCGCGTCTGAACTTCCATTAAGGTGAATATGTTGCATGGAGTTATGAACCCTAAATTTGATTTTTATTTCTACATCACAGATGCTAACAGTGAGTAGAGAATTTTGCATTGACTTTCTGATTTTCCAATTCATTAAATCGGTCAATCTGAGACAAACACTTGCTCCAGTGTTGACAGCTAAAATATCTTTATAGCCATATCCATGCAAGTAGATGTTTTTCAGTTTATTAAGTGTAAAGCCAGCTCGATCGATTGCGCCATTAAAATTCAGAAAGCTTGTGAGCGCTTTTGAAACAAAATTCGATTTGCAATCACCGTTTATTAATGGAATAAGTGCTCATAGAACTTCGTCCGTTTTGAATGTTTTAATAAAGCACTTCTTTACTTTATTTGGCAATGACATATTGGTATTGATGAGGTATATGGTTAAGTCTGCAGTGGTTTCATAAAGGTAGTAGATGCTTCGTGGGTCTAAATTCATGCCCTTCGTACATTCGGGTCTGTTCTGCAACAGTTCCTACCCTTTAAACACATAAGCTGCCAAATCTTCTTCGAGAAAAACATTTGCTTCAACTGGTGCCATCAATCTTATCCAAAATGGAGATATGTCATTGAATATCGTCTGCAGCGTATATAAAAATACATTGGAATGTAGCAACGCCCCTACATATTTCGACGAATCATTGACAGCAAAACAATCATGTGATTTTGGATATCCATGTGTATCAAGGGAAGGAATATGCCATCTATCATTAGTTTCGAGGCAACGGGTCGACCCATACAATGTAAGGGAAATTTGGTATGTTATATCTTTGATCATGAATATATAGATAAATAAATAAATAAATAAATAAATGAAAATGACAAGAACCTTTTATTTTCATTTCAAAAATTCGTTAATGGTTATTGGTCATTTGACCGTCGCACAACATCCGTACAACGTCATGCTTGGTTTCCGTTTTGTTTTGCTGTTTCCATTTTGACCATTAATCGATTATTATTATTAGTAGTATTACGAATATTTATTACAGGATGCTTCCTCAGTTATAAATACATATATACAATATATACAAATACTGTTATTCTGGAAGTCCTGTGCAAAAATGACGTAAAGGATTATAAAATATTAAGAGACGTATAGACAAGTTAGCCAAAAACATGGAGGCTATGAAATGAAAAAAGAAAATGATGTAACCACATTAAAGAAAACAATTAAGAATTAAAGAAAAGGCGAAAACGAATGTCAAAAAAAGAAAAGAAAAGTTACTAATAGGTGATTATCATACACACAGAAAATTTATAAATTTCCTATAAGATTTTTAAATTTTTCATAATCCTTTTCAGCTCTTATCTCAGAAGGGAGACTGTTGTATATCAAAGCCCCTTGAAAGTAAAACGAGTTCCGTTCTGCTTCTAATTTTACTCGTGGTAGTCGTATAAGGTTTCCATTGTTTCGTGTATCTCGTCCAGTGCATAGTTGAAAATAGTTTTTGAAATTTGAGCATACATCATTAGTTAGGCACCGATGAACATAATTTGCGGCCTTATTACGAATAATTGTGTTTGACTTGGGTATCACAAACTCATGTCCTACAATTTCCTGTGCACGTTGTTCCAAACTGGCGATCTTGTCCTTCAAGTATTCTGGGATTACACCAATCGTTACAAAGGAACAGTACGTTAAGAAAGGGAGAATCATCGTTTTGTAGATGGTATAACTGGTTTTTGGATCTAGCATAAATCTCAGTTTTCGTAGCAGATTAACACGCCATGAAGCTTTTGATATCGATTTCCTGATGTGTTCAGTTAGATTCAGGTTACTCGTTAATAGTACTCCCAGGTACTTGTAGGTATCGGTGCAGTTTATGTCAGTATATTGATGTTGGATAATGATTGGTTGGTCATTAAGTTTATGCAGGCGGTTGTTAGTACCAAAAACTATAAGTTCTGTTTTGCCTTTCTAACAATTCAGGATAAGCTCATTCTCTTTCAACCAGTTTACAAATATCTTGAATTCATGTGTCAAGACCTTTTCAATGTCATCAATAGACTTTGCAGAGTAGTAAAGGACAGTATCATCTGCTTATTTGGTTATCCTGCATTGAGATAAAACTGTAGCCGAATCATTAAAGTGTAGAAGAAACAGGAGAGGTCCAAGAATGGACCCCTGCAGAACTCCACAGAATACTGGTTCTTGAGAGGAACTCGTCCCATCATACGAAACCTATTGAAAGCGACCAAACAAGTAGCTGGTAATCCAGTTTTGGGGAATTCCTGTGATTCCGAATCCGGGCAGTTTCTCAATTATCGATGCATGGCTAACTGTATCAAATGCTTTGCTAAGGTTTAAGTAAATGGCACCAGTTAGCATTCCTTTACCCATCGCTTTTCTAATTTCATCCACAAAATGCACAGTTGCCAGCTCGGTAGAACGACATTCCCTGAAACCGAATTGAAGTGGAGATATCAAACAGTGTGATTCAATGTGATCCATAATTTGTCGGTGCACACATTTCTCTAAAAATTTTGATACGGCGAGCAGAACACTGATGGGTCCGTAGTTGTCGAATTTGTCTTTAGAGCCAGATTTAAAAACCGGAACAACTTTTGCTATTTTGAAGTCACATGGTACTTTACCAGGTTTTAGCGAGCAGTTTATAACGTGGGCCAGTGGTTTTGCTATTACAAACTTAATGTCCTTTAGGTAGGATGCTGGAATGTTATCTAAATCTACAGCACATTTTCGTTTAATTCCCTTTAGGTCAAACGGCAATTAAACAGGATATCGAAACAACGTTGATAAAACGTCTTTGTGCTTATTGAATTTTAATAAGCGAAATTCCGAATCATTAAAGCATTAAAATTAGAAATATGAAAATCAATTTTGCCTCATTCTATCCTTTTCATTTCTCATATGTTTCGCTTTAACTATATCTGTTATATTCGCTTAATGGACGTATATGAACCACGGTATTTGGACTAAAATTATATAACGACGTTATGCATATTTGGTCTTCTGATGTTTTGTAACTCAATTGAGAATAAACAATAGAAGCCAAATAAAACCTAACTTTGCAATCTTTATAATCCTAACAAATGTTCCGTAAGAAAATGTCGATGTTTGTTTAAATGAACAACTAGAAGCCTCATGGCTTGAACAATTTCCGCATCAGGCCTAGAGGAAATTGCTTTAGGCTAACTTTCAAGATATCTGAATGACTATCCAATCTTTTCTTGCTGCTTATGTGAGAACAGGTCTATCACAATTCCCAAAATATGAGTTACGGTTCACATGGAAAATAAAATGATATACGATAGAAGTGAACCAAAATCATTTGAAAAAAAGGCTGCATGGGATTGAAGACTTTCACAACACTATTAAACTATTAAAGTTATACAAGCAAACTCGTTTAAAAACTGAAGACCTCGGCTATTTATGATCTGCAAGTAACTGCCGACTTTGATATCAGGACCTTACAATTGTTCTTCGTGCACACCTTCCAAATTTTGCCAGAAATGTGAATTTGGTGATATATTTAAGTAAACATTACAAGAAATTGTTCATAACTGCATTAATAAGAGCAGGAGAAACTTGGGGATTTCAAAGATTTTAATCCATGACATTTAACAGGATTACAAGAAGATAAAAATTACATTGCTTATACATAACTTAAATCAACATAACATACAATATGAAAATCTATTTCTACTAAACCAACCAGTCACGGATCCAGAGGTAAGCCGTAACTTGTGTAGGAGAGTGTTAGCAATTCAAACATAAAAGAAAAAGGTTCAAATAATCCCATTGATAATATGAACTGAATTCACAAATTATGTCAATGCGCTTCTCCACAAGTTGCAACTACACTCTAGATCCACCACTGTCTCCATATTACCACTTCCATAGAGTTTATAAAAAACACCAATGTGCACGAAAAGACAAATGACACAATGAAACTTTGTTAGGATCTGTATGAAAATGTTCTTTTCAAACATGATATACCTTAAAGGGATTTTTTTGCGTGGACTAACTTTTGCGAGCCAAGGTTTGAGAGCGTTTTGCGTGGATTAACTTTTTGAGTCGGAGCTTCTAAAGGAAAATGTTTGGATTTATATTTGCGAATGGGCACAAAGTGCAATGCGTGTACTTTATAATATACCTAAAAGGAGAACTAAACTTGAAAATTTAATTTTTCAAAAATCTTTTTCTACTTAACCTTCTGTAAATATAACTTATAAAATCATAATTTTATAAGCGAAAGAACTTTTATTCTACATGAATGAGCTCTTTATATTTCTGCATAAAGCCGTTTCTTTTCAAGATCGCTGAAAAGTTTGGGATCTGGAGCCGAGAATTTATAATGACGTACAAAAGTTCAAAATAAATGTAGCGTATGTTATACGAGAAAAAGAAACATGTCTGAAATTAGCAGTGATGAAAGTTTTAGTTACGAATTTTTATATACGAACAACAAGTTAGTTCTGTAGGTACACAGAGCCAAAAAATGAGCAAATAAAATCATGAAATTTTGCGTGCATTTATTTTCACGAATCGTTCATTTCTTGATGTTTTGCGTCAATTTATTTTTGTGAATTTGACTAAAATTCGCAAAAGTCGCAAAACTTAATCCACGCAAAAAAAAATCCCCGTATTGTGTCCTAGAACATATTACACTCCAAATTTTCACAAGGCTTTAGTGATCTCATTGTATGTATATAATTGGTTGGATTTGAATCATCATCCAAAGTTTGTTTTCCTGACATATATATATCCAAACTAAATCATTGTACCTCCATTGAACGGTTTGCAGGATTATTTTGAACAATGTAATCTTAAAACCTTTTAATGTGAATTTAAAGCTAATCGGTTCCACACAGTGATAAATTGACCGACCATTGTACAGTGATGAATAATTTGATACAGTCTGGAATTCCCCAAATTAGCTAATCCCTTCTTTAATTTATTACTGCTTTTCAATTCACTATGATGTTTCAGAGCCAAAAAAACAGTTTTATAAGACATATCGTTCACCAATATCTTGCACATGTTTATACTTGCAGTATGTATGTTTGGATCAATTCATTCACAACACACAAGTGATTTGTGCAGCTATGACAATGTCATTTGTTTTTGTTTTTTTTCAATATCTTCAACTTTCGGTGTAATATTTATTAAATGAAATGAAGTTATTTCATGCATTTATTGATAGGACGTATGACGTATTCACCAGTAATTTTGATACTACATACATTTCTGCTGTGATTTTAAAGTTTTTTTCACAGCAAAGTTTAGTTTACTATCAAACATTCACCTTCTTTTTCAAGAATTTTTTTCCAGAGTCAGCTGAATATCAATATTTCCTCCAAGGAATGTTCTCATGATTATATTTCGATTGCAATAGTAGATAAAGTCTTAAAATTCTTCTTCAAAGTTTCTTCTAAATAATCTATTATACAACTTCCTCATAACATAAACTAAATCGGTTCGAGAACGTTTCACGTGCTCGGTGTGCATATTTTACTGACTTTTTAAGGAAATTTTAAAGGATAATTAAACTGGGAAGTTTTCAACATAAAACGGCTAAAATAACTTCTAAAAGTATTCCAAAAGTATTAAAAAGTTAACATTTTATGAATTAATATTGAAAGTGGCCTTTTAGTATTACATTTTGCATAGAGTTTTGGGTCTTTCATTAACTATTCTGAATAAACAAACAATTCGAAATCCGAACGGACTTTCCGAAAACGGCAAAAAACTGTTACATAGACAGTCAGATAGATAGAATGTCTAAACCAAACAATTTCCTACGCATAGCGCGCGGAAATTGAATAAGATATTTATAAGAAGTTGTCAATTCTATGGTTTTAGGAAGCCTAAGCAACGCAAACGTTTCTGGTGATGGAATGTTATCACGAAGAAAGTTTTGCTTTCCGGAACATCTGTAACACCTGTTCCTGCATTTTGGGCAAGTAAGTCGAAAAAAAAATGAGTAGAAATCACAAGAAAAAAAAGGATGAATGGCAGTGAATGTGGATCAAACAGACACTAGGTGCAGTTTATATAAATTGTGAATGGAAATATTTCCTGAATTATTCTCAAATTCCCGTAGAAATAACAGAAACATTAATAATAGGAAATGATTATGCTGTAAAATAATTCAAGTTCAAATCTTAATTTGAACGTAATACATAAGCCCCATGATATATACGTAATATCTTTTTAAATAGTAAGTATGTGAATATATCTGGTGCAACTGTGGCTGTAAATTTTAACGGACACTTAACTGTTGCTCCCTATTTCTAAGTTCCACTAGCATGGAGCATTGCGATTAGGGATTTGAGTGTTAAAAACGATAAACCGGTTAATGAAGCTTGTGAACCATTATATCGGAATGGTTTCATTGACGTTAGCACACGAGGATGACGATGTAGGCGAATTTAATAATGATAATGGGAAGATACAGTTTGTTGGTGATATTGATATCGAGTTTAATAAAGTTTGAGTCTGTTTTGCTTCGTAAACATATACTTGTTTTTTTGGGTTTTTTTGCTTTTTTTGTTTGTTTGCTTGTTTATACATGGTCGATTGTTTTTGTTTGAGTATTTGTTGGCTTGTGAAATATAGAACTGGTTTGGTGATTTGTGGGAGAATTGTGTAAGAGTTGTGATAACAGATTTGTTGATTCTGAAACCACTGACTGAGGCATGGAATGAATATAACTTCTTTACATAGTTTAGTTAAATGTCAGTCATGGTTAACCAAATTCTTTGCTCAGTTTTGTTCAAGTTATGATACATACCTCTTTGAAATTTTATTATAAGTTATTCTTGCTAAAATGTCTTCCAACAGTCAATTCTCACGACGTCATCTCTCTCCCTAGAAGGAATTCCGAACTATGTGTTTGGAATAAGTTGGTTAACTAACGCCATAGAAAATGTCATTGTGCATCCCACTTTTATTTTAGGGAGTGTTATATTTATTAATTACATTTTACGGTCAAGTGCTTCTTAGAATCGAACTCGACGTTTTTGGGGAAATGTCTCGGGAACCAATAGGGATAAGTGACGTTTTTTGGGATCGCAGATACCAGCGATGAGATGACGAAAGTTTTGGATCTAAATATTTTTGGGTGGTGCGGCTATGACATCATCAAAATCTTGATCGCAGCGAAGCGATCCCATACATTATTTTGATCAGTTTTTCAAGCTCCACAACATGGATACAATTTTGAATTGCGATTGCGTAATTAAAATTTCCGTCACGGGGTTTGCAGACGGGAACGTGGGATTTGTTAATCATCATATGGTGGAACCATTGCATTGCATCCCTAATCGAACGTTCTCGGGGAAATATCTCAAGAACCAATAGGGATACCTGACGTTTTTTGGATCCACGATATAGGCAATACGGTGACGAAATATTTAGGCCAATTTTCTCTTGAGTGATGCAGCTATGATGACATCAAAATCTTTGATCTACGATATCTCAGTAACGGTGTATTGTAGCGAAACAATGCCATACAGTTTTGATCAGTTTTTCGAACTCTAAAGCATAGGCACACTTTCCATTTCCAATTCGGTGATTTAAGTTTCGGTCACGGGGTTCTTATTATATTTTTCGTCACCTATTTTCCATACAGGTTTTGCGTACATAATCCTCAAAGTTAGGCGTGGTAAAAATTTTTACCCGGGATACTGGTAAAGGAATGAATCTATATTTTAATAGCCGATTCTCTGCCTGTGTTTTTTTACGAATTTGCCGAAAATGTTTCTCCAAGAAATCAACCGAGTTGACGGTTAAAGATGGCGGATGCAAATTGTAAACAAGAAAATGAAAGTAAAAGTACACTTAGAAAACTGGACGTTAAGACGTTGTTCATCAGTTGATTTGTGAATACATCTACATTCAAATTCTGTTTTAAAAGATAATGTCATTTGAAATCGAAAGTCCAAACATTGCAAGCGTTAAATGCGATGGATGTCAAAGAATTTTCAAAAACGGCAGGGGATTGAAACAACACTCCCGAACTTGCAAGACACCATCGGCAGACTTAAACACAAACAATGAGATTTCTGTTGATAATTGTGAAGCAGACAACTTTAAAACATCCATAAATAATGCGCACGATAAAATTGTTTATTGGCGTCAGAACTTATTCGATTTACCAAAATGTTCATCTGGTAAAGACTTCATAAGGGAAATGACAAAACTGATAAACGAATGGAATTCCAAGTCACCAAATCGAGATATATGTCTTAAGGCTTTGATGGTAATGCCTTCACTTCTTCTTCAAAAATCATCAAAAAAATGTAAGTCTCAGGAGAATAAGCAACACCTGGAAAGAAGATTGAAACTATGGAAAGATAAGGGAGTTACCGAGCTTTTGAGCGAAGGCTTAGAAATTCAGAAGAGATTGAACTCTTCCTTAATCGGATTAAACAAAAAAAACGATGTAGCCAAACAATTTGCGCATTTGATGATGCAAGGCAAAGTAAATCCTGCTATTAGGCTGCTAGATCAAGAAGGTTGTTCAGCCGGAGTTTTAACTCTAACGGACGATACTATGCAATGTCTTCTTCATAAACATCCCGACGCTAAACCGAAATACGAAGATTTGCTGCTAAATGGGCCAATTAGAAAGACGAACCCGATAATCTACGACAACATCAACGCTGATCTAATAAAGAAATGTGCTTTTAAAACAAAAGGTGCTGCCGGTCCATCTGGCCTTGACGCAGATTGTTGGAGGAGATTAGCTGCAAGTAATATTTTCGGGGTTGCCACAGACGACCTCTGCCATGCAATTGCTCTAATGACCAGACAATTATGTAGCGAATATCTCACCGATCCAGAAAGTATTGAGTCAATAATGTCGTGTAGACTCATACCGCTTGACAAATCTCCTGGAGTTCGACCGATAGGAATAGGGGAGGTTTTGCGTCGTATTATTGGTAAAGCTGTTATGGCAACATTAAAGCCTGATGTACTACAAGCAACCGGGTACGTTCAACTTTGTGCTGGACAAGAAGCAGGATGCGAAGTTGCTGTTCATGCAATACGGGATCTATACGAAAACGAAGATTCTCATGGATTCGTTCAGATTGACGCTAGCAATGCATTTAACTCGGTAAACCGGAATGTACTTCTCCACAACGTAAAAGTAATCTGCCCTGAAATTGCAACGTTCATCTGTAATTGCTATATGAAATCCGCTAGACTTTTCATCGCTGGAGGTAAAGAAATAAAATCTAGAGAAGGAACCACCCAAGGAGACCCAATCGCTATGGGAATGTATGCGTTAGGACTCATGCCATTGTTGTCAACCGTGATACAACATTTTGGTGACGATGAGGAACATTTATTACATATTGCATTTGCAGATGACCTAACAGGAATTGGTACCATCGACAAATTAAAACAGTGGTGGGATCTTCTCATCAAGTACGGTCCTTATATTGGCTACTACGTCAATCAAACAAAATCATGGCTAGTTGTTAAAGAAGATCACTACGCAGAAGCAAAAAATACCTTTTCAAATTCTGATATACAAATCACAACTGAAGGTCATCGGCACCTGGAGGCTGTAGTCGGAAAAAATGAAAGTAAAGACAAATACGTTGCTGAAAAAGTTAGACAATGGATAAAACAAATGAAAGTATTATCAGAAATAGCCAAATCGGAGCCACATGCTGCTTTCTGTGCCTTTAACCATGGCCTTAGACATTGTTTTATCTACGTCATGCGGACAATTCCTGGAATATCACACCTTCTCTCGTTAGACAGAGCCATTGATTTGTTTATCAAAGTCCTCCTTAACAATTATAACTTCAACGAAATGGAAAGATTGTTATTTTCGCTACCAGCAATATTTGGTGGTTTGGGAATCATAATACCATCTCAACTATCCAACGATGAATATGAAAATTCTCGAAGTATTACCAAATCAACCGTAAATCATTCAATGTAAAATTCACAAATATTTGAAAGAACTGAAACAGCAACGCTAAAGAAACAGATCAAAAATGAAAAAAGAGAAAAATATTCTACCACGCTGAGGAAAATCAAAGCGAATACATCCTGTAAAATGAAACTGAAAGCTATGGAAGCTTCTACCGAACAAGGTGCATCAAATTGGTTGACAGTTCTTCCTATTCGCGAGCAAAGTTTTGCCCTTAATAAGCAAGAATTCTGGGACTCTATTCATCTTCGCTATGATATACCACTTGCACGATTACCATCTACGTGCATATGTGGCGAACACTATAGTGTACAACATGCCCTATCATGTCCACGGGGCGGCTTTTTTTATGGACGTCACAATGAGATACGTGATCTATCAGCGGAAATCTTAACTGAAACTTGTAGTGACGTAACAATCGAACCATCACTTCAACTTTTAACAGGGGAGTCGTTTGCCAAAAAATCAGTAATTACATCTGATGAAGCGAGGGCTGATGTATCTGCGAGGGGTTTTTGGGTCAGGGATCAAGTGGCGTATGTAGACGTAAGGGTTCTTAACCCACTTGCCAAATGTCACCTGAATCAATCACTTCAGACGGTACACAAGAAAATGGAAAACGAGAAAAAACGTCAATATAACGAAAGGATAATCAACATCGAACATGGTTCGTTCACCCCACTTATATTTTCATGCTATGGTGGTATGAGCAGAGAATGCGCTACGTTTTTCACCCGATTAGCAGAACTCCTAGCAGACAAAAGAAAACAACCTAAAAGTTTGATTTGCGGCTGGCTGAAAACAAGATTCAATTTCGCATTACTAAGATCGTGCTTAATGTGTATACGAGGTACTCGCTCAAGCACAAAACAACAAATATTCGAATTCCAAAAAGTCTCGGAGTCGGACATCCATGTTGTAGCTCACGAAAGCAGGATGCACTAAATTCAAGATTGTGATTGGGAAGGAAACAGTTGTAATGATTTTATTTATACAAGTTTGTATACGTTACTAAAAAAAAAAAAAAAAAAAAAAAAAAAAATTCTCTGTCTGTTTGTTTGTTTGTTTGTTTGTTTGTTTGTAAGTCACGAAAAATGGTAGGTGACCTGCAAGAGAAATTATTTCTTATTTTTTACGCGACGTCAGTGTGAAGCCATTCCATTGAGACCCAAATAGAACGCGACGTTTAGAGAAAATTATCTCGGTAACCAATAGGGATAAATGACGTTTTTTGGGGTTCGCGATACAGGCGATAGGGTGATGAAAAATTTGGGTCTAATTTTTTTGGGGTGATGGGTCTGTGACGTCATCAAAACTTTTGATCGACGATATCTCCGTAACGGTTGGTCGTAGCGAAACGATCCCATACATTTTTTTGATCAGTTTTTCGAGCTCTACAACATGGGCACACTTATTTTTGCAAATTCCTTAATTTTATTTTTCGTGAACACAACGCAGGCTGAACATGGGCGGCAAGCGACGCCGCCTTGGCGGCCAGTCCATATATTAATAGCCGATTCTCTGTCTGTCTGTTTGTCTGTTTGTTTGTTTGTTTGTTTGTTTGTAAGTCACTCAAAATGGTAGATTGAGTTGTGAGCGAAATTATTTCTCTTTTTGTGTGCAACATAAGTTCGAAGCAAATACATTGCAACCCCAATCGAACGTGACTTTTTTTGGCTGATGAACTAATAGGAATAACGTTTTGTTTTTATCATTATTGTTGGTTTTATATTCCACGTTGACTTGGCTTTGAAAACAGTACATCAACGAAATACAAAGAAACTAACTGATTAAACACTTTGGACAAAAGGCAGCAGTGGCAGAACGTGACAGCATGATCGGTTTGCCACTAACTCTTGCCTGACTGTCTGAGACAGGTGAACTTTTTTTTTGAGCAATCAAAAGGTTTAAAAACCAATAGGTAAAAAAAGAGTATCATAAACCAAAATGTTTTTTTGCTTTTCTTTTAATAATTTAATTTCTTTTTTTAATTGTTAAGCGTTCTGATCGAACGTTTTTTTATTCTATTTATTCATTTAGCACGTGCCCTTTTTCTCTCCTCCCGTGTGAACTTTTTAAGAAGAGAAACCATTTTCCCTCTGTTTGATAGCACCCATGTTAGAGGGCGTAACTTTTTTAAAACAAAAGCTAATAAAAAGTTGAAGTTTTCTCTTTCTCTACGTTTTGAGTGTATTGTTACACTGATAAAAGATTGGTTTTACCAGAGGTTGTGACTTCGAATCTGCTTCTGGTTGAGCACAAGTTCTTTCTTCCTATATTTTGAGTGTATTGCTGTACTGATCAACGATTGGTTTTAAAAAATAAATAAGTAACACATAATGAAAAACCTGAAAAATAGTTAATGTAACACTGATTTAACACTGACTGCACACCAGAGGTTGTGACTTCGAATCTTCTCCAAGTTGTATTAGCCGTTTATAAGGAAATTGACGTTTATTGATACAGCAATACAGAGTAGGTAGACATGGGCGGGGAGCGACGCCGCTTTGGCGCTAGTATATTTTATTAACGAATACAAACTTTCTTTCACCGATAAATATTTGCATTAGAATCAGTAGCGCTCCATCAAAAAGATGTGCAATAACGGGCTGCACTTTTTTTACATTTGCCATGAAAACACATTCTAGATTCATAGCAAATGTAACAAAAATGCAGCCGTTTATTGCAAGCTTTTGGTCTGCCACCAGTTATGTGAAAGTAGTTAATTATTAGAATCAAGTCAACTTTGGTATAACCAAGAAAAGAACATAGTCCCTATGTTTTCGCCAGGGGCAACTTCTTACATATCTGAAAGCTTAGCGTCGCCTATTTTACCTTAGCTGTTTCTCTTTAGCATGTCAAAAGAGGTAAAAAGACTAGCTTTTTAAAGACATGATTTACGCTGGTTAATATGAAGGCTATTACTTTAAGGTCCCGAATAGTAGGAGGGTCTGAAAAAAAGGGGGTCCGAAATTTTTGCAAAATATAATAAACGGTGGAGTCTGAAAAAAATCGATCATTCTGCTTCTCTGAACAATTTATATGATATTTCAAATAGAAAAGACAAGTAACAAGTGTAGCTAAGTCAACAATTTTCGACGCCATTACAAAATACAGTACACATCCGTTAATTCGAATGCCGCTTAATTCGAACATTCTTTATTTCGAACAAATTTTCCCGTCCCTTGAGTTCAGTTTAATAAAGACTTATATTTTGCACCGCTTTATTCGAACTCCGTTAGTTCGAACATTTCGTTAATTCGAACAGTTTTTTCGGTCCCTAGGCTAAAAAACCGCTCGTTAGTTTGAACTTTTGCGCAATATCAATCTAAAATTGTAATGAAAAAGACATATTTTTCTTATTTCTTGCGTCGCGTCTGAAATCTGATTCTGGAAACATTCGATTTTGAAAACGTCCGATTTTAAAAACGTTTGATTTTGAAAATTTGAAGATGGAATGTTTTTATTCATTCTTTTCGTTTTCTGCCAACGTGCAAGAAAGATGTTAATCGCTGGAAAACACAAGTACAACCACAAAAGTCTGTGGGAGAAATGCCAGGCTTTAAAAGACCTTGAAAAAGGGATGAGTAATAAGGATGCAGCTGCAAAATATTATGTACCAAAAAATAATTTGTCAACTTGGGTCAAGAACAAAGAGAAACTTATGGGTTCACTAGAAATAGGGGCCAACGCTAAACGACAAAATTTGAGAACAGGTGGCTTCGAATTGGTAGACAAGGCTGTTGTGAATTGGTTTAAAAGCATGCGAAGTCGAAAGGTTCCATTATCTGCAGCCATGATCCTGTGTGATGGGCAAACCGTAATACTCATGTTTCAATTTGAGGCCGCACTCACCCTGATCTGAAAACTGTAGTTATAAATTACCTGAAAAATCTGAATTACCCACGATTAACAATTAGCCTCTATTCTACCCTTTCAATGAGGACTCCAGACTAGCACTGTGGACATGGGACAAAAAAACGCTAATGAAAGATCAGCTGCTTAACGCGCTGACCAAAAAAATCTACACGATAAAAAAAAAATCAATTTCATTGCATCCCTAATTGAACGCGACGCTTTTGGGCAAATGTCTCAAGCACCAATAGGGATAATTGACGTTTTTTGGGGTTCCACGATATAGGCCATGGGATGACAAAATATTTAGGTCTATTTTCTTTTGGGTGGTACGGCTATGACGTCATCAAAATCTTTAATCTGCGATATCTCAGTGACGGTGTATTGTAACGAAACCATCCCATACATTTATTTCGATCAGTATTTCGAACTGTACACTTTACATTTCCAATTTGATGATTTATTTTTTGGTCACGGGGTTTTGCACACCTTAATTGTATTTTTCGTCACCTATTTTCGATACAGGTTTTGCGTATATAATCTTCGAAGTTAGGCGTAGTAAAATTTTTTACCCGGGATACAAGTAAAGGAATGAATATATCTTATTAACGAATGCAAATGTTTTTCAGTAGTGCTCCATCAAAAAAATGTTCAATATCCAGAGTGCAGTTTCATGGCAAATGTAAAAAAATGCAGCCGTCTATTGCAAGCTTTTGGTCTGCCAACAGTTATGAGAAAGTAGTTATTTATTTGAATCAAGTAAACTTTCTTATAATCTTAAGAAAGAACATAGTCTCTATGTTTTCGCCAGGGGTAATTTTTTACTTATCTGAAAGCTTAGCGTCGCCTATTTTACCTTACAAAGAATTTCCATACGCCTGCTTTCTTTGGATTCGAAGTATGATCTCCACATTCATAACGGAAGCCATGTACTTGTCTACCAAGACTGAAGTGGTATTTATAAGGAACAAACATGGGAAATACATAGAGAGCCCACTTGATTGAGTATGGAAGAGGGTTCCATTTATTTCCTGCCCAACTTTCGCATTGATGAGATAAGTAAGAATTGTCATTCTTTAGTGGTGTGTAGCTTCCACAAGCAGTAGGTTTGCTGTTCGATTGTAATGTGAAGTAACTCACTACAGCCTGACCAGTACTGTTGGTGTTTGTCATGATGTCAATGGTTCGATTCACTGATGGCTTGTAACAATAAAGACGCATTTGTTGGAAAGAAGTAATGTTCCACAGCTGAAGAAGACCATTAGTAGATAAAGCGAAGTTCTCGTTGATTGTCATTCCTATGTTGACTGGATCATCATTCAAGTATGTATCAAAATCTTGAAAATAAGTGTCTGTAGTCTCTGCTTTTGATATCATGGTCCATCCACCTATGGGAAATTAATGTGTATAAGGGATTTCTGAAAACCCTCTCTTAGTGATAATTACTTCAATATTATTTCATTGTTCCAAAAAGGGAAAATTTCAGAAATGTTCGAATGTAACTTTTGTGAAACAATTGCACCTACCTCCATCTGCTTCCATGTCACAATAGACTTTCACTTCTGTGTTCTGAATGTTTAAGCGATAGTATCCAGAACAGAACTGTTTTGGATAAGACAAGCTGCGTAATTCCTGACAAGAATGTGGTAAATTCTCCAACAACACTTCATTGTTGATGACATCCGTTTCTTGATCACAAAAGCATTTAAATCCTGGAGGTGTACATTGTTCCACACAACGACCACCAATGCAAGGCTTCTTGACTTGACATATTTTTCCCAGCTGAAAAAATGACAATATTTTCAGTACACCACATAAAATTCAATCCACTTTAAATGATAGAATATATAAGTTTATGGTTAATGGACCAATTTAGATCAGTCTGCTTTCATTCATTTTGTTTAACTTACTGTTGAAGTATCACGGGCACTGGCTTCATAATGTGTCCATAAGTCGTCTTTTACAAGGATTGCTTCACCAGTTCTGTTCACATGAAGTAAACAAAGGTCTGGTGATATGCTGTATGACTTACAAAACTGATGCTGTAAGCACATCATACCACAACCAGCTGTGTCCACATTTCGTATAGATACTGAATACGTTTTTGTCAATTTATATCCAGGATGAACTACATCAAACTGTCCAGCATATTTTTTGCAAGTTTCTAATCGCAAAATTGAAGCCAAAATGCAGACGTGCTGAGTATAGTACAGAATCAATACTGTGATGAAATGCTTTTTTGCGATCAGTTTAAACATTTCTTTGCTTTGAAAGTAAGTTTCAAAGATTAAAACTTGATACTTATAGATAAAAAATGTCCAGAAATAAATTATTGTAATTACAGGTGTGTTACTTATGTTATGTTATTTACTTATGTTATTTCATTTGCATTCAAGTGCTCATTAATATGTAACAAACGTGCAATAATATATCGTTTTCGAAGTAATTTTACATTTACTGAATAATCCTTTGACACAACGTAATCATTGACATTATGGTGGTTGTATTCAACCAAACTAGAAATGAATGACTGAATCAGAACGAAAATCTCTGTTAAGTTGACAACCCAATAAATAAACAACAGCTTTCTTGTGTTTCAAAATTAAATCGCGTTCATGTACTCGTATGTTTTTAATGTAACTTGAAAAGTTTTAATGTTAGTAACAACTCCAAACAAAAGACCTGATAAAGCATACTACACAATACAGCCTGCAGAAAGTATGTCTTAAAATAGCTAACCTTTTGCTCTTGTTAGACCTGCTATAGAGGAACAGGTTTCACATGAAAAACAAAAACATGATATAGCAATTGTACAACATCTGTACATACAAACTATACTAGCAACGCGGGTAAAATTTTGTACCGAATTTAACTTTGAAATGGATGTGTCAAACTGCCTTTCCCGTGTGCGAACCCCGTGACGAAAATTTCAATTTGGGAATTGAAAACGTAAAATATACCAATGTTGTAGAGCTCGAAAAAAACTACCTTATCGGACAAAACAATGTCGGACAAAAGTGACGAAATTTTCCATGGGTGACGAAAATTTTGTCCGACGAATAATTTTGTCCGACGAAAAATTTGTCCGACGAATAATTTTGTCCGACGAAAAATTTTGTCCGAAACCAAAGTTTGAATAAATTCATTTTTTGATAAAGAAAGAATGTTTATGAACTGCTTTAAAGATTTTTCCTCTATTTTCTACTACAATGAAATATGTATAACATAAACTTAATATAACAGCATAACTGCGTTAACATAAGAGGTTTAGTTCTAGAAATAAAACAAAAAAAACATTATACTGATAAAAAATAGTTCTAGAGATTATAAAACATTATACTGCTTTAAAACAAATGTCTACATGTTGTTTTCTTTATAAGGAACATTAAGTTTGATTTGAGTCTCACAGTTCCTTATCTTTAACCTCAAATTTTAGAACATTCAGTACTGATAATAGTTTCAGAGATAGCATTAAGATTGAGACAAAATATCAGCCTCGGGTTCCTTATAAGTGTGTTCCTTATTAAAAAAAACGTGTAAGGATTCTTTTAATGAAAGTAGAAAGAAACCCTGAAAACTGAAATAGTGACGGTGAGTATTTAAAGCCTGGAATCAAAAGAAAGTTTTCTTCAATTAACGAGGAAAGCACAATCGCAACACAAAAATCATCACGAGTCGTTTTGGATGAAGATGATGAAAATAGCAGTGAGACATCTGAAATTCAGGAAAACATTTTGACTGAAAACTTGTTAGATGAAAACATTGATAGCACAATTGAACTTTTTATAGAAAAAAAGTAGAACATTTTATGATTGGAAGTAGAAAGATTTGTAGCGTGTCTTCAAAGTTAATACTGTTGTATAACATATAAATGATGATACTGAGTAATTTATGTTGTTTTCCGAAACTTAAAAAATGGACAAAAATTTTCGTCGGACAAAATTATTCGTCGGACAAAAGTGACGAAATTTTCCACGGGTGACAAAAATATTGTCCGACGAATTATTTTGTCCGACGAAAATTTTGTCCGACATTGTTTTGTCCGATAAGGTATATGAGATATCGTCGATCAAAGATTTTGATAACGTCATAGCCGCATCATCCAAAAGAAATTAGGCCCAAATTTTTTGTGATCCCATCGCCTGTACCGAGAACACCAAGAAACCCCAGTTATTACTATTGGTTATTGGGATAATTTCCCAAAAACGTCGCGTTCAATTGGGGATGCAATGCAATGGTTCCCCCGTGATGATAAGAAAAAACTGACGTCACGCCACGTGCTACTACCTTGTCGGCCCTTATTACACCGGCCCTTTTCCAACGCCAGTCCCTTTTACGCCGGCCCTTATTACGCCACCCCCCAAATTTGGCCTTACGCCATTTAAGGCCGCTTTTTACGCCAGCTGTTGTTGTCCAGGAAGGAAAGAATTCAAATTAGCAATTTTTTTCTAATTTTTACGTATCTAATTGATTACAATAACATTTTCAGCACCCTCGTCGGCAACTTTGCCATTGGATTCGGCTTCAATGAAAACGTCCGGCTCTTCCGACTGTTCTTACTCTTGACTTCCTTCTTCCGGCATGGCTTCCGAAAATGTTCCTTTGACTAACTCTTCTACGGTGAAAGTTTTTTTTATCTTAACTAGTTGCTTTTTCACCAAGTCTTCCATTTTTATTCCAACGGCATTATTTGCGTGGGTAAAGTGCATCAATATCGGCACTTCAAGTTCGCCTTCAGGGATAGGTGACGTTACTGTGCCAGTAAATGAACCTCCTTGATGAAGGAAATAAAAGATGAATCCTGACAGCTCCCTTGGAACATGACCAACTGTTACATGCCCGATTCGATCTGTTCACTTTATGGTAACCCTGCAACAGTATGGGTCAATGTTGATCGAAAATAACGCCGCTTTTTCCTAAAATGTTTTAAAAGAAACGACCCTTTTTACGCCACCCCCGAAAAATTAACGCCATTTAGGGCCGGCGTAAAAAGGTCCGATAAGGTATATAATAATTGTAAAAAAACGCATGGCCTAACGAAGGATATGACGAAGGATATGACCACGAAGAGATATGTATGAGTTTGTGCAACAACCATGCACCTTTTTTCGATTTAAAAAACAATTTTATGGCTTGTAAATAAAAATTTTTTATCCATTTGAGATCATTCAAATTACAGTTTGGAATTAAATCGGACAGTGATGTTTCTTTAAATACTAATTATGTAAATTAAAACATAAGCAATAGAATTGAAGTTTTACAAACCATCGTCACAAATTTTTTCAAATATGCCATCTATCATTAGTTTCGAGGCAACGAGTCGACCCATTCAATGTAAGTGAAATCTGGTATGTTATATCTTTGATCATGAATATATAGATAAATATATAAATAAGTAAATAAATAAATAAATAAATAAATAAAAATGACAAGAACCTTTTATTTTCATTTCAAAAATTCGTTAATGGTTATTGGTCATTTGAACGTCGCACAACATCCTTACAACGTCATACTTGGTTTTTGTTAATCGTCGTTTTAACGTCAAAATCCGTTTTGTTTTGCTGTTTCCATTTTGACCATTAATCGATCGTCAAACGACAATTAAACACGATATGGAAACAACGTTGATAAAATGTCTTTGTGCTTACTGAATTTTAATAAGCGAAATTCCGAATCATTAAAGCAATAAAATTAGAAATATGAAAATCAATTTTGCCTCACTCTATCCTTTTTATTTCTCATATATTTTGCTTTAATTATATCTGTTATATTCGCTTAATGGACGTATATGAACCACGGCATTTGGACTAAAATTATATAACGACGTTATGCATATTTGGTCTTCTGATGTTTTGTAACTCAATTGAGAATAAACAATAGAAGCCAAATAATACCTAACTTTGCAACCTTTATAATTCTAACAAATGTTCCGTAAGAAAATGTCGATGTTTGTTTAAATGAACAACAAGATATTCATAAGAAGTTGTCAATTCTACGGTTTTAGGAAGCCTAAGCAACACAAACGTTTCTGGTGATTGAATGTTATCACGAAGAAAGTTTTGCTTTCCGGAACATCTGTAACACCTGTTCCTGCATTTTGGGCAAATAAATCGAAAAAAAATGAGTAGAAATCACAAGAAAAAAAGAATGAATGGAAGTGAATGTGGATCAAACAGACACTAGGTGCAGTTTATATAAATTGTGAATGGAAATATTTCCTGAATTATTCTCAAATTTCCGTAGAAATAACAGAAACATTAATAATAGGAAATGATTATGCTGTAAAATAATTCAAGTTCGAATCTTAATTTGAACATAATACATAAGCCCAATGATTTATCAAATAGTAAGCATGTAAATATATCTGGTGCAACTGTGGCTGTAAATTGTAACGGACACTTAACTGTTGCTCCCTATTTCTAAGTTCCACTAGCATGGAGCATTGAGATTAGGGATTTGAGTATTAAAAACGATAAACCGGTTAATGAAGCTTGTGAACCATTATATCGGAATGGTTTCATTGACGTTAGTGCACGAGGATGACGATGTAGGCGAATTTAATAATGCAAATGGGAAGATACAGTTTGTTGGTGATATTGATATCGAGTTTAATAAAGTTTGAGTCTGTTTTGCTTCGTAAACATATACTTGTTTGTTTGTTTGTTTGTTTGTTTGTTTGTTTGTTTGTTTGTTTGTTTGTTTGTTTGTTTGTTTGTTTGTTTGTTTGTTTGTTTATTTATACATGGTCGACTGTTTTTGTTTGAGTATTTGTTGGCTTGTGAAATATAGAATTGGTTTGGTGATTTGTGGGAGAACTGTGTGAGAGTTGTGATAATAAATTTGTTGATTCTGAAACCACTGACTGAGGCATGGAATGAATATAACTTCTTTACATAGTTTAGTTAAATGTCAGTCATGGTTAACCAAATTCTTTGCTCAGTTTTGTTCAAGTTATGATACATACCTCTTTGAAATTTTATTATAAGTTATTCTTGCTAAAATGTCTTCCAACAGTCATCTCTCACGACGTCATCTCTCTCCCTAGAAGGAACTGCGAACTATGTGTTTGGAATAAGTTGGTTAACTAACACCATAGAAACATATCATTGTTTATCACACTTTTATTTTAGGGAGTGTTATATCGTCGCGTTCGATTCTAAGAAGCACTTGACCGTAAAATGTAATTAATAAATTAATAATTAGTAAATAATTAATTAATAAATATAACACTCCCTAAAAACGTCGCGTTTTGGGGGAAATGTCTCGGGAGCCAATAGGGATAACTGACGTTTTTTGGGATCGGCGATACAAATGATGGGGTGACGAAAGTTTTGGATCTAAATATTTTTCACGATGTAGGCGATAGGGTGACGAAATATTTAGGCCTATTTTCTCTTGTGTGATGCGGCTATAATGGCATCAAAATCTTTGATCTACGATATCTCAGTAACGGTGTATTGTAACAAAACAATCCCATACATTTTTTGATCAGTTTTTCGAACTCTAAAGCATAGGTACACTTTCCGTTTTCAATTCGGTGATTTAAGTTTTGGTCACGGGGTTTTGCACACCTTTATTATATTTTTCGTCACCTGTTTTCGATACAGGTTTTGCGTACATAATCTTCGAAGTTAGGCGTGATAAAAATTTTTACCCGGGATACTGGTAAAGGAATGAATACATCTTATTAACGAATGCAAACTTTTTTTCTCCGATAAATATTTGCATTGGAATCAGTAGCGCTCCATCAAAAAAATGTTCAATATCCAGAATGCATTTTCATAGCAAATGTAAAAAAAATGCAGCCCGTTTATTGCAAGCTCTTGATCTGCCACCAGTTATGAGAAAGTAGTTAATTATTTGAATCCAGTCAACTTTGTTATAATCTTAAAAAAGAACATAGTCCCTATGTTTCCGGCAGGCTTAATTTCCTACACATCTGTCGTAAATTTTTCCGTACAAAAAATTTCTATACACCTGCTTTCATTCATAACGGAAGCCATGTTCTTGTTTACCAAGACTGAAGTGGTATTTATAAGGAACAAACATGTGAAATACATAGAGAGCCCACTTGATTGAGTATGGAAGAGGGTTCCATTTATTTCCTGCCCAACTTTCGCATTGATGAGATAAGTAAGAATTGTCATTCTTTAGTGGTGTGTAGCTTCCACAAGCAGTAGGTTTGCTGTTCGATTGTAATGTGAAGTAACTCACTACAGCCTGACCAGTACTGTTGGTGTTTGTCATGATGTCAGTGGTTCGATTCACTGACGACTTGTAACAATAAAGACGTATTTGTTGGAAAGAAGTAATGTCACACAGCTGAAGAAGACCATTAGTAGATAAAGCGAAGTTCTCATTGATTGTCATTCCTATGTTGACTGGATCATCATTCAAGTATGATTGAAAATCTGGAAAATAAGTGTCTGTAGTTTCCGCTTTTGATATCATTGTCCATCCACCTATAAAAGATGGCATTCAACGTTTGTGCATCTCCATCTTAGAGATTTTAAGATTTTTTTCTACAGATGTACATTGCTCTAAGTTTGTTCTACGTAGTCGAACATTCAGTCAATTAATAATTTTCTTGCAATGACATCTGACAACATCATTTAACAACACCTACCTCCATCTGCTTCCATGTCACAATAGACTTTCACCTCTGTATTCTGAATGTTTATCCGATAGTATCCAGAACGGAACTGTTTTGGATATGATGATCTTCGCAAATTCTGACAAGAATGCCGTAGATTTTCCATTAACACGATCTAGTTGATGACATCATTTGTTTTGTCACAAGTGCATTTAAATTCTGGAGGTGCACATTGCTCGACGTAACGACCAACAACACAGGGTTTTTTGATTAAACAGTTTCTAACGAACTGAAAAAAATGACATACTATGAATTGCAGTACTTTAGGCGCAACCCTTACTGCAACTGTTACTGATCTCATGCTTGAAGATATTGACTTATGCAGAAATAATTTGTTTTTCCATTATTCTTTGTAATGTAACTTCAATATGTTTTTATTCACTTAGTTTAACTTACTGACGAAGTTTTGTGGTCACTGGTCTCATAATGAGTACATATGTCGTCTTTTGCAAGGATTGCTTCACCTGTTCCATTCACATGAAGTAAACAAAGGTGTGATAATATGCTGTATGATTTATAAAATTGATGCTGCAAGCACATCAAGCCACAACCAGCTGTGTCCACATTCCTGATAGATACCGATGACGTTTTTGTCAACTTATATTCAGGATGAACTGTCATGTTTATTGCAAGTTTCCAATCGCGAAATCAAAGCCAAAATAGGGACGTGCCGGGTGTGGCACAGAATCAATACTGTTAGGGTTAGGGTTAGAGTTTTTTGTGATAAGCCTAAACATTTCTTTGCATTAACATTAAATTTGAAAAAACATATTCGGACAATTATAGATGGAAAATGTTGAGAGGTCATTCAACTTACTGGTGTTAATTGAAATGTAGTGTCATTTATGTTAAAATGCTTAGGAATATGCTTCAACTGACCAAAAGTATATTGTTTGAAGTGATGTTGCATTTAATGAATAGTAAATAGTTTGAAAGAATAGCTTTATTTATTTATTTATTTACGAATGTTTACCCAGGATAGCCTCTTCAGTTCCGTAAGGTACTGTTATCAATGAGGGTCCTGCGAAGGAGGTCCTAGAGCATTTAAAGCCCCCATTTGGGCTACGGAAGCTGTAATGACAGAAACCGCTCAACTAGACAACCACCCTAGACATCATTCCTACTCTCTTGCTGAGTGCTAAGCAGAGAGGATTGATTCACACTGTTATAGTCGCTGGCATGACTCGGTCGGGGATTGAACCCGCGGCCTCCCGAACAGGAAGCGAGCACTCTATCACAAGGCTACCAGTCTGGTGGTTGTATTTGAAACAAACAAGAAATTAATGAATCAAAATGAAAAACTCTGTTTAATTGACAACCTAATTTATTAATCAACAGATTTCTTGAAATGTTTATTAATGCGCCTTTGTATACTGCGTCTGCTGACTTCTCAGTCAATCTTCATGGAGTCGATGCTTTTAATGCAACGTGAAGTGTTTTGAATGTTACCAAGAACTCCAAACTCCAAATTCCAAACGTTTTCTTTCCAAGCATACCATTCATAATAGCCTTCATGTTAGCCAGCATAAATCATGTCTTTAAATAGCTAGCCTTTTTACCTCTTTTGACATGCTAAACAGCTTTCACATGAGATATAAAAATGTTGCCTAACCAACCTCATCGTTTTCTTAAAATCGTAGAACGCGCACAACAATAATAATTGCTATAATATTTGATGAAGTTATTGTGTCGGTGAGAATGTTTAGTGGATGTAAATTCCTGTTGTTACCAAATCATTGTATATGCATTCTTGTGATTGGAAAACATGTGAAATAAGGTGCTATATTTGTGCAGGAAATAATGTTTTATGGAGACTCTTGAGAATAAACTGGCTTCAAAAAGCAAAAGACAATAAAGCATCGAACAGGTCCACATTTTTTATTCAAATCTTTGAATTTAATGCATACCTTATTGATATAAAATTTGCCGCGTATAAATTTTAGCGCTTTTTCGCGCAAAATTCGAAAAATGCGCCAAATTTTATGCCATTATTACGCACAAATGGTATGTGCGCCAAAATAAGTACGCGCAAAATTGCGATTTTTTTTTCGTCTTAAATCATATACCTTTCTTTCTCAGAGTTAAAAATAATATTTACAAAAGCGATGATAAAATGAAGGTGATAGGAACATTTTTGACCTTTTTGAATAAGTAGTATAATATTTAGTTGTTTATTTTGACTTTGATAGCATCAAGAAAGAGTTGGTATAATGCTAACAAAAATTCTACCTTTCTTGCCATGCGCCAAAATTTATACCATTATTACGCGCTAATGGTATGTGCGCCAAAATTAGTACGCGCGAAATCGTGATGAAAGTAGGGTGCGCCAAAATAAGTCTGCGCCAAATTTTATACCAACAAGGTATTTTGAATATGTCCACTCAATTATTCTCGAAATTTTTTAAAGATTATGCATCCTTTTATTATCTGTCGATTGATAGGGATAAACACAGCGCTATTATATAAGAAATGGATGATTGGATGATTGTTTATCATTTGTTACTTGAATAACGTCTTAAGAAGAGTGGTGGTATGTACCTAATATTAGATATCCCAATATTCTGTTAAAATCTGATTCCACTGCTTCGCTGTGGAATTCATTCCTGCTCTTTTTGTACGTAAGGCGACCCCCACTTTTTTGCAAGTAGAGGTGACTTTTTATTTATTTTATTAGAATTTGTAGATTGCATCAATAGAAATTCAACATTTGATGTGTTAAGAATCAATTTTTGATTACATCAATTACATTATGACCGTTCTATGAAATTTATTGCGAAAAAGGTTGAAGAAGTTGCTGAGAGTTCCATGAACAAAGCTGCTGCTCAGTTGAATCCTGTTGAAAAAATGCGTCCATGGAAAGACGCAAAACCAAAATGAGGCGTTTAACGCCCTCATTTGGGAACGTGTGCCGAAAAATGTGTATGTCTCGCTGACCCAGTTAAAATTTGGAACTTACGATGCATTGGCATATTATAACATGGGCAGGAAAAGTTCCATTGAGATTTTTAAAGCCATTGGAATGAACCCAGGCCGTTTTATGGAAAAACACTGTCAGGTTTTGAATGCAAAGAGACTTTTTAACAAAACCCGTAAAAGTAGTGAACCTGTATGGTGGCCGAGAGCTGCCAAAAACAAAAGCAATGATATTTTTTTCTTCATAGTTTTGTATTTGTAAAAAATCGTATTTCTGGATTTCAAAATTTTTTCTTTTTTTTTCTTTTATTAAAAATTATGTTTTTATCGTTTCTATTTTCAAATTATATTAAATTTGTAACTTTTTGATATGAAAAACAAATAATAAAAAACTTCATAAACCATGTGCATGGCCGAGAACTGCCAACTGCCAAAAACGATATCTACAGCTATGGCTATTAGCACTCATTCGGTTTTTCTCGCTTGGTACGCTACAGTCCGCAAAAAGAAAGGTGTCAGTGTTTAAAGTAAATTTTGATAAGTTATGGCATATGCAAACAGTTGGCAAAACAATGAATCATTAAAAAATGCCCTGGAACAATATGTTTTACGTAATACACAACGTCACGAAATGCTTGATTTCCTGAGAAGGGATTTTCAAGATTATAAATGGAGCATGAGAACTCTTGATCGCAGATACTTCAATATTTATTATACTGATTATAAAGTAACAGCGAATGAAGTAAAAGATGTTGTTAAGGAAGAAATGAAAGGACCAGGTTCATTACTAGGATACAGAGCTTTGCACCAGAAAGTTAGACAGAAATATGGCCTCAGAGTGCCAGGTGATCTGATTCATAATATAATGTATGATGTGAACCCTGAATTGTTGGAAGGGCGTAGGCCTCAAAATAAGAAGAAACTCAGAGATTATTTCACTTCAAAAGGGCCCAACTGGGTTTGGTCATTGGATGGCCATGATAAGCTGATGGGGTATCAAAATTGTACCTTCCCTTTGGCAATTTATGGTTGTATCGATACAGCAAGCCGGAGAATATTATGGCTGAAAGTTTGGAGTACTAATAGTAAACCAGAACAAATTGTAAAATGGTACATTGAATATCTCTTTGAATCCAACTGTGCACCTAATTATTTACGTGTGCACAAGGGTACAGAGACTGGTACCATGGCAACTACTCATGCCTTTCTACAAAGTCAACATATTGATGATCAGTTGGATGATCCAACAGATTCGATAATTTATGGTCCCTCAACCACTAATCAGGTATATAATTTTGCATTTCAATAACCTTTTAAAGCAACCTTCTAGTTATCTTCTTTGCTTTTCAGATAGAACGTTGGTGGAGAGAATTGCACGAAAGATTGGAGAATTTCTTTAAAAAAGGACTTATATGGCTGAAAGACCAAAGACATTATGATCCTTTCAATGAACGAGACAGGTATTTAATATAAATTTATTGCATGATATAGCTTTATACTCAACTTTGCATCACCTACCTGGTACCTGCAAGTTCTCACCTTACCTGAGGTATATTAATTCCTAAATGGAGGTCAAAAAACTGACTGGACTTGATGAAAATAAATAGAAAAAAATGCCAGGTGTCATACTACTTTTTTATCAGTTTAAAAACATCTAATGAGGTATATATTATTATTGTATAATGTACATAGAGCTTGTTGTCTATTTTCTCCATTGGTCTTTTATCTTTGTCTACAAATTAATTATATACTCTGTTTTAGATTAGCTATGATGTATGTTATGATTCCTGTAATCCAAAGAGAACTTGACGAGTTCAAGGATATGATTTGGAACACACATCGTATACGAAAACAAAAAGGGGTTTATCTGCCTGATGGCATACCAGACCACATTTATGCGTTTCCAGAAAAATATGATATGGAAGAATGTGGTAAGCTAACCTTTCATACAGTAAAAAAAAGAAATAAAAGAAAAACTCAATACCCAGGAAAATAAAACCTAATAAGTCTGTAGCAAGTAAACTGTTATATATATTGAAACTGCTGAATTAGGTTATTTTCGAGCTTTAGAAAATAGTTATTGGAAACGTTTTGGAGAGCAGTAATAGATTTGATTTGATTTTTTAAAATCATTTAAAACTAACATGTAAAGAATACAATAACCTATCAATAATGAACAAATCCAACTCAAGATACAGTGTCCAATAGAAGTGACTAAAAACACACTTTGTTATTCTTCTGTATTAAAAGCAATGATGCATCAAAATGACTGGCAAACTGAAGACTTGATATTCTATGTATTTCAGGATTTAAGGTAACTGATGAACAACTGGGAGTTGTAGCAGAGCTTTCTGGCATCTTGAATGCCCCTTCGGATTACTTGGACCCAGAAACAAGAGCGGAGTTCGAAGATGTCATAAAAGAGCCACTAAAAATCCCTTCAAAAGAATATGTAAAATATTATCTCATGCTGAAATATAGTTGAAATATAAACAAATATAAACTGATTTCCTATGAATGTTTTTCCTAATATGAAATAATTGAAGCTGCTTTGGGCTCGACTAACTCTGGTACATGATCCTGTAGGTTCAGTCTTGAGCATATTTCATTGCATGTATGGTTGGTAAAAAAGTTTTTGAGAGCTACATCTGAAAGATTGCCCATACAAAATAACAAAAAGTCACTAGCATCAAAGCTACTGCCAACTGTAGCTATTTCAGGGTCAAACAAATTCCAGCCTGAACCTTGAATACCCACTAGTAGCAAAGTCTTATGGGACTTATAATACGAAAAATGGCATAAAGCCTCAGCCATATTGCGCCCATCTTTGTCGTAATCAAAATTTACCACTCCATCATTGTTGATATATTTACAAAAGGTTCCTGGAACGTATTTTTCAATAGTTACTACCTCTCCTGTTGATTCAATTTCCCCATATGAAATATTGATATACTTAAATGTTTCTCCCTCATATTTCTTCTCGAAAAGTGCATCTTTTAACTGATTTGCAAAATTAGCAGCTAATTGATGTAACTGGACAGATTTTCTTGCATGTGTATGAGGAGTTTCTTTAATTTCCTCTAAACTGTTTAACGTCTCTTGGGTATACTTTTTGATGACATAGACTGTATTATCAAATGGGACAAGTTGAGCTTTGTATGCACTGCGAAATCCACCAGATGAAAATGCTGTTTCATTTATATCCCATTTCATTGATTTAGGCTGCGACCAAAGCATAGTAGCAATGTCGAATTCACTAACTTTAATGGCTGTAAAAGGTTTTTCGAATTCCACAATGGGTTTCGCCAATTTTAAAATTGAAGAAACACTAAGACTTTTCGCTGGTTTTGTAACCTTTTTGGACATTAAAATTGTTGGTGTTTTAATGTTAAGTGCCAATGGAAGACTGGAAGTAGATTTTGCAATCACGGTGGACACTGATGGGCATGTTAATGATTCTTCATCTGACGAGTAGTTGTTGCATTTACTATCTTTTGATTTTATGAACCTCATGTGGATTAAATTGAAATTTTTCAAATGCGACATTTTAGAACAAGAAGGACCCCTTTCTGAAGCTAATATGTCACATTCCATGCCTATTGGAATCCTTCCTTTAAAATGATTCTTGCATGATTTTTGATGCTCTCAATGCAGACCTCCTTTCCATGGAATTCAACAAATTCTTGTGGTCCCAATCGCACATATTTTTTTGAAGTTCCAGTCGGTTCTGTTGCCAACAGCTGCGTTGTAAACTCTTTAGCTGATAATATGGATTCTCCAGTAGAAGGAGTCGAAGTGATTTCGCGTTTTCTTTTATTACCGTTTGGTACTGCCTTCCTTTTTTCTTTTATTTCTTTTGCCAATTGCTGCCATGTGCGTTTCTCTGCCATCTTTGTTTCTTCGCCTGAACGAAACTAATTTCTCACAAACTGCTATTTACCATCACTCAAAACCACGAAATTGGCAGTTCTAGGCCGTTACGTTCCTTTTATTTTGTTTTACATATTTTTGTTATTATTTTAAATTTCGTTTTATTTCAAAATGAATGAACATATAATTTTAAATTGAAAAATTTAATTAAAATAATGAAATGCATTAAAATTAAAATTTTTTGATAAATCAAGAAAAAAAAAAGAAATTATACATGTTATTGACATTTTTTGTTTTGGCAGCTCTCGGCCACCATAAACCTGTACGCAAGAGGCGTAAAATTCTGCGGGGACATAAAAAAACTAAGCAAGACTCAAATGAGTTGACTGAAGGTGTCACATATGAAGCTGGAGAATTTGTTTGATTTATATTTTTCTATTGTTGACTTTATTTGATGGTTTATACCTTTTTTATTGTTAGTTATAACTTTAAAGGCTTTTTTCTCAAAATGTGATTTTTCAAACTCCCGGCGCAAATATCTCAGGAACCGCTTGAGCTTTTTCTTTCAAATTTTCAGCAAATTTCCACTACAGAGAGTGCTTTGCAATAAACTTTTAAAACTTGAAATAAGGTTTATGATTTTTGCATATTATGGCATCGCAATTTCAAAATAATCCCTTTTTAGGAGTTTGGAATGTCAATGTCTGCCATTTTGAATTGAAAAAATTTGTTCAAATTTTTTTTGGTTTATTGTATAGCCCCACCTATTAATATTTATTTTACCAATTTTCAACTTAGAACTATGTCTAGTTTTTATTATTTTTCTGCCGGTGTAACGGTCCGGTTTGATCAAAAAAAGGCATATTTTCCATGTTACCATGGCAACGAAAATTTTTTTTTTTCATTTTTCCGCCCATTTTGAAATATCTTCACCCAACAAGTTTTTTGGAGCAAAAAATTCCAATGAAATATCAATTTTTTAATTTAGGGGGTAATACCACCTTAAAAGCCAACAGTTTCAAAAAAAATTTTTGACCTCCGTTCTCCTTCAATGCAACTGGTACAAGTCCTGTGCCCTCTTTTAGTTTGAAGCGAGGGTAGCAAGATGATGTCAAATAAACAGACAAAGAAGCATCCTTCCCACTTTATGAAACATTTCACAATAACACATCTAACAGAAAGATAATTGTTTAGAAACCATATATGACGTGCCTATTAACATAACAGAACTGGCGAATAAACACCCCAGTTTCACAGTAGATGATATACAACAAGAACAAATTGGTGGATCAATGCACTTCATCATAAACCCAATTAGGGATATGAAAAACACAAGAGGTAATATTAAAAATTCAGACTTTGTTAGCATATGGGACTTCGAGCGGAATATTTGAGATAGTGAAGAAATTGCCATGCAGATCTTTAGATCATTAAAATAATATACAAACAAAAGCTACAGTAGAAAAGATTCAGTGTTTCATGCATGTTCAGAATGTGGTCACAAGGCTGCCATGATGCCTACTCCAGTTAAAATTGTTGGTCTCGAAGAAGAATTGTTAAGTGTTTCAAACGATCAATGATGTAACTTTGAAGTAATAGATTTAATATTTGCATTCTATTTTGTTCATTTCTCATATGAAGGAACTTTCGTCCTATCAGATGTATTTTGTTACCTTTGGTTTATTTTGTTTGTTTATTGATTTTGTTGCTAAAAGTGAGAATATCTTCTTTTTTTAAAAATAACATTGATTTCATTTGACCATTCTTTCTCCAGAATCATAGAAGTATGATCCATTTCTATCTATTTGAGCTTTTCAGGCAAGCTTCATTACTGGCCACGTGGAATAAATATTAGTTCTCTCAGAGATATGTAAAAAAGAAAGATAAACAAATCACTGTTTCTCGTAAAAGCTATCCGTGTCCCTTTTTCTGGTGTGAGTATTGTTTCGCGCGAATATTTTAAACATATAACAAGAGCCAGATGGCGCAAAACGGTAGCAGCAAGTTTACTTTTCACGCAAATGCTTTCGAAATTTTACTTTAAGTACTAAAAACTTCTTTACTGGATGTTTTCTAAGATATCTCACTGGTGGAAAACAGGCATTAACGATAAATTCGATGAAAATGATTAATTAGTGTAAATAGGGTCTAACCAAAAACACCAGAAACAATTTATTTAAAGACAAAAGAATTATACATGTGTGAGCTGTGTGTTTTTTTTATAAGAAATTTTTTCGTAAGAGCTTATGTAGAAAAAAAAAAGTTTGTTTATAATAATAATAATTTCTGACGAAACCAAAATTGAATTCCAACAAATAAACTGCCTTTTTGAACTAGATCTTTGAAAACTTTAATAAACAAACATAGTGTAATAGCTAACAAACCAAACGAGGTAATAAGAAATTTTGAACTAATAAGCTTTACTAACAAGAAAAGCAGCATATCAAGTATATATTTTCAGTTAGCGTAATGAACTAAAAGTCCCATTTTTATGTACGCCTATTTGATTAGAATTCGAATGAATTCTAATTTCGTGGATTAAGTTATAAAATATCAGGTTATGTACTTTTAAAATAAAAGGTAATCTACTTTTAAATGTTCGATATGAAAAAGCTTCCAAATTACGAAGGCTGCGTTCCTTCATTAGAATTTACATTGCGTTTTTGATAGAGTCCCGCAGACTCTAAATCGCAGACTAATTGCCATTTCGGCCGGAGGAGGAGTAGTAGTAGTAGTAGTAGTAGTAGTAGTAGTCCACGGGTGTTTTAATACGGTATTCGCTTTCGCTGCTACCGTAATTAATTCTAATTGTTAAAATTCTGAATGTTCATTGGTTGAAAATTAAAATTATACTAATATTCATTGCATAATTTTCAAAATTTTTCCTAGTTGCGCGTATTTCAATATTTCACAAAGCTTTCGTTCACCGAGCATGCCGAACTATAAACGAGTACATTAATTATGAAGAATATTTCATTTGTAAACACCGAATTTTAGGTCTAACTTTTCTCAAAATATCTCGTTTTAAAACGAATGTTGAATAATCTTAATGAAATAAACTGGTAAATAAAAGCATACCTTACGTGTTATTAGCCAGACTTGCATCAGACTTCTGTACTTTTTTTGAAAAATTGATTTTAATGAGAGTCACTTATTTTTACGAGAAAATTTACCAGCATATGACTTTTTGTTTATTTCATTTTCTAAAATGATAATCTTTTTTACAAACATTAAGAAAAATGAAGAGTATATGTGTGAGAACAAGAATCGTCTGTAAAATATCGAAATCTCTCAGGAGAATTTACATGAAAGACAAATCAGAAACAACATAAATTGTCGGCAACATTCGTTATATCTTAATCTTTCTAAAATTTAATTATTCTCAAAAAAAGAGTCTGGATCTGGGGACACGGATGGCGTTGAATAGAAGCGCGAAACAAAAAGATTAATGATAAGCTGTCAATCAAGTTCGAACGAGTTGTTTATCTTTCTATTTTACATATTTGTATATATATATATATAATATATAAATCTCACCAAGACGTATTTCAGAGCGTCCCCCTTATTGGCTTTCGTAGAGGAAAAAGTCTTAAAGACTTATTAGTTCGTGCTAAGGTTCCACAACAGAAACCTGAATTAGGAAAATGTAACGGATGCTCTGGAAAACGTTGTGGTGTTTGCCCATTCATAAAAAACACCACGGAATTTGCAAGTAGGGACGGGCGAAAGTATAAAATCAGGAATTTTCAACTGAACTGTAACTCGGAAAATGTGGTATATTTACTTAATTGTAAAGCATGTGGTGTTCAATATGTTGGCAGCTCCACTACAAAATTTAGATTACGATTTAATAACTACAAATCCTGTAATAATCGTCATACTGTCAAAACTGTTCCCCAACAGTCACTACATAATCATTTTGACCAGGTGGGTCACAAAGGTTTTTTGGATTGGGAATTTACGTTAATTGATCAAGGGTCAGATGAAACGTCTGTACGAAAGAAAGAACAGTTTTGGCAGTATAAACTGAATACTTTCCTACCAAACGGATTTAATGATTATGAGGTATATATTACGTAGTTTTGAATGGTAGTGTGTTTCTTTTCTATATTTCTTTCTCTCTATATATTATCTATTCTCTCATACATGTAGTAGGTTGAACCATCTTTGCAATGTCTTAACTGACATTGGCCACTTGTCAAAGCGCTTGCGTTAGTAGCCTGTGGCTGTTTAGAAAGATAGCATGTCTACTTTCTTTTCACCTGGATCGGATCCCTTCTCACATGTATCGTAACGTTTTATGTTTGTTTGTCTAGTCGTCTACCATCATCTTGAGTAACAGAAGGAGGTGATGGTTGTTATATGTTCGTATTAGTGAATCTGTCAGAACCTTCCTCATATTTTTAAAAGAAACTTGTTTTATCAGTTTTACTGTATATATGTATATTATTGGTTTTAATATTTTTAATCTTTTAAACAATGTAAGGAATATTTTAAATTATATATAAAAACCGGGTGCCAACGTTGAAAGTTTAGTTTACAGAAACCATGCCACATCCAATCTCGACAATGCTTTTATTTATTTATTTTTTAATTACTTTTCGCGCTCTTTTTAAGTATTTAAACGCCCTTCTATGAACTTTGTACCATTCGAACCTGATGAAGTCACGTAAGATGACGAAATATAGTTAACCAAACAAGCTGTTGTTTTTATTGTTTTTATACCTATCCAGCTTTTAACCTTTTAGTGTAGATATATATATATATATATATATATATAAACAAATGTCCAGTGTGTGTGTTGTGTTTGAATTATATACATATGAACAGTTAAAAACACATGTCTTCACGAATTTTCGATATCTTACATATCTTTATCAAGTCTTGATAAAGATATGTAAGATATCGAAAATTCGTGAAGACATGTGTTTTTAACTGTTCATATGTATATATATATATATATATATATATATATATATTTTATTTGGTATTGTTTTGCGTGGCTAGCCTCACTCAGTTGCTATTGCATCTGCTTTCCAGGAGTGGCCACGGCTTAGGTTGGAGGCCCCGAAGTATTTGACACTCTCACGAGTGACACAAACCCAACCAATACCCTGTGCTCTTCTGAATGACCTCCTGCGACACCCGATGTATCATCTACGCAATGGGTCGACCCGGTGCTATGGCACATTCACTTGCGCATGGTGAATCGCCGCTAAGGGGAATTGAACCTCGATCTATCGCATGAATTACGAGAGTGATAACCACTATAGCTACTACGGCGCCAAAATAAGATGCATAATACGGAATTGGAATCGTTCGCTCAAACAGATTTCTGGAACGTTTTTTGAATTCTGCAGGAGCAATACGTCTCAATGAATTTGAGACCCGCCTTTGAGAATTGACTCCAACTGTAGCACCAACAGCAGCCCTGACCATAGAAATATAAAAAGAGAAAGAATCACAACACTTTTAGATCTTTTGAAACAACCGCGTCCTTTTCGCAGGTATCGTAATTGTTTCACTGATATAATTTGCATATTTAATGAAGTTTCGATTGTTTTATACTAACAATAAGTAGAGTTTCTCATTGGTTATTTGAAATTTAAAATTTCAATTTTAGAATGAATTAAACAAAATATGCATAAAATTCAAAACATAGTTGGACGATCTTTTGTCCTTAAGACCAAACACTACGATATTATAAACTAACTTTATGTGCCACATAAACCCCTATATCTAGTTAAAGCCATCGTCCTGATCAAAGAAATTCAGTACACCGTAAGATAAATGATCATTGAACTCACATTTAATCAGGATTCAGTGAACCTAAAGTGGTTATTAAAATAACTGTTGTAGAAGTTGCATGTTGTGTTTTCGTTATAAAAATGGTGTCTTGCATGTTTCTCTTCTTTTTTATCTACTGAGTAAGTTTGAATTGATAAGCTTTTAACTCGATTGCCTTCCACTTATCTGTGATTAAGGGGGTATTAGCCTCAAAATATTATCTCCAACAATATTGTCCATATAATAATGATTATTGGATAAATTGATCATAAATCAAACACCATTTCCAAAAATGAAAAAAATTTAATCGGTTGCTATGGTTACCGGGTTGCTTAGCGACAACTAAAATTTTGGTATGTTTACACCGCCAAGAAAATCTGGCTAACCGTTACTGCGAAATGTCTGAAATTTTGAGGAGTAATAGCAATTACAACATTGTACAAAATGAGCGAAACAAATTTTTGAGTACCCTCTTTAAAAATGCATCCGCCATTTTGGAAAACTATGCTCAAAAATTTCATTTATTTTGCAAATTTACCAGGAAATATAACATATATTGTTATATAAAATAAAATTCTGTTTCGCTCATTTTGTAGTATTTAATGAGAAGAGTAAATACTGAAAATTTCATCGAAATCCGTCAAACGGTTTTTCAGATATTCTCGGCGGCGTCTTGAAAAATGCGATATTGCGAAAATTACGGAAAACGACAACAAAAAGTTTAAAAATGTAAATATTGATCAAAACTCTACTTCTTTGACATGAAAACCTCAAAAAAATATATAAATATACTGAGATAAGTTTAAACAGCTAAAATCCACCAGCTTCATAAAGTTTTCCTTCAGATTGTTCATGACAGTCTTGGGTATGGTAACGCTTTCCACGGATCATTTTGCGGCGTAATTTGACATGTTCAGAGTTTTTGTACTCTGCCTCCTATTCAAATCGTTACAACCTTTCAATGTATACAGACCAGGAATCATGTTCAACTTTTCATATAACAACACACTTGCTTTTCGACCAATATTGAAATTACTAATCGCATCATTTACGCCAAACCGCAGGTGTTTCAATGAGATATAAGTCGACTTCGGTAAACGTTCCCAAATCATAGCATTGAAACTCTCATTTTGATTCTGGGTTTTTCCATGGAGACATTTTTGCATCATTTCATCAGATGTCAATTCTGCATACATCGGTTTCAGTTTCAAGATGATATCCATTGGTAGACCTGGCCCGGGTGTGTAAGTTTTTGTGTTGTTGGCGACATCTCTGTTGTATCGACACCAACTGTTTTTACCCGTTGGACAATGAGGGTAATGCAGATTGTTTTCTTTTGAAGAAGCAACATGAAATAAACTAGCTCTTGTTGCTGATTGCATTGCTTTTAGATTATTTGCATTTTGTCGTAATGCAACCCCAAAATAGTTTTGCAAGCGATCAATTGTTGCGTTAGTCAACCGACCTTTACCGCCAAGACCTTTTACCGTTTTTTTTAATTTGCGACATCGTGTACCGATTCGTTTTTGGTAGTGCCCAACACATTCAAGTTTGTTTACAGTAATACCATGATATGTTTCCTTAACGTTTGCATAACTTTTACTATCTCCGTCACCCAAGAATTCAGTATAACGCATGTTATGTCGTTGCAATGACCGATTAAAAATACGTTTCGCGCCTTCCATTTCCATTCCCGGTGCTGAACCACTATAATTGAAACTGCATAAATGTGTATTTCTCCAAGACGCATATGCCTCTGGATCAGAGTTTTTCAAATGTTCTTTCTTGCAGCATGCTTTACATATTTTACTCATCGGCTCGACATCTATAACCTTCTCGGTATCAACAGAAAGAGCCGCGACAACACCATTATTCGAAGAAAAACCACGGCGCTGCCAAGTACCATCTACAGAAACAGCGATGTCAACCGGTTCATCAGGGTTATTTTTCAATTTTGTTTCTCGTATAGACAATGCAGCTTCAGTCATTGTATTACTTGCAATATCAGATGCAGCAACTGACATTTTGTTCACTATCTTGTCATACGTACTTACTGCCATAGGTTTCGGCATATTCATTAATGATGTAAATTTTTCAATGCCGGAGTGACCCTGTCCTATTGATCTCATAGCATACACCATCCTTCTATTAACATCATATCCATTTCCACTTTTATTTGAAGAATAAAACTCTCTAACGTAGCCACACGAACAGTTTAAAGGCCGACCTCCACTCAACAAATTTTGTACGCGCGGGCGGACGACAATTCAATACGCATGCGTGCAAGCACACGCTGCGAACACATTTCGTTCGCAAGTAAGTAGACCAGTGGTCTACTACCAAACGACAGCGTACGTTCGCAGAAAATAAATGATGTAATCAAAACAATTAAAACTAATCAAATGCTGCTAAACATTTTAACTGTAGTATTGTAGTAGTATTATTTTCTTCTTTTCAGTTTGACAGTCATGTTTGCTATTATTTTTTATAATCTAAGGATTATTTGCAGATATTCAATATCCACTCACGCTGGTGCATACACCGGCTTCGTTCGTCCGCGCGTACAATATTTGTTGAGTGGAGGCCGGCCTTAAAACTAGCATTGAAGAGAAGCCTTTCTTTTGTTTACTCTTTTCAGTCAACAACAAATGTTTTTTGTAACAGTGAGGGCAGCCTAGCTCCTTGAAAATGTTAGACAACACCTCAGTATCAATAAGTCTATATCCAGTAATTACTTTACTTGAAGATATCGACTGTTTCTTAGAATGCTCACCATTTTGATTTACGGAAAATGTTTCTTAATTATTTACATCATCCAACTCCTTATTTACACCAATTTCAGTACTATTTACAATATTTACACCATCATCCTTCTTCTTACAAAAGCCCTTTCGCTTCTTAAAATACTTTGTAGACTGTTTGACCCTGTCATAACTTCCCATTTTCCAACTATTCTTCAAGTAAAGAGATGTATATTCACAGTCAGTTCAGTAAAAGTATCTGCTTCAAAATAACGAGGCAAAACGTTTTTCACGGATGTCTTTGCCTCGATTGTTCGAATTAAGCAAAATTTAAGGCCTTGTACACACCAGCCAACTTTTTTTTCTCCTGGATTAGGACTAATTTTGACTGTTTTTCAGGGGGAAAAGGTGTTGCTAAGGGCGTTGCTAAGCATCTTGGAACATTATCAGGTATTTTAAAATGAAATTTTGGGCAATTTATAAGATAATAGCAGTCCCAAAAACCTTCTCATCGTATTCCCCATACATCAAAATACTTGAAAAGGCACTTTTTAAATTTTTGAAAAATTTCAGATTTTTGAGGCTAATACCCCCTTAACTTAAGCCTATCAAGACTTCGTATAATGGTGGAAAATCATAAATAAATTGGCAGTAAAAACCTCTGATTTCTCGTTAATTGTTGGTAAAATTCTCGTGTTATTAATTATGTGTTTTTTTGCGCGCCAAAAGAACTTGTACCGAGGACGCGGTTCTAACCGATTGTTAGAAAAGAACAATAGAAAATTGAATAGAGCAGCTGAATGTTGTGATTCTTTCTCTTTTCGTATTTCTATGCCCTGACACTGCCCTGCATTAACGATCTCCCATATCCATGACCTCCTATATCCATGACCTTACATAGTGATAAAATCTCCCACAAGAATGTCAAGCTCTGTATCTGTTATCGTAGTTATATTGTGATTCCTGCAATATCTCCGGATGCTTCTTTCGCTGAAGCTTCTAGCATTTTGGAAAATGATTTCGAGTAATATTGGCAATGTCTAAATGGCTCATTCCAGTTGCATTATTTCTTTTATTACATCAACATGAACAAGTGATTCCAATGATAATGAAAAATAAGAAAGCCGATTTGAAAAAAAATCTGAATCAAAAATAGTTAGAGAAAATCATATTCATAAATTCCGCATAAAAATCTTTAAAAAAGAATAGATATCTGGAAGCTGAAAAAAATCTGCCTATAATTTTTAGGTAATCTGGTGACAAGGTTTGGACTTAAAATACATAAATACTTTGAAATACTTTTGAAACTTACTTTGAAACAGTATTTTAGTCCTTGTAAACCCCATCATGACTAATTTCTCCTAAGTGCTAAAGCTACACACGATAGCGCATGTCTATTTCATTTTCCCAAAGGGCCCCATATTTCCACAGAATTGCCTGTACGGTGCTTTTCTATAATTATTGGTCAGCGCCGCAAGGTAGCTGATCTTTCATTTCCCCGTGTCTGTCAGTCAGTCCGTCCGTACATAAATAGCTGTTGATATCATAATGGAGATGATTCTATGATTGAAGATTGTTCAAGTACCAAAAAGTCTTTGCATGATCTGACACATTCTTATCCAGAAAATATCATTTTTTCATATCTAAATATAAATTCTGTACGAAATAAGTTGAGAGATCTGGAAATGCTTCTAAGCGGTACTATTGATGTGTTGACTATAGCTGAAACTAAATTAGACTCCTTTCTTTCCAACTCAGCAATTTCTAATGGAAGGTTACAAAACGCCATTTAGATTAGATATCACCAACAAATCTGGGGGTGTCCTGATTTATGTAAGCTCTCATATCCCAGCACGTCAATTATATCGTTTTGAAATTCACCAGAACTTTCAAATTATATGTTTAGAGATAAGTCTATATAACAAGAAATGGTTTTTGCTCAGTTTTTATAGAAATCCAAAATCAAATCTACAATTTTATTTAGATAAATTATCCGATGTGCTTGATTTTTATTGTATAACTTATGATAACATTCTTATAATGGGTGATCTAAATGCTGAACCTTCATGCCCAATTGTTGAAAACTCTTTACAATCACATGATCTGTTCTGTCACATGGATCAAAAGACCTGCTGGAAGTCAGTAGATGGATCTTGCATAGATCTTATTCTTTCAAATCGAAAACACTCTTTTCAGCATACTGGGGTTTTTGAAACTGGCATTAGTGATCATCACTCTTTAGTTTACACGATGCTTAAAGCAAAATTTGTTAAATATAAAGCCAATGAAATAATTTATCGTGATTATAAAGAATTATAAAGATCATTTTTTATTAGACTTAAATTATCATTTACAGAATAGCTGTATTCGATCTTGAAATTATTTTCTGTGAAGTACTGGACCATCATGCTCCTTTCAAGACAAGGTTTTTGAGAGCGAATAATAAGCCACATATGTCCAAAAAACTCAGAAAAGCCATTATGACTCGATCAAGGCTCAAAAATAGGGCTAGCAAGACCAAATCTCCGATAGAGATGGCAAATTATCGGCGCCAAAGAAACTTTGTTGTGAATCTAAATAGACAGGCAAAAAAGGCTTACATCTCCTCAGTAGGCCCAAATGAATGCAGCAATTTCTGGGATACCTTTAAACCATTTTTCTCAGATAAAGGGCATACTAACAATGTAGAAATTCAACTGCTTGAGGACAATAACCTTATTACAAACGAGGAGGATGTTGCAAGTCTTTTTAACAAATACTTCAATACTGTAACTAATCAACTAAATATTCCATCATGGCCTTTTCAATCCATAAGTATGGATCCTATAGAAACTATTGTTAAAAACTATATATACCATCCAAGTATTATAACAATTAAACAGAAATTTTCCCATTTGCATTTTGACTTTCAACCTGCCGAACAGGACACTGTATCCAAAATCATAACATCTTTAAATAAGTGCAAAGCTGTTGGAGGTAAAATTCCTGTTAAAATGCTTCAGCTGAGCGTTGATCTCTGTGCTCCTATTTTAGCTTCCTGCTTCAATCAAGCCATTATAGATTCTGAGTTTCCAGCAGAGCTTAAACTTGCTGACATTATTCCTTGTCCAAAAAAAAGGTGATATGCAGGATAAAGCTAACTACAGACCCATTAGTCTTTTGCCACCTGTTTCAAAGATATTTGAGAAAATCCTAGCGGCTCAAATGGCACCTTTTCTTGATAAAATTTTTTCTAAATTTCTATGTGGTTTTAGGAAAGGACATAGTACACAACATGCTCTCCTCAATATGCTTAGGAAGTGGCAAGTTTGTATTGCCAATAAAGGTAAAGTAGGCGCCATACTTATGGATTTGTCAAAGGCGTTTGATTGTCTGTCACATGAACTTTTAATTGCTAAACTAGAAGCTTAAGGCTTCGGAAGAAATAGCCTTAAATTTCTACTTAGCTATCTTTGTAACCGCAAACAGCGTGTTCGGATTCGGAATATTTTCAGTGAATGGCTTGAATTAAACCTGGGAGTGCCGCAAGGCTCCGTCTTAGGACCTATTTTATTCAATATATTTCTTATCGATTTATTTTTCATATTTGATGAAAATGATATTTGCAACTTTGCTGATGATAACAGCCTATATGTGTGTGGACCTTCTTTAGACTTTGTCATCAATTCCCTTCAAGGTAGTTCAATTAAAATTCTGAAATGGTTCAATCAAAACTCTTTGATTGCCAATCCAGCAAAGTTTCAAGTCATTTTTCCCGGTAGTCCAAATTTGAACATAGAATTAAATTTGAATGGTCGTATATTAAATGGTTCTAGTATTGTAAAGCTTTTAGGTATTTCTATAGACGATAAGCTCTCTTTTTTACCTCACATTAAAGGGTTGACGCAGAATGCAAATAACAAAATCAAAGCGCTTATGAGATTGAGTACCTTTTTAAATCAATCAAAACGTGACATTTTATTTCACACATTCATTGCATCTATATTTAACTACTGTCCTTTGATTTGGATGTTTTGTAACAAACAAGCAAACTCCTTGTTGATACGATCTCATCATAAAGAGCTAAGAGCTAGGTTTCTGGATTTTTCAAGTCCCTATGAAGATCTCCTACTGCGAGGAAAAACGACATCCATACACGTTCGAAATCTCAAGCTTATGCTTGAAGAAGTCTTTAAATCTTTTCATGGGCTTGGTCCTCCTATTCTGAATGATATATTTAAAGTTAAAAACCTATCTTACTCTTTGCGGGCCGGTTTACTATTTGAACTTCCGATTTTCAAAGCGAATGTCAACACTTTTGAATTTCGTGCAATATTGGCATGGAATCATCTTCCAGCGTCAATCAAAGCCTCAGAGTCAATCAAGGAGTTCAAGCAAAATTTGCAGCTAGCTGATATCTATTGTCGCTGCAAACTTTGCTCCTAGTGTTTTTAATTTGTTTTCTTTTGTATTGTTTTTATTTTGCGTTTTATTTGTTGGAATGAATTAGTTATTTGTAACTATATCTTTTACGAATCCAACAGAAAATAAAGTATAAATAAATAAATAAAAATAAAATGTGTGTAATGTTGCAGGTCTTTACGCCCCAGTTAGACGCCCGTTGTTGCTAACTTTAAATTTTTCAGTTCGAAATCAGAAAGTATAAAGCACAATGTTGATTTTTGGAAAATATATCACTTGTGTGTGACGAAGTAAATATATTACAATACAAAAAAAGTTCTCTTCATTCGAATAAATGAATAAATTATTTTGTTTTAATGCGCCCTCTCCGCGCCCTTTATTTGAACAGAAGTGCATTCTGTAAGTGAAACGCTGCTAAAACCTATCAACAAGAACCAAGACAAGAAGTACATTACTTTGGTTCCTCTAAACGATCAAATTAGGCTTTACATGCGATAACAACAACTTATATGGAAGTGTAATTGAATCAAGACATGAACAGCCACGTATCCTAATTGGATGGGATAGAAATTCTGGAAGAAAAAGTCAGGCAAGTTGCATAGATTATTTATCTGATGCCACTCAAATTAATGTTTTCTTTTTCTCCAAAACATTATATATATTTAAGGATAAGATGTTAGCTTACATACCTTAAGGGAAGACAAGGTGATTCTTACTGAATTATTCTATTCATAGTCACAAGAAAAAGCTTGGAAAATATACATATTTTCTAGCTGAGCTGAATTATATTTCCTTTTAGCTATCTGTTTGTAAAAATTTTTTGCTTATATGTGACGGTTTGAAGGAAAATCATAACAAGTGATAATTTCTGATAAATTTATCAGTAAATTATATACTGATTAGAAAACAATAGATTTAATCAGTAATTCGTTCGATTTATCAGTGATTCGTTCGATGAATCACTATTACTGATAAAATAATCGGTAAATACTGATAAATAATCAGTAATACTGATTCATCGAACGAATTACTGATAAATCGAACGAATTACTGATTATTTACCAGTATTACTGATTATTACTGATAAATTTCTGATAAATTATCAATTAATTTATCAGTAATATCACTTGTTATGATTTTCCCTCAAACCGTCACATACCGTCTATGTGTCTAATTACGGACAGCCTTCGTACTTACGGACATCGAAAAAACATAATTCCAACCGTCTGTAAATTAAAAGCACGGCACATCCCGTACTGTCAACCAAACTGTAATAAAACAAACTTCAGGGATAATTAAATTTATTTGCACGCTAGAAAATTACCAATATGCCATTTAGAATTATTTTTCCAAACTTTAAAGATTAAAAATAGACTGCGCTCTCTTGAGAATCATGCGTGTTTTTATGAGCTCCGTGTGTACAATGGTAGCCATATTTACGGATAAAAAATAATAATGGCCACCTCCGTCATGAAATATCGACAGGTCGAAAATTTAAGTTTTAAAATGAATTAAGGAATGAAAATGTTTTTAGATCATGCTTTTAGAAAGTTAATTATCATAACACAAGTCAAATAAATAAAGTTTTTGTACGTCAATCACAGTGGGGGAGGACACTTTTTACTGAGTATTGAAATATAGGCCATTATGACTTTCACGGTCCATTATTCTGTTGCTGCTAATTGCTCTTTATTGGATTGCTCTGTTTCATAAAACATTTTATTCAGTTATACGTGGTGAACTTGGCAAGAGTGCATGTCTATTTTCGTGAAAAGAATGTTTGTTTACATTTTGTGTCCGTAATTACGAAGGTTGTCCGTAATTAGACACATAGACGGTATTAATTATATTTGAACCAAAATAAAAGGGCGCTATTTCCTTTTCGCACCCCCTATTTTTTCCCTGGAAACCGTTCTACACAACACAAGAAACATAATAAATAGTCAAAAAAGATCACATTTCTTTACAATTCATGAAAAAGATGATAATTTTGATACCTAATTTTCTCAAAGAAATGAATGTCTCAGAAAGAAAGATTATTTATAAAAACACTGCCGATCGCTTATTCCGCTCTTTTGATTTTGCAGCACTCTCCGTCCAGGATATTTTAGGATCAGGGTTAGGGTTAGGGCTAGGACTAGAGTTATTTTAATCTCTGTGCTGAAGGGCCAACTAAAAGGAAATAGTGCCAATAAAAGATCATCGAAATTGCTGAAATCAGATACCTACTTCTTCTTACATATACTTATATTCCTCTTTTGAATTTGCTCCCTTAATGATTTGTCAACAACCCTGTCTCTCTACGATATCTTTCCATTTAGTTCGTAAATTAATGCTATAGTCTTCGTCTCCACGTGGAACACGAAATATAGCGATCCCTTGCGTAGACCTTGAGCTAGAACAACCAAATATTGAGCAATTAGCTCCGGATATGCTAACATATTAAGAATATGCGGCCCGCATCGGCCCTATTTCCAGACTATTCTTTTTCTTGTGACTATGTTCTATTTCATTGTGTTCTTGTACTGTTACACAATTTTGTAGCTTGAAGTTTTAAATGAACAAAAATTTACCAAAAGACCTTTTGAAATGGCACAAGTTTAGCAAGTTTTGACATTTCTGTTGTCATCATTATTAGTAAAATTAAATTAATTATTAGTAAAATTAAATTACAAGCTGAATCGTAAGTATATATAAAAACAATTAGTAATATTAATTAATTAATTTAATTAAAATTAGTAATAGCCTAAAAATTTCATGTTATATATAAGGTTAAATATGCTAAAAGTTAAACATAAAAACAAAAACAAAAACAATTATACAATATACTACCTTATACCTACTTATTAATGCTGGAGAATTTCTTGCAGCACTATTAATTACTGTTTATATTTGGAATTTTTGTCATGAAATTGCAAAACATTTCCTCCTAAAGCTTTTTCTCATTCTTAAAGCAAATGTTTTTCCAAATTGAACACGTAAAGGGGAAGTGGATTGCATTGCAGACTACAAAATGATGAAATATATGAAAATAATGAACCACGGAACAAGAAGACAATATTTTACTTTTCAATCTATCTCTATTACCAGGGTCTAATCTAAAAAGGCAGGGCAGCGTCCGGCGGAAGGGAAAAGGGCACATTATGAACATCCAAGGGGCACTTTTTAGGAAAAGGGCAACCTGAGCTTTATTTCGCTTAGGTGGGTTAAACTTGTGACCCCCTTATACAAGAGTGATTTACGAAGTTTTTTAAGTGAAATAAATTTTGAAAAAAACAAAAATCCGATCAACGGATCAAATATTGGCCTAGATTAGACCCTGATTACATCATTATTATCACTATTATACATTCAGAACTTTCTTTTCTATCTTGTACAGGTAGAAAATGAAGGAGATTCTTCAGATTCTATATGTAGATAGGAATATTTTTGTTATTCTAGATAATGAAAATGATGATGAGTAAAGGATGAAAAAAACTTTTTAAAATTTTTAAATTTGTGAATCGCACAAGTTTGTCCCACAAATTCTGACATTTTTTGCAAATTCACAAAAATTAATTCTGCAAATCATGATTTTCTTGAGGTTCAATTTACAAAATTTTACGAATAAGGTAACATATTTTACTTGCCTATTTAAATCAGGGTTAATCCAACCTATATACAAACCTTCCTTTAATTTGGCATATGCCCAAACCACATATTTAGTCGTTGTCACTTTCTGCATTTTTGTGCCATTATGAAAAATATTTGAAAATCAGACAAAATACATACAAATTATTTCAGATTTTTGTTTTAACCAGAGAAAAAGAAAAACTTCTTTGAACTGAATTTTACCTTTATAGGAGTGATAAATTTAGTTTTATTGCCACCATGAAATAGAAATTCAGTAACTATTTTCCCTTCAGGTATAATTCAAAACTTCAAAATTATGATGTTGTAATTCTATTTTCTATAAGGCCTGAATTTTGTGAAATGGGATTAGTTAGAATTAATTTGTGCGTTGTGCAATTATACATGACTTTTTACACTTTTATTTTTAGTAATCAGCAACTGCCTGGCAGTAGATCTTCATTTGACCTCATCTGTGGACCACTTACTTGGTACAAAAAGGTTCACTTGCGTGTTAAACCAAACACGTAAGCCTGTAAGAACGTAAAGCTGGAAAGTCAAACTTGTGAAACTCAAATTTGAAGCTTAAATAAAATCGATTAAAGTATCAAAGTTGTTATAGTTGTAATGCCCATATGATTTCTGTTGATGCGTATCGTATTACCGTATATTGTTTATATGGTGTCACAGAAAATCCCCCGACTAAAAAGGAAAAGGATTTATTTGATTGCTGTGGAAACGCAAGGTTTTCTTTTATAACGTTTACCTTGATATTTAGTTAAGGCAACTTCCGTTCAATGAATCTATTAGAAAAAAATGCGCATGTTATACGTTATTCGGCTCATAGAAATTTGCGTTTTTGTCTCAATCTCGGAGGTAGTAATCTATATGCAATATGCCAGGCTTCTTCGGTTATCATTCATTCGACGATTTACTGCTTTGTGAAAATATTACAGAGAGGCCCTTTTTATCATGAGAGGTTTTTAATATGTCTTTGCTTTGAGCGAATGGATTTACATTTGGGATTCGCATGTTCACCAACCGAATACGGGTTTACCAGATACTAATCAAACTGTATTCTACCTAGTCATTTTTCTTATCCAAAGTGATCATGATCTTTAGACATCTGAGCATACAGTTCGCGCTGACCTTAAGGCCTATGGGCCTCTTGTTACGGTAGCAGCGAAGCGAATACCGTATTAAAACACCCTTGGACTACTACTCCTCCTCCTCCTCCTCCTACTACTACTACTACCGACCGAAATGGCAGTTTAGCCTGTGCAGCCTACCAATGTCGCTTTCGAAACTGCGTAAATTGCAACTTAAGAACGGAGGCTAATATAATCTTTATAACTATCAAAACATTCTTTATACGTTCTTTTAGTATTTTACCATAGATTTGCCATTTCCAATAACCATTTTCCTATTAAAAACACGGTGGGGAACTTTAGTTGCACCTAATTTGAAACACGGTTAAAATAAACTTAAGCTTTGTTTTTGGTAACGTCTTGTGCTTCGAAGTTCGAAGCTCTCTTCTTCTTGCAGTTACAAAGATTTATCGAAATTCATCGAACTTAAACTTTTTAAAAGCATTTTACATTTTTTTTATATTTTGTGCGTGTGTATTTTGTTTGCTTGTCTACAAAAATGTCTTGGATTAAAGTTTGAAACGGTTTTACTTTGTTTCTTATATTTTTAGAAGACGTTTGTTTTTTTTCTCTTTTCGGTCTTACAGCTTTCTTTTTATAAAAAAAAATCTGATATAAAAAAAACGTAGTTTCGCGTATTGTGCATATTTCTTTTGTTTGTATCAAATAGTTTTCTGGTGGTTTTACTTAAGCCCTGTTTACACTTTTTCAAATGAAAATTGCCTTAATTTAAGCCTAAGAGATAAACAAAGGTCGACAAAGCTTCATGGGGCTTTCAGACTAATTAATTTAGAATCTATTTCGTTTTGTACATTGCGAGTTGAAATGCTGCTACCGTTTTGTGCCATATGGCTCTTGTTACCATTGAAATACCAATCCTAAGTTCTTATCTAATAGCTTTCACTTTGATATTGAGAAGCAAGCGATCTCTGTTTAAACAGAGTGGTATAATGTTTGACACATCTCTGTTCTATTTTCTAACAAAATTACTTTGTTTATGCACATAAATAACTTTCTTTGAAAAAATAGTTGCAAAAATGTGTTTTTTACCTGTAGATTTTAATAAATAAAAGAACCGAAACAGAGGCGTAGCCAGAGGTCAGTCAAAATTTGTGGAGGAGAGTTAAGTCATTTAGTGTTGAAAAGGACAGCGTGCAAGTAACCTAATCGTCACTTAAGACTGAAAAGAAATATCATAATGTTGGACTCCTCCACTTTTTTTGACTGACCATAACTACGCCTCTGCGAAACGCATTCTCCCACGTGCCTAGTTTTATTTTTATTTTGTGTTATGATAACGTGATCATAATATTTACAATTTCATCCATCAATAGACTCTTTAATTTCAGCAATTAAGACTAGGGTGTTTATGGGTACAGTTGCACTTGGTGATATTGAACATTCCGAATAATTTCCAATAATTCTTAAGTGACTGGAAACGTTTGAAATTATATGATAATTCCAACCAAGCATATGTATTGTAAACTTCTGGTGATCTTAAACCAATCTTTATGACTAGTAATATACTAGTACAGTATATGAGAATAAAAGAAGTATTTTGTTGTTCTTTTACCAGAAATTCCTTTTCCATGACCCTTTTAACAGCGGTCTTTTATGTCTGTAGAGAGTCTTAAAACTGAGAACAAAGCCAGGGCGATTACGAGGGTAGGACATCCGATTTTCTGATTGTTGATAACATTTTTTTGTGTCAAACACCGTACAAATGTAACCAGCATGGTGTTAAACAACGTTCTTTTATGATTTCTTAACATGAAACTAAGCTAGATATTTTAATGTGTTTATGTAGTATAACAAAGAAACCTTTTTATCAGAAATTAGTAAAAAAAAAAAATCTTTCATCCCTCTAAATCTGAGACGAAGTGAGTCTTAAACAGGATATATCGTCGTCATCATCGTCGCCGTTGTCGTCGTCGTCGTCGCTGATGTTTGGGTATTATTTACTTTCCAATCCAAAAACTTTTTATATGAAGACCAGACTTGTGGAGTTCGAAATTAGTAGAAAGCATTTTAAGACAATTCATTTTTATTCGATGTAAAAAAGAAATACTAAGTGATTCTGAGCAATAAAGTCATGTCTGATAACGTAAGTAAGATATGATGGAGAACGATTCACCATTCGTCAGTGGCTAGCTTCTGATCTGAAGAAGCTGAAGTACTTGTAGGACGAATGCAAAGGATCACGGCTAACCCGTGTTTTCACTGCAATGGCTAAAAACATCCAGATGATTCCTTTTCCAGCACAATCACATCGTCAATTTCACCATGTAACGGTTTTGTTTAGGTTTCTTTATCAATGCTTACACTTTGTATTGATACTATCCGGAAATCTATTGACCATTACAGCATTAACTATTGCAAATGCGGACATTACGTAAAAGGCAAAATATTGATTAAAGGGGAAGCCCAATGGATTTTTGTTACCATGGTTACCATTTGTAGTTCTGACGTTGCTTAATGACCAAGAAAATAAGCTGCCGAAAAGCACTGGAGTAAACGTTCTAAATTAAAACATAAAATTCGCAAAAAGATTTGAAAAAAAAATAAATTTCAAATAAATTGAAAGTCAGATGTCACAATACTTTACCTGCCCAGTGCTGATACAGTCATTCCTAAACCATTGATGGTGCCATATAGACTTGGGTGTACTGAATTGTTCAGGAAGAGAGCAATGCATACTAAGGAGCCTTCAATGAGAACACGTACGCAGATCGTTGTGAAAAATAGAAAACTCCAGAATAAAGTCCTATGGAAGAAAGATCATGTTTCCATTGGGCAAATTTGTTGAAAAGTCACCGCAATGGAGTGAGTTTCTCAAGACATGCACAGTATTTCCATAAAAAATACTCTTCATGGCAGTGATTTGTTTTGATGGCTTTACCGACAGGGTAACGTTGGGACCAAGTTCCATTTTTTCATATTTAGTTAGTTTATTTAGTTAGTTCCTTTACGTCATGATTTACTTACGGATTTTTCAGGTTTGCAAGTGTCACGTGAACAGGAAATAAAAAAGCTTGTATCAGTGTGATGCCGATGAAAACCTGTCAAAAGAAATTCCCACTAATCACAAAACACTCCAAAGACATCATGTGCATGTGACCAGTGAAGGAGTGCATTTCTATAAAAATTTACACACTATTTCAATAAAAATGCTCTCCGTTACAGTAACTTTTTGAAGATCTTTGTTGACTTGAAGAACAAAACAATTTTTAGGAGTGGACATAAAATAATACCTTTTTGGGACCAAATTTTCTAATTAACTAAAAAGAAAAAAATAGAACAGTATTTTTACCACAGTGTACAATAATTATCCTGTACCACGTGTCACATGTCACGTGACACATTTTCACTGCCTCTAAGATCTGCACCAAAGTTTCAACAAAAGTAAGACATTTCGGCCCTGTTAACGATGATCATATTTTTTGAAAGTTTGCCGTCAGACATTTTCAGACAAAAGTTTGGAGCTGAATGAAAAGCTAAACATGCTTGAGTGAAAAAAACTCTTGATCGCCTTGTACTAGACAACTCGAACAAAATGTCTGATCGCCTTGTACTAGACAACTCGAACAAAATGTCTAATCGCCTTGTACTAGACAACTCGAACAAAATGTCTAATCGCCTTGTACTAGACAACTCGAACAAAATGGTCGATCGCCTTGTACTAGACAACTCGAACAAAATGTCTGATCGCCTTGTACTAGACAACTCGAACAAAATGTCTAATCGCCTTGTACTAGACAACTTGAACAAAATGTCTGATCGCCTTGTACTAGACAACTCGAACAAAACTCGACAAGTCGAACAAAATGGTTGAAAAAAGCAATCGTTCACGTTTCCATATTCAAAAGAAAAACTAAATTATAGCTGCTTAATTGCTAATTGTGGAAACCCCAAATGAGTACTTGCAGTATGAACTCACCTTTGCGTGTAACGGAATCTCTAAAACGACGGTAATGAATGCTACAATCAACAAACACGATCCGATGTCGGTCGGTGTGAAGCCATATCCACCTGCATTGAAGAAGTGGTTGTTATTGTTCTCAAATGACAGCTGCGTCGCCATTTCGAAATTTTCAGTGACAAAGTAAGGGGCTGATTATATGAGGCGGGTTGACCCGGTGCTGGCTCGTTTAAAGGGAAATCTATTTTTAAACACAACCCGGCTGTTGCAGAAAATAGTTCTACAAGGACGATTTCGATTATATGAGGCGGGTTGAAAACGGGTTGGCTCACTTGCCGAGCCAGCTCGTTTTCTCAACCCGGGCCAGCTCGCTTTAGGCGAGCTGACTCGGCCATATAATAGCTTATCCCGGGACAGAAACGGGTTGGCGCATGCGAAGTAGCTTGAAATAATCAATCAATAATGGTAGACGAGCTGAATATGCAGTAAATGACAACCAACACATACACTAGCTGGAAGAGCAGCAGTCCTTTCTGTTGAAGAAAAAAGAAAATGAGCGAAAATAAATTCAAATGGACATCGTCATCGTCATTGAGCCTGTATCTTTTAAAAAATACAATACTACTGCCGCAACCTTTTTTTCTACTGACAATGCCCTGTGATTTGGAGAGAAAGTCCAAAAAAGTCTAAAATTCTTTTTCCATAAATCTTCTGTTGGTCCAACAGCCAACATCATATCCACCCACCACTTATCTGTATGACACTTTCTAAACAAAATTTGTCTCTTTTTTTATGGTTGTTCATTTGTAGCAAAATTCAAGATATACGCATTTGCATTCACATTCAAGAAATTTTTATTCACATTCAACAAAATTATATGCACATTCAAGAAACTGTTATTTACGTTCAAGGATTTTTTTTCTCTTAAGAAAATTTTCTTTCACATTCAAACAAAAGATTCATTAACAGTTAAGAAGTTACTTGATGCATTCATATTCAACGGTGTTTTTTTATGCAAGACAAAATTATATTCAAGGATATTCCGTAACCTAAATCTGGTCTGCAAAATTAGCAGAAAAACTGAGATAAACGCATGGTGTATAAAAATGGCAGGAATAACATGTGGAAAATATCTTTGCGCTCATGTCATGGAGCGTAAATATTTAGTTGGAGAGTTGGTGTGATAATTCTGGATGTATAACATTTACCCTCCTTTATTTTGTTTTTGTTAAAATTGAAATAAAAAAGATGGTTAACATATTCGAAGCATTGTTCAAGAAGAGATAAATAAACTATCTCATCAAACACAATCCAGTCCAGTTGCCACTGCAACTAATGTTTCGAAGAGCACAAGGCTGCTCCATCTATTCCAAATTCTGCTATTGTAACAAGCAGTCCTGTCACAACAGCTGGAAGAGGAAAAGACCAAGGTTGTCAGGAAAAGAGAAAGCACCAACTGGAAAAGCAGTAAATGTTTGGCTGCTCCATCCATGTCTAGATGATGAATTGGAAGAATATCTATGAGAAGAGGATATGGTCATCATCAAAGGGATTGTAAATTTGGACTCTTCAATGAATGAAGATGCTATCACAGAAGCACTGGTTCAGTTATTTAAAAGTAAATTTTCCCTGATACTTAGAAATGACTAATAGTTAAATTAGCCACAGCTATTAGAACCGAAAGAAATTAGTTGCCACAAAAGATTTGGATGAATGGAATAATGGATGTTCAATATCGAGAACAACATCAAGTTGCGGATGTTTTCTCCACTCCTGGATCAGATGAGCTTTCTTGGTTCAGCTTTGATCCAAGAGCTCCTTCTCCTTCTGATGATGGTCTTTTATCTGTAGACGTTGAAGACGTATCGAATCCATTTCCAGAAGATGTTTTGGAACGCGTATTGCAGCTTGATTTTTTGAGGGATTCAGAAAGCTTTGGCATTGATACTTTTATTGAAGCTAAAGGTTTAATTCAGAGCGTTTGAGAAAACATTTTCTTTTCTTCTCCGTTAAGAAACTTATTTCACTTCACGAACTTTAGTTACAGATTTCCATTAGTCCTCAAAAATACAAGCATTATAATCAGTCCCAATTTTTTCTGGACGTTTTGTTGGGTATTTTTAGAAACGAAGGATTCAGAATTTTGTCATTACTAATAAAAGTAAAGAAAAAAGTTTACCATCTGTAGTTTTCGATTGGCTAGTCCCCAAACCCACCTCTCCCACCTGGCCGGATTTGATCTTATTTTATTACATTCCCTTTTACACTGGAACAACTGTTGTCAATGAAATGAATGTAACCTTATGTTGTTGCTGAACCTTTTCTGAGATTTTGATACTTATTTCGTTTTGCTTTTACTGCCGTCATGTATTCCATCTCAAAATTTCCATAATTCACTCATTTATTCCCCTTACATCTGGTATTTTTTCAAAAAAAAACCCCTGTTTTTCGCCTGTTCATGTATCGCTAATCAGTTTCCATTATGACCGATAATTTACTGACCAGATCTGAGTTACCGAAATTCCTTGCATAGTAATTTTACACCTTGCATATAAATTTTTTTCTTGAATATGAATAAAAATTTTCTTGAACATGAATAAAAGTTTCTAGAATGTTAATGTAATTTTGTTGAATATGAATATAATTTTGTTGAATGTGAATAAAAGTTTCTTGAATGTGAATGTAAATATCTATCTTGAATTTTGCTACAAATGAGCAACCATATTTTTTCTACTTTTTCTCTGGTGTTTTCTCATAAGCAACTTTTTTCTGAGGATGTTTTCTTTGGAAAACATAAAATTTAGAATCTTTTGGAACATTAACTTTCTGTGTAAACATAACAATAAAACCTTGGATGACATCTCTAAAAAAGTGTTTATTAAAATCAACCTTCGCTGATTTCTTATGCGTTGTTTAGTTAATGAATGCACCATCTTGATTTTTTGCCCGGGTTGTAAACGAGTTGGCTCGGTTTCGGCTCGTTTGAATTTTGCCATATAATAACAAGTTGGTGCCGGGTTGTAAACGAGCCAGCACCGAGCCAACCCGCCTCATATAATCAGGCCCTAAATGAGCGTTTGTTTGTTTGTTTGTTTTTTAATTAAATAGTTACTATAATTACCAAAATCTTTTGCAGTTGCTGCGTATAGAGGAAACAACTCATCGTAACCAATAGCGACGAATGCATATGTTCCGTATAATACACATGCTAAAACACTCTCTTTTTTTCTGAACGAGAAAGGAACAATGAATCAAACATGGCTACCCAACCCATCTTCTCTTCTCTTCTCTTTTGACGTTGATATACTTGTTATGTTTCTCACCTCAAAACTTTGGCAATTCTAGATTGCTTTAAATTTTCCATTGTGATTTTAGTACAGCACCTTGGTTGATTGAAGCAACACATCTTCGAAGGGGTCTCGTAACTATGAAAATAGTTCACTTTTCCTTCTCCCAGTTGATCAACGGATATCTTTTCGGATTTCTCTTCCATATCTTTATACCTCATCTGCGTTTTGGAAGATTGAAGTAAACTCTCTCGTTCCGTATTTTTCCATCTGTAAAATAAATATGTAAACACATCAATGTCAACAACTCATGGCTTAATCACACTTAGATACAACAAGGTGATAGACATCACAGCAAAACGTCTACATCAGGTGTATAAAGACGTCGAAGTTGAGACTTGTTGTCTTGACAACACTAACAGGTGAAGAATTCACTCAGAGCACTGCAAAGCGTCAAAATGGTGCGAGATTAAATGTAACCGTTAATAACTTCTGGATCAAGGGTCAAAAAACTTTTCACGATATTAGAGTTTTTGACCCTAATGCTGCAAGATACAAAAATCAAAAGTGGCCATAAATGTACTCAGTCGTACTGAGTATCAACAGTTTCCCGTGCTTCATTTCACATCTAAGCAATATTCTTGTCGGAAATCGGGATTGAAAATGTAAAACGGATTTTTTATGATTTGATTAAATTTGGAGAACGCTTTTATTGTGAATGCAACCATTCATAAGAGCATCTGCAGTCATTAGTAGAAAATTAGATATGAAGCTTGAGCCCGATACTTTCCGATTCCGTAAAATTGGATTCATTTCTCGGATTTCTTTTGAGCACTTACAATTTGTCAGCTGGAATGACGTAATAAGCAATTAATATTACAACTGCAAAGAGGATTGCTATCAGCATGTTTGGAAGTAAAATCTGAAACCGTCCAAAGATCGAATCTATAAAAATCATCCATTTATTATCATGGACTATCTTGAAAAAGGCTATTCATCTACTGACAATCTCAATGAAGTTGACAAAACAGATTTGTGGTTAAAGAAAGACTGATATGAGACTCACCTTTTGGGAAAGTTTGAGGATATTTTTCCGCTGGGAAAACTAAAAAAGCTACAAAAAACGTAAGTAAGTGAGCGAGTGAGTGAGTAAGTAACCTGGAGTTTTTAGTCCTTGGGGTTCCATACATAATGGTTGGTTCTTCCTCCCGCCGACTTGCAACTAGTAGTTGACTTACCGCCAGAGATACGTATAGCATTGCTCTTACTTACCCGAAGACCGGTGTGCAGTCAGTCGATGGCTCCTAATGGGCTGATACGCTGCTTTTAAAGCGCATCGGAGTGCAGTATCGAGATACGACGCGACTGGGACTCGAAAACGAGTCGCAGCGGTCGCACTCAAAAGTACTAACCACTACGCCATCGCTGCAAGATATAAACTAATAAAGCACAAAGATTTAAACAAAGATGCCTTACCTGCTAAACTTGGTCCAAGAATTACACCAGTAGAATAAGCACACATTAGTATTGTCATCCCAAGCGCCTAAACATAACACAATTACTATAATAGCGAAAACCTAAGTCACTGTCGTTCGAGCTTTCGTCTTAAGTGTCGTACGTTAAATATAGGATTGTCGGAGAAAATATGACGTTGGACGAATGAGATAAGTGTAGACACACATGAGGTTAATGGTGTTTTAATGGAGAACGGGGTGTTTTAAATAGCCTGGGGTGTTTTATGAAGGGCGGTATGTTTTATGATCATTCATACTTATCCTCTTAGTTCAGCCAAATTCTTTCCTTTCCTTGGAGAATTAGATTACCTGGTTTGTATCATCCACATAGTCATATACTAATGCTTTGACAGTGACGTTGACTCCTGTGAAATAACAAACATATTAGTTCAAAGGGTTTCCACTTGAATGAAAGATGAAGAAAAGTATGTGACGTCATTACCCATGAATAATCCCTGCAGGAAACGAGTAGCGAACGCCCACCGTAAATCTTCGGTAAAGCCAAATGCAACGGTAGCCGACGTGAGTAAGACACAAGAGAGAAGTGTTGCATTCTTCTTGCCTTTTACATCACATAAGTATCCCCAGAATGTGCTAGATGTAACAAGACGTAAGACAGTTGAAATCTGCCGATGGTTTCATGGACGTGTAAGAAGAGAAGGGCTCGTTTCCATGACAATTTTATTACTCTCTACCTCATTCTTTTGTAACCAAACCATTTCATTGGATTTTAATGTATACGGGCTAGTTTACACGTGGAAGAAAATCTAGCAAGTACGAAAAATGTTTTCATTGTAAGATGATTTTTATGTTTCCTTTTAAGTGAGGTTGCCGTTTAATGTTCTTAACTTTTAAATCTTAAAGTATATCAACATTCAAAGCAAGGTCAGCAAATTGGATTATAGTAGTAATAACTTGATATCTTATGCTAAACCAATTTTTTTTTGTTTTTTTAAATCACTCGCCCCACTCAAGGCCGAGGCCACTACAAGGAGTGGGGCTACATATATCCCGGGTGTTCATCATAGCGTTAATCTCCCCGACCAGCCTTCATTTCTCCCGAAATACATCAGGGAATCGAGCTAGTTGCAGTACTTCCAGGAGCCGTAACTTTTTCAACACCCGGACTCAGCAGGGTTTGAACCCTCAACATTGGGTTCCTAATCTCAATGCTTTAACCACTAAGCCACTACTGGCTAGTTTTTTTTTGAAGAGTCACATTGCTTCCCTTCTATTCAAGGTAGTTTAAAATGTTTGAAGTTGAAGTACTCACGAGAATCAAGCGACCTAGAAATTGTCATAACAGAGAGGTAACGTCACAATAACGCTGACAACAACCTCTTTCATGCTCTCCACCTCCACCCTCTGTAAACCCCATCTCCACAATCCATACACGCCCGTTCTACTGAGAACCTTCAATGTAACTACAAACTGTTTTTAATTAAACATCCACCATCAGCGAGTGGCGTGATAGCGTTCTTGAAAGTTAAAAGTGAACATACACTCTCACCTGGAAAAGAATCTTCCAGCAAATAATGCAGAGCCAATCATTCCGGCATAATATCCTGAGGAATGGTAATGCAGATTTACAAAGCTCATGTTTTTGAACGGAATTGAAATCCCGCCATCACGCCGAAGCGCCATTTTACATCAACCAGCATCTTGTAAGGAGGATCACGTGACCTACCTGTGTTAACTTCTGACACCCCAAAAGACTAGATATAGAAAAACTGGACATAAATTAAATTATAAGAACAGTAGTTTTAATTATTTAAAATACTAATCAAGGTAGTTCATGAAAATATCTGACACCCTAAACACCGCCCTCTTATAGATACCGCTCCTGAATTCTAGAGAATACCATAGACCATGACCATCTAAACGATATAGTTTAAAAGTACATTTTTTAATTAATGAAGTTTGTTTAAAATGACGGTTTCTGTTTTTGAGTTTGCGAAACTGCGAAAAATTTCGGACGAAAATAATTCAACACCATAGTTACCCGAATCAAAACGCAATATTCCGAATAAACCATTTGCCGAATAGTTTTCGTGCACAATGTCATGAAATCAAGTTACCTTGACTAGTTTTGGCAAAAATGAAAATACCATTGTCAACGTCATCGATCCAAGTAACTGAAAGAAAAAATGAGAATATTGTGGCAATTGATCTATTAACGTCTTGGTGATCATTAAATGTCTTGGCGAAAACTCTTATAACAGAGTTTGGACGAATGAGGCATGGTTTGACCAATGCTCGCTAAACCAATCAAATTATACAAGGTTGTCACCAAGACGTTTGCAAAGTCGGGAATTGTTAGATCAACTATATGCTAGGATGGAGCGTGTTTTCAGAATTAACCGTTCACTTTCTACAGTTGTCCCTTGTAACCATAAAACTACCATCACAAAACGAGAAAAAATCATCATCATTGAGATGATGCAACAGAAGTATTTCAAGGCTATTTCAAAAGTGATACCTTGGTAACGCCATTGGTAGAAAGTGATGGGCGTTTTTACCGATAGGTATTTTCGTTGTTATTTCGGGAATGCTTTAGCAGATCTTACAACCAGTAATTATGGCATTTCATTATGTCAGTTGCATAAAATATCAAAGAGATTAATGAATAAAGGAAATTGCCAATACAAACGGAAGTTAGATAACAAACTCCAGTAGGACAGCGTTATTATAAAAGAGAAGAATCTCCGCATGAAGCATTCAAGATTTTGATGACCTACCTGAACAAAGAAAAGGATAGTACAAATTGCGCCAGGTAAGGGCGTGGCGGTATCGTCCAGGATTATACGCCTCAGCCGACAACAGATACCCATCATGTGTAGCCTTTCCTCTCAGACAGAAAAAATCTTCTTTTAGAAGAGCATTAAACGCATCTTCTCTTTTAGCAGGGAGTTGAACACTTCTTCTCTTTTAGCAGGGCGTTGAAGACTTCTTCGCTTTAACAGTTTATTAAGATCTAAACATAATTCCAGAGGTCATATGCGAACGCTTTTATGTATTGTTTTCAGAAATAAGTGTTGAACATGTGACTTTCAAGTGTAACACTTCATCAAGATTTTAGCGCTAATAATATACAAGATGAAAAGCAATAACAACGCGTTCTTCTACAAAGTTATCACGTGTGTTCTACTTCCATTTCTAACTTATAGTGGATTTTTAAGTTCTAACTGGTTTTAACTTGATTTTGTGTTAATCTCTCACTGATCTTAAAACTTTAGCAGACGTAGTTAGTATTGATTGGTTTATTTAAAGTCTCAAAAAGAAAATAGAGCCTATGTTTCACTTCAACTCTTTCAATGGCTTTGCTACAGTTTATTCCAGACAAAAAGAATCACATGTGTCACAATGAGACAATGTTTTAACAACGTTCAAATAATTGTAATTGTAACCTGTCACTAAGATTGGTTCAGTGGTCACACTGCTCCATGTAAAATAAAAATTTCTTACAATATTCTAAGATACCCTAATATTTGATATCATCGTACCTTGTTTTATATTTTATGGCACACGACCATGTAACTGTCGTGGTTGAACAATTCTTATCTTGTCGTACTTTCCGAGAACGTTGTCGTACTCCGAGAATGGATTCATGAACAAGTGATGTAAATATTACGTGTAGCTATGTATGCTCGTGAAATTACTTTTTTCGTTCCATTATGTCAGCAGAAACTTGGATTCACAAAAAGTGGATTTACAAGATTGAAAAATATACATAAATGTCCAACATATTCAAATTTAAAATACTTAGTTTACTTTCCATGCAAAATGCTCACGAAAGTTTCTTGAAAGATTTTGTTTATTAGAGTAAGAACTTCAATCAGGAGAGAAAAGTTTTTTCCTGATGAATTATTGAACATTGCCTATCTGCTTGTTTATTGTGGGAAATCTGACCAATCACTGCATCGCCACGTGATATCACAAGAAACTGTATCTTTCCATCTGTCTTACTTAAACCTATTAGAAAAGTTTCTGAAACTTATTTTAAACAACTAATCCCCAGCTCCTTTTCCAATTCCATTCCATCTGGCACAACAATTTTGTTGAAAACAGGAAATGATCAGTTGTCAAATATGTTAGCATTGGTAGCCTTGTAAACAAAATCTCGAGAAAGAAATGTTCCGATGACGTAACATATCGTTTTATTTGTTGAACCACCAAATGATTGATAGAAGATATTCGCGATCATCTGATCGATCACATGATGTTTTCTCTTTAAAAGACTCACTACCCTTTCTAAAACCTCAGATAAAATAAAACCTCCCACCGTAGGGCTCTCAAATAATAACATTTTCCTTAACTACTTCACCGCCATCTTGAATCTACAATGTTTAAATATGTTTGAATGGCTGGCATATAACTCTGTGTTGTTGATTTCAATTTCACTTTCACGCGGAGAAATAAGTTGGCATAGGAACTAAGCTCCTGGGGTTAACATGAAAAACAGGCTTTCCATGACAGAAGATCAATTAATTCCATTCGAAATAAAAGTCAAAACAATAAGGTTTTCATTAGTTTCTTATTCTATGTCTGGTTTACACATTGGAAGATCATTTGAAATTCATTAAAGTAATAAGATTGCACAGTTCACGTAACAGCCAGCATACTGTTCTACATAAAGCTTATGATAATAACCTGACTGTGAGTATACACGTACTTTAATGTCAAGGAAATCTTCAGAAAACTATTCATTTCATGAGTTAATTGCAGCTTGTGACCTTTTTCGTCTTTAAACACAGATAGACGACCCCCTAGACACGAGATTGTATAAACCAACCTCGATTCCAGACTCTGTTGCCTGTTCGATACACAGGCGGTGGAAATAAAAACCTTGATGAACGCTACTGAAATAATGAATTCCATTGGCTGAAAGTATTTCAACGATCATATGATGTTCTTGCAAAAAGAAATCATTCGAGCGTAAAAAGACTGCTGAGGAAGATAAGAATTATTTTGAGGTTGAAGAATTATTTATTCAAATATATATAGTAGGATTTCTGCGTAAGCAAATAAGATTAACATGTGACCAAAAGAAGCTATAGTATAGTTCTTCTGAAGTAGTACATACAGAATTGTTATATTCATAACGCCTTTGCCAGTTTTATAAAAACAAAATCGAGCCCGTTTATTATTGAACGTTATTTTGACTATCTTTACCGTGCAACTGTAACAAGATACCAGAAATTGGATTAAAAGGAGTAAAAGGATTAATGGCATTTAATAACGTTTTTCATAATGTTGGAAGGTCTATTTATACGCAATAGCTAATTTGATTGATTTGATGGTCTTTGGAAATACCGTAAATGCTCGAATTAGCGCCCTAGGAGCTTATCTAATATATATCAATTTTTAGGGTGGGCGCTTATTCAACAGGGGCGCTAATTTGAGAGGGTGCTTATTAAAAAATCTTGATTTCAGTCATTGGACTATGATTATTTTTTCCATATAAACGTATAACATGAAAAATAAAAACAGAAGATATAAAGGTTGATTCAAAAGCTGTACTGCAATAGCAAGGCTAATGCCATTTTATCTATATATTAATAGCCGATTCTCCGTCTGTCTGTTTGTTTGTTTGTTTGTTTGTTCGTTTGTAAGTCACGCAAAATGGTAGATTGAGTTTTGAGCGAAATTATTTCTTTTTTTGTGTGCGACGTGATTTTGAAGCAAATACATTGCAACCCCAATCGAACGTGACTTTTTTTAGCTGATGAACTAATAGGAATAACGTTTTGTTTTTATTATTATTGTTAGTTTTATATTCCAAGGACTACGTTGACTACGTTGGCTTTGAAAACAATACATCAACTAAATACAAAGAAACTAACTGATTAAACAGTTTGGACAAAAAGTAGCAGTGGCAGAACGTGGCAGCATGTTTGCCAGTGTATCCAAATGTATCCTTGCCTGACTGTCTGAGACGGGTAAACTTTTTTTCGAGCAATCAAAATGTTTAAAAACCGATAGGTAAAAAAAGAGTATCATGAAACAAAATATTTTTTTGCTTTTCTTTTAATAATTTAATTTCTTTTTTTTAATTGTTATGCGCTTCAGATCGAACGTTTTTTTTATTCACTTTATTCATTTAGCACATGCCTTTTTTTCTCTCCTCCCATGTGATCTTTTTAAGAAGAGAAACCATTTCCCCCTTACGTTTGATAGCACCCATGTTAGAGCGCGTAACTTTTTTAAAACAAAAGCTAATAAAAAGTTGAAGTTTTCTCTCTCTACGTTTTGAGTGTATTGTTACACTGATAAAAGATTGGTTTTACCAGAGGTTGTGACTTCGAATCTGCTTCTGGTTGAACACAAGTTATACGAGCCGTTTATAAGGAAATTTGATACAGTGATACAGAGCAGGTGGACATGTGCGGCGAGCGACGCCGCCTTGGCGGCTAGTCTATATATTAATAGCCGATTCTCTGTTTGTTTGTTTGTTTGTTTGTTCGTTTGTTTGTAAGTCACGCAAAATGGTAGATTAAGTTGTGAGCGAAATTATTTCTTTTTTTGTGTGCGACGTGAGTTCGAAGCAAATACATTGCAACCCCAATCGAACGTGACTTTTTTTGGCTGATGAACTAATAGGAATAACGTTTCGTTTTTATTATTTTGTTAGTTTTATATTCCACGTTGACTTGGCTTTGAAAACAGTACATCAACTAGATACAAAGAAACTAACTGATTAAACATTTTGGACAAAAAGCAGCAGTGGCAGAACGTGGCAGCATGTTCGGTTTGCCAGTGTATCCTAACGCTTGCCTGACTGTCTGAGACGGGTGAACTTTTTTTCGAGGAATCAAAATGTTTAAAAACCGATACGTTAAAAAAGGGTATCATCATACAAAATATTTTTTTTCGCTTTTGTCTTAATAGTTGTCTTAATTTCTTTTAATCGATTTCTTTTAATCTATTTTAATCAGATCGAACGTTTTTTTTTTATTCACTTTATTCATTTAGCACGTGCCTTTTTTTCTCTCCTCCCGTGTGATCTTTTTAAGAAGAGAAACCATTTCCCCCTTACGTTTGATAGCACCCATGTTAGAGCGCGTAACTTTTTTAAAACAAAAGCTAATAAAAAGTTGAAGTTTTCTCTCCAATCGTTTTGAGTGTATTGTAACACCGATAAAAGATTGGTTTTACCAGAGGTTGTGATTTCGAATCTGCTTCTGATTTATAAGCCGTTTATAAGGAAATTTGACGTTTATTGATACAGTGATACAGAGCAGGTGGACATGGGCGGCGAGCGACGCCGCCTTGGCGGCTAGTTTATTATAAAAATCAAAAAATGTTTATTGTTCACTTTCACTTTTGTCATTTTTTGGTTTATATCATCTTTGTTCACCTAGGGTTTTGTTTCTCTCTTCATTCCCTCTCTTTCATACTTGGTTTCAGTCTCCTTTTGTTTCTTTTTTGAATTAGTTTATGTCACTTAGGAATTTGTCATTGTTTCATTTGATTATTGGTCAGCGCGGCAGCAGCTGATCTTTCATTAGCATTTGTGTTCGTCCGTCTGTAAGTCCATAAATCTTTGTCCCCAGTTGTAGGCTGATACCACTAGAAACACAAGCCTTAATTTTAAGGCTGGAATAGAGGCTATTTGTTGATTGTGGCTTAATCAAGAATTGTTTATTGATTGATAATTACAACTACTTTATCAGGGTGAGTGCGGGCTCCATAAAAATAAAGAGGAGTTTACGTTTCTGGAAACACGGATTTATAATGCTTATCAGAGAAGCAATGCAATTCTCAATATTATGATCGTTATAAGTGATACTGTGATTATATACTGCTGAGTTTCCTTGCTAGCTACTTAGTGCTGATTTTGTGTTTTGTGTTATTAAATTGGTCAGGAGATATGGGAGCTCTGCTACTTCCAATCCAAGCAAGGGCCTATGCTATATGATTCATTATGATGCATTCCATTACATAATGTTGATGTTATTTTTTGTAATCTGCTATATAGTTATATCCGTCAACTTAGAAGAGTTTTCAAAATGTGTGTGTGTGTGTGTAGAAATCTATAATTACCCAAACAGACAACATCTCCAAAGACATTTTATAGTTACCTCTGTGAAGGTGCATTTGTGTTCTACTTAAAATTGAATTAATCAACAATATTCTGCGTTTGTTGTAATGTAATGCACTTATTATCAAGCAATGGACGCATAATGTTTACAAACCCTAATTATTACTTGAAATCCGGAATGTCTATTTATTCAGTATTTTAATTTAATGAACAAATTGCCTATGATGAAATCATTATAAGTCTATTTTTCATTTCTTTCATAGTCTCGTCTCATGTTTCGTATAATCTTTTATGTTTTCATGTATGTAAAAAATTATTATTCACCATAGATAAATTTCATTTTTTCATTTTTACATCAGCACTGACGATGATTTTTAACTCGAAAAGGTTTTGCGAATTTGTTGTTGTTTTTTATGTTTTATTCTGTGTCTCTGCTTGACCAGCAACCTCTTATTTTCTTAATCTCAAATAATAAGCAGCTGTTTTGCTTACTTTTTTATTTTCAATGAAGTACAACAAAAATGTGTGAAAGCCACATTGTCATACAGTAATATTGCCATAAATTTTTGATGATCTATAGTCATTCCTTTTCGGAATCATCTGCATAGGGAGAGGTTTACTTTTGAACTTTTTGTGATCATATAACGCAAGGTCTGCATAAAATCTTTTGAAGTATATATACTCAAAAACAGCTTATTTGAAAACTGAGTAACTTATTTTGACTTTTTTAATCGAAATCAGATTTTTATTTACTTCAATTGAGAAAAAATCATATTTTGTTTGGAAAAGATCTCCTATTACTTTAAAGAAAACCCCTACATGAAAGCCTTTTTTATATAAACTTAATTTTATATATTCAGGACCTGAGGTATATACAAATAAGTAAATATTTGAGTGAATGCTTCGTATCTTTAATTTCTTTGATACAGATTTTATTGAAGTAAGTTTTGTTGTAATGATGCTGGTATATGCAATCAATTTTGAGAGGGTACCTGTATGGTGGCCGATTAGAGCAATAGCAGTTTTTATCGATTTCTTTTGTTTTTCTTACATTAAATTTGTTTAATTTGCATTTTCTTTCTTTTTACTATTTTTTTCAGTGTTGTTCTTTTCTTTTTTTTTTTGCAAATTCACATTTCTTCATTACTTTTTTTCTTACTTTTTCTCCCTACTTTTTTATTATTTTATTTCTACTTTTTTTGCTACTATTTTTCTACTTTTTTTTCGTTACTGTTTTTTATAATTTTTTTTTTCATTAGCTACTTTTTTTGTTACTTCTTTACTACTATTTTTAAAAAAGTAAAAAAGTAAAAAAGTAAAGAAAAACTAGAGAAAAACACTAAAAAATAAAAAAAAGTGTTCGTGGCCGAGGAGGGCAATAGCGATATACAAAATGAAAGCATGGCCGAGGAGAGCAAGTCAGTCACGATGTTGCCAAGAGAAAACATTGCGATTACTGTTACTTTAATTCCACTAATTGTTGCGCCCTTTCTATTTGCGAAAAGGCCTATTTTCGCACACTTAGAAGCGCGAAAATTAAGGGTGCATGAGATATGCAATTACTGTAAAAGCTTTATTCAGAGATCTGGGGTGAGTGAGCAAGAGATAACGATAACAATCCGTATTAATCTTGAAAGGGATACCTTGAAAATAGATGAATTTTGAAATTTTTGACAGGAATACGCCTGCGTAAAATAAAAGAGATAGAGCAGCTTTAAATTCATGCATTGTGCTAACAGAGAACTCGTTTGTGCGTCAAACCAAACCACGTCAAAGGAACGCTTCAATCAAGAATGCTCATCTTATGAACCCACATGAACTCAACATGTTTGTGATGTTGTTTGGTTTCTTTACACTAGGGTGTAAATGTAAATGACCGATTTAGCGCCCAGGACTCAATTTAACGCCCCATCCGATTAAACTCCCAGATTTAGAGGAAAAATTTGTAATCAGGTCCAAATTCCGATTAAGCTCCCAGATCCAAAATTTAAACTGGGCGCTTATTTAGCAAAAGCATAAAACAATGAGAAAAACATGGTTTTGGGCTGAACATATATTTCAGCATAATTAAGAAAACTCAATAACGCGGGAATGAAGAATTTTCATTTCAAAGTAAGAGTATTTATCCAGCTTTTCTGAAGTTGCTTGAGCAGGACACAGGCCGTTCTTTTGTCAGCATCCATTGAAAAGCTAAACGGTATTGGTGATTCTAGTAAGTTCTTTATTAAGCGCCCCGTCCGTATAAGCGCCCACCGTAAAAGTTCAAAAAAAATATAAGGGCCCAGGGCGCTTAATCGTTTATTTACGGTTAATGAAAATGTGCTATTGCTTTCCTCGGCCATGTTATCATTGTGTATATCGCTATTGCCCTCCTCGGCCACGAACACTATTTTTTTTACTTTAGTTTTTCCTTACTTTTTTACTTTTTTCCCTTTTTTTTATTAATTTAAAATGTAAAAATAGTAGTAAAAAAGTAAAAAAAAAGTACCTAATGAAAAAAAAGTAATGAAATAAAACAATAAAAAAGTAGGGAAAAAAGTAAGAAAAAAAGTAATGAAGAAATGTGAATTTGCAAAAAAAAAAAAAAAAAAAAGAACGACACTGAAAAAAAATAGTAAAAAGAAAGAAAATGCAAAATGAACAAATTTAATGTAAGAAAAACAAAAGAAATCGATAAAAACTGCTATTGCTCTAATCGGCCACCATATACCTGTTTTCTTTTTCAATCGAAAGGTGTTATTCTCTGAATCACTGCCACTATTTTGACGTTCCTATTGCAAAAACGTTTTTCCATTTTTTCTGGACAGTCCAACATTTTTCAACTTTGCTGAAATCACTAACTTTCAGGCCTCCTGTCCTGTTGTTTCTATAATTAGTTTTATGTGTAGACATTAATGGTGCATTCATAAGTATTTCAGTGAATGTGTTGTATTTAATATCTATGATTGTTTTGAATTAAATTTTACTACAATGATATATATTGCTTTATGAACTCAATATATGTTTCAGATTTGAGTTGGGGTTTCCTATTCACTGTCACAGTAGTTGTATCTCAAAAATTCCTATTCCAAGCTTCCTGGTGAGCAAAAAGGTTTTCGATTTTGCTTCACAGTCCATCACCCTACAACTATCCTGAATGCGCTGACCTTCAGGCCTCAGGGTCTCTTGTTTTCATTTAATTGTCAGTAAGATATTTTTATCACCTAGGGATTTGTCATTAGGCATATGTATTATATACACTTTTTGTCAACATTCATCATTCTGACTTTGACACTCTAATGGAAGACTATTATAAATACTAGCACCCATGTAGTAAAAAACATTTTTGGCCATCTGTAAACGTACTGTAGATAGTTTCAGCGAATGAAGGTTGTTTCGTGTTACCCTCTCGTGATTGAAGTAATTGTTGAAATTCAAACACGTTCTACCATCCATACATTTTCTTACAACATTGCATGCATTTCTCTGTATGGTGTCATAAGTGGGCTGTAAATTATCGCTTTTTGTTACTCTTTCGCACGTCTATCTAATGGCAAAAGTTTGTTCAACTGAGTCCTACACAAATTCAGATTTATGATGGAATTGAAAATGATTAAGGTGTAACCATCATTTTGTAAACTTTTTCCGCAGTGGTGTCATCCATTTGTGATCGTAGTCTCGATAGTAAACGGAGTCTGCCTGAGGCTTTTTTGTAGACTGAATCAAACTTGTTACTAAGATACAATTTTGAATCTACAATTGATCCAAGATATTTGTAGCATTTCGTTTCGTTGATTTCCTATGCCCATATATATATATAAACTGCAGCAACGTATTTGTTTTTATTGACTTCCTTTCTGATGTTATCTAATAATAGACTTGCAGCTAAAACTGTTGATCTGAGACGACGATAACCAAATTGATGTGACGATAATAAGTTGTTACTGCTTTTTCTAAAATTTCCGAGATGACTGGCAATATAGAAATAGGTCGATAGTTATTTTTATCGTCAGTCGAACCCTTTTTGAAGATGGGTTTGATCAAAGTTTCCATTCTCCAGGTATCATAGCAGTTTTAATCGATAAATTGATTATATGACCACACTGTTTAAGTCACAAACAAGAGCCAAATATGGCTCTATTCTTACCATATATGGTAGAGTCGCTATACATAATGGCATCACAGAAACGGATGGTTTTGAGCGGCAGAGTAAGAGAAGTGTAGTTCCAATTTTAGAAAATCCTCTTCAACTCTTTGAAGAATGTTGATGTAAGAATGGGCAATTAAGAAATATCAGCACTATTTTCACTTTTTTGTTTGTGACTTAGTGAGGAGCCTCTGCTGGTTGGGTAAGGGAATGTAGCATGGCCGCCATCATATTATTCATCATACATATATTGGCTACAAATAAGATTACCTTGTTTTTTCAGTTTACTTTAAGTTGCGGCCTATAATGTTTGTCTTTTAAGGCTATTAAAAATTAGTACACGTTCAAAACAACGTACATATATTTCCAACAACAACTAGAAATACAAAAAACTATGTTTTAATCTAATTGAATGAAATTATATAGGCTTGAATAGACGCTACATAAAAAAGTCGTTAGGTTGGAATCGTTCTTTGAAAGCAGAGGTTTATAAAACAATTTATCGTTTATTACCCTCTACTCTGCTATTATGAGAGTTTTTCATTGTTTGTGTACTTCAAGTACCGCAAATGACGGAAGCGCCCCCGTCGAATAAGCGCCCCCCTCAAATAAGCACCCCCCTTTTAATGAAAATAATTTTATAAGCGCCCCCCTCGAATAAACACCCTCCTCTGGGAAGGGGCGCTTATACGGATTCGGCGGACGCTTATTTGAATTAGTGGCCTAGGATAGGAGTTCTTCTTTAGATGTGGAAAACAATGGAAATATGGAACAAATATTTAAAACAAGTGGTTTAGTATTCTTCTTCTACATCATTTATCTCTTCAGGTTCTTTTTTCACATTTTTCACAAAACAAAGAAGTTTCTTAATTTTGCTTTCCGTGATGTCTATTCGGATGATCTTTTTCTTCTCTTTCAACTTCTCCAACAAAACTTGGGCAACTTCTCTTTCAACTTCTCCAACAAAACTTGGGCAACTTCTCTTTCAACTTCTCCAACAAAACTTGGGCAACTTCTCTTTCAACTTCTCCAACAAAACATCGGCAACTTCTCTTTCAACTTCTCCAACAAAACTTGGGCAACTTCTCTTTCAACTTCTCCAACAAAACTTGGGCAACTTCTCTTTCAACTTCTCCAACAAAACTTGGGCAACTTCTCTTTCAACTTCTCCAACAAAACTTGGGCAACTTCTCTTTCAACTTCTCCAACAAAACTTGGGCAACTTCTCTTCCAACTTCTCCAACAAAACTTGGGCAACTTCTCTTTCAACTTCTCCAACAAAACTTGGGCAACTTCTCTTTCAACTTCTCCAACAAAACTTGGGCAACTTCTCTTTCAACTTCTCCAACAAAACTTGAGCAACTTCTCTTTCAACTTCTCCAACAAAACTTGAGCAACTTCTCTTTCAACTTCTCCAACAAAACTTGGGCAACTTCTCTTTCAACTTCTCCAACAAAACTTGGGCAACTTCTCTTTCAACTTCTTCAAAAAAACTTGGGCAAAAAGTTTATCGTCGGTTGTGGCTGTACATTTAACAGGAACCACAAGTCCGATTTCTCTTTTCCGTTTTCCAGTGACTCCTTCCGTCAAGTCTTTTCTTGGTTCACCAGTCATTAAAAAGTTATTTAACAGCTGGGACAGTTCAATTGGTACGTGTCCAACTAAAATACTTCTACCTTCGTTCAACTTATAAACTCCAAGAGCATATTTATCGTATGTTTTCGCCTCTTCTCTTGGATCTGGTTTACACGTGAGCTGCTTGCCGATAAATAGAGCCCAAGTGTCTTTGTAAACATGATGGCCGCGAACAGGCCCCGTGAATTGGATTTTGTACAACATTTCAAACGCGTAAGGAAATGCTGTTGACCGAGCCATCGTGATCGTACCAAATGAAATATCAAATGTCAACGAAAAAAACACAAAAACATCAAATCAACAAAAACAAGATGCCCTTACAGGCACATGGATTTCTGCAAAATCAGCTGAAGCATGAAAAAAAGAAAGACTATGACATTCTTAAAATTTAAAAAAGGTTGAATCATTTCCACAATATATGTTTATCAAATTTCTGATCATGTACTCCCAAAAATCCGGAAAAACATAATTGTCAATGCAATTAATTGTTTTTATACCAATAAAACAATTTGATTATATTTGATTATATCTGAATGAAATAACGTTCTTTATTTTGTTGGTACAAGACAATGAGTAAGCATGAAATTCAATCTAAATGTTTTGAATTTATGAATTCAATAGTCTAGTCAATCTTCCTAACAGAATTCCTAAATCACAAGCACAAAAAGGAAAACATAGATTTTGATCATGCAAAATACATCCATATATACATACAAAATCAACATACATAACTGAAAACAGAAATTTGTGCTTTAGTTTGATTAACTATATGTCATTGCTATGTTTTTTATTTACAAACATGCATTACCTGAACTAAATTTCATGAAAAGATTATAAAGATTTATACAGAAACTTAAACAACATTTCATTTTTACTTACGCATACACCCCAGGAAACTATAAAAGCATAGCTGACACATATGAAACTTACGTTTACTACCAATAAACTTAATGAAAAAAGAACTGTAAATTTAAATAGATGCTGTAAGATAACACAGTGATTACGTTAGTCTTTCAATATATACTGTCAATCTTCCTAATTACAAAAGTAAAGAAAGATTTGGATTATGTAAATATGTGATCCAAATTAGCAAACATAACTGAAAGCAGTTAAAATTTACAGACAGTCAAGGTAAGTTTCCTATTTGCTCTCGTGAATAGGAAGTCCCCATTCCTAATTAAGGGCATTGATAATAAAGTAAAGAACTATGCAAGTAAATATGTTAAAACAGCTGGAGAAATATCAAACATAAATAAAATGATGCAGGCAGAGGTTAGTCAGATATTCTTGTTGTTGTAGCTGAAGAGAAAACTGAGCTGAGCTGTACGTATCCAGAGCTTAAAAAGCATTACAGTCCACGCATGAAGCAAACGACCTTTTGTATTTAGAAAGGCTTAAAAGAATCCCAAACATTTTCAAAAAAAACAAAAACCTTTTTTTTTTCACACACTGTTTTTGTAAAACATCGAGAACTTGTTTTTTGAAAAGAATGAACACAGTAGAATCTTTGTAAGATAATCATAAATTTCTACCTCTACTTTCGGTCTTGGAACTGTAAATCTTCTTTTAAATCTATTCAACATTGATCAATCAACTTATGGAAGTTTTTTTGGTCACGCTGTATAGTCAGGGCGCTGAGACGTAAAAAAATCAAATAACTATGCAAAATCGGGGGACAAATTAAAAGCTTGATAGATGTGATATACACCTATAAAGCAACACGAAAAACCTTACCGGACAAAATTAGTTTATTTATTAAAGCTATCCAGGTCGAAAATGTCTGATTAAAAACATGCTTTAAAAATCCACATCTTTGACGCCATATTTTCGTGATACCTTCTTTAGAATGTCAATTTCTATTTTACATTCGATTTGAAAGACGGGGGTTTATAATGAAACAAGGAAAAATGATGCGATATTATTATCGATTGTAAACTTGTAAATTAAATTTAAAAAGCTACTTGATAACATAACTTTAGAACATTTCTTTTAATTTGAACATTTCTCAATGTAAATTCTTAATTAGGGATTGTTCACAAATGACATCAACCATTTTTTCAAGATTTTTGACCCCCCCTCCTCCCCTCCCCCGTCTGTCAACTTGTGTCAACTTTGCGTTGCCCCCTCCCCCTCAGTTGACGTCATCGTTTGAGAAGAGATCCCCCTCCCCCTCCAAAAAAAAAAAAAAACCTCCACCCCACTGGTCCTTTTGTATCTTAGATTCTTACGCATTTTTAATTAGACGTAAAAACATTTGCAATGATCTTCGTGTAATTTTTCTCTGATCAATCTCCATCTGCATCTCCATCCTCTTCGATATACGGTAGCGGCAAAGAGACCCTGGGTTCGAGGTTGTCTTCATCTGTGCTTATTGTTTTACGTTCGTACATCACGCGAGCGAAAAAACGGAACAACGGAACAACGGAGCCAACAAAAGCAATACGGAAGGACTTTCCCACGCCACGACGGACCACATCAAGATCACATTCAGTGTAAACATTTTCATACTTAATTAGAAAAGTCAAGGTTTTGAAAATTGTGAAGGTTGACGTCAACAGTTGTAGCACCCTCCCCCGTCAACCAGCGTCAACTTTAGCATAAAAAGAGAAAGAGAGATGGCCATGGTTTGTTCAAACGTCTTTTATTCTCAGAAATCCTTACTTCGAATAATGCGGCATGGATGATGACCGTACCCAGCGGGCACAAGACGTCTTTGAGACGTCTTATTTTAATCGTAAAATTGTCGTTTGCTTTCCAGATCATTTTGGGACGTCGTAGGGACGTCTGAAACGGGACGTCGCAATTGGGATCCTTTTACGACGTTTTTGGGACGTCTTTATACGGATTGAATAACGACCTTCGAAACAATTGTAAATTTAAGATCATTTTGCGACGTCGTTGGGACGTTTGAAACGGGACGTCACAATTGGGATCCTTTTACGACGTTTTTAGGACGTCCTTATACGGATTGAATAACGACCTCCAAAACAATTATAAACTTAAGATCATTTTGGGACGTCGTAGGGACGTCTGAAACGAGACGTCGCAATTGGGATCCTTTTACGACGTTTTTGGGACGTCTTTATACGGATTGAATAACGACCTTCGAAACAATTATAAACTTAAGATCATTTTGGGACGTCGTAGGGACGTCTAAAACGGGACGTCGCAATTGGGATCCTTTTACGACGTTTTTGAGACGTCTCTGTGCAGATTCAATAACGATCTTCGAAACAATTATAAACTTTCAAAAGCAATCAGTCTGTATAGAATGATTTACTGTAAATGTTTTTAACATCTTGACAACAAGCGGCGGTGGCATAACGGTTACGAGTTCGGCTGGCACACCAGAGGTTCCAGGTTCGGGTCCGCCTGTGGCCTATTACAGTTTTTGAAAGAGTAAATTTCATAATCCTACGACGTCGTTACGATGTCGTTGGGATGTCATCGAGACGTCTCAATGAAGATGTAATTGGGACGTCTTTTAAGATTCCCACTTCGCGACCATTTTGCGACGTCTTAGGGACGTCTTGAAAAGACGTCTTTACGACGTCTTTGTGCCCGCTGGGTATACTTTGTGTGTACCCACCAAACACATGACGTCATTATGACGTCTCAATAACGTCTTAATTTGGTCATGAAGTCATATGACATCCCTATGACTTTTTCATGACGTCATTGAAAGTCATTCAATATGACGTCAGCAAGGCGGCGAAATGATGACTTACGTATGACCTGAAGGTCATGGTTATGACGACTTCGTAACCTCACTTCATGGTTCTTCCGAACTACGGAGTTAAATTTCGCAAGTTTCACGAATTTTTGAATTAATAGCGAAATTAAATTCCCGCGAAAATTAATCCCCTTAAGGTACCATTGTTTCGTGTAGTTGAGCAATTTAGGCAATCATTTTATTAGGCAATTATTTTACTCTTGAAAGATTTTCTAAGAATGTTTCAGTACTTTCAGAATAATGAAAAGTTTTTCATGAGGAAAAATCACGAGGAAATGTTAAAGGAGAAAAATACAGGGGAAAGCATGTTTTTGTTTTGGGGCCGTTACTAAAAAAATATACACAAAATCATTAAAAAAAGACACATCGTGTATTATAGCAAGGTTTCATTTATTAGAACTTCAAAAATAAACAGTAAATTAAAAAATAATAAATAGTGAATATATGAATAGTAAAACGTTGCAAATTGAATACAAAAAATATCAAAATAGAGAATGATAAAATAATACAATTTAATTACAATGGACTACGTTGCACATTACACTGAAATATATTGGAGGATTTAGAGGAAAACTAAAGATAAATAGTGAAATCATGGATATTGTGTATGTATGTGACAAAAACATCAGAAGGCTTTGAGGAACATGAAAAACATTTTCTTCTACCATAAAAAGATAACTTTTCTTTTTTCAAGTGCAGTAAAAACCCATAGAATTGAAAACACAGGCTTAAGGTCAAAATACACGATCTGATTTTACATATAAGATTTTACATTATATAAAAAATCAAATATGACTTTTACAGATCGTGTATTTTAAAAAATCATACGACTTAAAAGTCTCTTATGACTTAACATATATGACTTTTAAAAAGTAGGATGGTCTTCTACTTTTTAAAAAATCATTTATGACTTTTTACAGCTGTAAACAAATTTCAACCAATCAGAGTGCGTCTAGAGGTTTGAATGAACTTTTTGAGATTTCCCTAGAGTATATTAGTATCAAATAAAAACTTTTTACGTGTATTTTACTGTTACATATGATCTTTTTCCACCCATCAAATGAGTATGTAAAATCATATACGTAAAATCAGATCATGTATTTTACTATTACATATATGACTTTTTCCATCCGTCAAACGAGTATGTAAAATCATATACCGTCTTCGTGTCTAATTACGGACAGCCTTTGTAATTACGGACATCAAAATGTAAACAAACATTCTTGTCACGAAAATAGACATGCGTTCTTGCCAAGTTCACCACTATAACCGAATAAAATGTTTTATGAAACAGAGCAATCCAATAGAGAGCAATTAGCACTAACACTTGAAGAATAATAGACCGTGAAAATCATAATGGCCTATATTTCAATACTCAGTAAAAAGTGTCCTCCCCCACTGTGATTGACGCACAAAAACTTTATTTATTTGACGTGTTTTATGATAATTAACTTTCTAAAAGCATGATCTAAAAACATTTTCATTCCTCAATTCATTTTTAAACATAAATTTTCGACCTGTTGATATTTCATGACGGAGGTGGCCATTATTGACAGTAGTTTTTATGATATATATATAACATGTATAATAATTGTATAATATATCTATGAGAGTTGCACAAAATATATGTGTAAGAAACTTCGACTTTCGTTTTTCGAGTGTGCCATCATCCATCACATTTGAAAGACATCACAGTAGACTTCACAGAATTGCTTCGTACTGGGAATAAATCTGAATTCTTGTATATTCTGTGTATTCTGTGTATTCTTCTGTGTATTCTGTATATTCTGTGTATATATAACAAGATTTTTCAACACTTTTTATTCGCCTTTTTTGACTTTTCCATAATGAGGGTTTTCAAGGCGTAAATATTTCTTTTCATGCAACCTCACTCTTTGATGGTCCCTGAAATAAAAAAAGGCAGAGAAGCAGCAAAATTTTTCATAGATATTCAATAACAACAAATGAAAGATATAAATAATCACATTAATAATTCTATGATTTTGATTGAGTATCAAATCAATGAAAAAACTTGTTTTATGTGCAGTAAATATGCGATTTAGGTCTCATTTCCTATTTTACATGAAAGTAAAAGTAATACAACATCAAAAATACTTGGGTATCATTACAACTAAACGTGGGATTATTAATAAGGAAGGCAAAATATAGATAACATGTTTTTCTTCAAGCATTTTTCCTTTCCTGAAACACTTGGAGCTTGCTTTTTGCCCTATAGCTACTTTCAGTATACATAAGTGAAATTCCGCACACAAAACTCATGCCAAACTCATTAAAAGTCTCGGATTTACCTTGTGTTCGCCGAGTCTTCTTGTGTATTTTTTCCGTCGATTTTCTTCTATTCTCCTCCATTTTGCTGAGTTTCTTTACGCGCCTCCTTGTTTAAAATTTTCTTTAAAAATGCATGGCCTATCGTTACCAAATTTCGAAATGTTAGTTCACATATTATTTATTCCATACAGTATGACCATTATTTTATTGTCTACTTTGATACAAGCTTAATTTAAAGTCATTATTTAAAATGACACACTCTAACCAGGGCGTAAATATATTAATTACATACTTGTTCTTATTGTCATTTTTTCGTCAAAGTTTAATACTAAAAGCTTATTTCTATCTGTTTAAATTTAAAATCTTAATAATCATGAAAAGAGCCTTCAACGTTTAAATTTGTTTCTTAAACACATCACATGATTTTTGTTTACCCCCGTGAAATAACTAACACGGTTCATTCTGGTTCGCGCACGTGGTGAAGACTTAGAAACATTGCTTTCTCACTTCTTGAATAGTTTATAAAACATCGTTAGAATGTCAAGATATAGTAGGTGGCGCAGAAGTTTACAAACTGAGAGATTTTTACTGGATTACGAAGGTAGTAGTTCTGAACACGAGGAAGATAATGATAACATTCAAGAAGGCAATAATCATAATTATCTTTTGAGCATCGATGATGAAAGAGAAGAAGAAGAGGAGGATGATATAACGGATGATGAAACGGATGATGATTTTAGATCAGACAGCCCTCGTGATGATTGGTAAAGTTGTTGGAAGGGAACAAAATAGAAGAAGCTGTTGTTTCTTCTAATTGGATTTCTGGTGACCGAGTTTATTGGTCCAATAGTGTCAATGCATCAAGAGATCTGAAGGAGGGGAAGATGCCTGATTATGCCAGTTGGAAATCATACAAGTTAATTAAAGTAAAATTTCAAGATGGTAAGTGTTGGTTGGAGTTTTAACTTGTAAATCAGGTGTGTTTTCATAAATAGTTCTTTTTGTTTTTAATATTAATCTGTTTAGATGACTACGATCTGGTTTGTGATTACCAGTTTTCAAGCTGTGATGAACATTTGTCTGTGAAGAAAACTAAAACTACTTCAACAGGTATAAAAAGTTTTTTTAAAGAAAGTTGCCCCATAATTTGTCGTAACTGCATAAGAAATTTGACATTTCAGATATCAAATTACCTACGCCACCACGTTCAAAATCTGGAAGGAATTCAATAGAAAGAAGTTTTATAAGTAGTAAGTTGTTATACTTCAATAGATACTTACACTACATATAATATGTAAGAAATTATACTCTTGAAATAATGAATTTAGGTTGGACTAATTTCAAATTTCATATAAAAATTGGATAAAATGTTTCTATAGTTAATGTTGATAATTTAGGTGTGGGAATCGAAATACTTTGCTTGGATGCATCATTAGATTTTCCGATTCAAAATGCTAATTGGAATAGTCTTAAAGAGGATGATATATATCACTCACCCCACAATTATTTCTTATAATATGATGTTGTTAATATATTTTATTTTAGCTTTCTAAAGTGTCCAGAATTGGTGGCAAAGATGTGAGAGCAAATGTAAAAAATATCTTGTTATCGTAAGTAAAGTATCTTTCTCGAGAGAGTCAGTATTCAGCTGTATGTTATAACAGCAAGACCCTTGAATTGGCAAAGGAAACAAAAACGATCTAATTAAAGTTTCTGCATCCCAACCAAATCTTCAGGTGTGGGACAAAATATGGGCTGGGTTTTCCCTTAACTGCTGGCTAATACTTTGATTTTTAATTGTTAGTTTAAGAGTAATCAAGACATAATAAAGCAAGCATTTTTTTCTGCACTTTTTTTTCAGGGTAACTAATGATGAAGTACTATCTGAGTATAGTCTTTGTGGGCTAAAGAAGAAAAGAAAATTTGATGGGTTAGCCATTCACGATATTGTCATGGGTAAGTATTTTGCTTTTAAATCTACTTTAAACAGGATTGTGTTTTGAATACTTTTAATTTGGTTGTTGCTTTTTCTTTCTATAGGTGGCGTTTTGGCAACTCAAAAATCTACGGAAGCGTCTGTGAACAAAGCGATTATTGATGTTTTGAAGCACGCGCCTGAAAGACTAAAGAAACGATAAAACGAAAAAACACTTTCCTTAGTTTTCGTGTGTTTAACATGCTATCCATAAATTTTTTCCATACTTAGCTCTCCCGTCGTATGTTCAACATTAAGGTAACTTCATTTGAGTACACCGTCCAAGGACCTTCAAAACGTTGATACGTACAAGGAGTGTAATGGAGAATTTATGGATATAGTCTTTTCTATCTCTTGTATTTATGAACATGGTTATATCACTAATCATTTTTTAACACTTTCTTAATTGTTAATATTTTGTATTTTAATTTATAAAGCACATATTTTAAGAGATGATATTTATTGCTTCCATAACTATAAATTCGCTTCTTTTCATTTTGTTTAAGTATCTCTCATCTCAGTAAAAACGTCACGGTGGGGTCATAAATGCGTCATAAGACGTCTTAGTGACGTCGTTATGACGTCATAGCTGAGTCATTCTCACAAAACTATGTTATGAATAGGTCATTTGATGACGTCTGAGGGACGTCAGCATATGACGTCGGTTTATGTTGCAAAAATAACCTCACGATGACCTTTCAATGACGTCGTATAAAGTCATGGTCGGACTTATTTATGACGTCATAGAGACGTCATTGTGTTGGGTGGGTAACTACTTGCTGTATCTGTGGTGTTAAAAACATCCAAACGAGGCGGTGGATATGAGGATTTAGGGAAGTGTGTGACCGAGACTGCTGCTACAACGGTTACCTCACAATAAGGAATGACAATAACAGTTTGCTAACTGATGTTTCTGGGAAAGATTGGCAGAGCATTGTATCTCTTGAGTTCCAATATCATCGAATATGCTACTGGGATTACACTCGACCACTGAAGCATTTTTCTTCTTTTACTGATACAGTTATTGTATCTGTTGCAAAAATTGTGAAAGAGAAGGTAATTGATAATTTCGTGATTATAGATACAGAGGAACTTCTCAATATATAAAAACAGGCTGGCATTTCTATGATTCCTGATAAACGAACGTTAATAGATAGAATTATTCAATGTCACAAAGATGAAGTGGACTGTTGGCGACAAAAGTATGGACAATCACTCTTATTTAAAAAAAAACGAAGAGAAAGGGCGAATTATCGAAATCCTATGTAAGGAGATAACCGATTTGAAAAGTCGTAATTGTCCATTGACGATAAGATATGCGAAGTTGCTGCTGTAAATCGCGAGGAAAAACATTTATTGTCACCAACTTTCACTTTACTTGAATCTGCTTGAAAACTCTTTACTTGAATTTTTTACAATCGTTCCATCGTCCTTAAAGGGTAATGCGAAACATATTGGTCAGTAGCAGAACAACTGTATCTAACAAAAAGACACGAGTTATTGATAGCCTCTGCCAAGATATCATCTTTAATGCACATGGAGGAAAATATTGCACTAAAAAGCATGTTCAGTTGTTTGCAGATCGCATGGCTTGAAGTGCTCCGAGTTATGTAACTGCGTGAACTGCGAGAATCTTTTTTCCGATGAAGATGGTTGTTATTCCAGTGATGAGTTTGATAGCGACACTGAATAGTTTACATATTTTGTTTACTTATAACGTTGTGTTGTGTTGATCTTTACCCCGTGAATTTCATTCAGAATTGTTGTTCCAATTCGTCAAACTTCATAAGCGATGACGTCATAGAAATACTTTCTATCATGTATAATTCGGCATAGACAGATAATTTCTATATGACCTTTTCATAACTTTTGTTCAGTTCAAAAAATGCTATCGAATGGTATATATATTAACAATTTTAGGTGAACTATATTTTTTGTCCTATGGATGACGTCATCAAAACCAATATAGGTCCAGGAAATGGCCCTTAAATAAATTCAGATTGTCCGGTAAAGAATTTCGTGATCAGTACGATCTACCGAACCAGTTTCACTTAAAAATAATTTGTCCCTCTCGTTTCCAGTTTTTTTTACGTCTCAGCGCCCTGACTATGTAGTGTACCATTATGCAAACGGCGTGCAAATGTAAAGTCGGAAAATACCCGGATAATCACATGATAGAAATTCAAGCCAATAATAGTGGCGCTTTAAGCACCAATGAATATTGAGACGGCTTTTGTATGAACCAATGAAATTGGAGAAACAAATATGCGTAGGTTTGGACAGTAAGATAAAACAACAGCGACGATCGTAAAGTATTTCTTGCTTTCGCAGAAATCCATAAGAAGACATGAAATTGCACGACACTGCAAAACCTCATCTTTTCGAACGTCATCTATTCGAATGTCACGATTAAGAACAAAATTTCGAACGTCATCGCATTCCATCAATTCCATCAATGGAATGCGATTCGTTCACGAGGCAAGATGGCAAGTCAACCTGAAGAAAGCTTCGTTTCTCACAAAGGTGGCAATCTTCGTAATTACACTGCTTTGTTCAAATAAAAGATCGTTTAACCTGCAAAAATGTTTTCTATCAATGCTGCTGGACGTCATTACAACGTGGATCGGAGAATGGTTTCTCACTGGTTAAAGAACCACTCTCAGTTCCAAAATCCAATGACTGAAAAACTTGGTAAAGACAAAAAGAGGCTCCCCGGAGATGGTAGAAAGCCGTTGAGTGAAGAACTTGAAAAAAGGTTTTAGAATGGGTTCTAGAACGCCGTACAAAAGGATTGCGAGTATCATGTGTTCTAATCATGAAAAAAGCTTTGATCCTCTTTAAAGAAATGTACAATTTCGATGACACCGAATTCAATGCAAGCAAAGGTTGGTTTAGGAACTTTATGCTAAGGAATGATATGTCATTACGCAGAAAAACATCGGTATCCCAACAGGATCCTGATATGGTGATCTCCAAGCTTGTTGCATATGTCTTAACAATACGAACATTGCGCCGGCAACATAATTATGCAATGAAAAATATCTATGCTATGGACGAAACTCCAGTCTGGCTAGACATGGTATCTTCGACAACGATCCAGCCCACAGGTTCCAAGACCGTGACCCTTAAATCAACTGGCCATGAAAAATCTCGGGTTTCAGTTTGCCTAACTGCAAAAGCTCACGGTGAAAAGCCAAAGCCTTTCATAGTTTTCAAAGGCGCAAAGCGAGAAGTCGAGAAACTCAACAAAGAATTTGTCGTCGCCTCCTCAGTCAATGGTTAGATGAATACTGAACTTACGAGTCAATGGATTGATAAAGTTCTCGGAACATTTTTATTTGAGAAACGTTTGCTTGTATGGGATACCTACTCATGCCACATAGAGGATTCAGCTTCGAAATCTTTGAAAGATAAAAACATTGATGCAGTATTGGTTCCTGGAGGGTGTACACGCTACATTCAAGCTCCAGACGTTTTCTTAAACAACACTGCACTGACTGTTACGATGAATGGCTAGCCTCGACCGAATTGACGGAGGAAACGGAATGTGGAAATCTGAAGGTACCACCGAGGAGAGACGTCGTCCAATGGATCATCAATTCATGGGAAAAGCTCACCAAAGAAATGGTCAGGAAATCTTTTATTACTTGAGGTGTAACCTGTCCTATAGACGGGAGTGAAGACAGCGAAATAACATGTTTCAAGAAGGATCAACCTTGTAGTGCTGGCTTCGAAATGCTCAAAGAACAAGCTAGTTATATGAATACAACCGAAAGCAACCCATTTGTGGTACCGGGTGCGCCAAAAAAAAGTGTATACGTTTGTATATCTTGAAAAAAATACTCTGTTATACATCTAGAGATTTTTTCACCTGAAAAACGAATGCTTAACTTAGATTTTGATGTATCATATGTTAAATTTCATTTATTTCTTAAAAAGTTACGAAGCAAAACATTTTATATCTACTGTTAAAAAATATCATTTTTTAAGAAAAAATAGGGTATTTGAATTTTTTGTATTGTGCATTATTTGTTTATTGAAAAAATCAACTTTAAATTGATTTGAGAGGGAATAAAAACAAAAGTAGGACAAATTTTATTTTTGGAAAATTTAAAATGAAATTGTCTCTGCATGTACTAATCTGCAGCCAACTGTGGTCGACGAAAATGAAGAAGGCGACGAAGATATTTTAATTGATTGATTAAAATGTTAATAAGTAAATCGTCTCATGAAAATATAAAGATTATAAAGGAACAATAAGAAGAAATTCATTTTTGTGTGTCATCCGAATCCCATTTTATCCTAGAGTCCCAAAAATTAAATAGGCGCCCGGGCGCTTATTCGAGGACTTATGGTATATCATAAAGAAACTATGAGATGGAAGTATTTCCTTGCCAAATTTAGTATTCTTGGAAATGGCGACAAAAAATATATAGGTTGAAGTTCAACTTTCCCTCCAAAACAAAACGTAAACATCAAATTAAACAAAAAAATTAAAAATGGCGTAATTACTCCGAAATGGTCAATTATCTATCCAATACCCTTTCATTTTATTTATGCACTTTTACTTTTTAAATATATATATTTATATATATATGTGAACGAAGTAAAACACATTTTTATTGAACAAATGTTCGATACATTACATATCTTTATCAAGTTAAAAATGATACAAGTGTTAAACGTTTATATAGAGAAAAATTCAAAATTAAAATTAACAAGGGGTTAAGTTTGAATAAAGATCGTGATCAATTAAGTTAAGAATGTGCGTGCAGTTAAAATGATATAAAAGACTCAAGTGTGTGACGGCGCAAAGGAGTGTTTAAAATGTCGAAAACAATGGTACTAGAAAACAAATCGCACGTATTTTTTAAAAAAGATTTTCAAACACAGAACAAAAATGGTTAAACTACAGAACGATGTAAAACAGTATGGTCATATCAACCCACCTCGATTCTTCGTAAGATGAGAAAGGAAATGAACCTTACACAAACACACTTAAAGGCAAATAAATACACATAGAGGTACTAAATATAAGATGGTCAACCAGATAAACTCTCTATTTTGTTTCCATGTTAGAGAGTGGCTTTTTTGATTGCGGTGTGCGGCGGCGAAAGCGTTTGTTGACAAGTAAGACAATGTATTTGTTGTTTCACTCTCCTTGTCATAGAACCTGAAGATGAAGAGGAACCATCCATAGCCTTTGTTGTTGCTTCTTCTGACAAACTAACAGAAGTAGATGCTTCTATTTCGGAGGGTGACAGTTCAACAGCTACTTCTACTGCGTCTGCGACCCCTTTGGCTCAAGGCGGCGCGAATGATCAAAAAGATTCGGGGGATGAAAATGTTGATGATCTTTTTGCTGTTGATGTTTTTCTCGCTGTTGATCATCAGGATACTGAAGTTGCAGATTCTTCAGATGATGAGGATTCAGCAACACTCAAACAAAAGATTGAAAGTGGAGGGCGAAGAACACGAAGTCAACACCGCGGGAGAGGACGTGGACGAGGTCGAGGTCGAGGTTGTCGTAAAGATCGTGCTCAAAATGAAACTGAACGTGAACGATCCCCAACTCCTGGTCCTTCCAAAGCAGCAGAGCCCAGTGAAAAAAAATAATCAAAGAAAAAACACCTAACAAAACCAAAGGGAAACAAAAAAAGAAGAAAGGAAAGGGACCTTCTTTGATTGACAATACTGTTCATGAAACAGAATGGAAAATAGACGGGCGAAAAGATAGACGAGGTTTCCTTTTCACAGGATCTCCCGGTGTCAACCCACTTCTTCAGAATAAAAGAGATATCATTAGCATTTTCAAAAGTTTTATACATGATGAAATGGTGGATTCTTTTGTGGAATTCTCTAACGAATACGCTGAAGTCTTGAAAACACACCCGCAAATTAAAGCGCATATCGATAAACATAACCGTACACTCATTGATAGTTGGGTTCCTGTTACACGGGACGAGATGTGGGTGTACAACACTGATGATGGGTATCATACAAAAACCAAAGATTGATTTCTATTGGACCAACGATGGACTGTTCCAGACATCGATCTTCTCCAGATTGATGAGTCGCACACGATATCGGGAAATGATTCACTTTTCGAGAATTTCGAGATTTCTTATTGACAATCTTAGTGTTAGTTTTTTATCCAATTGCACACTAAATAAAAATGTGGCCATTGATGAGTACTTGTCTTTGTGGAAAGGTAACACAATGGATATCATGTAAATATTTGTTTTAAAAAGAGTCGTTGGCGGTTTGGGTAATCATCAACTATGCGTAGAATTCGAGCGTTACAATCGTCTTTGAGGAGGTGGTGGATGTCCTGCTAGATTTTGAAGCATTCGGACACGCACAACATTTTCCTCCTTACGTAATATTTCCAAAACTTTCCAGAACGTCGGGTGGCAAGAAGAAACGTTAGGGCTAAAAGTAATTTTCCAAAGTGTATTGACTAACGCGCTGTCAATATTCCTTATTTATAAACCGAATTCTAGTGATCTTTGTCGGACACTCCGGTGGACTGTGTCGTGAATAAACACTTCAAGTATCATTTTAGTAGATAATGAGAATATATGAAACTTTGTTGGTTTGGGTTTCCAACCTATATGGGGGGCGATTGTCCGGGGGGCAATTGTCCGGGGGGGTAATGCTCCGGGGGGCAATTTACTAGGGGGCAATCATCCGGGGGGGAATTGTCCAGGGGGGAATTGTCCTGTCACCGTCATTGCGTTGTCGCTTTAAATAAAGATTTTTACATGACTTACTTTACCTTTCACATTCTTTCTTGAGTATGGTATCTCACATTTATAGCCAAGAATGTTTTTAACACACTAGCCGCCAAGGCGGCGTCGCTCGCCGCCCATGTCCACCTGCTCTGTATCACTGTATCAATAAACGTCAAATTTCCTTATAAACGGCTCAGACAACTTGTGTTCAACCAGAAGCAGATTCGAAGTCACAACCTCTGGTAAAACCAATCTTTTATCAGCGTAACAATACACTCAAAACGTATAGAGAGAAAACTTCAACTTTTTATTAACTTTTGTTTTAAAAAAGTTACGCACTCTAACATGGGTGCTATCAAACGTAAGGGGGAAATGGTTTCTCTTTTTAAAAATATCACACGGGAGAAGAGAAAAAAAGGCACGTGCTAAATGAATAAAGTGAATAAAAAAAAACGTTCGATCTGATTAAAATAGATTAAAAGAAATCGATTAAAAGAAATTAAGACAACTATTAAGACAAAAGCAAAAATAAATATTTTGTATCATGATACTCTTTTTTTACCTATCGGTTTTTAAACATTCTGAATTCTCGAAAAAACGTTCACCCGTCTCAGACAGTCAGGCAAGGATACGTTAGAATACACTGGTAAACCGCACATGCTGACACGTTCTGCCACTGCTGCTTTTATGTCCAAAACATTTAATCAGTTAGTTTCTTTGTATTTAGTTGATGTATTGTTTTCAAAGCCAAGTCAACGTGGAATATAAAACTAACAATAATAATAAAAACAAAACGTTATTCCTATTAGTTCATCAGCCGAAAAAAGTCACGTTCGATTGGGGTTGCAATGTATTTGCTTCGAACTCACGTCGCACACAAAAAAAGAAATAATTTCGCTCACAACTCAATCTACCATTTTGCGTGACTTACAAACAAACAAACAAACAAACAGACAGACAGACAGACAGAGAATCGGCTATTAATATATAGATGCTTTGATAATATTCTGTGGCTCTTTACGGAAACACCAAGCCTGAATTATCCGATTTCTTGAAGAACCAGGATAATATTTAAAACTAGTTGAAAATCGCTGTTCAAAGCGAGTGTTGTATTCATCCCAACATCCAACGATGATGATTTGGTAAACTCAATAGCATTTTAAACTGCTCCGCTAATGATGGAACTTCGGGCATGATCTGTAGCAACAGGTTTTGAATGCCATCACGACTCGCACCTTTTGTTCCTTGAAAATTCAACAAGATTGATCCAATTCAGATCCATTTGCTTCATCACTACAAATGACATGGCTAAATGAGTATAACAATCTTTGGTAAACTCGCTTCAAGAAATGCATTGGCAAGACGATTGAATTTCTATCTCCTAATGGATCCGCTAAATTTTATATCGTCATTACAAACCTATTTTCGGTACTACGGCTTCCGGTGCTAAACTTTTGATGGTTATGTAAGCAGATTCCAAATACAAACAAGCATTCGACATCTGGTGCATCATTCATAGATGATTTAATCTTTCTCATGGTATTGTAGAAGCTCTTTCTGTTGTGTAGGATATTTCTTGAATAAACGTTTTTCCTTTTGGTCGAATCTTTGTCTGTAAGTCTAAAGGGGCTAATTAGATTTACCGAATATATTTTGTATAATAAACACATGAAATACGGATCTAAAGTTTTAATTAAGTGAATGCTTCCAACATTCATGACGGGAAGGTTTTTCTCATATAGTCAGGGCTCTCCAAGGCGAACATGCTGTAATACCAGCACCTCGTTATAGACTTTTTTAACCTTTTTGAAGATCTGAGCACACTCTATTTGTTCGAAGGAATAACGTAAATGAACGAGAATCGCAAAGTAGAGAAAATCTGTTTTAACTTTCTTCGAACTTTTTAATTTTCCAGATAAAAGTGTCCAACCCTCTACTTACTGGGATTTCTCATAGATTTATATATTTGCTGCGAAATTGTTATTTTTTCGATTTCTACATCAACACCAATGTATACGTAATAGAGAAATTTTTCTGGAAGTTTAAGATGGATTTGTAGAGCTTCTTCACCATCACCACTGAAAAAACCTTGAAAGGCACCTGATTCGAATAGGCGACAAATAATGATCTGCGTTGTCTCAAGTGATCTTTTTAACACACAACAGTAAAAGACATCATCGTAGATACCAGACGAAGCCATTGTAAGACAAGTATCTTCGGCATTCGTAGTTGCATTGCTCTGCTTAAAACAAGTTCTCTGCGGTACTTCACTTATTTTGACCTCCAAGTCTAAAGCTGGCAAGCATTTGTTTAAATTACTTAACACAGTGTCTCTTTTGTATTCAATAGAATACGGATCAGCTAAAGAGAGAGAAAGACATATTTTGTTCACTAAAGGTATTGCATTACAAGGGATACAATTAGAAAATGATCACCGAGTGTAATTTAAAGTTTTTGAACTGGACGCGACAAAATATATGATATGATCGTTATCAACCCTCGAAAGGTTTTTTGTCTTTTCCATATTTATAATCGATTTATGGAACCACTGCGATGAAAGTTTTGCTTTCAGTAGAATTGCATTCCTTGGTCCCAGTTTTGGTTTACCAGTTATACTAATGAAATTGAAATGGCTATGAAAAAGTACCTACGTAAATAAGCATTATCATGAGATAAGGCAAAAGAATCAATATTATCAGCGTTACATTCTTGGACAACAAGGTTGCCGGCGATGTCGATGTCATCGATAAAACGTCAGCCTCCACATCCGGAATAGATTCGATTGGACTTGCAGACGCGCTTAAAAATGTAATATCACCTGCTACAGGCTCAGAAAATATCTCGATTTCATCACTCAAATGGTATTACATTGGCTGAGATATTTTCAGACATTTTCTAATTCATAGTTACAACGCTCATTTCTAAAAAAAAGAGACCCTACTGCGGAAACTGATGACAAGTGAAAAGATTTTGTCAAAAGAAAATTTAGTAAAGAAAATAGGCAAATATTGCATGCTTTTACAGTTGTTAATGAAATGACAATTCAGAAAACAAAAATACGACGTACTGTGAAATGATTCCTTAAAAAAATCCACAATGAAAAAAAATTTTTGATTAGACTTAAAAACAACCTATCAAGAAAAGCGATTGAGGAATACTCAGGGTGCATATGGACAAATTCTGAGGCTAATCTGTAACTTGCCAAGAGGACAGGTTCTGACCTGAATGACGTGTCAAAGTGTTGATGGCATTTAAACTGATACGAAATGAGTCAGGGACAACTAAAGTAACTGACAACACTCTATCGTGACAGCAAAAAACGCAACCCATACCCCCTTTGAAGACACATTACTTAGAAAGCCTGACTTCACTCATCGCACTTTATAACTTGGGCTAATAACAATCGATGTAACATTTCAGCTAAAAATGTATTTATTCCTCATTTAATACACGTTCATCTTGCGTATAAAATATCTTATAATGGAACAAAATAAAACAGATTTTGGCTACTAATAAGTACATACCTTTTTCATATAAAATATATAACTGATATAACTATAAAAGGCTGCAAACTACATGTAATGAAAATATAAATTTTATATCATAAAATCTCCGTACGATATAACAATGCGTTCTCCCAACCGTTGTGCTCCGTATCTCACGGCGGAGCCAATTTTGCTACCTCTGCTCAACCATTTTCAAAATGGCTTCGGAGTTATCGCACGTGAAACATTGTTATCATCTGTTATCATCAAGCACATCATGGCCGATGAAGTTAACCAAAATGACAAAACCCACCCTTCAGAGCAAGACAAAGCTCAAGGGGAAGGAGATGAGGGCAATAACTCAGAGAAAGCTGAGACCCTCATCTCTGGGAGTAGCACACAACAAACTTTGCTTGGAAAGGGCAAACGAAAAGAGCCCAAAAAGTTATCAAAGAAGAAACACAAGAGAAGAAAACGTGTTTCTTCGTCGTCGTCATCTTCTTCAGGAGACAGCGATTCTGTTGCTTCATCTTCTTCAGATAAAGAGCCAGTGAGAAAGAAAAGAAAATTTTTCACAATAAAGACAGAAGCCGAAGAAAACGAGTGGAAACTTCCACCAGATCTAGCAAAGTATGTTAACGAACAATTAAATGTTTACATAACCGAGAAGCAATTACAAGAGAAGCTTCTCAAGTCTTTGCCTATACCCACTAATTTGGATGTGCCAAGAGCTTTGGACGATTTCGTGAAAGTTCTTGTGAATGATAAAACCAAAAGTTTGGACGATACTTTCTGCAAGATACAGAAAAAGATAATGCAGGTTTTCGCACCACTGGGATACCTTTGGCAACAGCTAGACCAACTGTCTAGCCGGACAGGAGAAGATGTTGAGCTAGATCTCCCTGATCTGCTTCTAGCTGCACAACAGTCGGTTTTATGCATTGGTCAGGCCTTCAACACAGTAACGTACAATCGCCGATTCAGTGTCCTGAAGGATATCTTAAAAAACATTCCTGAGGTGAAGAACATTCTGAAAGACAATGAGGACCTCAAAAAGAGGGAGGATGACTTGTTCGGAAAACCCTTTCGTAAACACCTAGAAAGTATTGTAAAAGCACGGAAAAGCACGAAAGAGGCTCTACACAATCTCAATTCACCTTCAAAACGACGTGGCAGACCACCGCCCTTTTCGTCAAGCCTCCCAACGTCATCCGCCGCCAGCATGGCGAGGCCAAGATTTAGAATTGGCGAAGGAACAAATAATCGAGACCACCAAACATCATCAAGACCACCACCACAACAACAACAGAGATTCCAGCAAAGACGTGGTGTAAGCTTTTCCGGTAAGAGAAAGTTCAAGCTTAAAATTAGCAACTTTCTCCAGCAAGACACCAGATCTCTTTCCGGTAAAGGAACTAAAGCATGTTCATCCGGTTGTAAAAAAATTATTCTCGACAGAAATTCCAAAAGTGCCTCTGGCAGGAAGGTTAAAATACTTTCTCAAAGAGTGGCAAAAATTAACCAACGACCCAGACATTTTGTCCACAGTTCAGGGTCTAGAGGTCCCTTTCACTTCAGTACCAGTACAAAAGAAAATACCTCACCCAGTAAAATTTTCAATTTCACAAATGAACCTTGTCGAGAAAGAGATCCAGGATATGCTGGAGAAGGGAGCAGTACAAAAAGTCTCTCCATGTGTCGACCAGTTTATAAGCAACCTGTTCATTGTAGGCAAAAAGGGTGGGGGGAACAGGCCAGTGATCAATTTGAAACAACTGAATTCTTTTCTACCTTACGAACACTTCAAAATGGAGAATTTAACTCATTTGAGGAACGTTCTGCAGAAAAACGATTATATGTGCAAACTAGACATGAAGGATGCTTATTTTTGTGTACCTTTAGGGAAGCATTCAAGGAAATATGTCAGGTTTTATTTCTCAGGCAGCCTTTACGAGTCCATTTGCCTGTGTTTTGGCCTAGGACCAGCCCCCAGAATTTTCACAAAGCTTTTGAAAGTACCTGTCGCTTTATTGAGGAAAATAAATATTCGGATGATCATTTACTTGGACGACATGCTCTTAATGCATCAATCCATAGAAGGGTTACTGATGAGTCGGGACACAGTAATTTTCTTGCTAGAGCATTTAGGGTTTGTGATCAACCAGAAAAAGTCTATTTTCGACCCAACACAGGAAATAGAGTTCTTGAGATTGGTGGTGAACTCAAAGACTCTCAGCCTCTCACTTACTCCAGAAAAAACTGCTCAGATCATAAAAGAATGCTCAGAGATGTACAAAAACCCCACTGTAACACTTCTAGACCTAACAAAGCTGATAGGGAGACTGTGCTCAACAATACAAGCAGTTCTTCCAGCACAATTGCAGTATCGGTACTTGCAGGCAAATCAAGTACAGGCCTTGAGGGAAAACTCAGATTATCAACAGCAAATAACCCTGGATTGGAAAGCCCGCAAGGAACTCCTATGGTGGGCAGAAAACTTAAAGTTGTCAAATGGGAGAAAGATAATTTAGGAGAGATCCCAAATTTTGATTCAGACAGATGCCTCCAAGGAGGGGTGGGGGGCTTATGCTCAGGGAGTACCAACAGGAGGACCCTGGGATCATCAGGAAAGAAAGTTTCATATAAATGTTCTGGAACTTCTGGCAGTGAAGTATGCTCTGTTGACTTTCACAAAGAGACTGAAGGGCATAAGGTCAATACATTTCCAGATAGACAATACAACAGCAATATCTTATCTTCTAAAAATGGGGGGTACAAAAAGTCAGGAAATAACCAGAATTGCATAAGAAATTTGGTCATATCTTTTCCAGAATTTAATCACAATTACAGCCGAGTATCTCCCAAGTGCCATGAACTACAAGGCAGACTGGGAATCCAGACACACAAGCGACAGCTCAGACTGGAAGTTGAAACCAGTAGTATTCAAACAAATTTGCCACCAAAGGGGTTATCCAAGCATAGACCTCTTTGCCTCAAGGACAAACCACCAACTTCCAAGGTATTATTCCTGGAAGCCAGACCCCTACAGTCTGGGAACAGATGCAATGCAGCAGATGTGGTCAGGAAAATTTCCCTATGCTTTCCCACCATTTTGCATGGTAAGTGCAGTGCTATCCAAGGTCAGGAGAGAGAATGTCGGTCAAATCATAGTAATAACTCCAGCATGGCAGACACAACCATGGTACTCTCAACTTCTGCAAATGTCAATAAAGAATCCTATCCTAATTCCTCACCAAAAGGACCTGTTAAGAAACACAAAAGGAGAAATTCATCCACTAGCAGAGACAAGCAGTTTTCGTCTAGTGGCATCGCTACTTTCAGGGATAGCCTGCAGGGTGAGGGACTATCAGAATCAGCTTCCAACCTTGTCATCCATGCCAGAAGAGACGGTTCTTTGTCAAATTACGAATCGTCCTGGAGAAGCTGGTCTGGCTGGTGTGATAAATGGAAAGTTGATCCAGTTCGATGCCCTGTCAAGGATATAGTTAATTATTTAGCTAGTTTGTTTGACAAAGGGCTAGCATATAGAACCATAAATTGTCATAGGTCTGCCATTTCAGCATATCATGAGTTTATAGATGGAAAACCAGTGGGTCAACATCAAAAAGTGTGCTCTTTGGTGTCTGGGGTTTTTAATATGAGACCTCCTAAACCACGCCTTACATATGTTTGGAATGTTAAAGATGTGTTGTCGTTCTTTAAGTCAAAGGGGGATACAGCTAAGCTGTCTGACAAGGATTTGACCTTTAAATTGACTATGTTATTAGCTCTGACGTCAGCATCTAGAGCTGATGCTATTCATCATTTGGACACTAGGTACATGGTACAGGGAAAAGATTGTTACATTTTCTCATTTGAAAAATTACACAAATCTTGGAGAAGAGGACAGTCTCCACCCTCCGTCCGCTACTTTGCTTTCCCAAAAGATAAGATTTTATGTGTTGTCTCCACCCTGGAAAAGTACTTAAGTAGATCAAAAGCTTGGAGGACAGAAAGTAAAACACAGTTACTTCTTAGTTACATCAGTCCCCATGGAGAAGTTGTTTCGTCTACAGTTTCGGGTTGGTTAAAATCCCTCCTCCACATGGTAGGCATAAACACGTCAGTTTTTAAGGGACATTCTACTAGGTCTGCATCTAGTTCAATGGCAGGGCTTAAGGGTCTGTCGACTAAGGAGATATTACAAAGAGGTTGTTGGTCAAGTGAGTCAACATGGCAAAAATTCTACAACAGAGATATTAAATCATTAGAACAGACTTATCAGGAAAAGGTCTTATCTTAAGACATGCTTTGAACAGAGGTAGTAAAATTGGCTCCGCCGTGAGATACGGAGCACAACGGTTGGGAGAACGCATTGTTATATCGTACGGAGATTTTATGATATAAAATTGAACAATTACGTCAGGCCGCGAAGCGGCCGCAATGTAATTGCGATTTTATGAATAAAATCAAAGTACGATATAACAATCCCACCTTCCCGACCCTAAACTGCTATGTAATAATCTTGCCTATTTCTTAACCTTTTAGGCCGTTCGAACTTTCGATTGAGACGTTGAAAGATGAATACTCACGCGTTTCTGTACAGAAAGATACTATTCTTCTGGCAAATTATACTTTTATTTTCTATTCCCTAATCCTCTGATAACCATGGTAGTATAGTTACAGCTGTGCTTATCAAAGGTTCATATGTCCCGTTTTAATCTTTGCTGAGCAAATCGGCTTGTCATCTCATTATCCCATTATTATTCAGACTTATTGAATATATCGAATGAGCTTCATCGATACTTCTTGTCTTTCAAACGAATAAGCTTTTGGGTGTTCAGGATAAGACGTGCGATCGAAAATTGGCTTTTCTTTGAGATCCGGAGCACAACGGTTGGGAGAACGCATTGTTATATCGTACGGAGATTTTATGATATAAAATTGAACAATTACGTCAGGCCGCGAAGCGGCCGCAATGTAATTGCGATTTTATGAATAAAATCAAAGTACGATATAACAATCCCACCTTCCCGACCCTAAACTGCTATGTAATAATCTTGCCTATTTCTTAACCTTTTAGGCCGTTCGAACTTTCGATTGAGACGTTGAAAGATGAATACTCACGCGTTTCTGTACAGAAAGATACTATTCTTCTGGCAAATTATACTTTTATTTTCTATTCCCTAATCCTCTGATAACCATGGTAGTATAGTTACAGCTGTGCTTATCAAAGGTTCATATGTCCCGTTTTAATCTTTGCTGAGCAAATCGGCTTGTCATCTCATTATCCCATTATTATTCAGACTTATTGAATATATCGAATGAGCTTCATCGATACTTCTTGTCTTTCAAACGAATAAGCTTTTGGGTGTTCAGGATAAGACGTGCGATCGAAAATTGGCTTTTCTTTGAGATCCGGAGCACAACGGTTGGGAGAACGCATTGTTATATCGTACTTCGATTTTATTCATAAAATCGCAATTACATTGCGGCCGCTTCGCGGCCTGACGTAATTGTTCAATTTCCAGTAATTGCACTATACTGGTAAACGTGCAACAAAAACTGCTTTTAGAAATATTAAAAAACCCACATAAGAATAAAACTGTAGCCATCTTAATCTTAGTTGCTTTCAACAATTCAGCACACTATTGTTATGTATCCTTGTTTTTTCAGTTTTATCTACCTTTTCTCGTAACATATACTGATAATAATACATAGATATTTATTGTCAAGGTGTTTCAAGTATCCAAACGGAATGCACCACCACATGAAACAACTTTCACTGGTTGTTTACTATTCAGAATACCGATCATAAAGGTTACCCTACAATATAAAAGGAATAAAAATATTGAATTTCCAATTAAGATTAACTTTATCAAACTTAGATCCTTCCTTCTAGCTATTGTTATTCCATTGTCCTCTTACAAGATAAAATTTGGTTTATCTACAAAATAGGGAAATCTTACTTCATCTGAAGATCAATTTAACTTTCATGGCTATTCATAAGGTAATAAGTCTAAGGGTAATTACAGTTGTTGCTTTAAATTTTCCGTTTCCATCACTATGAAACACACTGTATAATGTTAGTGTACATAATCACAATTCTTTGTGACTATTGCATAAGAATCGTGGAAATTACGAGAAAATTATCTAGCTAAAAATCACAATTCCATAGTGCGGAAGATCATCATTATGATGAGGAGAGCCTTCAAATTGTGTGACACACTACGAAACCGTGAGTGTTGACAGGTCTGTCTCTATTATAGGAATGAGGGTAATATGTAAGGCATTCATCAGAGAGAATCTATCCAACTATACGTCCATGTTGTGGCTACTCGAATTGATTTTTTTCAAAAAACACAAACAATTGACTTTAAGATGTGTTGCGGTAGAGTTAGAACTGACTTTCTTTGATTTAGTTGGAATAATTTTCTTTATTGTATCCCAAAATTTCTTTGGATTACTACTATTTGCAGTTAGCAAGTTTTTGCTGAACTGGGATTTTGATTCTCGGATTTCAAACGTACTTTACGGTAAATCGGTTGAGTTCTTCGATTTTTGTGCCTTTCGCAATGTTTTATCACGGTTGTTCATTAGTTTATACATTATTAGGGTTTGACTTTCTTTTGAACAATAGGGGCGTGTTTGTTGAACATTGTGGTGAGAACTCTTTTGAAGTATGACCACGCAATGTTAACTTCTTCGTTGCAAAGAAAACGCTCCAGTCATGATTACTAAGTTCGCTTTTAATCTGCTCACTACCAGTACTTCGAATAGTTTCTGGTCTTAATAAGTTTGGTGGAACTTTATCCCTTCGCATTTTTCTAACACATTCTACCATATCATGGTCACTAATACTCACAGGAATGACGTCATTCTCATATGTAGAATCGTCATTCTCTATGTAGAATAAGTGCTAGAAGTTAAAATACAATCAATTAAAGTTTCTGTAGATTCAGTTGTTCGTGTCGGTTTCTTAATAAGTTGCTTTAAAACGTAAAGGCGTAAAATGTCCTTAATGTCTTGATCATCTGATTTTCTTAAGAAGTTGATGTTGAAATCTCCCAATAGGAATTAGAAAATACTAGTTTTGCAGTTCAATTGAACTGATCAGTTGTATGGAAACCGCCCTTTACTTGTCGATGAGGATGAAGAACGTGACGAGGATGATAATGATATATATGTTTTGTAATTCGTTATTATTGCTTGAAGATAAAACTAGAAGCCTCATGACTTGAACAATTTCCGCATCAGGCCTAGAGGAAATTGCTTTAGCCTAATTTTCAAGATATCTGAATGACTTGTACATACACTGACTAATAATTTGATGCCGTCTGGAATTCTTCAAATTACTCCCTTCTTTAATTTATTTAACTTAATCTTGACCACTTTGCAACTCATTATGATGTTTCGGAGTCAGAAAAACAGTTCACCAATATCTTGCACATGATGTTTATGCTTTCGGTTTGTAGCAGTGTGTAGACAGATGGGTCAATTCACTAACAAGTGAAGTACATAATTCGTGCTTTATCACAATTTCATTTGTTTACTTTTTTCGTAAATTATGGTCAAATCTAACAAAATGACTGGCAAATTCAAAATCCACGTCTTTCATCTGTGCTTTGTACGAACTTTCATGAAAATTGAAGATTTTTCGAAATTTGGTCCAAATTTGGCCCAAATTGTCCAATTTTAGTCAAATCTTACAAAATGACTGTCAAATTCGAAATCAGCACCTTTCAAATGTAATCCATGCAAAATTTTATGAAATTTGAAGAATTTTCAAAATTTGGCCCAAATTGTCCACTTTTAGTCAAATCTGTAATTGACAGGTAAAGTCCTTTTGTATAACATTTAGCAGATAGAGTTTTGGGTCAGTCATTAACTATTCTGAATAAACAAACAATCTGAAATCCGAACGGACTTTCCGAAAACGATGAAAAACTGTTACACAGATAGATAGAATGTGTAAACCAAACAATTTCCTACGCTTTAAAGCGCGGAAATTGAAAAAACTTGCTCAAATTATTTGTCTCAAAAATTATTTCTGAAAACATGTTTAGATATTCAATAAAAATATATATCCCAAGCGATAATAATTTAATAAGCGCTCCCCTTGAATAAGCGTCACCCCCGACAAAGCAGGAAGTGGAAACAACCGGGGATGCACTGGTTTACTTTCTACAGAAGTTTAGGTTTTCTGTTATATTTAACACAGTCAGTCCTTCAGCCTTGTCAGATCATACCCGCAAAAGCATTGGAACTTGACACCAAACATTGTAATACTTATTTCACTTATTTTCTAATTCAAATTGTTCAAACGAAAATAAGAGCCTTATTTTCTTCGTAATCTCGTTTCAAGACATGGAGCGCTAATCAACAAAACAAATTTTTGTGCGTAGTGGAGTCATCTTCAGTTTCGTACGTATATACAGTTCATATATTTCACACCTTGTAAATTTATATCATTCAAATACTGATCCATATAATTTACAACACAACATAACTCAACTTAAAACAACGGCTCACCTAACACATAATTTACGAATGATTTTTTGTGAGTATACACATCTGATTGTTATATCGACTCCAGGATAAAAACTTCTGGATATCCCGGGGGAAAATGGGATTGACTCTTCATGAACTTCTCGTGTCCATGATACTATTCCAATTTTTATTTCTATCTTCTGTGTAGACTCAAGGTGATTACCTATCGAAATTTGAAATCTCAGCAATAATCCTTCGATTATTTTTGTCATCCTTAAGTATCTTCTTTTTATAGTTTGACGATATTAGAAGAAAAATATAAATGATAAGACCTGCTTTCGACTTTTGAGTCCCCCTCGACCGTGGCGTAACTAATCATTTTGGAAAGAAGCTACCTAGTTTCTTTATCACTGTTACCTGTCTGAAACGGTCGTCACGCTAGCATAGTTGAAAAGCCATTTTCGTAGATACCGCAAGAGTACACTTAAGTTTTTCAGCAGCAATAGGATTTGTCTGCGGAATCTTTGAATGGAAAATATCCTTCAAACTTGAAGTAACACCACATAACTGAAAGGTTCATTCAGTTATTGTCTTCTTTACTCACTTAATTTCGGATAAAAAATGTACCATTGTATTTCCTCCATCTTATGTACGGAGAACCTGTCACAATTTTAATTATACAATCAAATATTTAAAAATAACAATAAACAGAATTCGATGATGTTAACTATTCATGCGGACCTACACTTTCTGTATAGTTACTCCACATTTTCAAGCTGAAGTTCGCTGTAACTTAATAACTTCTACGGAACACATCAAAACAAGTTCGGTACGAATATTAGAGGAAATCTATAATGTTTAGACTAATTTACTTTTATTCGCGTTGTTATGGAAATTTCGGTAATAAATCTGTAACATAATCAAGTTTATTTCGTGTTGGTTTCTATTAGTAAAATCCTTTGTAATTTCTTTTTGGAATTCGTTAAATTTTGATCCTATAAATTCGACAACAAATTGAAAAATGTTCAGCACTTTTTTTTCAGTCATGTCTTTTTTTGTCATACTTTCCATATATAACTATACAAAATGACAATTTCAATTGTATTAGGTTTTTCTAAAAATTGGCGTATAAACAAAGACTACGAAGTTTTAATGGCGCATTTATAACGTTATTTATAACGTAATTATTTTAATGAAGTTTTCTTAATTATTTTACCTGACAACATTCAAAAATTTAACGAGACGAAAATTTTGATGGAAGTGTAAAAAATGCATCAACTAGTAATTTTTCAAGTTCTGAGTAAGTTCATTCGGTAGATTTTGCTTTTCCCTCTAAGATCGAAAAGACTCCAATGTGATCACTGTATGAGCATGATTCTTTATGGACAAACAATCATGAGCAATCTAATGTGTTAGCTTTAAGTGTCAAGATTATTCGTATTTCACAAATAAGGAAAGAAAATTAGATAACTATTTCTTATTTTTGTAACCACTGACAATAGCCCTTTGTAACAGTTATTGATCGGTATTCAAAAGCACATTCAACTGATATTTTTCAGAATTCTGTATGTAAGCAACCTTTGGTGAAAAATCGATTCCCCAAATATTCCCCCTAAGGTTACTATTATTGTCATGACATGACAAAACTTTCTGTTTGTTTTCATTTTAGCATTTTGATTTCAATTTTGAATTGGTGCTATTACTTTTCCACTAGGCGGAATATTCAGCGCCGTGAAGCTATTGTCTTCTTCACGTCATCACTGATTGTATAACTTGACTGGCTTTGCTCAAACTTCCGCGTCGGAAAAGTTAAAATTGATCCAAATTTATTTAAAAACAACTCCTCACTGAGCGGGGCATCTCCACCTAGTCGAAAACTGACTTAAAGTAAGGCACAGAACAACTTAAAACGGATAAGAAGCCAAGTTGAAGATGAGATAGTTTTGAATTCAGTTTTGATTTTTTTTCTGAAATTACGTTTCTTCTTCCTGCGTTTACGATAGTAACATTCTTAACAAATTTTACAAAGACAACAAATTTCAGGAGCTATGAGCTTTCTTAAAATCTCAATCCTAATCATATCTACATTGTTATAAAAAACAAGTTGTGGTATTAAGATTTCAAAGACCAACGCAATCAGTCCATTTTTTCTTGGTTTCAGTTACCGCTCTACTAACAAGCGCAGAAGATTTTCACGTGTCGTTATCTGGACAAGACAATCAGAATTGTGGAAGCCAATCACAGCCTTGTAAAACTGTCAAACATGCACTGTTTGCTACACATAAAAGTAATGTAACCATAATACTTGATGGTGGTACAAGAAAGGCAAAAGAATACATTGTACAAGATCCAATGCGATTGCAGTCGAAGTCCATCAATATGACAATAGTTAAAAACCCGACCAGCAATTTTCAGCCTATTATCAAAGGCAAAAGGTATGCTGAATATCTTTTGGAAGTTCAAGTAAAAGTCAAATATATGTTTATCCATATTGAAGAAATAACCTTTGTCGATATTGGGCTCTTTGCAGAAAATGATCAAAGAGGTATTCTTCACTCTTTCTATATTGAAATCAGGAATTCCATTTTCAAAGAGCAGGAAACCAACGCAAACTTAATCTTCATCAAAGATCCGAGCAAACAATCCCATCCCGTTCACCGACAAATTTCAATCAAAAATGCTACTCTTGGTCAGGATATTTCTTGTAACGTATCAGAACCAATCAGAATTGAACTGTCGAACATTGTTTCTTACTCTGACATCCTTGTACATTCAATAAATGAGCAAGCCAGTATCCAGATTAGAAATTCAACCTTTACATCGCGTTATTCAAAACCAGCATTTATACAATTGACCGGTCCAATCGACTTTTATTTGCAAGATACCAATTTGGTTAGTAATGCATATTTAAACGTTCTTAGTATTCGATCATTTACTGTAAAAAGATGCAGTTTTACAAACATTACTGTAACATCGACACCAATAATCAATGTGATATCGACTGCACTCATTAGATTTGACAATATCACTTTTTCCAATGTAAATACAGAGAAATATGATACAGCAATTGTTGCAGTTAGAAATTGCACTATTGAGTTGGCAGCCACAACATTCTACAGAAATAGCCTAAAATCGAATTTTTCATGTGGAATTTTGGCAAGTTACAGCAATGTTTCAATGGACAACACAATGATAATGGAAAACAGTGCCTTATGTGCTGTGTGCTTGCGGAGTTGCACAGGAAGTGTAATAAAGACGACTGTTTTGAATAACACAGATGTGACGATAATAAATGCAACTGAATCTTTTAATGTTGTGGTACGTGTGACTTGGTGCTATGGTAACCGTTTTGTTACACTTATTCAACCAATCCTGCTTTGTTTCAGGGACAGTTCAGCTCGCATCGATGAAACAACAATTAGCAACATGTCAACCATGAAAGAGGAAAGACGTTCAAAGGTGAAAATATATTTTAATGGCACAGGGTTAGGAAGATTTGAAGATGTCAGAAACATTCTTGCAATGAAAATGACAAGGAATAGTAATGTCACTGTAACTAGATTGCAAGTGACCCATGTTGAAGGATTGGAAGCTGTTTCTTGCCAATACAGTATGGTTGCATTGTTTCACATGACTTTCTTTGAAGTTAAATTGAAAGATGCCTTATTATCATTTACAAGTTGCATAGTTCGATTGAAACATGTAGACATTTCACAATCATCAAATTATTCTTCATTCAAAGTTGGCAATGGTTATTATTGGATAAACTACATGCTTCCAATTGTTAACATCTTTAGCAGCAATGCATTGGTTGATAATTTTTCCGTAACAAATTCCAGAGGATCCTTACAGGCGTTATGCAGTCTTGGAAGCCAAGTAACTATTACCAACATTGCATTGAAAAACAATAGCATCACAAACGCGTTATTGTTTGCGAAAGATTCCATTGCTATAGTGAAAGATGGGCAATTATCTAATAACTATTTCACTCTTTCGGCATTCTATATCATGAGTGCAAAAGTGTCGTTTTACAGTTTCAACATCTTCAGCACCAAAATGATGGATGGATTTCATTTTGAAGCAGCTTTTGCAGTGCTTCAGAATGTGGTCTGGTGTAGATGCAAAGTTAACGCAAGTCTTCTGTATACTCAGAATAGCAACATCACTTTTACATCTTCATCCGCCAGTAAGGTTGAAGGAGGAATGCTCATTTTAATCAAAAATATCTGTCTTGATAAGAAGTTATTTGTTCATTTGAAATCACTTTATTTCAGAACTTCCATCAATAAATTCGAAAGAAGTTTAATTTCTATTAAAGCAAGCAACAAGCTAACGCAAATGCAAATTGAGGATGTTGTAATAGATACGTTACCGGGACTGTCACTTTACCCTATTGTAACTATTATATATCCATTTGTTGATCCAATGATTCCAATGCGTTACATTTCTATTAAATTCGTGATAACGTGTCCGTACAGTTTTTATTTTGACCGTATTTACAGTCGTGATCCTGCTGAAGGCTTTCTTTTACAACAGATAAATTATTACTGCAAACATTGTCCTCGTGGTTATTACTCTGCCGTTAAAACTAGAATCAAAAACGCTATGTATTCAAAGGATGATCGTTACGTGGTAAATGAAACAAAAACATCCATGAATGAAGTTTGTCTGGTTTGTCCAACTGGTGGAATTTGTCATGAGAACATCACCAGCAAGGAAAATTATTGGGGATTTAAAACTGGTAACAAAGAAATATCATTCCTTCCTTGTCCAGAGCAATATTGTTGCTCGAAACATGAGGTGAGATGTACTTCATATTCTACCTGTAACCACCACAGAGAAGGAGTATTATGTGGATCGTGTAGCAGAGGATATCAACTGGATTATTTCTCAATGAAATGTATACCTGAAGAGACATGCGAAGATACGATGACATTTTGGTTCATATATGTTTCGTTTGCAATTATGTACGTAGTGATAGTCATGTTTCTTAATAAAATTCCGGAGTTGTTGCAAAAACTTCGAGTAACCATTATAAACATGTTTCCAAAATCAAAACTGCTAATAATGGGGAAAGGATGTGAACCCTATCTTAACCAGTCAAGTGCTGATGAACCCCATCTTAACCAATCAAGTACCAATAACACACGTCGTTTAACCAATCATTTTAGAGCGGAGGCAAACGAACTGTCGCTGGGTAACAAGAATAGCTTACCAATATCTGCTGTCTTCGATGTTTTAGTATCATTTTATCAACTGAAAGCGCTTTTTCAAATAAATGTTGGTTATGAACGATCGGAAAATATAAGTGATGAAATTCTAACAGCTATATTTAACATAGACATATTCAAAATTCCCGCACGAATTTGTCCAATGGTTAATCTAGACATAATTTCCAAATTAGTTGTTAAGCATGTGATGTTTTTTGTTTTAATGATATCGATATTGGGAACACTTCTGTTCTTTTGCTTCGTGTGTCAAAAATTGGCAATAATCGTTTGCAAAAAAAATCGCTATGAGTACATTACAGATTATGAACTCTCCGAACGCGAAAGCGAAGAGAGCCATATTGTAAGTGAAAATGTTGCAGTTGTGACACAAAATAAAAAGGAAAAAGTACCTTACAAACATTTGGTATATATTTGTTTTGTACGCCTTCTAATGTTAAACTACAAATCATTAGCTCTCTTTTCTTTGATGATGATCAACTGTCAACAGATCAATGACGTTCACGTTTTGTTTATCGATGGTGAAATCAAATGCTGGACATGGTGGCAAAGCTTGACCTATTTATTCCTGTTTTTGTGGATCGTGCCGTTTCCTTTCGCTTTGCATCTTTCAATATGGATGTTGAACCGACATATGATATCCAACAAAAAATGCTTCATTTGTTTCATGTTACCAGTCCTCGCACCACTACTCTTTCTTTATTCCAAATTTTTCAGAAAGGAAAGAAATGAACTTACAAATCAACAATTAAGAAGATCTCTGCTAAAGCTGTTTGAGGATCCGTTTCGCAAAAAGAAAAATGAAGAGGGCGCCATTTTTTGGGACTCGTGGAAGCTACTCTCTAGATTTGCTATTGCGTTATGCGCTGTTTTTCTCATCGATCCGTTATATCGGCTGGGTGTCATCGCACCAATTCTCATTATTGTCTTAGTTGTGCATGTGAAAGTATCACCATACAAAGCACCGTCAGTGAATCAGTTGGAAATGTTGTCTCTTGCAAGCTTGTGTATTATGGTTATCATTAATTTAGTCCGTCAGTTTTCTTTTGTTTACGATTTAAGTAATGAAGATGCCATAAAAAGACTTGGAACAGTTTATTTTATTTTGGAGAATATCTTAAATCCACTTGTGTTTTTGATTATTTATTGGTTGTACAATGTTTTCTGTAATTTAGTGTTGTTTTGCATAAAGCGAGTGCAATCTCTGTTGTAGGAAAATGGTATTTGACTTTGAAATGTGTTTGGGGTAGATACTCAACAAGTTTTAGTAATTATATTCAGTAATTTTGTTAGTATATGCCCTTTGATATTTGATATATGGAATATATATAGATATATATATAGAATACCATCACCAATTGAGCACATATGTTGAAACAGATATACATATAATATTTGGAAGTATTTAAGTGACCCTGTATCTTTTTATAACTATGGTTCCTTTTCTTTCAGACTTTCTGCATCGATTTGCTGTGAATAGCAATCTTATGTGAGCATAACTTTTTTGATATGTTGTAATTGAATTTAGAACTGTTTCATTAATTCCTTGTAAAACTTGCATAGAAAAGTGGAACTTTATTTGCATATATCAATCTTCTTTCTAAATATTTTCTCCAATTCCAATTCTCCAAATCTCACATTCACTGGTGCAATTGATTTCTGATGGATTTACCTATCAGTATTCATTTGAAAACTGTCACGAAATTGTAATTGTAAGTTCCGCCTGAATGTTTTGGAACAGTGTTGCTGATCCGGAAAAATCATTACTCAACAGGTGGTACGACTTGCAGCCAACCTCGAACCCAAGGTCTCTTGTCTTTTCGATATACGGATAGCGGCAAAGAAGACTCTGGCGAACGCTTGTCACGTGACATGAAAATTACACAAAATCTGTGTAATCTTCATAAAAGATGGCCCGAAGAAGTTTTGCCTCGTGCATTCAGTTTTTTATATAATCACATTACAACCAATATAGAGACCAAGTTCGTCGAGTTCACTCGAGCTCATTTCTCATTTCTTGTTTACATATTTGCAAGACTTCAACAGCACTTTGATTTGATAAAGATTTTATTCCTTATCAAGGTTATTACATTCGAAAACCTTGAATGATAAAAGGGAGATTGCAAAATTCGTGTGGTGTTTTGTGGATTTTATCTTTGTAAGGAGCTGTGGTTTATTTTTGAGACACATACAGAAACCGTGTATAGAGTGGACAAAAGTAAAAAATCAACAGAAATTAAAACTTGAGTGTATTGAGGTTCAATCTTCCACAAGACAAAATATACATAACCAATAATGACACACACAGTAAAAAAATAACCTATGAAGATAATACAATATCATAACAGTGAGAGAAGATTCTCATGAAATAATGTTAGGAATGAAGAACTTATTCAAATTTATGAAATGATTCAACATTGTTATTTATATCAAAATTTGCTTAGTTCACTGGTCAGTAAATGTATGCCTATTTGAAAAGCTCTGAACTTTTTCTTGTTAGTGTCTAAGTGTTATTGAGTTAGTATACGTGTTTGTCACAAATGAAGACAAAAAATACAATTTATAAAATTTTCACAATCCTTTAACCTATGAAGTCTTTTTCAAGTGCCAAGTGTCAATGTATACTTATTACTATACTTAAAAATGATGTTTGTTGTATATGTTCACTATCCTTATTATACTGAAAAAGAATTCTTTTTATCATGAATTTTTGTAGGATCTTGTGTAGGATCCTGTCAGGATTTTAACCAGATTTTAACATATGTTGAGTGAAATTTGTTGTGTTAGTTTCAAGGTTACTATGTGATTGAAAACAGGATGGTATTCTGTATGAATAATTTTAGGAAAATTGTTTTGTGGAATGTCTTCCCATAAATCGTCTTAGCCGTTCTTGTCAGCCCACTTAAATATTGTATTAAGTATATATTGACTGAAAACCATATTTTTCAAAAGTAACTTTTACGCAAAACAAATCATAACAAAATTGATGCAAAGCTACACACCCAAGCATCCAACAACTTCATGTTTAAAATGTATTCACGGTTCAGTAACACTGAAGCTGATCTGAATAAAAATCATTTTTTACCCTGTACACGTGAAACATAACCAAACATCGCAACACTTAAAATGAGCTACTACCGAGAACTATATTTTTCATACGCAGAAAATGCAAAATAGCTTCTATGTAAAACAAATCATAATAAAACTGATACAAAACTATACACCCAACATGCCACTATTGAAATGTGTATAAATGTATAGTTTCACTGGAGCTGAACCGAATATATAAGAGTTTTGTAAAATTATTTTTTACCCTGAAGACGTGAAACACAAACAAACATCGCATTAAAATACGTTACTACAGTCCAAAATCATGCTTTTACATGCAGAAGATTTAACGCATCTATAAACAAATAGTAATATAACAAAGAAGTAAAGTATATAATATTGTATATGCGGAATAAAAGAAGTATATAACTTAAGCGCAAAACACAGCAATACATAACACAGAACTAAAGCCTTTTAAAAATAGTGTGCACACTTTTAAGATTTGCTTGCCATTTGCTCAATACTGAACCAATTTTAACAAATTTGGTATCGTTGGATATACAATAAAAAGCATAATATTCTACAGAAATAAAAAAAAACCCAAAAAAGAAAAAGAAAATGAAGAAAACAGTTCCGATAATGACTACCGATGTTTTTCAATTTCAAAATTAATTTATTTATGCGATGTTTTTTAATTTATTTTATAGTAAACAAAGGAATAGATGCTAGATCTTTAACCCAATCCATATCATGTTCAGCTATAACGTCTGAATGCTTCGATATCGTGCAATAAAAGCGAGATTTCTGTTGTAGTACCTTCGCTAGCGCTGATAAATTTTAATGTTAGTACATCCAATCTCGTTTTCATGTTGCGGAAAATAGTCTAATGAAAGGTGTATTAGTTGCCTTGGCAACTGCGACTTCATTTTCACTTTATTTTTATTTTTTTACATTACTGTACAAAACTGGCGGTTAATTTGTTGAAAAATTACTGCAAAGGAGTGCATTTCTATAGCAATATACACATTGTTTAAATAAAAATGCGCTTCATCGCAGCGACTTTTGGCAATTTCACCCACTGGGTAAAAACATAGTCGATGATGTTAAGAAGATATTTATAAACATGGCTTGACAGTTAAGGAAAGCTCAGATATAAGCAGTAGAAGATTCATTACCATAACAATGCTTGGTAGCTTCATTGGCTTAGCTATCACAAACAGCACACGTTTTCTTGCAAAGATTTCGTACAATAGGATTCGTTGAACATGCTGCAAGTGATAAGCCACTGCATTCAGAACGTATATCTTCGCATTTTCCTAAAATTGAAGATCTTTAAATGTTTTGAAAATTGATAAGATTATTAAAAACAATGACTCCTTAATAACACGTGCGACCGTACAAACAAAGTTAACACTGCTTTTTCTCCTTGAGATTACTTCTAGGGTCAAACCAAAGAAAAGAATACCTGCATTGCCTTCCTCATAACAGAGACTACAGGTTTCCATGCATTGTACTTGTACCGGATTGTTTTTACAGCCCACCGAATTTTGCAAGCCAATGCAATCCGATTCAGAAAGTTCATCCTCGCACTTTCCTAAAACCGTAATAAAAGTGCTTTGAATAATTTGAAAATTGGTAACTAGAGGAATACGTTATTAAAAACACTAACACCTTGATAAAAATTGGGCTCATAGAAGCAATGCTAGTAAACACTAAAAAGAAACCACCATTAGTACTTACATTGCTTCCACTGTTACAAAAGCCACAGGTTTTCTTGCATTGATGTTGTGCATTAAGATCAGTAAGACATTCTGCTGGAGAATCTATATCGTCGCATGTTCCTAAAGTCATGATAATTGTAACCATTTGAAAATAGATGAACAAAACGTTGAAACGTTCAGTAGTCGTTATCCTGAGGACTTTCCACTATGAAGGAAAAAGATACCTCTAACACTACAAAGACCACAGGTTTTTTTTGCATAATAATTGTATATTGGCATCATCGCAGCCTTTACCACCATTCAATTCTTTCAAGCTATTGCAATTATGTTCATCATATATATCCTCGCAGTTTCCTAAAGCCGTGATTGAAGTGCTTTGAATAATTTGATAACTGCTAAATACACAGTGACAGTGGAGACAAAGTGAACACTTTCTTTATTCCTGCAGAGTACTACTAGAGTGAAATCACTGTGAAAAAGAAGAGTAACATTACAAAGCCCACAGGATTTCATGCATTTCTTTTTGACAGTAGCATCATTACAGCCATTCATATTTTTTCAGGGTCAGGCAAGCTGTTTCAGCGAATTCATCCTTGCAATCTCCTAAAACCAATAATGAATTCCCAAGTTCTTATTATCAAAACAATAACAGTTAAAATCCTGAAAATTTACAAAGGTCTATTACGTTGAAACCACTGAGGAGAAAAGCGTTTTCCTCAGTACTGGAGAAAAGGTTTGGCAAAAATGTACTTCAACAATGAAGCAATACGGAACAGAGAATGGCTTCCCATTGAGGACTTAGTCAATAATAGGAGGTTGATAGTCTTGAGTTGACTGAAAAATCTGTACAGAAGTAGTTAAAAAATAAAAAGTTATAAAAATGTTACCAATATCAGTTGTACCACCGCTTCCACCATTTCCAAAGGTTCCTCCAGTGCCACCACTTCCTCCATTACTTCCTTCGCCTCCATCATTACCGAATGTTCCTCCACTGCCACCACTTCCGCCACTTCCTCCAATACCGCCACTTCCAAAGTTTCCACCTTGTCCCACCTTGTCCAGCAGTAGGACCTTAAGTAAGTAAGTAAAGTAAGTAAGTAACGGGAGTTTTTAGTCCTTGGGCTTCCATCCGTAATGGTTGGTTCTTCCGCCCGCCGACTTGCAACTATTAGTTGACTTACCGCCAGAGATACGTATAGCATTGCTCTAACTTTCCCGAAGGCCAGTGTGCAGTCAGTCGATGGCTCCTAATGGGCTGACACGCTGCTTTTAAAGCGCATCGGAGTGGTGTATTGAGATACGACATGACTGGACTCGAACACGGGTCGCAGCAGTCGCACTCAAAGGTACTAACCACTACACCATCGCTGCACTAAATATATATATTAATAAATATGTTAATAAATATGTTAATATGTTAATATATGTTAATATATGTTAATATTAATAATAATAAATATTAAATATTAATAAATATGTTAATATGTAAATATGTTGTTTATTAGTTTATCATCCTCACTTGTCTACTTAAATATTTGTTGATTTTAAGGATAATATCCCTCCTGGCTATTTTTGACTTATCACTTCAAAAGTTAGAATGTTGCAGCACTAGATGCAACATTATGTACTGTCCGAAAATTATGTACTGTCCGAAAATACAACATCTCTATAGTGTTAGTCTCGATATCGTTTTAACTTCGACTGCATGGCTTACTGCAAGACTCTCCAACCCATCTAACAAGATTTCTATAAAATCTAAATAACACAAACCATAGAAAGAACAGACAGCCTTAAAAAATCAGAAAAATCAGAAAAAAATCAGAAACTGTTTGATCCACGTTTATTCCTTAAGTATTCAAGCATATAATGTATACATTACTATATTGAAACAAGCGAAGATCACTAATAATCTGGAAAAATACCGTAAACCTCCGAATATAAGCCCTGGGCTTATACAAGTTCGTAAGCTTTTTTTGGGTGGGCTTATACACGGGGGTGGGCTTATACACGGGTGGGCTTATACATGGAAAACAATAGCAACATATTAAATATCTATGCATATATTTTACGTAATAAAAACTTTTCACTCATCGCCACTTTCTTCACTATCTTCACTTTCGCTATCACCATTATCTTCACTTTCGCTCGACGTCGCTGTCTCCGTCATTGTCTCCGGTACCATCATCTTCTTCCTCGCTTGATGTTTCAAGGTGGAATTCCTCCTCTGGTTGAGGCATTGTATAGTTATATGGACCAAATATCAATAGAGGACTAGTTCGTAAAGAACTGAAGAAATAGCTTGTACTTGTATGTTTTTTCAAAAAACAAAGTTTTTTAGTAAAAGAAAAACATCCGTGAAATTTTCCCTTCCAATATTATGGGCTTATACACGGGTGGGCTTATACATGGAAATCGTTAGTAATGAGTAAAATGATGGGCTTATACACGGGTGGGCTTATAGACGGGTGGGCCTATATTCGGAGGTTTACGGTATTTAGAAAATTAGTTAATATTTTGATGAGGTACACACCGTTGCCTAACCCTATTCTGAATCAACATATCGAAAATAAATCGCTTACCGTTCTGGTTAGCGAAATGTCGTCGTCCTATTGGAATGAAAAATAAACTGACGAAATTTGAAGTATAAAATCACGCTAAATATAAAACCCTAAATCAATAATTAACCTTGCGCCAATGCCACAGTCACAAAAAGAAAAAGAAATGCTAAAAACGTTCTCATAATTATAGATTTTCTTTCTACTTTCAACAATCCAAAATGATGCCGATGATGAACAATTTGCTCCTGCTGCTTTACTTATATTTTTATTTTAATCCTGTTAAATTACATGAAAATTGTGACTATCATTCTTCTAAATATGTTAGTTATTGGATTAGATTTATTTAGGTCGAATTAGATTTGTTTTTGAGAAAATAAAGAATTAGCTGTTTCTTGTCGATGTTTCTGTTATTTCATCAACGGTTTGAGGTAGAGATTACTTTGTGAGCGTCAGTCCACTTTTGTTGAATTCAGTTAGAGTCGTTGATGACTTTGTATGATTTTAATTCGTTTTCATTTATTAAGGGCTACATTAGCGCATTGGTCCATATTCATGCACAACTAAAAAAACATATCATTTTAGCCGTGAAAGTCGCTTGACTCAAAAAAAAAAAACATACATACGCTAAAACATCATGCATAGCAATTCTGATGGACAACAGAAGAAGATGTTGGTTTTAAATAATTTTTATTAACGTTACGATTATTCTGATGTCATAATAATGTTATGATAAATTCATTTACTTCTGGCCGCAATGTGTTCGATAATTGCATAGGAATATTTCTCCAGTAGAAAACCAAAAGCTATTACAAGGCTAACAAGAAGCCGCTTGGCTTGAAGACTTCAGGACGTAACACAACGATGCATATTTAGTCTCAAAAATACAACGTTGCCGAATTGCCAAATTATATTCAAATCTAATAAAATGACTGGCAAATTCAAAATCAGCAACTTCTAATTGTGCGTTGTAGAAACTTTTATGAATATTGCAGAACTTTCTAAGTTTGATCCAAATTTGGCCCGAATTACCTATTTCTGGTCAAATCTGACAAAATGACTGACAAATTCGTAATCAGCACCTTTCAAATGTGATCTGCGCAAAATTTTTTGAAATTTGAAGAACTTTCTAAATTTGGTCCAAATTTGATCTAAATTGCCCAATTTTAGTAAAACCTGGCAAAAACATTGTCAAATTCGAAATCAGCACCTTTCAATTGTGATCCGTGCAAAATTTCATGAAAATTGAAGAACTTTCGAAATTTGGTCCAAATTTGGCCTAAATTGCCCAATTTTAGTCAAACCTGGCAATATCATTGTCAAATTTGAAATCAGCTCCTTTCAAATGTGATCCGTGCAAATTTTTGTGAAAATTGAAGAACTTTCGAAATTTGGTCCAAATTTGGCCTAAATTGCCCAATTTTGGTAAAACCTGGCAATATCATTGTCAAATTCGAAATCAGCACCTTTCGAATGTGATCCGTGCAAATTTTTGTGGAAATTAAAGAACTTTCGAAATTTGGTCCAAACTTGGCCTAAATTGCCCAATTTTAGTCAAACCTGATAAAATCATCGTCAAATTTGAAATCAGCACCTTTCAAATGTGATCCGTGCAAATTTTTGTGAAAATTGAAGAACTTTCGAAATTTGGTCCAAATTTGGCCTAAATTGCCCAATTTTAGTCAAACTTGACAAAATCATTGTCAAATTTGAAATCAGCACCTTTCAATTGTGATCCGTGCAAAATTTCATGAAAATTGAAAAACTTTCGAAATTTGGTCCAAATTTGGCCTAAATTGCCCAATTTTAGTCAAACCTGGCAAAATCATTGTCAAATTCGAAATCAGCACCTTTCAATTGTGCTCTGTGCAAATTTTCATGAAAATTGGTTAACTGGAAGTCCTAATTTGACCAAATTTGCGAATTCGGCAACGATGTCATGTAAACGCTGCACGAAAACGTTCATAACTTGGAGGAGTAGGAGGAGGAGGAGGAGGAGGAGGAGGAGAAACCACGGGTATTTTAAATACTTTACTCCACCACGGGTGTCCTAAAGTCAAAAAGCTGCTTTACTTTCGAAGTTGTTTGAGAGTGTGACTTTTGTCAACAGAAACATGAAACGTCTGTCAGATAGTTGAATAGTGTAAAAGTTATTTCCATCAACTCCTCACTAATCTAATCTAATTTAAGGTCTTCACGTATAATACTTGTTGTTAAAAACCATCAACTTTCAACTTTAATGAGGTTTGGATATTTCTAATTAAATGGGTATCTACAAGGAACTGTCATAACATTTTTTTTAAATAAGAACTTTGTAATTATAATGCGATCAAGGAATTACTTATGCAATTAAGGAATTACTTATACGATTTATAAGCGGAACTTGATGTAGCAGCGATGTCAGTCAAACTGATCCGTTAATCAGACATTCCATTCTCTTGACATTAATGATATTTGTTCTCCTTAAACAAGGAACATCATCGTGTTCATAGTTAATCAAAATATTAGAAATTACAGGAACCTTCAGCAGCGGATCTAGAGTCGCAATTTTTGTAGGAGAGTGTTAGCAATTTAATCCCATTGGCAATATAGATCGAATTCACAAATTATGTTAACCATTCTCCACAAATTGCGACTACCCTCTAGATCCCCTGCTGTTCAGTTTCAAAATATTATGATTATAATATCAAAAAACTTTGATATTATAATCATTTATCTCTAATGGTAATTCAAACAGATGCATCTCGGTAAAGATAGGGTGAAAATCATCATGGACGCCTATCACGGGGAGTGGGGGCCAATGAAGACTGTTTGTCATATCAACGAACTAGAGTTATTGGCAGTCACATCTGCTTTCTTTTTCTTTCACAATGAAAAAGCACTGGCAGCAAATCACTTTCAGATAGACAATACCTATAAAATCTAAATCTAAACAGCTTTTTAATACGTTCTGAAAATCAGAGATATCGACAAACTTAAGAGGTTAAGAATAACTGAAGGAATTTGGAATTACCTATTTCAGAATGGGATCACAACTACCTCAGGAAGTCTCCTCACTTTTATAAACCTGTCCAAAACAAAGTCCGCTTGATTTCTGAAAGTAGTTTTAAACGTCTCTCAGGTGTTGTTAAAAAGCGTGGCTTCTATGATCCTAGCAACCAATCATAAATGAATGTAAACATTTTACTTTTGTTTCGTAACTCTCATTTCTCACGATCCCTTACAGTATCAAACACGAAATTTTCTGAATTGGATGAAAAGGCATTTTTCTTCCTGTAAACTCTCACACAACTTTCAAAGTTACGATTTTTTTGTACAAATACACATACCACTGTAATATAAATCCACTGTAGCTCTCACTCAACATTTTCAAAAAGGTTGATTAGAAGTGTTATTAAATTAAGCTAAAAATCTGTATTAACCGCCCATTTAAGCTAAAATCTAGTGAAATGAATGATTGGAATACATCAAAGAAATATCATCATGAAGGATTTGAAAGACTTCAGGAATTAGATGTCAGCCTCTTTTTATTAGGGAGATTCGTAAAATCGAAGAGCCTGTTACACATAAAAAATCAATTACTTGTGAGAATTTTTTTACTCTACTAAAAAGGTACTTCAGAGATTTAAAGCCTTTTCTTGTATCGAAAGAAGCATCGGGAAGCATAGGCAAAAATTCACGAACAACTCTACTACTTTAAACGTACATGGTGCTAATCGACCATTAAAAATTTAATTACATTTTTCCAAGACATTTTCCTTATTTTGACAAAAACCACTTCTTCATTTTTCACAAAAATATACTAGCCGAAAAACTTGAAAATGGCTTTCCATCGATGTAAAAATTATTTTGAAATTCGGTATATTCATTTAAAAAAACAACTTTAAAATTTCCGTTTCCAACATTATGAAACATACTGTATATAATTCCCCACATATCTGTAGAAAAATAGTTTCGTGTAAACGAAACATGATATTTTCGAATCCCGCTAATACGTCTATGTTTTTATCGGCTGGGGAAATGTTTCGAGACGGAAGTTGTCATGTACTGTCTGGCTGTTTATGTGATAGGGTTTGAATTTTTAGTGCTAAATCAACATTTCAATTTTATCATATGAATTCGGAACCCTGTCTATATTTTTCAATTTTACCTCATTACAATAAGTAACTAATTTGAGTTGCAAACAAAACAAAAGTCATAAATTTTTAGTCCAAAAGACAATATGTTGGTTTCTGACCATTAATTGACATTCTCGGATACACTTTGTCTTTACTGATTGCGAGGATAACTGTAAAAGATTTTTCTTAAGAGGTTGGAGCTCGAAGATGCAATCCGTATTTTATGATCATGTACACAGACTAATTTCTTTCTTATCATTTAAGTAAATATATTATTGTATACACCGTTGGAAAGAACATTCGGCATGAAATATTTTTACTTTAAATCAAATAGTAAAAAGAAATAACGGAAGAAGTTATGTAATGCATAGTATATTGTCACATTGTTTTAACAAGCATCGTGTCGGTGCATATATGGCTAGCACCATAACCATAACCATACAACTCTCTTTATCTTTTAAAACCATTACCTATTGATGCTACACTAAATGACGTGTTTTTTAAAAGGTTTTATCAGGAGACCAAGATGATCCCCAGATTACGTCGAAGCTCAATGAATTAAACACAAGTCAATAACAAACATCACTTAAGCGGTTGTTTACTTCCAACTTCGCAATATTTATTTATTTATATCCTTTATTTTTCCTCATACCGCCTTCTATATATTTGATGACGAATAATGTCATAACGAAATTGATATCAGGAATTTGTGAAAGTCAAATTGAATATAATTAAGAATTGTTTAGCCGAGTAACATTAACAAGCGAAAGAACTGTTACTTTTATACTTTTGCTTTAGTGTGGGATTGTAAGATAACCTGCAATGTGTGTCTGGTAGTTCAGAAGACGTTTCGACGCAACACTGCTTCAATGCTAGTGGAGCAAAATCGTCAAGCGTCGGTGGAACGAAAAACATTGATATTGATTTCACGTGTATATTTCTATAGAAATGCACTCTTTTGCAGTGATTTTCAACACATTTGCCCACTAGCATCACACTAATGAAATTCACAAATAAGACAATGACATTAATAAAACTTAACCAATAATACGCTGTTGCTTGCCAATGTCTGATGTAGCTGTAGTGTTTTTTCCTCATATTTGTGGATAGCATAATTATATGAGTAATGATCTAATAATAAGAAAATTCAAATCAGGAATTTGTGGATATCAAATGGAATAAACATTTGCCGAGCTGTTGACCATAGTAGGCGACATAACTATTAACTTGGTGGCTTCTTTGTAGTTTTCAGAAAATGTGTGAAAGGGATTTCATGAGACGTTTACATGTAACTTGCATCAATCATGGTAGCTAATTTAAAAATCCAAAAATCGGATTACTAACACAAAAATCGGATTGCTACCAGCAAGTTCTTAATCACGAATAATGAATGAACACAGAACAGGTTTCATCAGGCGAAACATTCAGATCCTCGGCCCAATTAAAGTATAAACATATTAAGATGATGAAATATGCAACTTACTGCTTCTCTCTCTTTCATGATTTCTATACACGTAAACTGAAGTAACAAATACAAGATAGTCATGACCATTTGTTAAAACAGGCTAAGTCAATACTATATCAAATTATAAAACGTTTAATTCAGCAGTAAGTTTGTGTCGGTAAAAATATAAAACATTGAAAACACAGATATATTATTCACGATATTTCGACTTGCTATGTGTCTTTATCAAGTGTACATTACTTCTACTGACAAGGAAATTTTTCTATATCACATTACATGGACCACATTTTTGTTACCCGTCAAGTTCATAATTTGATAATGAAAGCTAACTCAAAATCTCATAACTTTGATGAAATTTGAAACCCTATGAGGTTGTTTTAACTTAACTTAACTTCATACCTGTATCACAATTATGATATAACACGTGAAATTCTTAACAATGATGGACAAGACAATAATATCTACTGTAATGTACAAACGCAGCGATGAGATCAATATAGGCTTCTTCAAGTTTCTCATGTTATGTGGAAACAAGAGGGCTATGTTGCTTAGTTACATTTCATGAACTGTTACTCTTTATGATCCTATATTTATTAACGTAAAATTTATGTTGCAGTGTTATGGACCAACCTCCTCGTCGCTGTTAAAAAAATTTTTGTTATGATTTTCCAGATTGTTCCTCATACTTCGTCTTTATTAATTGCGTAATTAGAAGCTAAACAAAATCATTAAGAAATTAGCAATTTATGCAGATCAAATTAAATGAAAGGTTGTTTTGGTACAACACTTCAAAGCGTCTACAGAAGTCTTTTGATTTTACCGTCTTCACATTTATTTGAGCATTAAAGGTGATCAAAATTTTTTCTTTCTTAAATCCATCTTTTCCTTACCTTCGCAGCAGTAATTTGACTTTCAGACATCGCCAAATGAAAATTTAGTTGATCAGATAATTATCTTAAACGTCACTGTTGTGAGGTCTATAACCCATTGATTTATTTTGATATTCTCCTAAAACAAAAAGCATTGATTCTAATTGATTGCCAGATTCTAACTTGACAAAGAGATTTAAGAATACCTGTGGCTTTATTCATTAACATATGTCGGTAAATATGATTGAAATTTTAGTATAAATACATGCAGGTAGAGTTGTTGATATTCACTGCCTTTCTTGGTTGAGTAGAAGCTAGAAAAAAATATGAAGACTTGCCTGGCTGTTCTCTTATTGTCGATGATGGTGACCCTAGTGGAAGGTATTTAACAATTGCACAAAAACCTTGTTAACTCTTTGATAATGTATTTGATAATGTGTTTTCTTTTTCAATAGGTCGAAGAAGAAGAGTATGGCGATGTAAGACAATTTTTTTCAATATTAATGTTTTGGTGTCAACATTTTAAAGAGATTCTCTGTTAATGTTTAGTGCATGACAGTAGACGAAGTAATGACCATTTGGGTAACAGAGGTAAGTCATCTTTTCAACGGATGATTCAATATAAAACATGTTATCTAGAAAAAGAATACATTAAGCATACGCAAAGAAATAAAAGAAACAATTCTTTAGTAATTATTTTTGGCCAGCTCTTAAAAGGTCATCTGCTTAAAACGCTTTTTTAAACCTATCATACCGTATTTACTGTAATGAGCGCCCGGGAATTTTTACGATACCAAGAAGGGCGCTTATTAGAGAGGGAAACTTAAATGAAGTTGAAGATGATAACTTTTGTTTTGAGGGAGGCGCTTAATACCTTAGGCCGACGTTTTTTTTGCGTCGCCTTATTTTTAGCGATTTTAGCGAATGAGCTTATTTTCGCTAAATTAAAGTTGCGGAAAAATTAAATTTAGCAAAATCTTTTTTTACCTTCTGGCAATTCTCCATAATTAAGCGGTCATTCGCTAAAATTAGATTGCGTTAAATCAGTGTTCATCCATTTTCGCATAATTTTAGTGACGCAAAAAAAAGTCGGCCTAAGGTAAATTGACACAGAAAACAACTAAGAAAGACGTCTTAGCAACGTTGATTTTTCTTTTGGTTAAAGTCTTTGAGCAAACACTGCAGTTGAAATGAATGGATAGTTGCAAGCAATTGTGCTTTGTTATCAGTTTTACGTCAGTTGGGAAGAAGTCGGGTCCTTGTAAAGTGGGCGCTTATTAAAGAGAGACACTTATAATTTATAATCATAATTTTCGTATCAAAGTTGTACGCTTATTAGAGAGGGGCGCTTATTATAGGGAGGGCGCTTATTAAAGTAAATCAGTATTGAAAAGCTTGTTGCTAAGTGTCGAACTTAAAATTATCGGCAGAAACAGAAAGTGATGAAGTGTTATCACAAACATAAAAATGTGGAAATGCGGCTTTAAAAATCGTTTTTCCATCACTAACGTCATCAACAATGACATATTCAATGCAGCAAATAAATATAAACATAAATAATAAATAAATATATAAAAACAAAAATATAGGCTTCACGTAAAAATCTCCAGTACTCCATTAAAAACTTTAATCTAAATTCATACGTTTCCGCAATGATCTCCTTCACGCAAAACAATTGGAAACTGGTCTGAAAACGAAGCTGTCTAATATTAAGATAGCAAAACAAACAAAGTAAACACATGATTGGCTGTCTCGTGGAGATTCCCTTGCAGGAAGCTGCTGAGCCACTTTCATTGTCGCCCATTATAATGGTTAATTATCTTTAACTATAGTTGGCAATTATAAAGGCGGACAATTGTCTGAAGTGGATATTCGCCTTAAGTGTATTAATCTGGATTGAGAAGGCCTATAATGTAAAAATTGTCTATTTATTTAAGGCGTCACTACATTGTATAAATTTATCTTAATCTCACTTAATGGCACAAATCAAGACCAAGGATTTTATGGTAAAGACGCCAGGACATATTTGTAAAGAGTATTGAAGTATTGCATGTACAAGTGGTTACAATATGCTTGAAAGTCTCCAAAAGAGAAGACTTTACGCATGTTGTTCTAAATTTTTCGAATATGTAAATCTGTATAAACAACTTGGTATGCAATATGTTTTGGTTAGAACATTTAGCAACAATACTTTGCGTCATGTTGAACAGTTCGATTTCTGTAACAGATGCAGAGTTTAAGTTTAAAATAGCATCATGACGTAACCTTTTCATATTATTCTTTGGTTTAATAAAATCGTAGCAGTAAAGTTAACAGCAATTCCGATACTGAAAACGAGTTCGATACTGTTGATTAGATCAAAGAAGAAATTTTATCAACGAGAGTAATTAAAATTTTGTCCTCCTCGTTTGTTTGAATATCTCACTTGCTTTCATTATGTTTGTTTCAATTCGTTCGTTCATATGGTTTTTTACTTAGATGTTTGCGCTGATAGTGAATCTGAAGAATTCTGTGGAGAGTTGAAGTTTCTTGGTGGCTGCATGGAAGATGACCCAAGTCGATACCAATGTGAAAAAACATGTGGAATTTGTGAAAATGATATGGGTTTACAAAAGAGATTGGTTAAGCAAAACAATGAAGGTACAGCTAGAATTTTATGCGGACGTTTCCTGGTCCCTTTCAAATCCTCCTTCAGAAAATCAGTACTTGAAAGTTAATTTAAACAGTTATACAACATTATAATATTCGATCACCATTATGATCCACATATAAGTGGACCAATCATAAGTGTGCCTATAAAAAGCGACTTCGTGGTTATTAGAATTCGCTGTTCCCAGAATGCTACTATCTCCTTAATATTATCTCCTTAATATATAATACAACTACCACAATGCAATGAAGAAAAGAAATCATCAAAAAGGCCTCCATAGAAAAATAAATGGTCTCGCAAATAAAACCAGTGGTTAAAGTCATCCCAAAACAAGTCATTGCGGTAGTTGCATTGCATTGTGGTATTTGTATTGCATTGTGGTAGTTGTTAGGGATAGGGTTAAGGTTGTTATGCATATTTCTAACTTACATCTTTTGACAAAACATGAGTTGTATGTGTAAATGTCCGCACTACGCACAGGCTTTGAAGCATATTTTGTCATGTTACATTATGTCAAGTACTTCGATAAAATATGCATGATTTTCAAAAGGTCGAATTTTAGTAGGAACATTCGTTCCAACCGTCATTCCTGTCAGACTATTACTTATCTTGTATCTAATCAGCTCATTTTGTCCTTTCATTCCTGCTATAATGCTTTTTACGTTACCCTTTCAATCTTCAGATAACATTTTCCTCAGAAAGAATTTCATGGATTGGTTTCAACGAGATACTCGTATGTTTATTTATAAAATCTTCATTTTGAAAAGTTTAGCAAACTTTGCTTACTTTAAAAGTGAATGGAATTTTAAAAAAGACCCTTTATAAAGTAAACGACAGTGGAAAAAACTAGTAAGTTACTTCTTGTTGAATCTTTTTTATCATATCATTGTCTATTACTAGGGGAATGCAAGGACAATGAAACTGTACAATTTTGTGGAGGGTGGAAGCTTCTAGGTGGCTGTATTGGAGATAACCCAATTCGATACCAATGTAACGAAACCTGTGGAATTTGTGAAAATGATATGATTTTACGAAAGAGATTGTTTAACCGGCTACAACATCAGTATAAAGGTAAATCAAGGAGATGCTTTTCACATTATTTAACTATCCTTTAGTTTAATGTCTTTGCAAGCTAGGTTTTATCTCACTAACTTTTGTTTGTCTAAAACATTTTTCTTTCTACCTTTAACTTTAAATTAATCTTTCATCAAATCTCGCAGCCCTCCTTGTTTTTACATCCTGTGAAGTTGAAATTAGTTTACTGTGATTTTATCAAATAAATTAAACACAAAGGAATAGGGTGATGTTTATTGATAGAATTTTTCATCACAAAACTTTTTATATGCTTTGGTTGTTTAGACGCTAACTGGCGCAACAGTGACAATGATGGTATTACTAGCAGACGCGGTGAGTCTCATTTGCCATCGAAACGTTAACGTACAAATATAAAGAAGAAGATGATATTAGCTTGTATATTATTTGCTTCTATATTTTACAAAACATCAGCTCTATGTGTAAACGTCATCATTACTTACAGGTTTTGAAGCATATTTTTCATTAATGTATTCACAAGTTTAGAGCAGACCCAAGCATAAAAAAACATTTACTTGAATGAATTTTTTATTTTACTTTTCAATTTTCAGATAACACTGTCCTCAGAAAGAACTTTGTGAAGTGGCTTCAACGAGATACTCGTAAGTTTATCCAAAAAGCTTCCCTTTCTTAAGTTTCCCCAACGTTGTTATCTTTAAGGGTGAAATGAAGTTTTTTTGAAAAACCTTACAAAGTAGATGAAAGCTTCTAAAAATATTGACTTTACAACCTATGACTTTCGCTTCGTGTGGTTAAAAATCTTTAAAAGCCCTGTAGTTAGATCTTTTCCCATCCGACCAAACTATTTTTCAATGAGGATGTTGGATATCACAATTTTAAATTACGTCATAGATCCTTACCATGAAGCCATGAACAAATGTAACTTGAATAAAATTCCTAATGCTTCATTTATTGTAATGTGATATGTTGGATGATTTCCATGACATCTAAATAGTTACAAGTTAGTTCATGTTGAGATTATATTCACTAGTGCCGGTAAAGACACTTTGGTCTACCATATTTAATGCAACAGTTGCTTGTAGAGAAACGATCGCACACATTTTTTTTTATCAGTTTGTCAAAATCTACCATATGGATACGCTTTGTATTGAAGATTTGGAATTCAATTATTTTCGCCATTTTTTAAGATGTTATTTTCGAAATTAAAACTTTCGCACGATATACTAGTTTAGTTCTATCTTATGTGGTCAAATTTACTGAAAAACGCTGAATCTTTTTATATCATTTCATTTTTCATTCTTAGAAGATTGCAAGGATAATGAAACTGTGCAATTTTGTGGAGGGTGGAAGCTTCTAGGTGGCTGTATGGGAGATAACCTAATTCGATACCAATGTAACGAAACCTGTGGAATTTGTGAAATTGATATGATTTTACGAAAGAGTTTGGTTAACCAACTACAACATCAGTATAGAGGTAAATCAAGAAGATATTTCTCACATCATTTAGATTTAGCTATCTTTTAATTTAATGTCTTTGCAAGCTGGTATTTTATGCTTTGCTTGTTTAGACGCTTACTGGCGCAACAGAGGCAATGATGGTACCACTAGCAGACGCGGTAAGTCACATTTTTCACCGAAAGATATTAGCTTAAAGCGAGCATTTATGTATGTTTGTCCTTTCAGTTCTGCTATAATGCTTTTTACGTGACCCTTTCAATCTTCAGATAACACTGTCCTCAGAAAGAATTTCATGGATTGGTTTCAACGAGATACTCGTACGTTTTATAAAATCTTCATTTTGAAAAGTTTACCAAACTTTGTTTACTTCAAAAGTGAATGGAATTTAAAAAAGACACTTCATAACGTAAAAGACAGTGGAAAAAACTAGTAAGTTACTTCTTGTTGAATCTTTTTTATCATATCATTCTCCATTACTAGGGGAATGCAAGGACAATGAAACTGTACAATTTTGTGGAGGGTGGAAGCTTCTAGGTGGCTGTGTTGGAGATGACCCAATTCGATACCAATGTAATGAAACCTGTGGAATTTGTGAAAATGATATGATTTTACGAAAGAGGTTGGTTAACCGGCTACAACATCAGTATAAAGGTAAATCAAGGAGATGCTTCACACATTATTTAACTATTCTTTAGTTTAATGTCTTTGAAAGCTAGGTTTTATCTCACTAACTTTTGTTCGTCCAAAACATTTTTTTTTTCTACCTTTAACTTTAAATTAATTTTTTATCAAATCTAGCAGCCTCCTTGTTTGCATCCTCTGAAGTTGAAATTATTTTACTGTGATTTTATCAAATAAATTAAACACAAAGGAATAGGTTGATGTTTATTGATAGAATTTTTCATCGCAAAACTTTTTATATGCTTTGGTTGTTTAGACGCTACTTGGCGCAACAGTGACAATGTTGGTATTACTAGCAGACGCGGTGAGTCTCGTTTTCCATCGAAACGTTAACGTACAAACATAAAGTAGAAGATGATATTAGCTTGTGTATTATTTACATCTATACTTTTACAAAACATCAGCTCTATCTGTAAACGTCATCATTACTTACAGGTTTTGAAGCATATTTTTCATGAATAAAAAATCATTTACTTTACTTTCATATGATTTCGTTCCTGAATGAATTTTTTATTTTACTTTTCAATTTTCAGATAACACTGTCCTCAGAAAGAACTTTGTAGAGTGGCTTCAACGAGATTCTCGTAAGTTTATCCAAAATTCTTCCCTTTAATACGTTTTCCCAACTTTGTTATCTTTAATTAAGGGTGAAATGAAGTTTTTTTTAAAAAACATTACAAAGTAGAAGAAAACTTTACAACCTATGACTTTAGGATATGAGTGATTCGTGTGGTTAAAAATCTTTAAAAGCCCTGTAGTTAGAAATCTTTTCCCATCCGACCAAACTATATTTCAGTGAGGATGTTGGATATCACAATTTTAAGTTACGTCATAGATCCTTACCATGAAGCCATGAACAAATGTAACTTGAATAAAATTCCTAATGCTTCATTTATTGTAATGTGATATGTTGGATGATTTTCATGACATCTAAATAGTTACAAGTTAGTTCATGTTGAGATTATATTCACTAGTGCCGGTAAAGACACTTTGGTCTACCATATTTAATGCAACAGTTGCTTGTAGAGAAACGATCGCACACATTTTTGTGATCAGTTTGTCAAAATCTACCATATGGATACGCTTTGTATTGAAGATTTGGAATTCAATTATTTTCGCCATTTTTTAAGATGTTATTTTCGAAATTAAAACTTTCGCACGATATACTAGTTTAGTTCTATCTTATGTGGTCAAATTTACTGAAAAACGCTGAATCTTTTTATATCATGTCATTTTTCATTCTTAGAAGATTGCAAGGATAATGAAACTGTACAATTTTGTGGAGGGTGGAAGCTTCTAGGTGGCTGTATGGGAGATAACTTAATTCGATACCAATGTAACGAAACCTGTGGAATTTGTGAAAATGATATGATTTTACGAAAGAGTTTGGTTAACCAACTACAACATCAGTATAGAGGTAGCTAAATCAAGAAGATTTTTCTCACATCATTTAGCTATCCTTTAATCTAATGTCTTTGGGAACTAGTATTTTATGATTTGCCTGTTTAGACGCTTACTGGCGCAACAGAGGCAATGATGGTATCGCTAGCAGACACGGTAAGTCACATTTTTCATGGAAAGATATTAGCTTAAAGCGAACATTTATGTCAGATATTGATTTGACATATCTTCTACGTTAGAAATAAATCATTTTGCCTCAACTTTTTAATATTTTATCAATAAACTAACTTATAAAAGCTTTACCACGACATCTTTTAATGTAACGTGTGTAGAATAATGAGCGAATAAGCCCGTTTAAGGGTTCATTTTTTCTGTACTAGATTTATTTAGTGCAACAGTGTGAAAGGTTTATTTGAATGCTGTTATAGAAGTTTGCACTCATCATGAAAGGTGTTTCCAGTAAAAGCTTAATTGTTACTTCCGATATCAACATAACGTACTGCAGCCAAATAACAGTTAAAGGCTAAAGATCTGACTGCGCTATGCCATAATATTCTTAAATTTTCTGAATATTCTGAAAACAATAGAGATCTTCTTCCTTAGTAAAAACCAGCACTTGACTCCCATTACATTTTTATCTTATTACATTGTAATGGAGAAGGGTTCTGATTTATTATATCGATATTATAAGATATTATAAGACATTATTGTGTCCATTGTTTAGCTTTCCTCATATTGCCACCATCATTAGGCTCATCTTTTTTTTGAATCTTTTTCTCTTATCTCAAGATTATGCAAACTTGGGAAATGATTTCTTAAACTTGTTGCAGCGTGATACCGGTGAGTTAGATATCAATATTTCATAGAAATTCTTTAATCTATAACTTCGGTAGTAGCTGTTTCGGGTAATGTAAATGTCTACAAATTTAGCAATACAAAATGTTTTTTGTCATATAAAATATATTTACTGACTTTCTCTAATTTCCGTTTTCCTCTTCTTAACAGATTATTCGGATTATATCGATTTCCTTAACTTGATGCAGCGTGATACACGTAAGTTTTAGATTTTAGTCAAATCTTCCCTGTTATCGTATACACCAAATTACAATCATGATTTTAAACTTGGAAGAGCAATCAATTGAGTGGTATATATATGGAACCTAAATTAAATTCAAGTGAATTTTGTCTGTACAATTTCATTCCGTGAAATCCCCAGAATCATGCGGTTGATTTTTATTTAATAGTTTCTTGAATATAAAGCTAATCTTGTTTTATACAAATGTACAACAAACGTAGTTCGAAAAACGTAAATATATAAAGCAGAAGTTTTTTAAATATATAAAGCACAACATTTTTTTTGTAAACTATGTTTACATCATCAATGCTAAAATGAATGAACATAATTTACGAAAAGCTTCTGCTTTTTATGTATTTCATCCGGAATACATTTGTCATATATTTTCATTTTTAATGAATTTATTTTACACGTCATCTTGTCACGTGACTTAGTATATAATGTATATATATATATACCGTGCGCATGCTTAACTAAGCACACGTCGATAGAATTGTTCAGTGTGCAAGATGGCTGATAGTAGGCGTGACGAGTTCAAAGAATTGAAAAATTATTTCAATGACAAGCTTGAGATTCTTAAGAAGGATTTGAAGTCTGGCTGCACTAATACTGGCAAACGCAAACGCGAACACGAATTCAAGTTCAAATCGAATGAAAAGCAGTTCGAATTTAATGAAAATTTAAAACGAATCATTGGAGAAGCAGTTCTTTTGGTGGAGAATGGTTCAAAAAAGAGGTCTTGTCAGAAACTCAACGAAGCCATAGAGGAGCTCAATGGGAGAAACAAGTTGATACGAATTGCCGATAAATCTCCTGGTGGGTGGAGTACAGTGGCAGAATACCAATCTGACAGTGTGGCAAGCGATTCGGATGACGAGAAGAAGATAAGAGCAGCAGAGAGAAGGGCGATGGCTAAGAAGAGAAAGAAGTTTGAGTCATCATCAACTCGAACAAGGCGTTCGTTTCCTCAACCCTCTGGGAGGCCTAGCTTTCGAAGCTACAACTTCAGAACCCCAAAACCAACTGACGTCTGCCTCAACTGTGGCGAGAAAGGTCATTGGAAAAGGAATTGTTCAAAACAAGGAAAAGACCAGTAAAAAAGATAAGTACTTATCATTTAATTCAAAACTTAACTTTCTTAGAGAAACTGATATGAGCTTTTGCAACTCTGAATTAGATTCAGTAAATGTTAAAGGGAGACTGAGAAAGCGCTTGCTGTTCTGGGAGCAGCTAGGTACAAACAAATTTATTTTAGACATACTTAAGGAGGGGTATAAATTACCATTTGAGAGTACTCCTAAGCCAAAATATTTTACAAATAATCAGTCTGCTTTGAGCGATAGTTCTTTTGTCGAGGAAAGTCTGAATGAACTTCTTGCAACTGGATCAGTCATTGAAGTGCCTTTTCAACCAACCGTCGTTAATCCTCTTTCAGTTGATACTAGACCATCTGGTAAGAAACGTCTCATTTTAGATCTTCGATACGTTAATGAACATCTTATTAAGGAACATATAAAATACGATGATTGGAGAGTCTTTGAACAGTTCATTCGTGACGACGGTTTTGTTTTTAATTTTGATTTGAAGAAAGGATATCATCATGTTGATATATTTTCGGATCATCAAATGTTTCTTGGGTTTTCCTGGAAAAAAGAAGGGAAAGAAAGGTTTTTTGTGTTTACCGTTTTACCATTTGGATTATCTCCTGCCCCTGCCGTTTTTACAAAAATTTTGAGACCTCTTACGTCTAATTGGCATAAGCAAGGAATAAACATTTCAGTCTATCTAGATGATGGGGCATCAATAGCCTACTCACTTGAAAAAGCATTAGACCACTCAAATAAAGTTAAAAATCTGTTAGTTGATTCTGGTTTTCTTATAAATGAACAAAAATCTAATTGGAAACCTTCTAGATCTATGACATGGTTAGGAGTGGTTTTAGATTTGGAAGAAAATACTTACAGGATTACGTCTGAACGCATCTCTTCTTTATTGTCAACAATCGAATTTGTTTTAAAATCTCCTTACACAACACCAAGATCTCTCTCACGCTTAGCAGGAAAAATAGTTTCAACAAAATTTGTGCTTGGTGACATAATAAGATTGAAAACACGTTTTCTATACAAAGTCATTGATGCTCAAAGCTCTTGGGACACTCGCCTCAATATTTTGAATTACCCTGAAGCTCACAGAGAGATTTTATTTTGGAGAGACAATATGGTTAACCTTAATAAAAGAAGTATAAACAATAGCAGCTGTTCAAGTTTAATGATTTTTTCTGATGCTAGTGACTCTGGAATAGGCGCAATTTGCGAAACAAAAGGGTTAGTCTGTCATAGATCATTTACGTTACGAGAACAAGGTAAAAGCTCTACGTGGAGAGAATTGGAAGCAATAAGATTTTCTTTGTTGTCATTTGGTGAAAATATCCGAAATGCATCTATCAACTGGATGACCGATAACAAAGCAGTCACCTTTATCACGAAAAGCGGAAGCAGAATAAAAAGTCTACATGAACTGTCTCTGGAAATATTTAATTTGTCTCGATTGTTCAATATTAATCTGGATGTTCGTTGGGTCTCAAGAAACCTTAATAAGTCAGCTGATTATCTCTCCAGAGTGATTGATACCGATGATTGGGAACTAACCGATTCATTTTTTAATTATCTTGATGACATGTGGGGTCCGTTTACGATAGATAGATTTGCAAATTATGATAACACTAAGGTTGAGCGTTTTAATTCCAAATATCTCGTGCCTGGCACAGAAGCAGTCGATGCTTTTACTCAGGATTGGTCTTGCGACAACAATTTAATGGTACCGCCAATTAATTTACTCATCAGGACTCTACAGTATATTGGAACTTCGAAAGTGAAGGGCGTTCTCATTGTTCCATACTGGCCAGCCTCCCCATTTTGGTCTAAACTTCAAGTCGATGATAAGTTTGTGCATTTTATTGAAGACTGGCTCATGTTTTCGAATACTAATGATATTTTGAAGCTCGGTAATTTTAAGGAATCCCTTTTGGGTTCTAAGAATTACAAAGGTGGATTAGTTGCGCTTAAGATTAGATCTTAATTACTCGATGATCAACTGGGTTGATATTTTACCTTAGAACAACTATGTTGTTTGAATAATTTTGTAACAAATGGGCTGTTAGGCTTGCTTTGAGTAAGAGAATTGTTGAAAGAATTTTGTGGCGTTATTAATACGATGATAATATTATTGCGGGGTCGTCATGATAGAGGATTATCGTAACTGGGTTACGTTGACAACTGGGTTGTCATGACAACTCGTAGAACATCTTATTATTTTATTTAAAAAAAAAAAAAAAAATGATTATATATTTACTTCTAGAATATTCTGCCGATCGTGTTAAAAGTCTTGTTACTGACGTTAATTTAAAGAATCTCGCGGATGTAATTCCCGACATAATTGGACGATGCAGAGCAGTAAACACGCAACAGAAATATAATACTTACTTTGAAAAATGGTGCCAATGGGCCAATAACTTTCCAGAGGTTTCCTGTTTACCTGCTAAATCAGAACACGTCCTCTTGTTTGTAGTAAGTTTAATTCAATCCGGAGAATCCTTTAATGTGATCGAAAGTGTACAATATGCCGTCAAGCACTACCATAAATTATCTGACGTTGGAGACCCGACAGACACAAACCTATTTAAATATGCTATTGATGCTGCTAAACGGATATGCTTCAAACCTCCAAATAAGAAACTTCCATTGACTGCTGATATTATCAAACGAATTTTCGAGAAAATCGGTGGGTACAACGCCAATTTCCTTCTGAAGAGAAATTTTACTATGATGATACTCAGTTTTGCCGGATTTCTACGTTATGACGAAGTTTCAAATCTGAAGCTTTCTGATGTATCATTCGAGAAGAACTATCTGAAATTATTTATCAAACATTCTAAGACGGATCAATTAAATGAAGGTAACTGGGTTATCATAGCAGAGACAAAATCATCGACTTGTCCTGTTGCTTTCCTGAAAGATTACATCGAATGTATGAGTATCAGCAACGAAGAAGAATTCCTGTTTAGAGCTACTAATTACTTTAAATCTACCGATAAGCATGTTCTTAGAAAAACGAATAAGCCGTTGTCTTATTCTACTGCTAGGTCCGCTGTTTTGAATTTGATTAAAGACATTGGTCTCGACGATAGCTTCTTTGGTTTACATAGTTTAAGGAGAGGTGGTGCTACCGCAGCTGCGAATAATGGAGTGAACGACAGGCTATTTCAAAAGCACGGGAGATGGAAATCGGTTTCAGCCAAGGATGGCTACGTGGACGATGATCTTAACAGCTTATTATCAGTATCTTTAGGTTTAGGTCTTTAGAATATGAATTGTTCACTAAATGTTTCGATCGTTTATCTTATGTTACATATTACAAACTTCTAGACTGACTTTACTATAAGAAAGTGACTGAATAATAAATAAAGTTATTTTCGTTTGAGTTTACGAATTAGAAAATAAATGAATTTATTTTACACGTCATCTTGTCACGTGACTTAGTATATAATGTATATATATATATACCGTGCGCATGCTTAACTAAGCACACGTCGATAGAATTGTCCCTCCCACCCTCCCAATGTAGGGATATATTGCAATAATTTTAAGATTTACTGGACTTACAATTTATGTATATATGTCTGTATTTTGCTCGTAACCTTGGCGAGCTAGTAACTGCTGCATGGTTCCAAGAGTACGTTTCCTCCCACGAGGGGGTTTTTCGTATCCGGCGCAGTTGCGATTGTCGTTAATGAAAGTCAAATGTTGTATTTATATTCAAAGAGCTCCATTTTCTACTCAGATCACAGGAATGCGCATAAGGAGTAACATCATTAGCTTGTCTGAGTCTGGTTAGTTGAGTACGTTTCCTCATACGAAGGGGTTTTTCGTATTCGGCACAGTTGCTACCGTTGTTACTGTACGAGACGCTTATTTTGTGGCATTGTTTTCTGATTTTAGCATTACCTATAATGGTAGATGTATTTATTAATGATGTAGATGTAAAGCTATATGACTTGTGCACTGTACACTTCTAGACTGACTTTACTATAAGAAAGTGACTGAATAATAAATAAAGTTATTTTCGTTTGAGTTTACGAATTAGAAAATAATTCATATTATATTGACGTGTTTCCAAATAATCCTAGAAAGATTTTAACAAGATAGCTTCTACAAATGGGTTTACTGTTTTTTAGGTAATCGAAGAAAATGGTGATGGTGATTGGAGATATTTGTGCATGTTTTTTATTCTAATTGTCTTTATCAAAAGAAAGAAAAGATCTCTCTTTCAACGCTTGTTTGTTTTTTGACTTTAGGACACCCGTGGTGGAGTAAAGTATTTAAAATACCCGTGGTTTCTCCTCCTCCTACTACTACTACTACTCCTCCAAGTTATGAACGTTTTCGTGCAGCGTTTCCATGACATCGTTGCCGAATTCGCAAATTTGGTCAAATTAGGACTTCCAGTTGACCAATTTTCATGAAAATTTGCACAGAGCACAATTGAAAGGTGCTGATTTCGAATTTGACAATGATTTTGCCAGGTTTGACTAAAACTGGCCAATTTAGGCCAAATTTGGACCAAATTTCGAAAGTTCTTCAATTTTCATGAAATTTTGCACGGATCACAATTGAAAGGTGCTGATTTCAAATTTGACAATGATATTGCCAGGTTTGACTAAAATTGGGCAATTTAGGCCAAATTTGCACCAAATTTCAAAAGTTCTTCAATTTTCATGAAATTTTGCACGGATCACAATTGAAAGGTGCTGATTTCAAATTTGACAATGATTTTGTCAGGTTTGACTAAAATTGGCCAAATTTGGACCAAATTTGGACCAAATTTCGGAAGTTCTTCAATTTTCGCAAAAATTTGCACGGATCACATTTGATAGGTGCTGATTTCGAATTTAACAATGATATTGCCAGGTTTGACTAAAATTGGGCAATTTAGGCCAAATTTGGACCAAATTTCGAAAGTTCTTCAATTTTCATAAAAATTTGCACGGATCACATTTGAAAGGTGCTGATTTCAAATTTGACAATGATATTGCCAGGTTTGACTAAAATTGGGCAATTTAGGCCAAATTTGGACCAAATTTCGAAAGTTCTTCAATTTTCATGAAATTTTGCACGGATCACAATTGAAAGGTGCTGATTTCAAATTTGACAATGATATTGCCAGGTTTGACTAAAATTGGCCAATTTAGGCCATATTTGGACCAAATTTCGAAAGTTCTTCAATTTTCATGAAATTTTGCACGGATCACATTTGGAAGGTGCTGATTTCAAATTTGACAATGATTTTGTCATGTTTGACTAAAATTGGCCAATTTAGGCCAAATTTGGACCAAATTTCGGAAGTTCTTCAATTTTCGCAAAAATTTGCACGGATCACATTTGATAGGTGCTGATTTCGAATTTAACAAAGATATTGCCAGGTTTGACAAAAATTGGCCAATTTAGGCCAAATTTGGACCAAATTTCAAAAGTTCTTCAATTTTCATGAAATTTTGCACGGATCACAATTGAAAGGTGCTGATTTCAAATTTGACAATGATATTGCCAGGTTTGACTAAAATTGGGCAATTTAGGCCATATTTGGACCAAATTTCGAAAGTTCTTCAATTTTCATGAAATTTTGCACGGATCACATTTGGAAGGTGCTGATTTCAAATTTGACAATGATATTGCCAGGTTTGACTAAAATTGGCCAATTTAGGCCAAACTTGGACCAAATTTCGAAAGTTCTTCAATTTTCATGAAATTTTGCACGGATCACATTTGATAGGTGCTGATTTAGAATTTAACAAAGATATTGCCAGGTTTGACTAAAATTGGCCAATTTAGGCCAAATTTGGACCAAATTTCGGAAGTTCTTCAATTTTCGCAAAAATTTGCACGGATCACATTTGATAGGTGCTGATTTCGAATTTAACAAAGATATTGCCAGGTTTGACAAAAATTGGCCAATTTAGGCCAAATTTGGACCAAATTTTGAAAGTTCTTCAATTTTCATGAAATTTTGCACGGATCACAATTGAAAGGTGCTGATTTCAAATTTGACAATGATTTTGCCAGGTTTTACTAAAATTAAGCAATTTAGGTCAAATTTGGACCAATTTAAAAAGTTCTTCAAATTTCAAAAAATTTTGCTCCAATCACATTTAAAAGGTGCTGATTACGAATTTGTGAGTCATTTTGTCAGATTTGACGAGAAATGGGTAATTCGGGCCAAATTTGGATCAAACTTAGAAAGTTCTGCAATATTCATAAAAATTTCTACAATGCACAATTAGAAGTTGCTGATTTTGAGTTTGCCAGTCATTTTATTAGATTTGAACATAATTTGGTAATTCGGCAACGTTGTATTTTTGAGACTAAATATGCATCGTTGTGTTACGTCCTGAAGTCTTCAAGCCAAGCGGCTTCTTGTTTCTATATTAGTTTCATCTCACCCAGTAAAATAATAGGGCCTCAATATTATCCAAAAATTGTTCGGCTTTGTATCTGTAAATTAGGATTCCTTTAGTAAATGAAGACTTCATTGAATTTATTCACATAGAAACTAAGCAGTGTTATTTTAAGTCTCCTTTAGAGAAAGAAAATTCAAATATGAAGAAATAGTGGATTGCCTTGTAAAAACACAAAAAGTAACACAAGGATAAAAGTATTGTTGTTCTTACTTTTTGTTACCTCCTTCTGGTGTTAAGCGAAATTAAGACTCCTGAAACTAACACTCCTTAAGTTAAGTTATTGATCGGCATTTTAGGAAAACCAGCCTTATAAATAATACAGCATCGAGAAAACATTTTGTTTTTAACTTTGAGAGTTTGATTAACTTTGACTTCATTTCATCCATATATACAAAATGTCATTATTCTTGAGAGTCTTAATTCCGCATAACTTCAAAGCAAGCAAAATTCGAAAGTTCACCATCTGAAATCGCGTGTAAAGTATATATGTAGCGTCTAAAAAAAACAAAAAAAACCAAAAAAACAAAAATAAAAACTACTATAAGCTCCTAGCAAGAGCTTTGTCTAAAAAATAATGTTTTGTTTGTACAAAAAAATCTTTCTAACTCAATGAGTTACGACAAGCCTTTGGTAGTTCATTGAATATACTTGAAGCTTCAAACTCAAAAGAAGCATGAATGTTCGAGGTTCGACGTAATTTCGTACCTCCAATCTGTTCATCTCTTAACGGACGTTGACGAATGTTCTCGTCTCTTTCCATTGGCAAGAATTTCGGCCAATCGTTTTTATTGATGGACTTCCAAGCCAGTTTTGCAATACCATGTTCCGAGCGTTCTTTCATCGGAAGCCATTTTATGTCGATAACATCGGAACATCTAGAATAGCTTTTCCTGACAAAGCTGGCTGCAGCGTTTTGAACTTTTTGTAGCTGGTTAAACAGGTACGATGGGGCATTGTTGATAACTGCGATGCCATAGTCCAATTTGCTTAGAACCAGCGTCTCGGCGAGTTGCTTACGCAGATGATACGGAAGATACCTCTTTATAAGCGAGAGGCTTTTAAGCGTTCCATAAGCCTTTGTCGTGACATTTTTGACATGATTGTTCCATGTAAGGTCCTCTGAGAAGGTTACGCCGAGAAGCTTGAAAGATGAAACTCGTTCGATTGGTTTACCGTTGTTCGATTTGATGTCAAGATCAAAGTTATGCCTCCTTGCCATTTGTTTTGTAGCAAAGAGCATCGACTTAGTTTTCGTTGCATTGAAAATCAGATTCGTTGACGTCAGAGTTCATGTCTTTTGTACAGCTTTCCAGTGCCGTCGGTTTCGTATGACGGTAGATACTGGTGTCATCGGCATATTGAACACATTTGGCGGTGGTGGTAGCAGCCATGTCGTGTACGTAAATGTTGAAAAGGATCGGACCAAGTGTACCGCCTTGTGGTACTCCATTGGTGACGTCGAGGACGGAGGATTTTTTGTCATCGATTTGAACGTATTGATAACGATGACTTAGATAGTTGGAGATGATGAGTAATGATTTTCTCGAGAAGCGTAGTGTGTGAATTTTCTTAACTAGTGTCTCAAAATCGACTGTGTCAAATGCTTTCGAAAAATCATTAAGGACAGCAAGGGTAATCTCACCACGATTCATTGCTTTTAAGATGTCGTTCTTGATTTTGATGCATGTTGTGACTGTACAATGTCCCTTCCGGAACCCTGACTGGTTCGTTGAGAGTAGCTCCTCATTTTCAAGAAAGTTAGTCATTTGAATCATAATGAGTCTTTCATACACTTTCGAAAGGATAGGCAAAATGGATACTGGTCTGTAATCGCTTGGTTCAGCTGGGCTATCGATCTTTGGGATTGGGCTGATTTTGGATATCTTCCATTGATTAGGGAAGACGGATTCCTTGATGGAGGTGTTGATTATGTGGCATACTGGACTGCATATCTCGTTACTACAGAGTTTTAGGTATTTTGATGGCAATTGATCATGACCGGTTGAACAGTCGTTGCGAAGACCAAGTATGGCTTTACGAACGTCAGCGTAGGAAACTTCAGCAATTGTGAACGGATTTTCGGGTTCAGGTAGTTGTTCGATAAGTTGGTGCAATACATGTTCCGATTTTGGTTTTGAGTTGAGCAGTCTTCCAGCAGTCGTGTTAAAGTGCTTGTTGAGGGTGTCAGGATCAGCATTGATCTTGTGCGGGCATGGTTTCAAGATGCAATGGATAGTTGACCAAACCTCCTTCGGCCGTTTGGAAGACAATGCTCGTCTATAAAAGTTAGATTTGGCTAGTCTAATAAGTCTTTTCAGTTCGTTTCGAGCGTTTCGAAAAACAACCCAATCTTCGTCTGATTGTGATGAGTTACATTTCATTCGAAGGTGATCTCTTTCTTTTTGCTTTTCGTTAATATTAAGATCCTTTAACCACGGGGCAGGTGGACGGGTAATTTTTTGTTTGACGGGTGGGGCGTGGCGATTTAAGCAGGTGATAAACAGGTCGTTAAAGGTGTCTAGTTTTTGTTCCGGTGTATCGAGAGCATAAACAAGATTGAAAGGTAGCTGTTCGACTTCAGCTGTGAACAAGTTCGAATTAAAGTTCTTTTCAATGCGGATGTATCTAAACCTCGGCTCAAAACGTGGCTTACGCAAGTTACAAATGACAAATGCAGCATCGTGGTCACTCATCTCATCACAAGGGATAACGTCCTCATGGGTGACTTTCGGGAACGTGGTTATGATATGATCAATGCAGGTCTTTCCTTTTCGTGTTGGTTTTGTTATTTGTTGGCGTAATCCAAGACGATCAAGCGTTTCTCTGTATTCGTCGGCGACGTCGTAGTTATGTTTTAGAACGTCGATGTTATTATCACCCGTGATGACGATAGGGTCGGACCAGATGGTGTGGACATAGGAAATCAACGCTTCAAATTTTTGCAACCAGATTCGTTTATCTGCATCATCGGAGCTGGGTTGATAGAAAACGGCAAGAAGGAAAGGACTGTTCTTACCCTTCACTTCAAACCATTGATGTTCGATGGTAGGTTCTTTCTTCACGATATCGGCTCTCAGTTTGTGTTTGATTCCGTCTTTGAAATAAGCACCAACTCCTCCGCCGCGTTGGCCAGTTCTGTTGTTACATATGAACGGGGCGTATCCAGAGAACGTGAGCTATTTTACGAGTCCGGGGTTTTCAACCAACCAGGTCTCTGAAATTGTTAAGATGTCGAACTGGTGTCTCATAAGCATAGCCTCGAGTTGAGCGGTTTTGCTTTTGATACATTGGATATTCAGGTGACCAATACTGTAGAGATTTCTGTTTGAGTTTAGGATGTTGAGCTGGTCTGAAACATTCGTTGGTTCAGGAGCAGCATTTACGTTAACAGCTTGAGGCAGCAGGTAACAGTCAATATTCGCGTTATTAAATGGTAGTTCAGTTAGCAGACAGTTATTACATGTCCACAAAGAGTGTTTTTCAAAGTTTTTGACATTTCGATGAAGTAAGTAAGTAAGTAAGTAAGTAACCGAGAGTTTCTAGTCCTTGGGCTTCCATCCGTATTGGTTGGTTCTTCTGTCCGCCGAATTGCAACTAGTAGTTGACTGACCGCCAGAGATACGTATAGCATTGCTCTAACTTGCCCTAAGGCCAGTGTGCAGTGAGTCGATGGCTCCTAATGGGCTGATACGCTGCTTTTAAAGCGCATCGGAGTGGAGTATCGAGATACGACATAACTGGACTCGAACACGAGTCGCAGCGGTCGCACTCAAAGATACTAACCACTACACCATCGCTTGACATGTGTGGTGTTTAGACAAACTTTGCATTCCAGATGATACGAGTTCTTCCTGACATTTTTTTCGCAGATGGGACAAGTGAGTGGACCGGGGTTCGTTTCAATATCACCAGAAATAACAAACTGAAACCTGGCTGAATTGTTCGCGTAGATGTTAATCGGCGCACAGAATCGTCTTTTGTTGGACTGGATACGACGAGTAGCTGTCGGCTGATTGTTTTGATCTTTTGACGTTGATTCACAGCGGCAATATTCGGTTTTCCATGCAACAAAATACACCATCAGAAACAGCAGAACAAACTTCATCTTTTGCAACAGAAATCAGCAAAGTTCTTTTTTAATTAACGTAAAAAATTTCAATAAAAGACTTTAATTTTCACTCTTTTGACGTTAGTCACGAAAAAAAAGTCTTGTCGTTCAAGGGGTTTTTATATTAAAACGTGACGGAGCGTGACGAGGGTTGCGGGGTGGGGGTGGTTCTAAAAAATTAAATGTAGCGTGACGTAATTATTGAATGGCTCCTTAGTGTGGAAAGTAGATACGTAAATGTGACAAGCTCAGAAGTCTTCAAGCCATGTGACTTCTTGTTCACTTAAGGACACTCGTGATGTTTTTGCAATAGCTTGAACAGATTCTTAAATCACTTTTTAAATCCGCCCACAAGGTTGCAAACGAATTCAAACCATTCGGCTTTCAATTGTACTCAATTTAAGCACTACACGTAACACCTCTGCAATAACATGATAACAAAAACAAAACAAAGCAAATACATAACATTCACGTAAACAATATACAGAATGTACTGTCTAAATATTTCAGGTTTCTTCTCCAATATCACTCTTCGGTATGACCTTATTAGTTCTTGCAGACCCCGTGGTTTCACCTTCTTTGAATGTGCTGTCATAGGGTTTAGGCCCGATAACACTGAGAACGATTGGAAGGAACACCATTCCGTGAAACATACCAAAAGAAACAACCAAGAAGAACACCTGCCAAACAGTAATGTAAAATTAAGTAAATAAGAGACCTATAAATGAAAATAATGCCGCTCGTGGTTTCAATATACAGTGTGTTTCAAAACTTCAAAAAATTTCATTGCATTTTTTAAGAAAATGTCCAATTAATTTTTATAAATTTTATATCGATGGAATCCTTAATTTTTGGTCTTTCTGGTGATGTAATTTTTGTAGAAAATGGAAAAGTAGAAGAAGAGAAATTCAAAAAATAAGTTTGAAAAAACTCATTGATTTCTTAACGATCAACTAAGATGTTTAACAATAAGATCAATTTCCTAAAACAAAAACAGTTATGTAACAATTTTTTATCGCTTTCCCTTTAACAAAGCCAATGTTACGCACGTTTGAAAAAATTTTACATGAGCAATTACTTTAATTGAGAGTGTCAGATGTCACATAACGGCATAAAAGATTTTGCACCTTTAAACAATAAAGATGCGGTTGCTAACGTTATGTCCTTAATGTCTTAATGCGACGTCTACAGTGTGTCTCAAAATAATTGGGGCCAGAAAAAGTTTCTCAATTTTTGGCAAAGTTATTTTTCGAAATACAACAAATCTTATATGAGGAGAAAGCCCTTGAAAAAATCTTTACAACGCCGTATTTTTCCTTCTTGAAATTGAAAAGGATAAAGAATAATCGAAGAAAGAAAATACGAAACCGGTCGCTAAATTTTAAAAAGTCAATTATCACAAGATTTAATGACTTATTACTCCTTCGTTTCAAGATGTTGAATTCATTGAAATAAAAGATTACAACTTTATCTCTGCTGTGAGAATTCTAACCCCGATGGTTGTAAAAATGTAAGCGTAAAGTCTTTTGATACTTGACATGCTTAAAACTTGATTTTATTGTGTTATTTAATGCATTGTATTATTAACTTGGTTAATGCAGATCAACGTGGGATTTGATGATAGAGTCCCCTCAAGAGCATTGAAGCAAAATTATTTATGAAAGAAGAAGCATGGGCATTTAAATTGTTTTTTTACAATACAGTGTGTCCCAGAGAATTTCGGTCTGAGATTTTAACAGCTCATAATATTTCACACATATATCAGATTTCAACAATTTTTACACCATTCAATAGGATTTTATTCATAGATTTTGAAAATATACATTTTGTTCGCCAAAATCTTTTAGTTTAGAAACAATTAAGGATTTTACCATGAAAAAATCCAATTATCTTCTTAATGGTTAATTAACACATCTTTCAATAACAGCTATCAAAGGTCATTATCAAAAACAATATCCAAGTCAAGACTGTAAAACACAAGAGCCATTAAAAACAAAACTTTAAGCTGTCTCAACATGTCCCCCGTTCCTTTTGACACAGCGATTTGCTTTTACTGTCATAAAGAGTGGCGAATAAAATTTTGATTTTGTCTAGGATTATTTGCTGCGTCAACAATTTTACTTCTTAACTCTGATAGACTCTGGATCTCAGTGGAGAAAATATTTTGTAGCAACTAAAAATAACTCAAATGATGTCAAAAAATTTTGCAGAAGCCCCCGTCTCACAATTTTTAACTTTGTGATGAGATTATAATTTTAGTGTGTTCAATAACACCACGACATGTTCTTAATAAACAAAGGAATAATCGCACGTGAAAACTTACTTTTATTAACCATTAAGGAGTTAATGACTGTGACAGTTTTAAGAAATCCTTTTTACTACAAAGGTGTTGGCCTAAATTATTTAAAAGAAATGCTATCGAATGATGTAAAAATCTCTAAAATCTGATATATGTGTGAAAAGTTATAGCTTGTTAAAATCTCAGACCGAAATTCTCTGGGACACACTGTATAGATGTTCTGAATGAAGCAAACGTTTAGCTCATAGAAGTAAGAGAGTATGTTTTATCTAATTACTTCTTCATTAAATATATCTGACGTAAAATCTACATGGGACCATGAACATAGTTCACGAAGTGAATATGTTATTCATATTTACCTTGAAGAATGTAAAGAAGACATATGATTCTGATGCAACTAGCAACAAGAAAGCCAACAAGGTGCTCATACCACCATGAACAACAGCTGGTCCAATCTCTGTAAGTGCTTCTGTCATTCGCTCTGCAAAGGAAAGACAGACAATCAAATTGAAATTTTCGCAGGAACATAACATTATGTTTCTAAAACGTTTATACACTTATATGTTCATACCATTTTTGTCACCTTTTTTAGCCACCATGAAACCGTGAGCAATGTGTGCGGAGTAATCCACAGTGAGTCCGATAGCCAGTACCATGATTATTGTGGTGACTGTATCGATAGTCAGATCCCAGTAATGCATATATCCAGCAATATCAATCTACGAAGAACAATGATGTATTGTTTTCCTTTACAATGATATTCTAAATCTAAAGTGAAATTGAAATTACGTTACCAATCCTATCCATCAACAATTCATTAACAAAAGAAATCCTTTTTTAATCACCCACCAGGCAAATTTGTTGAAAAATCATTGCGGAGGAGTACCTCTCTATAGAACTATACATAAAATTTCATTGAAAATGCTCTCTGTCGCAGTGATTCTTGACAATTTTTGCCCACTGGGATGAATAAAGGATACAGCTATTTACTCACCAACGCCAATGCTACACATAGTACAACCAACAAGGACATCCACAGATGTGATAGTAAAATCAAAGTTACGACGAAAACAGATAAGGCTGCCAATAGTATATTACGAAACAATTCCGTTGATATCACCTAGTATATAACAAGAGCCAGATGGCGCAAAACGGTAGCAGCAAAAGTACTTGCCACAAGAATACTTTTAAATTTGAAATTTTACTTTAAGTTCTTAAACGTTCTGTAAACGTTATTTCTTGAGATATCTTACTGGTGGAAAACAGGCATAAACGATATTATAATGTTTAAAATTACTAACTCGTGTAAATAGGGTCTAATCGCAACACACCAGCAATTTAATTTATTAGAAGACAAAAGAATTATACATGCATGAGCTGTTTATAACGTACGTTGTTTTTATAAGAGCTTATGTAGAAAAAAAAAGCGTTTCTTCGAAAAAAAAAATGTATGTTTTGAATTATAATTTTTTGAAACCGAAAATGAATTCAAACAGATAACTGCCTTTTTTAACTCGATTTTTGAAAACCTTGATGTTCAAAGACAGAACAGATAGCTAACAAACGTAGAAAGTAATAAGAAAGTCTGATCTGTGCTTTACTGACACGGAAAACATATCTATTTTCAAGTGCAAAAGTTCATTGATTCAGTACCATAAAAGTAACTAAAAGTCCCAGTTTTATGTAGACCTATTTGATTAATATCCATTCCTTCATCAATTAAGTGATAAAATATCAAAGAAAACGTATTTTAAATGTATGTGATTGAAAACCTTCGAAAATTCAAAAGGCTGCGTTCGTTCATTAGAATGTATATTGAGTTTTTAGTGGGGACTCGCATACTCTAAATCGTAGGCTAAAAACTGCCGTTTCGGCCGGAGGAGTAGTAGTAGTAGGAGGAGGAGGAGGAGTAGTAGTAGGAGTCCAAGGGTGTTTTAATACGGTATTCGCTTTCGCTGCTACCGTAATAAGTTCTTCTACTTATATTTTAGGCACGTTTAACAGCCACTTTTAACTGTATTTCTAAACCTCGTACTGAATAAATAATTTTATTTATAGGTTCTGAGAATATTCTTAAGGCAGTATCTTACAGTATTCAAGGTCTCCCATGTTGGTGCGTAAGTATCGTATAAGTAAATAAAGAAACTCACAAATCTTATTTCTTACTTTATTCGTTTCCCAGCTAATATAAGGAAATGTGTAGACGAACGGCAGCAAGCTATGGGGCTCAGTATCTTCAGGAGATGGCTTGATAATATCTTTCACTGACTCCAATGCAGCAATCTCTTCTGATGAACTAACTAACGCAGTATGTTGAAAACGAATCGAAGCAGCCTAAAGGAAAAAATATGACTCTATGGATTATTAAGTAGTAAATTTACTCGACATATTTTGGTACGAAAGTTTAACAAGGATTTTACACACACAGATATACAAAAAATATAGGTCATCAGCTGTGAAAACAATACTCGTTTAGAACATCACATAGATCTAAAAAGCTTTCGTAAAGTCTTTATGATGGGAATATGAAAGAGTTACAAGATTAAGCCCTTTTTGATTCTCCATGTGAAAATGGGTAAATTTCAACAACATTCGCGGCCTATTTTTGTGTGTTGTGCTACGAACTGACAAGTTTGAGCTTCACAGCTGAAGGCCTGAAAGTGTCATAATTTCATTACTAACAATTAATCGTTTCCCATCGGCACCGAAATTGATGTGGTTCTTGTAGAAAGAACCTTGCTTACTGCTGATGAACTCATGGAGAAGATGATAAAATCGAGATTCATTACCCGGTTTACAAGCTAGAAAAACGACGTACAGTATCAACATAATTCAAATGTAAAACTAACGATACTTATCTTTGGTAGGTAACATTTATAAAAACGAAAGTTTTCGAAACAAAATCAAATACACGCGATAATAAACGCTTCTTACCTGTTACTATTTTCAAGCATTCATCAGTTACATCAATTTCATTAACGTGTGTTACATTCAACCATTTATGATATTGGAGATACCAACTTTCTATACTACCGGTAGCTACATAGTTGTCGGTATTCAATTTGTTGTATATTTTATTCATGGTTGCATAATCTCTGAAATAGTCCATTTTACCAGTATAAGTTCCTGATAGGACACCACTGCTTGGAAAGAACTGAAATTCAAGTAAAAAAACAACCAGCAAAATACTATATTTGATTTTTTAAACATATGTCTGAGGCTGTGAGATATTTAGATGTGGGAAGTCGTGTTTTTCAAGCTAAAAATCTTACTAGGACATCAAAGATGATCATATTACATCAACAAGGATATGTTACGTCAACAAGGGTACACTAGGTCAATTGTAGTCAGAAATGTAAGAAACCATCTAATAACCTCAATAAATTCCGAGTTGAACAATTTAAGAAGAACAGACTTTTCGAAAAAGCTTTTAATAACTAGCACCTTACAAAAGATCATCTAATTGCATACTATCAAGCCTCAACGCCAACAAAAAACTCTCAGAGAATGTGGAACAACTTAAACTACCAATTTTTATTCATCATATGGCATGACGAATAAACAGACAATCAAACAGGGAGACGTCGGATATTATTATATTTACTACAGTCCACAACGCTCACATTTCTGCTGCTACCCCGCATAAAATATAAAACTTTAAATAGTTTCTAGAAAGCATGACCATCTTGCAAAGCTTAAAATTCTCATAAAAAGAATTAAAATGCGATGTTTTGCCTGTGGCCAAACACTGTAGAGATATTCGTCATTCAAAAAGATGATGCCAAAAAATTTCCCTAACTTTTTCCTCAAATTATTTCTTCCCCGTTGCCATTGTCCCAAAACTTTCTTAAAAACATTCATTATTCATGAAATACTTGCTCAAAACTGTTGCTGTCCTATTAGTACTCAATGCAATTGCTTTACATTTTAACCTTAGTCATTTGGTCTGACATACAAAGAGACAGATAGAGAAAAGACATTAACATATAACACATATAACTTGAATGCTACCAACGCACTATATCAGCTTTATCGGTGTACTGTCTTGGAGCAGATGATGGAGGTAAAAACCAATCATAATCAAAGTTTTGTTCCAATTTCGCTAAACCAACAGCACCTCCACTGAGAAGGCCAACAGCGGTAAGTAAACCTATGACCTAAAAACAGAAAAAACTCATACGCACGAGGTTTTATATGTTATAAGTTGCATGGGTGTAGTCTATACTTCTCTAAGCAGGAATTTTTAGCTTTATACAGGATCTAACGATGTGGCCCTTGTGGCCTGTCTTTCAATGTCATGTCTTCATTCTGGTACGTTTTAAATACGTTTTATCTACGTTTAATGGCGAATCATACCAACACACAAACTATAGAGTAATTCAGTGAAAAAGGCACCTCTACAGAGATTTGAATACACAAAAACCTTACATAATGGAATAAAACATAGCGTTAAGTGGGAAAGAGAACCAATCGAACATGGCGAAAGCTCAAGGACTTAAAACTATTCGTTGCTTAATCACTACTGTAGAAAAACCACTGTTTGGTAACAAGGGCAAGTTAACAATACCTTTCCTGGAACAGATAATAAGATGGGAGCGTAATAGCTATGGAGAAATATTTGTAAATAACTTTTCTCGGAACAAGGCATTGGTTCCCAATTGTCATCCAAAGTAATGCAGCAACAACACGCGTCGCGTCGTTTTTCTTGCCGTTGGGCGTCAATTGAAAGACATGCTGTGAAGAACGTGATGGTGAGTAGGAACACGGATAAAATACCAACTCCGCACCAAATACAAAATGATTGCAAAGCTGGCAAAATCTAGAGGTATTAAGTAGAGGTATTAGTGTTATATAAAATTTCGTTTTAAGGAAAAAAGTAAGAAGTACAGGTAAAAAAAACATACCGTTGTAGAACCAATCATGAAAGCAAACAAGTTGGTAACAGACGTTACAAGAACAGACACACCCTGAGGACAAGAGGCAATTCAAAACACATACACCTCAGACTGCAATCTTGTTTCAAACGCCATTTATCATGTTAAATAAACCTTAAGCTGAAAGTTTTTCTTAGATGGTTTTTTATGCCCACTGGGAATCTCCTTATCAGAATATACCATGTCGTTTAAAGCACGATTACTATATAAGGTGTATATGTTGCAAATGATCATTTCACTCTATCTAATTTAACGTTGAAAAAAGAAAACATATCACAATGATGTAGATATTATGCTTCAATGTTTCTTTTTAAATTGGAAGCAACATTTTAAACACAACTTAACTATTATACATCAATTTTCCAAGACAAAAGCCTCAATAAACTTTTCCCTTAAAAATTGCTGTATCACAAAATTCTCAACTTACAGAAAGTTGAAATTCACTGAAACACATCTGACGAACCGAGAGAACGACTTACCGCATGCTTAAGACCTAACGATACTTTTTCAGGAATCGATCTTCCATCTTGTATGGAACCTCCAATGTTGTCCCAATTTTGTACGATAACAAACACGTCATCAACGCCAATACCTAGAATGTCATCAATAATAAAGACCAGATGGAATAATTACTATATTATACAGACCGAGACAATACCTGAAAATCCATTGATTAAATAAAATCCAAAAGGGAATAAGGGTACCAACAATAATAAAGTACAAAAGAACAACAAAATATCAATTTCTCCTTTTCATTTGGAAATAGAAAAAGTGTTAGCTTATAATAACAATAACATTAATAATGGAATTTATTTTGAGCATATCCATACTAACTATGGCTCTTCATCTCAAAATGCGAAAGATTTTGTGTTTGTGCATATGAAGAGCGTTGAAACATTAATATTTGTTGTAGTGTTGCGTTAGTTTTGCAAATGCTTGGTCCAGGTAGTACAGCAGGTAGTCTATGAATTGTTTTACAATCTTGCACGGATTGACGTTAGGTGAATGTCATTGAATGCCAGACCGATAATAAGGTGGAATGAACTGGTGATGTTGGAAATTTTGATTTGTTTTTTGTCCTAATGACTTTGGTCGATCCCATAAATGTACATTATAGCTTTTCCGTTAGGTTTTAGAGGGACTTGTGCGCTATATTCGTTGTAGCCAGTTCAATTCTTTCAAACTTAGGTTAAATATTTCTGTAAAATCAACAAATCCGTAGATAGATGTACCAGTAAACAAGCCCTGAAAACTACAATGAAATTCTTAACTTGTCTCCTTCCCGGAAAAATATTTTTGAAAATAAAAGTATTTTTGTTAAAATATGAATGGTTTGAAAAAGGCATTTTTTTTGCAAATAAGCCTTAGAAACTACCTTTTACTTTTTGATTGAATGGTGACTCAGCAAAGTGTTTTTGCATGGTGATTTCTACTCAATTGTTCGCTCAAACAATGCTGAAATTATAAATTTTTAAAAAGTCTGCTTAGTTTCATTGACAAAAAATCCTTACAAAAAGGCAATACATAATACTTAAAAAAACATTTTAGAAAGCCTTGTACACTGCGTGTCAAATTATTATGTAACTCACCTTTTTTAGTATAAATCATAATATAGAATTCATTTTTCATTCAAATTTTGAATGAGAAAAGCCTTAACCTATAGAACAGCGATGCTTATCATTAAAAACACAATACAATGTATAATGGGGTAAGCCATCAAATCCTACTATTCAGATGTGCCAAAGTATTATGCAATCATACTCAAAAAGGAGGAAAAATAATACACGTACGCTGATACCATTGTTTACACTATTTATCAACTAAGTATTAACTAAAATACAATTGTGCATCAACCAAATATCAATTATTTACATAATAGCACTTAATACCCAATGTAGCCCCACTTTTTTTCAATTATACTGCAGAGTCTTTTATCGACTGAACTTGTCAATTTTATGGTGTCTTTATCAACACGTTTTGCTGCATCCACTACTTCTTTCCAAGGCTCATCTAATAAGCAATACTGCTTTCCTTCCTTGTATAAGTCATTCTTTATGATTGACCATAAATTTTCAATTGGGTTCAAATCAGGGGAAACAGCTGGCCATAACATCGGACGGTCATCTACAAAACCATGTCAATTTCAACTCTAGATAGGTCAACTAACTCGTCCTTGATGATTGCAGCCCAAAACATTAGCAGCCCAACAGAAAATGTTTTGCTCTTTTTCGGGAAATACAGTGTGTTTCATAATGTTGGAAAAAGAAAATTTAAAGCTGTTTTTTTTAAATGAATATACTGAATTTCAAAATAATTTTTACATCAATGAAAAGCCATTTTCAACACCATCAACACCGGCTATTTCAACGAAACCAAAGGTTAATTGCTCGTTAAAAGTCTGTTTTATTGATCATTACAAACTTAACAACCGTATCGAAACAAAAAATACTTAATATTCTTTAAAATAAAACTTTTTATAAATAACAACTTATGTTTTTGGAAAGCTTAAAAAATGCGCTTTCCAACGGTATGAAAACCGCATTGTATTGTTGAAAATTCGAAAAGTTATTTGTGTTTTAAACAAGGCGCCCACTTTCTGGTGGACACACTGATATACCTTTTGGCCCATTCAACCTTTTTTTCACGATGCTTTTGGGTAAGTGGTTGTTTTTTCTTTGACTTCTTCACCTTGGCTTCTTGTCTAAGTGCTCTGCACCTTGTTGAACGAGGTATATCACCGAAAAACACTGCAAAAATATCTTTACTTGTAGCCAATGGTCTCCTCACAACTTCTCGCTTAATTCTATTCATGTCTCAATCTCTAAGCTTTCGAAATGGCTTTTCTGCTCTCTTCTTTCTTCCATCCTGACTGTTGTTGATAAATCTCTTCATTATACGATGATCATGACCCAGATCTTTTGCAATGGCATTCGAAGTTTATCCATTACCAAGCATCTGAACAATTTTGCTCTTTTCATCCGATGTAAGGTCTCCTTTCTTGCCCATGGCTGCAGTAAAAGAGAGATGCATAATAATTTGGCACGTTTAAGTATACATACAGTGTGTCCACCAGAAAGTGGGCACCTAACTTTCAATAAGCATATCTTTTGTTTTTCGTGCTTGTTTTTTTTCAATTTTTATATTAACAGAAAGAAAATGTTTTGCTCTTTCTAAATATATGACCTTCTTCATAGAAAAACTTTTCGGGAAATACAGTGTATTTTTAAATGAATATACCGAATTTCAAAATAATTTTTACATCGATGAAAAGACATTTTCAAGTAGTTTTTGAAAAAATAAGGAAAATGTCTTGGAAAATAGTAATTAAATTTTCAATGGTCGATTAAGAAAAAAAGTTTGTGTCTTTTCAAAAAATTTCGTGACAACAATTAGCACAACACCATCAACAGCGGCTATTTTAACTAAGGGGCTGTTTATATGAGAGGCGGGACGGGACGTTTACCGGGACGGGACAAAAAACGGGATGATTTTATCCCGTCTTTACATGAGAAGTAGTTTTGCCGGGACGAGACAGCAATTTTACAATTTAGTATTGTAAAAGGTTTCTCCCAAGAGCTTATAGAATGGCAATCGAACAATTTAGAAAAAAGAATTATCGCAGATGGTTTCTACTTGTGGTTGCTTTCGAACTAACTTCTGTATCTGTAATCTCCAACCGAATATAAGAACCAGTCAATTTTCAAACGTCCCGGGACAGTGTGTTTATATGATGAAAAACGTCCCGCTTAAGCGGGATCCCGGTTTGAGAAAGCGAGATCTCGCCTAACCGGGACGGGACGTTTTTTGTCCCGGGATAGTTTTTTTCATATAAACACGAGATAGATTTTTTATAAAAACTTCAATGGAGGCGGGATCCCGTTTTTCGTCCCGTCCCGGCAAACGTCCCGTCCCGCCTCTCATATAAACAGCCCCTAAAGGTTAATTGCTCGTTAAAAGTCTGTTTTATTGATCATTACAAAATTAACAACCGTATCGAAACAAAAAATACTTAATATTCTTTAAAATAAAACTTTTTATAATAACAACTTATGTCTTTGGAGAGCTTAAAAAACCCTCTTTCCAACGGTAAAAACAAATTATCTATAATAAAAAATGAAGTTTCTTTATCCTAAAAACAAAATTTCAACATGCTGCGATTAATCTCTAATAATTTGGCACGCAGTGTGTTTCAACCACCATCAAAAATTCAGGTAGCAAGGGAATTCTTCTAGCCGGACTCAAAAAGTTCAACAAGCATCTTACTGAGGAAACGATCCTCCCAGGACTGTAGTAGTTATTTGTTCTGACGGACACAGTTCTAGTTTTGATTTCAAAGTACTCAAATTTTTGCGAGAAAATGGAGTAACACAACTCCTAAGCCAAAGCCTGAACAAAAAACTACATCTAAAGTATGAAAGGAAAAAAATTGAAATCTTTATGCCGTTTCAAAAAATAAACAAAGAACGGTTTATAAATACCGCAAATCCTCTAATAAATGTCCTCCTCCTTTTTAACGCTCCCCTCTAATTAACGCAGGGAAAGAATGAAATGTTTTTTTAAAATCAAAAAATTATAATAAACGCTCCCCTCTAATAAACGCCCTCTCTAATTAACGCCCCACTCCCTGAGAGGGGCGTTTAATTTCGTTGATGTTTTGTAAAGTCGTGGTTTCAGAAAAAACAAAAAATTAACTTTTTTAAATAAACGCTCCCCTCTTTTAAACACCTCCCTCTAATTAACGCCCCCTCTAACTCGAAAAATTAGGTAAACGCCCTGGGCGTTTATAAGAAGATTAACGGCACCTTGCCAGAAATTTGGGATAGATGGGCAACAAAAGATGTTATCATCAATGCAGCGGAAAGAGTCGGAATTGCTAAACTGAATTGGATGTCTACAAAATACAGCAAAGAGAAACTTAAAAAGACAGCCAGATGCATGGAGAAAAATCAGCCTCAAACAAAACCTGCAAGGCCAACAACAAGATCTTCGACAGCATCTACGACCACAAATCTACTTACAGAGAGGAATCATTTTCAGAAATCGCAAAGAAGAAATATAAATACGAATCAAGAGAGTATTGGAACTTTATGTATTAGGGACGAGCCTGTTACACGAAAAAAATCAATTACTCGTGAGAATTTTTAAAAAACTGTTCTGCTAAAACGGTACTTCGATTTAAAGCCTTTTGTTGTATCAAAAGAAACATCATTACTTTGCACGCTTATTTCAAGTGTTGATGTGAAGTTTCTAATGACTTTGTAGGGAAAAATTCACGAACAACTCTACTAAGTTGCATACAATTCCCTACAAATCTATAGAAAAATAATTTCGTGTAAACGAAACATGATTTTTCCGAATCCCGCTAATAACCACATAAACAATATAATCACATTTCAAGCCTCAAATACTGCAATCATAAATTTATCGGGCTTACTTTTTAGCAAGTTAATTGTAGAAGTGTTTGTTTTTATATGATTTAAAAAGTGGCTCAAGATTATTTTCCCTTTTTTGTTCTTTTTTGGTACCACGGGAGCATTATTTTAGAAATTTTTTTGATTACGTGAAGTGATTTTTACGGTGGAATTAAAATTTTTTTCAGAATGTTCCTGTTTATCTGTTAAAACAATTCCTTGACAACGATATAAAGTGATATTAGCGTTCATTGTTCAATTTTTATGAGCTCAGGATACCTTTAAGCGACATGTAGCTTTTAAGGTTTTGTGCTTTTTAGGCATGTTTACACAGTAAATAAACTTGTTTACTGGTACACAGTGAGTAAACTTAGGTTCCTATTATAATAATAATAATGCCTTTTTATTATGCCAATTAAATTTGTCATCAGCAGAGACTACATTAAACGGTGAAAGCCACATCTTGTTAACTGATGACAGTAAACTCTCTCGAATTCGAACACTCAAGGTATCGAAAAAAAGTTCGATTTAAAGAAAGTGCAAAGAAATAATAGGTGAGATGGGCATGAAATTCGTTTGAATTAGAATGAGTTAGAATCACTGAGGTTCGAGATTTGACTGTAGATCCTTAACGATTTGTTATCTCACGCATGCTATAACAGTGCCCACAGAATTGAGATTAGTCTAAAATCAGTAGCAGAGTTTGGATTTTCTACCTTTGGTATAAGCGAGATTCGACTAATCTTCCACGTATCAGAAAAAGTGAATTTTGCGATAAATTGCTGATAATTGATGTAAGCGAAGAGATAACATGCTTATATATATCTTACACTGGTATTTGGTCATGTTCTGTTGAACAATCATCACGTATTTGCTGAATTGTTAAGTTGAAGTCTGCAGTTAATACAGGTTGTACACAAAAAGCTTCAGGAGAATCAGGGACCTTTTGCAACCTTTTTTGTTTTAGTGTTCTTGGAGGTTGATATTCGCGTGATTATCCAAGACATCACGGTTCATGTTAATGACTGTGCGCCAAGATCTTTTGATTGTTTTCCAAACTTCTCAGGAAAGAGCTTAATAATCAAAGTTTCTCTTTGTAGATTCGATAGTTCTCTTTACTGAGTGTCAGATTTATTTGAATTTGTCCCAATCTTGCAGGTGTCCTGTTTGATGCGCATAGAATCTACGATAATTTCGTTCTTTCTGCAGAGTAACAATTCTTGGGTTTCATGCATGGAGCCAAGATTGTAGTTTTCTATGAAGACTTGTAAATAAAAAGCATGTAGAGCGTTAAGGTATGCTATTTTGAAGTGGTTTGAAGTGGTTCTATGTGGTTTGAAGTGGTTCTGTGTGGTTTGAAGTGGTTCTGTGTGGTTTGAAGCTTCTTACTATTCTAGTGTTGTTGCTCTCATTAAAATCTCCTTTATGTTAATGATGATAAAAAAATTTTTTTACAATTTATTCATTACTTTTCCTGGAGCATTACCAAACTATGATTGACACATTACAAAACTTTCTGGGGAAATTGCATTAGGTATCATCAAATAAAATCTTTCTATAGATGATTTAAGTTGAAAAGATGAAAAAAGGATCGACTACGTGTAACTTTACTTATTTCTTGCTTTTGTAGAAATCCTAACTAACTCTTTAGGAACAAAAAATCTTCAAATGTATTGCATACCAAGCAGTAAGAAAGCTAACACATCGTGAACAGCTGTTTTCTTCATTTGAAAAGCTGAGCCCAACCCATAAGCAACACCAACAGATAAACCAATCACTATAATGCCAGCAGCAGCCATATAGACCTAAGATTCATGACTATTTAAAAAACATCTTTCATAGATCTTATTGGCATTGTTCAAACTGAATTTCAAAAATAGATAGGTTAAGATAAGTTCTGCGAGGTCTCAAACTTTCCGTTTCCTGTGTATATTTACAGCAGTATAAATGATTGAACTATACTGACTAATGACTGAGTTGCATGAACAAAAATATCCAAAAAAAAGTATATGGTAGCATAAAGTTCCCTTCCCTTTCACTTACTAGCAAATGACCTCAGAGAAAAAAACCTCTTTAAATTATCTTTCCTTACTAAAATGAAAATCTGGAAATCTATCGCTTTTCATAAATGGCATCAATAACAACCAATTTCCGGAGCTTTTAACATCATTTATCATGGTTCAACATTAACGTGTTGTCTGCCTGGTAAAGCATTATGTACATTATGTGCATTTTGGAGGCAAAAATATTAATCTCAGAAAATTCCTTATTTTGTTTTGGACATTCAGTAGGACAGCCAACCAAAACCCCATATTAAAGAAGAGAATGATGTTTATGTAAGTTTAACTTTACCTTACGAAATATAAGTACAGTAAACAAAGTACATTACAACATTTCAAACTGATATAATTCCTTATTTGTTTCCTTACATAATGATTTTCGTTTTTTATGAAATTGTTTAATAACTACATCTCTACCTGGAAAAGGCAGATGTCATTTTCCTTAAAGCTCTTCCTTCCTATATAACAACCTCTTCTGTTTTATTTTTACCAGAACAATGTATACTTACAAACATACCTTATGGTTGATTCTTGAGAAACCTCCCAGCATGAGCGACAAATAAACTATGACAAGAACATACCCAACAACAAAGAATTGCAGATCACCTTGACTGGCATCCGTAGAAGCTTTGGCTCGGCTGAAAATAGGTTACATGTGGATAAAAAAAATCAGAATATCTGATGAAAAATACGCGGTATATACAGTTACCATACCCCCAGGATGTGAAATAGTATAAAGTATAATTTGATATTCCCTTTGCAACTTCTTCTTCAAAACGCTTTTCCCAATCATCACCTTTTTCATCAACCTATAAAAATGTTTAGCTGTTTACAGAAATACACGAGTATGGTACCCCAACTGACACCAGTTAAATAAGAATAAAAATATAATGATCAAGTCCATTACCAAAAAGAAACTGAATGAAGGACTATTTATTTATTTGTTTGTTTATTTACTTATTTACGATTATTTACGCAGGATAGCTTCTTCAGCTCCTTCTTAAGGTACTGTTATCAATGAGGGTCCTGCGAAGGAGGTCTTAGAGGTCTTTAAAGCTCAATTTGGGCTACGGAAGCTGTAATGACAGGAACCTATCAACAAGACAACCACCCTATACATCATTCCTATTTTCTTACTGAGTGCTAAACAGAGAGGAGTGATTCCGCGATTGAACTCGCGATCTCCAGTACAGAAAGCGAACACAAGTCTACCAGTCGGTATGCAAATCCATAACCATAAAGACTTTTTAATATACATGTTTTGACATTTCCTCTATAAGCTAGAAGCTAATTTGCAAAATAGAAGCAATGAACTTGTCATAATAATTTACAACCTACCATTCTCCCTTTACTCGCTGAGAACACGTCTTGTTTCTTTATTTTGAAACTAATTTTTGCCACAGCAGCCTTGGCAATTTTTCCAGCACTGTTTCTTACGATTGGTCCACCGATCACTAGCTCTGGTTTGAAGGGTTTTTTCGTTATTGGACTATAATACAAAAAGTAACTTTAAATCGACGAATCAATAAAAGTTACATTTTTCCTTATTAGGAAATCTTTACATTTGGAAATCTTTATAGAAACTTATCTCCAACCTGATCAAATTAGGTTTGTTTATCATATCCAAGATATCCCAGTTTGTTAATTTTGATATTTCAGAGAGATTGTAACTCCATAATTCAAGTATCGATATTGGATTGCATATGTTTGCTGACCTACATTGTGAGAAAACAGTAACAAATCATTTGGAGGGATGAGACACAGGGCCGAAAGGAAATGGCAACAGAAGATAAAACCTCTTTTGAAAATTTATACCCGCACCTATAACAAATATCTTCCCATTTTATATCTTTGGTTTCATTGGCAACAAGCCGCACACGTTCATCTATGTCGTAAATCTAAGAAACAATTTGCACTTGAATTTAACTTTAAAACACGAGACTCGTGTTCAAATGGACATCCTAACTCACTGACAGAAGCCCAGATGATGTCAAAATGTTTCCCAGTTTTGATTCAATCATAGCTGTTGCCATGCGAAAGTCTGACGGAAAATGATTGTCTACCCATTCTTTGTGTTTGAGTGAATCTGAAGATTGCGATACCCAATTTTTCTCGCCACGATTTTCGACTTTGTATTCTAATACACCAGTCATGCAGATACTTGATATCAACAAACAGATAAAAATTGTTTTCCATGGATGTGTGGCCACAACGAAACCAAGTCTGGTAAATTAAGTCAGGTTCTCACATCAGTATAAAGCCTTATGATAATGACCAGTAGATGACCAATGAATGACGAGATTACCACTAGATACAAACAACCCTACCTTTCAAATGCTTTCTCTAATGTAGCATTGATCTCGTTGGTAATTCTATGGCCACATCCAATTTTTTCTTTATTAGTTGAGGAACTCACAGTCATGATGTTATTTGTCATTTTGTAGAATTTCCACCACGGACAAACTTATTTGTAGCGCTAACCCTTCGTATTACAACAATGATATATTCCACGGAAATCTTTCAAACAGAAAGTATTGTCACTTCAATTGTTCTTATTGGTTAAAATATTTTTATTTATTTGTATAAAATTATTATTTTCTTTTATTCTTAAATAAAGTGGGTGTAAATAATCTACCTTAAAGGGATTTTTTTTTTGCGAGTCAGAGCTTCTCAAGGAAAATGTTTGGATTTGCTAAGTTGACAGGTTTTTCTTTGTTTATAAATGATAACAATTTTTTCGACTTTTACATTTAGTCCGGTGGCGGTCTTTGGTCACCCATACAATTAGTATATATGGATTTTTATTTCATTTTCTCATTATATGGTCCCTTGGGACTTCAAAGCCGTTTTTTGCCAAGCTGGCAAACCTGGGGAAAATGTTTTATAGGGTTTTGACTTGGGTAGGGTCATTGCCCTTAGAAAATCGATTTTCGAAGCTCTTATAAGCCAAAACTGATTGTACCATCAGATAGGGCTTGAAGAGTAGATCTCCAAAATGGGGTCATTTGTCTAATTTGGTCGACTTAGTCCCCAGAATTGGACGATACGTCTTTAAAAATGCAATATTTTATGCTGACGTTAGAAAACTTTGAGTGAAAAAAACCACCTTAATCAAACGCGTCTAGAAGAGTACTATCGATTAGAGGTATAATTTATAAGGTTTCCATGGCTAGATCGTAAGATATTCGAGTTTGAAAATTTGCTGACTCAGCGTTTTCCGACGTTTTTGGCCCTTTCAAACTCAAATACCTCACGATTTTTTACATCACCAGAAGGTGACATCACCAGAAGTAGGTGACATCACCAGAAATAGGTGACATCACCAGAAGTAGGTGACATCGCCAGAAGTAGGTGATATCACCAGAAGTAGGTGACATCGCCAGAAGTAGGTGACATCACCAGAAGTAGGTGACATCGCCAGAAGTAGGATCTCTTAATAAATTAGGCAAGAATATCTTGATTTGTGATCTGAAAGATTTGTCACCAAAAAGCAAAAGTTTGCGAAGAGATTCAGGGCTTCGTGGTACAAATCGAGGTTTTTGAGATTGTCAAAGAGTAAGTGCTTTTTAGAAACTAGAGGATTGTCATAGGAAAGGTTCAGTATATTCTATCGAGTTAGTTCTGCATAAAAGATCATAAATTTTTCCGGTTTTTCCAGAAAGCTATGAAAATGAATGCACACAAAATTGTGCAAAAAATACTTCCAGGCGAAAATTCAACTCCCATCTCATTTATTACTAATACCAAGTGTTATAACTGTTATTTGTCATAGGTGCAGTTTTAACTGTGTCTTACAATTATAACTATGTTTTCGTTGTTTTCCTGAATAAAGAAAATATAGGAGGACTAAAAGTTTTGTTTCTTTTTCATTAACGCCTGGAGCAGTTGTGGTAACCCATGACTGCGAAATAAAATCCAAGAAAACTCATAATATCCACTTATACAACTAAACAAAACCTACTATTCATGGCCAAAACATCCCTAACGACACAATTTACCTCTAACACAAAAGGGAAAATAAAAACAGGGAATAGGGAATAGGGAATTTCAAACTTTAACTTTAGAATATCAAACTCTTATCTCTTCCATAATTATCAACCCATCTGATTTTACTTTTTCAAAACCCTGATGAACCATTCTACCATCCGCTCTTCCATGAACTGCATTACGTAAAGGGAGAGTAGTAACAGTAAAACATACTTAATAATAATAGCTAAGAGATTATCATATCCAATTCAGCAAAAAGGTCTGATCGCAAATGAAAAAAGATACCTACTCCCGTTTACTAGCCACTGTTCCTTGAGACAAAGAAGTTTAATGTTGCATGTTTTGATTGAAAGTAGATTCAAAATAATAAAACAACAGACCAAATATATAAATTCCTCCAAGTAACAGAAAATAGAAAAAAATGAAATAGGAATACAGGCATAATGTTTTCACCAACAGCATAACATAATTATATCCACTTTAGAAAAAAATGTAATACCAAGAGAACACAACACAAGTTTTAATATCAACATAATTGGGCCATAAATAATGTATAATCAACACTGGAGTTCTATAATTTTGAAAACTACAGGGTGTCTCAGAAAGACTTGTCCGCAAACTTCCACTGTCTATTTCTCAGCAATTATTTGTCAAAGTATTGCGAAAATTACATCACAAGAAAGCCCTTTTTCAGTAGTTGCTACTGATTTAAAATTTTCTAAAAACTGATTATTTTTCGGAAAGTTATTGAAGAAGGACACACAGATTTGCTTAAAATTTCTTAAAAATGGAAATTTCCTGTATTTCAGTTGGTGTTTCTTTATTTTTTAAAACATGCAGACTGAAATAAAAAATGTAAAAGGAGCCTCAATTCTCAATCTTTGCAGAAAGCAAAAATGTTGTGTGCTAATGGTCATCTTAGCCAATATTTTATAATAACATATTTGATCAATTAAAGAATTAGAATATTCAAAAGCTTTAAATGTATTTTCGAACAAAATCATAATTCATGGATATTTAATATTTATCCATGATATTTTGTTGTCTTTTCTCAAACACACCTATATTTACCATGAGGGATGGTCTGATAATTGCAAGCCAGAAAAGGAAAAAAAAGAAAACAAAAGATTAAAAACTAATAAATAAATATACATTTCAAGCAGAGTGTCAATTTCTGAGGTTGTTCTTAAACTTTAGAAATACCCTCCCTACTCATTGTTGAATATTATGAATTCCACTGAAATATAAAAATAGTGCTGGGGGAGACCATTCTGAGTGGGATTTTGTTAATAAAGTCAAAATTTACATATTTACATGTTTGTTTTGGTCAATGTTACAATGTAATTCAATTTATGGAAAAATAATATGTTATTTCTGGGTTTTTTAACAAGCTATTTACTCTTCTTATCAATATCAATATCCCTTAGTCATTTATTTTGTTTTACAGAAGGATATCAAAATAAACAAAATGATAATTACAAGACCAATGAATGAACTAAATCCTTACCTTTTCCTTCCAACAAAAGTTCTGTATATTTATTTATTTGTCCATTCTGGAAGTCATTGTCTTTATGAGAAGTTTAATGTCACATGTGACTGCTCCTCTTTTCCTTTATAAAAGCTAATTGACACTTTTTGATCAATATCAACTCTTAAGTCCTTTTGTGTTCCACTTACATCTAGCGAAGCCAACTACTTTCACGACTATGAAGAAGTGATCATTATAGTCTAGTCGCCGTTTAACGAAGATTCACTATAGAACCTCTGGCCAAAACGGACAAATATTATGGACATTCAAATTTCTCGCAAAACACATAATATTAGTTTTTTCCTTCCTGTAAAAATTCTTTAGTTTCCATTTATAGAATTTTAAAATTTTGAGGTGGTCGTTCTTAAAGGGTGGTCATTTTACCAGGTTGCATCGTTGAAACCTTCCTTATTTTTCTACTTAATCAACTGAACGTTATGCACTGCATACAAAAACTATATAGGAAAGATTTAAATGTAAAAGTGTAGGGATACTAGCAATACACAATTATATAAGAGTCGTATTATATAACATCACAAATCAACGTATATTTCAATAGGATAACTACCAAAAATAATATAAGAAATATGATGGTACAAAAAACTTTGAATAGAATGTCAGTAGGTTTCTTTGAAAATAACAAAAACGAGCGGTTCCGTGTATCTCTTTAACATAAGATGAAGATGAAGATTATGTTATTCAGTAAAATCCAGGAAAGCATGTAACCGTTTCTTATGTTCACCTGCTAATCGGACAGCACTGAAAAGAACAATGAATATACAGATTTGTGGAGAATCTTATCGAACTTAAAAAAACTGCAAAAATCAGTTTAGGTATCTTACCTGATGTGATAGCCGAATGATGTGGTTATTGTGTACAATCCATTCTTTAAGGCTAAAATAAATAAATAAATGATAAATAAAGGCATTTTCAAGCATAAATACTTTTTGTCAATGACCATATCGTGAGACATAATTATTAACAAGATATATACCAAGTTTAAGTGTAGCAGCAGAGGTTGCAATAAATGATCTTGTGTCTATACCATACATGGTTGTGCTTGGAGTTACAGAGACTTTGGTGTACATATCACAAACCTAATAATGTAAAATGATAATGACTATTATTTCAAGTACTTTTGAATGAGTTCTGTATTCGTTATCTCTTCAAAAACATTAAACTTTAGGAAGAAGTTTGATACCACCTGAAATGTCCTTTCTGGTGTCTTTAAAGGCTATTGCATTTTTTTCTCTGATAAAGACAATAGAGCTTATTCACATGTTCAAAATTTGTGTAGGCCTTTCAAAATTTGAAATAAAAACAAAAAAACGTTCTCTTTGTTGAGTCTGATAATTAACTTGGAAATATATTTTAAATAGGTTCATACATTTGTGTAACTTAGTGTAAAAAAAACAAAAAAACAGAATTCATCACTTCCTTTTACTGGTCCTCTGGCTTTTAGAGATCGCTTTAACTGTGATGGAATCACTTATTAATTTTTAACCATTACTTATAATGCTACGATATAACTTATTCATTTTTTTCATAAAGTGAGTCAGCATTTATATAAAAGAGGTTTCTAGATTTAATAGAGAATATACTATAACAGAACTAAAATCATTAACACACTCAAGGCTACCTCCAGTAAACACTTACTTCTAGTAAAAGCAGCAATTCCGTCAAAATATCAGGCAGTTTCTAAAATAAGATTTATCAATATTATTATAATTATAATTAAACTTTAAAGATTTGATGATATTTTCAATGATTAACAAAATAATTTACTGCATACAGAGAGGATATATATGGATTGCTGTCAACATATGTCTTCTCTGTACACTAAATTTTATCTCTTTAAATCAAACCAAATTTTTTTTAAAATACTTCTGCTTCAAGTTAGCTCTAATATTTCTGTTCATATTATGACGACAGAAAATTATTCTTCGCTATTTATGTGTTTACATGAAAAAAAAGTCAAGAAAGCTCCATCATTTCATGGCAAAAGTAACAGTGCAAAAAATTGCAACAAATTATGAGTCACTCGGTAAGCTTTTTTTTCCACAGGAATCTAGAACAAAATGTTGCATCAAAAAGTCTTTACTTGTTGCACTATATTGCAAAGACCTTCAACAAAAAGGAAAACACACTATTAGAATTTCTTTGTACTTTCCCTTCTGTTTCGCAACATTATTGTGGGTTTGCTAAGAAGAACATACCGGAACCAGTTAAAGTTATTAAATTAGTACATTTTGCTTTATTGTATACCAGAAGCTAAATTCTAAATTCTCAACTACATACCCTCAATACACCACAGCAGTAGTTGCAAGTTATTAAACACATCCTGTTCTTTCATTTCTAACTCCTATGAACAATCAGCAATACTAATGAATAAAAGATACCACTATCCTTTGACCTTGGCAGTATATAACAAGTGAAATTCATGGTAGCACAAAGCATGAAGTTCGCAACCATGATTGCATTACTATTGCCATCATTCGTAATGATTGAAGAAATGAAAAACAAAACACAAACAAACAAAACCTACTTTAGCCGATACAGTCGGAGAATGTTGTGGTGCAGTTGTCAATGAAGGTTTCAAATTTCTCTTGACTGGTGACATTACACTACCTGAAAACAGATTTCAATGTTCTCCTTACAAATATTGTTCTAATAGCAATTGAATAATTCTTTTAGTAATATCCCAAACGACCCACCCAAAAACATTTTCAAATAGACATTATTTTCGCACCTATTCTTTATTAAATTTTTGTGTTGTAAAGTGCTGGTGTTTTTCACTCTTAGAATAATCAACTACACAATTATCAAGCAGCAATGTTATCTCTTATGACTAACCATAGTAAAAACTAAAACATAATACAACAATACAGATCCAAGAGGCAAAGAGGAAGGACTCCGTGTGAGGAATTGATCACACCAACTGCTTTGCAAAGTTTGGACTTGTCTATTTTCTGATTAACCCTTCTCATATCTTCTTTAAATTTCATATTTTCGCATTGGCAATAGTGTTATAACAACCGATAAGCTTCAATGATAATAATAAGTATCCAGGAGACAAGAGCAGATTTTCAAGGGATCTTTTGAATCCACCTTTGCATCGTCTTTCCGTATTGTTTTTATGAATATTTATTTAGACAGTTAGCAATTTTTCTTTATTTTTAATCTTATTTTTACATGGATAGTTTTGAGAGTGTTGAAGTGTTATTTTTATGTTATGGCAGTTAACAGAGGGAATGAACCTCCCTACTGATGTCCACAGAGTGGTTTTGAACCCACAACAATCTGAGTTACACCATACCTAGGGCAAGTATTTACATTAGAAAGTCTGCATGTGTGATATTTTATACTTCCTAGCATTTTGATTGCATGGTGTTTTGGGAATTTATAGGTACTAGCCGCCAAGGCGGCGTCGTTTGCCGCCCATGTCCACCTGCTCTGTATCACTGTATCAATAAACGTCAAATTTCCTTATAAACGGCTCGTACAACTTGTGTTCAACCAGCAGCAGATTCGAAGTCACAACCTCTGGTAAAACCAATCTTTTATCAGCGTAACAATACACTCAAAACGTGGAGAGAGAAAACTTCAACTTTTGTTTTAAAAAAGTTACGCGCTCTAACATGGGTGCTATCAAACGTAAGGGGGAAATCATTTCTCTTCCTAAAAAGATCACACAGGAGGAGAGAATAAAGGCACGTGCTAAATGAATAAAGAGAATAAAAAAACGTTCGATTTGAAGCGCATAACAATTAAAAAAAGTAATTAAATTAAAAGAAAAGCAAAAAAATATTTTGTTTCATGATACTCTTTTTTTACCTATCGGTTTTTAAACATTTTGATTGCTCGAAAAAAAGTTTAACCGTCTCAGACAGTCAGGCAAGGATACGTTAGGATACACTGGCAAACATGCTGCCAAGTTCTGCCACTGCTGCTTTTTGTCCAAACTGTTTAATCAGTTAGTTTCTTTGTATTTAGTTGGTGTATTGTTTTCAAAGCCAACGTAGTCAACGTAGTCCTTGGAATATCAAACTAACAATAATAAAAACAAAACGTTATTCCTATTAGTTCATCAGCCAAAAAAAGCCACATTCAATTGGGATTGCAATGTATTTGCTTCAAACTCACGTCGCACACAAAAAAGAAATAATTTCGCTCACAACTCAATCTACCATTTTGCGTGACTTACAAACAAACAGACAGACAGACAGACAGAGAATCGGCTATTAATATATAGACTAGCCGCCAAGGCGGCGTTGCTCGCCGCCCATGTTCAGCATGCGTTGACTTCACGAAAAATAAAATTAAGGAATTGGCAACCGAAAGTGTTACCATGTTGTAAAGCTCGAAAAACTGATTAAAAAAATGTATGGGATCGTTCCGCTACGATCAACCGTTATAGAGATATCATTCTTCAAAGATTTTGATGACGTCACAGACCCCTCTCAAAAAAATTAGACCCAAATTTTTTGTCACCCCATCGCCTGTATCGCGGACCCGAAAAAACGTCAGTTATCCTAGAGGCAGATTCGAAATCAAATATCAAATATCAGTTTAAACAATGGTTCCAAAAAAACCCAAATTTCATGTGTTATCTATTTTTTAAAACAATCGTTGATCAGTACAACAATGCACTCAAAACGTAGAGAGAAAAAAACTTTTTATTAGCTTTTGTTTTAAAAACGTTACGCGCTCTAACATGGGTGCTATCAAACAGGGGGAAAATGGTTTCTCTTCTTAAAAAGTTCACACGGAGGAGAGAAAAAAGGCACGTGCTAAATGAATACATAGAATAAAAAAACGTTCGATCAGAACGCTTAACAATTAAAAGAAGAAATTAATTTATTAAAAGAAAAGCAAAAAAAAAAAACATTTCGTTTTGATATGATACTCTTTTTTTACCTATCGGTTTTTAAACATTTTGATTGCTCAAAAAAAAGTTCACCCGTCTCAAACAGTCAGGCAAGAGTTAGTGGCAAACCGAACATAAGCTGCCACGTTCTGCCACTGATGCTTTTTGTCGAAAATGTTTAATCAGTTAGTTTCTTCGTATTTAGTTGATGTACTGTTTTCAAAGTCAAGTCAACGTGGAATATAAAACTAACAATAATGATAAAAACAAAACGTTATTCCTATTAGTTCATCAGCCAAGAAAAGTCACGTTCGATTGGGGTTGCAATGTATTTGCTTGGAACTCACGTCGCACAGAAAAAAAGAAATAATTTCTCTCACAACTTAATCTACCATTTTGCGTGACTTACAAACAAACAAACAAACAAACAGACAGACAGACGGAGAATCGGCTATTAATATATAGATTTAAGTTTTAAGCGAGTTTATCAGCATATTTTTTGGGCTCAAAACAGTCAGATATTCCCAAAAATTAACACTTCATTTTCAGATTAGCACCTTTCATTATTGAACCATATGAAAAATTTCAAGTTATCCTTATTGGCCAATAAAGCAACATGATATCATTGAACTGCCAACATGAATTTGAAAGAATGTTATTCAAATGATTTTTTCCCTCTTTCAGCAAAAAAATGTGGTATGATCTTTTAATTAAAAAAAATGATTTTCTTGTGTGCGTTCACTGAAAATCATGACATTATAGTGGGATCAAAAATTCGAATTGTCCAATAAAAATAATGGAAATTGTGAATAGCAGAGTTCAGATCAGAATAGCCAGAGATATGTAAAAAAGATATATCATATCTCTGGAATAGCAGTTCAGTTAAAATTTTAATCTTTGTGAAAGGAAAAGTTTTACACTAATTTCTCCATTTAAAAAATATTTCCTTTGAAATGATTTTGACACAAATGATTTTGATGTCATTGTCACTATCATTTTTTTAAGTTATTCCAAATTGAGTTTTGAAGTAAAAAATTTTTAGTAATATTGTTAGAAAATGTTGTGGCTGGAGTTGACTGCAAAACATTATTCTGATAACTGTTCAAATTTGCCATAATGCACTGTGTTTTACTGAAGTTTTATATAGGAAAGTGTAAAAGCATTTCGAGAGCTATAATTTATTTTTCTTTCTCTTTGTTGCTATTCTCAAACTAATCTCATTGGATGTTTTTAAATTTAATCAACCGTCCTTGTAAAATAAAGTAAATCTGTAGGGAAAGAATTAAAATAATATAAATTTATTGGATTTCAATAAGGACACTAAACAAATGACCAAAAACAAATGCTTTAAACTTACTGGATTTGTCACTAGTTTCATTAGTTGGTGAAAATAGTTGTCCAATACCGACATTTTTTACAAGAGACGTAGATCGATTTTGTGAAACTCTGTTCTGTTGCTTTCGTTCATATAAACACTTAAGGTCTGTGTAAGCTTTTTCCATAATCCGAAGACATTCTGTCGAGGTTCTATTCCAGATATATGGTTGGTTTCCTATATCAAAAAAAGATTAAAAAAGAGTTTAAACTTCAAAATCATTCAGAATCAAAATCATTCAGAAGGAATTTTACGTACCAGGTGGAAGAAGTTCAAACATCTTTGCTCTACGAGGACCAGACTTTTTACTCAGTGAATAATAATCAAGACATCCTAAATACTAAAACAAAACAAAAACACCATTTATTCCAAAATCTGTAAAAGAAACAAAGAAATTATAATTCAATACCTTTAGCATGAGGTTAGTACTCTCCATAGCATCAGCCAAAGTCTTTCCTTTTTGATCAACAGACATCACTTGCAGAGGAAAATTATACAGCTATAACAACATAACATATGAAGAATCTTTACAATCTTGATTGTTTTAAAATAAATGAGTTATACCACACAATCATTCCTATTAAAACTACGATAACTATCTAAAAGCTTCGAATGAGGGAATGGTTTTATGGTATTCTTGGATTGCATAAAGCTAGAACACCTTGAAAGATCATAATAAAGATTATAGTAATCCTTTTCAATTATCACACTCCAATACGTTATGCTTCATTTAGCTTCATGCAGCTGAATTGATATTGACATAATACAAGAGGAATTTCAAAATTATTTTAAAAGAAGCACTATTCAGACTGACAAATTTATGACAGAAATTGTATTTACCTGAGTGTTAAAAAGTATAATTAGTTGATTCGACATTTTCAGAATAAATGTTATGAAAACAGATGTACAAAAGCTACACCACAACAGCTGGAAGCTGAGTATATCCACCGCTAACGACCATAAAGAAAAGCTAAAAAAAAATATGGACATTGGTAAAAAAAAAATTTCATAACAATACTGTGGGAGACTCTAGTTCAACAAGAAAATTTGTGCCATCATATGTGTTGCTTTATCTATCAAAATAAGTTCAATAGGGAATAAAGTGTTTCACCATGTCTTTGGCTCATATTTTAAAGTATGTTATAAACACCAAACATTTTGCCACTATTTCAACAAGTAACATCATTGTAATCAATAGGGAAAAATTTACAAAACATTTACATCAGGGTTTTTTTAGGGGCCTTACGAAACTACGACAACAGCAAAAATAATGACGTACAAGATATTCACATACAATGAATCAAAAATGCTACTCTCACGTCTTCAACTTCAAAATAATACTTTTCACAAATCTGATAATGACTTTTCACGTTGTGTGTAGAACATGCAAATCTGATAATGATATTAGTAAAATTAAAAACATTTCCCAATGGTATAGTGTGAAATAGACTTCCATTCTAAAGCAAATCTATGGCATCATGTTGTTGTCATCGTTGCAGTCATAGCTTTGTAAGGTCCTTATTTTTTGAGCAAAAAAATTTTAATTGTCAGGATGAGCATGGAAAGAAAGGATGAAAGAATGGACCTTGCAGTATTGTAATCTTTTAATGATAGTACTGTCCTCATCAGATCTTTATAGAAAGGCTAGTTTGAAAATATTCATTCTTCAAAGATCTTCAAAGACATATTTAGTTTTGTTATGTCTCTAACAATAAAATAAACCGTTTCATTTAGATTTCAAATAAAAGCCGCATCATATACAACCACCACTACAGCTACATAAGTCAGTGCACCCTAGTCCGTGGCGTTTGCAACGACATCTTTTTGTGCATATCTCTTTTTGGAACCACATTTGATTTGCTCGTAACAAGATTTTGAAGCTTCAGGCGCCATTGTCCAAATTGGATATGCCCTTCCTTCCTTGATTTCCCAACCATAGTTTTTTATATCGGAATCTGTTATCTGCTTTGTTGTTGCCATTGTCCAAATCCTTATTGAAATAAAGTATATTATTAAGTAGCAACTCCATTCCAAGAACTTTAAACCAGTAGCAGGCTGTAGGTGACTTTAACATCAATTATTTTTTCCAATCCTCGTACGAAGCTTGTTGACCCTCGAAGGCAAATTGTGAAAGACGTGCAAGTGCTGCAAGAGATACTTGGTGAGCATATCGATTTCTCTTCACGTGAGATCCATTCAAAAAGTTTTCTTCTCGTCCCGGTGTATTAATCTTCGCTTGTATGAAAACATCAGTCCAGCCGCTTCCTTCTAACCAATTTCCTAGAGCACTCAAGAAGGCCATTTCAATATGTAATGGACCAAGCATGATGAAAGTATTCAAAAACTTCTCTGCTTAGCCAGTGCATATATCGGTTGATCTGCAGTTATTACGGTTGCCTGTGCTGGATTTAGATGAGCTGTAAGCTCACTTACTACTTTCATACAATGATAGACCATACCTGGCGAGTTAATAGATTCTGTTAGCAGTGGTAGCGAAACTGATGTACCTTTTGTGCAATTAGTCAGATGTAGATTTTCCGAATGGTAAGCAGAAAATGATATTTTTTTATTCGAAGTTGTGTTTGTATTCCTTAACGAAGAGAACCAATCATTTCCAGCTTCTAACGGTGATGGAAGTGAGTCATCTATGTCATTATCGAGTAAAGATGAAGGCTTTGTTGGATATTCTGTTGGTTTTCCATTGTTAATTGGTTAGATTGAGATTTTTCAGGTAACAATAGTTTACCTTTTCGCTCGTGACATCCACTTTCTGTTTTGCTGTAAAGTTCCAATGATCGAGTCGCTGAATGTTGGAAGATAGAAATACTAGTACCATGAAACGATGTTTTAGCTGTTGTTGAGGAGGGACTATGATCTATGTTATCTGTTGCAGCTGTTTTGAATACTCCTGTTTTCAAAGCAGGCGGACAAACTATTCCTTCTTGATTATATTTAGTACACATTTGATAGGCAATAGATTCTTGGATTTCCTTTACTCTGCTATATGAAATGCTTAGCCCATTCGAGTATAATTCATCAACCAAGGACCTTCTTCGTGTTTTTGCATGAACCATCATGACTATCCTTACAGGCAGAGGAGACTCGTTTGTTTTACAATGTTGAATGTACTTAGAGTTACGCCGATTGAATTTTGCTGCATTAAAACGAATTAACTGAGCCATATTGATTGCTTCTGCAGTGCTTCCTTCTTCAAGTGTTGAATATCCGTTCAAGATAAGCGAAATCAAGTGAAGCAACGGTCCTTGAACAGTTTACTTTTGATGTTCTTCAATGAGGTCACCATCAAACGTTTCTTCATTTTCAAAAAGATACTTTCGAACTGTCCTAGCTGCTTTTGAAATAACCATCCCATCATCATTACTTGAATTTTGAGAAAGTTCAATCAATGCCTTCCAGATACCTTCTTCCATTTTCAGCACCACATATTTTCCGTCTTTCTTCTCCAATAGTCCTGGAACTTGACGAAGAAAATCCTCTTTGAGTGTCGTGACATTTATATTCTTAATTTCGTGTTCTGATGCCCCAAGTGCTCTTAACCTTTCCTGGTGCAGCGTATATCTTTTAGCATGAACAGAGGAGTATACGATTCATCTAATGTTTTTTCTTCAATGATGCCAATAACCTCGGAAAGAGCTATACCTGTGAAAAACAGTTTATATGATGTATTATGTTCATAAATCTAATACAGATACAAATACTAATTTTACCACTAAGACTAATAATGCTAAAAGTTTCTTTTGTGCTTATGTTTATTTGTGTTATTATGTGCTATTGCTATCGTCATAACTCCTTTTTCTGTGTTGCTCTATATCTGCTACTATTAGCAACTAAACATTTATTGTGATACTTAGCCTCTGTCGCTACCATATCGCCTTCGACTAGTTTAGCCAAAATTTGGGAATCACCTAATTTTTCTGCAATACTTTTTATTTTAGCTTAGTTTGATTGACATACACAAATGGAGAGTGGTAATGCCATCATCACAGTCACAAAAGAAACATGCATTTGAAAATGTTTTTATATCAAGACTTCTTCATGTTTTACGAGAACTCTCCTGATCTTCGCTGAAATCATTTCCACAACAATTATCTTCTTGTTCTCGTGCAAACTTTATTCTTTCATGTAATTTTCTTTTTCGGGAAATCTTTCCTTTGTTGTAATTTGTTATACAATGTTTATGAAAAAATTCCTCATTTGAATAAAGGAACTCGCCAACTCATCATGGGTTTTAAACCTTGAACATCTCCGTTGCAGAGTTTGAGGCAGCTCACAAATCAATTCAAACTACTTGAGATTTTCGACAACAGTGTGGTACGAATTTTTCTAAGGGTCAAAGCATACCTTTCTTTGATGAAGGATTTATTAACTAATGTGCAAATAAAACACAAGTTCCAATCGATAGTTTCTAAGGCTTCATTAAGTTTCTCAATTGTAACTAGATTAACATTCGAGCTTATGGTTGACATTGTTTACTATATTTTGTTCAGCTAAAGATAAAAAAGTTAATACAGTCGAATTTCTATAATTCAAACTTTCCGTAAATCACTGTACCTCAGTACGTCACGTACAAACTTGCTCTTGTACTACCACTATGAGACAAAAATAGTCAATTACTTTATGATTTCTTCAGATCATTTTTTGTTTCTGATTAAATCTTCTTCAACAGCAAAGAGTATTAAATAACTGATTCAATCTATGCAAGTTTAATGGTATATTATTGCTGCTCTACTACAAAAAAGAATTATTATATGATGTACGTCAATTTGCAATATTGAGTAACCCAACTCAGCTGCCTGGAACTCTTTTGCAATGAATTTTCAGACATCCATGCTAGCAAAACATTTTGTCGCCATTAAATTTCCTTTCCAACGATGTATAGGTTAAGGTATTTTGAAAAATTCATTTTTCACCAAAAATTGATGACGTCATCATTGGTGTTTCGAACGTCAATAACTTTTGATGACGTCATTTTCAGACCGTGGTTGCATTGAGAGTTTTTCTCAGAACTAAATTTTCTTTCCAACGATATATAAAACATTTCCATCTTCGAAAAAAAATATTTCAACAAAAAAGTGCTGAAGTCAGCAGTCACGTGACTTTTTCAGGTGGATCTGTCAATTGTTTAAAGCAGAATTCGATTTTCTACAACTGTGCCAATTTTTATGTTTTAATCACCATTTGAAGTATCATGGTGTTATTTTAGCATTATTGACCTCACTAGTGCTATGACGGAGCTAGCAACATGTCCAGAGCAAAGTCGGGCGTGGCAACTCAAATTAAAGCGGAAGAACCTAGAGCAATTTTTACTCACTGCTATGGACATTCATTGCAGCTCGCTGTTGGTGATATGATTAAGGACGTAAAAAACCTCAGCGATGTATTAGATACCACATTTGAAATTTCAAAACTATTAAAATATTCACCTAAAAGAGAGTCGCTGTTCAAAAAATTAAAAGAAGAGCTTGCTCCTGAAACTACCGGCTTTCAAACATTGTGTCCAACTAGGTGGACTGTCTGTGCAGACTCCCTTCAAAGCGTTTTTGACAACTTGAAAGTCTTGAAGGAACTATGGGACGACTGCCTGGAAACAAAGTTAGAATCTGATATTAAAGGGCGCATTATTGGGGTAAAACATCAATTGAAACAATTTAATTATTTTTTAAGTGTGAGCTTAGGCAAGATGTTGCTGAAACACAGTGAAACCTTTCTCGGACATTGCAACATTCACACATATTAACTGGTAGTAACATATACAACATGTACAACAAAAACCTTGGAAAAAATGCGTTCAGATCAGAAGTTTTCGTTATTTTGGAAAAAGTGTCAGAAAGATGCAAAAGACTTAGAGATAGGGGAGCCTGTGTTACCACGTAAAAGGCAATTTCCAATAAGATATTCTGTAGGGGAAGCGCCTTCCGAATTCCCAACCACTATAGAAGGCCATTATCGACAAATTTACTTCGAATCGCTTGACACAATTGTTAACTGCATCAAAGCGCGTTTTCAGCAAAAGATTATCTTAACTACACGTTTTTTTTATAAGCAACCAAGGTCAGACGTAAGTAGTAATGTTGCTTAAAAAATGACCATTTTTTAATAGTAATGTTGCTTAATTTGTTGCTAAGCATTAATTGAAGAAATATGTATTTCCAGTCTTGAAATCGTTTGTGTAAGTTCAATATCTAAGTAAATAGTGTAGGACATAATATTGCAACCTAGTGTAACCATCTAGTGTAACAATTTTAAGAAATGCGCTGTAGCTATGCCAGTGCTGCATCATTTCAAAATTTCATGTTGCTAATTTATCTAACATTCTTGTAGTACTGTTGCTTAACTTTTTGAGAAAATTTACTAGTGTTGCTTATAAACGTGTTGCTTATATAAAACAAACTGTGTATTACGCTAAACTTGAAAACATCTTACTGCGTGCAGCAAAGGGCGTGCTGTTTGAAGAACATATGACATCAATCTGCAATTTTTATGGAGATGATTTGAACAAAAATAATCTTGAAACACAGCTGCCGTTGCTTGGAACGCTTATTCAAGATCTAAACAAGGCTGACATCGATGTACCATTCATAATAAAAGAAATGCGCAAGTTGTCAAAAGCACAGAAAGTTTTGTTTTCAGAAGTTGTAACTTTGATCAAGTTGCTTTTGCTTGCTCCAGCAACAAATGCTGTCAATGTAAGGTCTTGTTCAACTCTCAGAAGAATTAAAACGTATCTTCGCACTACCATGACTCAAAATCGACTTAACCATTGTATGATTTTAAATACCAAGAAGCACTCGAAGAACTTAATTTAATAGATATAGCAAACGAGTTCTGCCAGGAAAACGACACAAGACTAAACACATTTGGGAAATTTGTTGATAAAGACATTCCCCAGCAATTTCGTAAGAAGATGTCAGTAGCGACACAAACTCTGTAGCTTGTACTTTTTACTGTCTTCACTGTTTTTAAACAATGTTTTTAATAAAACTCCACAATGCATTTTGCATCCACAAGTCTCCTCCATTTAGCATCTCATTTATCTTCTGAGCAAGAATTGAGAAAGCGAGTGAACTTATTGCAGTGGAAAAGTGCATTTTGAGAATATTTTTTCTGAAAGTTTATGGTCAAAAAGCGCATCTCCACTGTGATGTTCGGCACTTAAAAAACCTAATAGTAACTTTATTTTTAAGCCATCTGTGGTTCTGTGAAGACCTAAAATTTCAAAGATTAATTAGCAGTTAATTGCAGACCACACTTGGGAGGCTTACAGCGCCCCCAAGACCCCCATCTGAAAACGCCGTAGGGCTTACGCCATATGCGATTTTAACTTCGTGAAAATGGATTGTGCCCTTTGGACACTTTGCCCCTCCAAAGTTAAAGACCTTCCGACGGGCCTGTCAAAACTTCCTTGAGTTCAACTAAAACCAAACAAACATGAGAATTTTTTGCTTGTAGAGTTTTTGTATAGTGTAAACCAACCGTGTGCGATTTTAGTCGAATTGTGCACTTTTTGCTAAAAGCATGAGATTTTGCATATTGTTATTTTAGGGTATTAACTTTGATTTGAGTCCGAGACCCAAAAAATAGAGCCATTTTTTGGCCTATTTTGGCCGTTTTTATATATAACTGTAGCTCAACGATGTCATTGTAGTGCTTGTATCTTTCTAGGGATGTCATTGTATTGCATAGTCATTCCTTACTGTGTTGTGATAAATATTTATGCTATTTTGTCTGATTTAAAACTGTTAATGAATATTGTATTGAAATTAAGAAGTAATAATGTCGAAGAGAAGAAGTGTGGTGGCTGTTGACACTGAAAAGGGTCCAAAGACGACCAAGGCTGATCAAGATGGAGGAGTTGATTGGTTACGCTGCTTCATTTGCCAATCAGACGAAACAGAGAATCTTCAATCATCATTGCAAGCCTTGACTGGTGATAAAGAAAAGCCATACAGAGAATTGGCGAAACGTATTATAAAATTTGATACAATTGATATGTTGCCAGTGTATTTAGACATTGAAAGGTTAAAAGATGGAGAAGTTACACTTGATAACTTGCTTATTAGACATAAAGCGAAGTTCCACAAGTCTTGTAAAAATTAATTTGGAAAGGACAGGCTTGATAGAGCTACAGTAGAACCTCTAATAGTGGCCGTTGCATTAGAGGTGACCGATGTATGGAGGTTTTATATGAATGTACCTTTTTATCCAAAAGGCTGGTCGGGAAAAATAGGAGGGGCATAAAGAATGATTCATGATCAAAATAAACACAAGTAAATACACATATCTTATCAGTACAATCTACAATCATGTTACAACTTTTTACTGAAATAAACTGTTACTTTTTTTATGAAACATTATTCAGCCTAAGTGCTTCAAGTCCTTGTGTGACAAGATTTAAAGCACTTACTAAGTCAGCATCACCTAATGTTTTGAAGTTGTTCAAATCATCTACAATAGATGAAGCTGCTTGACTTGACTTTATTTTTGTAAATAATTATTATAAATAAGATATTTTTCCTTTCATTTGCTTGCATAAAGATTTTTTTTGACCGTTAATAGAGGTAAAATTAAACATTGGGACAATAGAAAGTGGCCGTTTGACCGTTGATTGGAGGTGACCGATGTATGGAGGTGACCCTTAATAGAGGTTCCACTGTATTCAGAAATATGAGAGAGCAAGAAATAATGAGAGAGGTATATAGTATACCTCTTTCAAGTATAGCCATGTAGTTAAGCTGTTGTTTTTAGGGTTGATAGAAGCTTGCTAGTTTTTCCTTTACAAAAAATCAGAGTTTAGGTGCTGGGAGTGAATTTCGTGACGTTTATTTCTAGACTCGTTCATTTTTCAATTCAATTAAAATTAAATTGCATTTATCTTTCATCTATTCTTCTATTCTTTCACAGTTACCCGTCAGAAGCTCCAGTCTTCAGAGTCTAGTTTCTCAAAAGTCGAAGCATGTTTTTTCTGCAACGAAACTCAAAGTAATGAGAAAGGTCTACTCCATTTAGTTCAATCACACAGACTTGATCAGCGGGTTCGTATGTGTTCAGGGCATTTAACATTTTAACTTTTAGGAAAAGGTGGTTTTGTCGGTTCAACTGAGGATGAAGACAAGTTTCGATGTTGGCAAATCTGTAGTCCTGAAGTAGGACAAGCGGTTTCTGAGTGAAGATTTGATAATTCTCAAGAAAAATGAGCATTCGATTTACAACCATCATGAACACTCACCTACCTTTCAACAAAGATTCAATCAACATGTTGACAAGCTTTCGGCTGAAATAACACAACTGGGAAACCCTTTTACCTGTTCTGGTGACTCAACGGATCTTGTTCAATTGGGAACTAAAGATGTGATGGGCGAAGATGCCGCAAAAATAGTCTTGAGAATTAAGGAGCTTGGAAAGACACAGTATGAAGAATTCCGAAACACAAGGATTTTTATGAAAACAAGTGTGATCGACACATCCATAAAGAAGAACAACGTATCAGTTTTCAAAACACCCTGCACGAAGGGAAAATCAAGCAAAGCCGAAACGAAAGAGTTAAAGATGCACATCAGACTGTTTTCCCAAATGTACATAGCAACACAGGTCAGAGATGGGAATCAAAAAGTGGTCAAATGCGTTCAGGAAACAAATCTGATTTTGCGAAATGTATTCATCCGTCAGAAGCCAAATCTACTACGCCTGTGGTGAACACAGCCATTTTAGAGGGATCTGTGATTGTAAACGAAGCCAAAGAAAAATCAGAATTTCAAAAATTATACCGCAGAAAGTTTTTACCCACAGGTGGAAAAATACCAACGAGAATACCAATCGCAGTGAGTAGACGTGGTGTTTGACACTTACAAAGGTCTTAGCATGAAAGCAACAACAAGAACGAAGCGAGGAAAAGGGATATGTAGAAAGGTACACGATGATTCAATTGCGTCCTCAAATTGGCATGGATTCGTTTGGATCAAAACAAAACGAAATTATTTGCCTACCTTTCGAAGGTGTTGATACTTAGCAGTGATCACCAAACAGTTTTAATGTGTGCCTATGCTACAAATTGCCAATAGCCAATCACCAATAGCGGTCAGATGACATCTTCATTTATTTCACCCTGCAACCACGAGGAGGCAGACACAAGAGTATTTTTATACGTTAATGATATGTCACTACAAGGCCATAGAAAGATCACCATCTGCACCGCAGATGTTCTGGTGATAGCAGTCTCCATATTTGCTCGATTAAAAGAACAAATTGAAGAACTGTGGATCGATTTCAGAACGGGAAAGCATCGCCAGTTCTTCCCAATACATGTCATTTTCGCCAATTTAGGGCAGTCAAAAGCTCTAGGGCTTCCATTTTTCCATGCCTTCTCAATGTGTGATCAAGTATCGTATTTATCAAAAGTTTCAAAGGGTTCAGCTTGGAAGACCTGGGATTCATTTGATGACATCACCCCTGCTTTTGAAAGTTTAAGCCGTCAACCATCGCATTCCGACGTGGAGGAATCGCTACCAATAATCGAAAGGTTTACAGTGCTACTGTACAACAGAACATCGAATTGCCTTACCACTAACGAGTGTCGCAAAGATTTGTTCTGCAAAGAACGTTCCATTGATTCCATTCCACCAACAAGCACAGCTTTATCAAAGCATGTTCTGCGATCGTCATACATCGCTGTTTATGTTTGGGGCCAATCAATTATCGCTAATCAGGTTCTACCTCATCCGGAAGAATGGAGGTGGAAAATTGTCGATGGAAGTTTCATCCCACATTGGACTGACCTACCTGATGCCACTGGTGCCTGTAGACAACTGATTAAATGTTCATGTAATCCTGAAAAAGGTTGTAAAGGACGTTGCAAATGTGTTAAATCTGATTTCTTTTGCACGGAACTTTGTAAATGCAGAGGAGAATGTGAACGTGATTAAATTGAACATTGAGTTTTATTTATGACAGCTGCTTAAGTATTTTTGTTAGGATCTTCTGCTCTAGGGCATTTACTTTCCAATTTACCGACTTCTAAGAGATTAACTCGATACTTTTTATGTGTATGACGTCATAGTGCTCATTTTGAGCATCAATAACTCTTTGTACATTAATTTTTATGACATGAGATAGCCCTTTTTGGAATCTACATAAAATTTCCGATCCAATGATGTATGATATGTCTAGTTATGGCAAAATTGATTTTTTAGGCAAAAACAGTGCCTATGTCAGCAAAAAATCCAATTTTTTTGGACTAAAATGGAATTTTTTAGCCTGAAGAAGCAATGTGCAAAATTTCATGCTTTTAGCTAAAAGTGCACAATTATATCACCATTGGTTTACACTATGTAAGCTCATTTTCCTGAAACATCGCAACACATCCATTGTGGACATTAAAAAACACATAATCTACACAATTATTCAATGCTTGAAAGCCAGCCATATAAACCTGCACAAAATGGGCCATTAGGAAACCAACTGGTTTCAATTTATATGCATCTTGAATTATTAAAGGAGAGTGATGATAAAATACAAGATAACAAGATAAACAGATAATTTCCTTCAATGAACATTTAATGAAATTACCCGCACACATGATGCAGGTTTAAGCATGGGATGTTTTATTAGTCCCAGACCTGGACTTCAATTTAGATTGGATGAAACTTACTAACTTTTTTGTTGGGTTGTCGTAGATCATGTTATTACACAATGATACACAAATACCTACAGAAGATAATAATTACTTTTATTACACAGTATAATCAAAAAATAAAACAACAATATAATAATCATGTATCTAACTTTGCATTTGAAATTTCTTGAAACTAGAATCTTTGTGAGGAAAAAGATATTTAAAGGTATATCAGTACATTTAAATGGGTCCCAAGGCCTACAGAATTTTTCAAATAATATTGCTTATCTTAAAAACTCATCTTTGAGTTTTTAAAAGACTTTCTGAAAAGTGAGATAATTGCATGATAAAATTTTTTCCCGCATGCTTTAAAACATTTTAAAAATCTTCTTATCCATAATAATTATCTCCAGAGTTTTCCCATTGTTGAAAATTTTGACATTACGTACCACTGAAATATATGTTTTTATCATTATAATGCAACAATTGCTTTCAATGAAAAATTATGACAATAGGTTTAAAACGAAACATTTTATGTAGAACTGAAGTTGGAATAAAAGGGTGGAATAAAAGAACTCAGATAATAAATTGAATATTAGTAGTGAAGAACTGCATTCATCATAAGATTGTTTATTTTCATTGTATTGCTTTACTAACTCATATTAGCAATGCCATTAGACATTTCCGTTATTTGAATTGCTACTTACATGATAATGATAATGGTATAAGTAATGGCAGATGACAAGCTCGTATAAAAACTTGTTTTGAATCAAACGGCACTCAACTTCTGATAAATTACAAGAACAGAGATTTTCACTCACAGTTCGTTGGCCTGTCGTTGTTTATTATATATATATATATAAACGTTAGATCAATCTAAATTACCAGTCAAAACCAAATCGGCAGACCTAATACAGTCAGTCAAGTATTCTTTTGCATACTGTTATGACGTTATGACGTAGTTGTTTATCCTCCTAGTTCTCTTTCTGGGCTATACCATGTGTATCGGTTCTCTTTTGGATGGTCAAAGTATGTGGAAGAAATACATCATTGCTTGTTTCTGCAAAAAGATTTTAGTCTGGTGCCATTATCGTTGTAATCTTCATCTTCAACTGTATTCAGTCAATTGAAGTGCCATTTGATGCTTGACAAGTGATGTTTTCGCATTAAAATCTCTAATGATGACAATTTTCTGTTTCTCTTGCTTCTGGCATGCATTTTTAGTGATATACAGAACATGTCTTTTTCGTTGTTGCTGCAGTCTCAGTTTCCATATACCCTTAAGTTAATGGTCATTATTTCTGAATCTTGATTGTCAAAGTCCTTTATAATGATGTTAGGGTCTGATTTAATTATAAAAGTGACACCAGCTTCTCTTCTCTTTACCACATCAGTGAAATTCGAATTCTTCACCCATATTAAGTTGGATAAGTTTTTTAGCAGAGTTAAGAGTTTTAGTTTTTACTTCTTGTAGGCAACGTTGCAAAGGACCAGTTGTGAAAAAATTTGTTTTGTATAATTTTGCTGCTTTTGTACATTTTGTTTTTTATTTTGTTTTGTTTTTTCTGATTTTTTGACATTTTTTGTGTAATACTTTCGTGTTAATTAAGTTTTGAATATATTCTTGGTCTTCCTTTTCTATCTTCGTCACCTTGACAAGTCTTCCGTTTTTTTGCATACGTACAAGAAAAACTTGATAACTTACTCATTAGAAAATGAAGTGGATAATAAAACCGCAACACCTAAATATAAAAAAACACTCTCTAAAATTGAAGTGGCATGCACAAAGTGGATTATTATAATAAAATTGCAAACTGTACAGCATACCTTCAGAGAAAACACGAGACTGTCTACAAAACATGGATGTAATTCTTTCTTGAACCTGAAAAACCTTTTTTGCTGAAAAATATATAAATTTCACCAACATAAGCATAACCAATAACACTAAAAGAAGGATTTTCAAAACACTGACACAAACCTGGATTATTGGAAACTCTGCAACATAGTTGTGTTTACGAAATAGTTCAGCAGAATAAAGTAAACCCTAGGAAATGAATTAATGCAGTTTAGTCATAAACTAGTTCCATACAGAGACTATACTCCTGTCTCAAAGTTAGTATTGTTTAAATAACCTTCCAGATAAATAATAAGTGTTTTCCGGATCCCTATAATAATAATTATTCAATTGACTGCAAACTAAGTCTCCACTCGTTCTCGACTTACCAAAATAAAACTACATGACAGATGGAAACTGTAAGCCATCCTAAAGAAGTGAATAACAAATAAAAATATTATTATTATTATTATTATTATTATTAAAAAGAAGAACCAATCATTTGTCCCAATTTATAAGAATTGTTTTGGACACTAAAAAGAACATGCTCCAAAAGTTACATAGAAAGAAATTTCTTTCAAACTGTTTTTCAAAAATTTCTAATTTTTTCTAAATAGCAGATTTTTGTATTATGAGTCTGTATATTAATAGCTGACTCTCTGTTTGTTTGTCTGTTTGTTTGTCTGTTTGTCTGTCTGTCATGCAAAATGGTAGATGTCGGCTGTGAGAGAAATTATATCTTTTCTTGTGCGTGATGACAGTGGGAAACCAACGTATGCATCCCAAATCAACGCGACCTTATTGGCTGGGAAACCAACAGGGATAAAATTTTATTATTATTATTATTATTAATTTTATTTTCCAGGACCAATGTTGACTGGGGTTTGAAAACAATACATTAACTAGATATAAAAAACCAAATGATTAAACATTTTGAACAATAAGAGGGGGTGGCGTAACAGTAGCGTGTTCGGCTGGCAGACCAGATGTTCCGGGTTTGAGTCCGCCTCTGGCCAATTCCTTAATTTAATTTTTCGTGAACTCTTTGAGGGGTGACACAATGCAGGTGGATGTGGGCGGCGAGCCTCACTGCCTTGGGAGCTAGTTAATGTTATATTAATGAATATAATTAAAAGATAGCACCGAGAAAAATAATATTTTCATGTTTCTGCTGATCAAACATAATGAAATCTCATAATCAATAAAAAAACAGTTATTCTTTGTTAAGTCAATTCATGGCTTCTTCTAAACTGTCTGTAACATATTACTAACCTGCTGCCATCTTGGCATATAGATAGAAGCACGAATGACATGATGAGGGAACACATAATCAAACACATTATGGTAACAAGCTGCCTTGGTTGAAGACCATGAAGAAAAGCTTTCCAGACAGTACCATGACTTTGTTTACAAACTACAATAAGAAGTCAAGTATTGATGAGATTCCTAGAAACAAAGCAATAACCAAATTTTACACTTTTCAAAAAAAGACAAAAATTGTAAGTCATTTGTTGATATTCAATATACGAAAGTACAAATTTGCTTAGGTAAAGTGAAAATTATCCAGTATACTTTCTGATGTAATATTTGTTATAAATTGATGTCAACTGTAGAAATTTATTTGTTAAGTCAATTCAAGTCAATTCAATTGAAGTTCTATGCCAATTTCATTAGCTTCTTTAACAATATAATGCTTTTACAAAAGAGAAGTGGCGATTAAAAGGTCCTTGCTATTTTCATCTTTTCATAGGTGTATCAAAGGACAAGAAATTTAATTCAAAGAATACCATTATCACTTTCAAAAAAAATGTTCTAGAGTTTAAAGGAAGAGCTTACACATGCAAAAACTTTCCTTAGGTGCTAGGAATTGGATATCTAAAGCATCTAAGAGAAGTGAGAGTATTCAGTGAAATGAATGACAAGTCTATTCCAAAATCATACAGATTTTATAAAAACATGTTGGATGTAAGATGTAATCCATGGAAAAAGTTACATTGCTTTCAATGCTAAAGTTTACCATTTACAAATCTTCAGCTGACAAATTTTGAAAGCTGCTGAAAGTAAAATGTCTGAAAAGTCTTACGGTTACATTCATCTTATCTAGACATACCACATAACGTATTAATAGTGTGGGTCCCTGTTGTTTGTAGAATAAGAGTTAATATTGGATAATGAGGAAGTTGAAAATATTGGTGATTTTGACAATCATTTCTTTTCAATCAAATCGCTTCTAATGGAAGAAAGGTTTAACGATTCTTAATGCAATATCAGTTCTTTGATCATAGAGAACCATTGCATAGCAATCTCAATAGAACCTAAGTATGTCGAGAACCAATAGAGATCACTATAGCAATTAAAAAAAGTAAAATAAAAGTAATGGTATCACAAATTCAGAAAAATAGATTTTCGCAAAACAGACAGTAAAGGTAATTTACCATTCAAAGATCTAGCATGACCAATAGTTGGGATAATACAACACAGTTGCAACAGTATACAAACCAACAATCCATGAGTGGATAGCAGCTGCCCCAATGTACCTGTCAATTAAATCAACAGTTAAATAGATTTATTGAAAATTAATAAAACAAAATCCTTCAGATTATATACAACTGAACAAAAGAAAATCAAAAGCAAGACCAACAACTCTACCAGTAGAATCTTATTAATTAGGCTGTCAAATAGACACCATTCTACAGTATGTGTTTGTCTACAATATTCCACAATACACAAATACACTATAATTTGTGGCATTTAAATACTGTTTAAAAGTAAACAAAGGCAACCTCGAAATAATTGAAAGCCCTTTGAACAATAAAAGCAATTTATTTCTATAGGTTTAATCGGATCCTGTGATGACAAATGATAATTTGGTACATAATAGAGCTCAAAAAGTTGATTAAGTCTTTTGAAATTTTTTTTCCTTTCACTGATATTTTGATTTAAAAATATCAAATTATGATGTAATAACAGAGTGATACTGCTGATGTGTATAACTTTTGAACTATTAAATATTCTTAGTTCATACTTCATTATATCATTTCACTTAGAATTCTTGATCCACAAAGTAAAAATGTGTAATATTCATTTTATGTAATAGCAAAGAAAAATTTTAACTACTCATTTTTATTACATCATAATTATGCATTACATCAATCAAATCTAAGATCTTGAAATTGAGATATCTCAAAAACAACAAAGAATTATAAAAAACTATAAAAACTCTTAGAGCTCTATCATGTCCAAAAATATAATTTTTCATCACAGGATCCCTTTAAGTTCTCAAATATCTTAAGTCTAAGTTTGATACTGTCCAACAACATTGAAACCAGATATCCAAAGCAAATTTGCTTTGTTAATTGTGTGTACTAATTTAAAGTAAAATGTTTACTAATTTATTCAGTACCAAAAATAATTTTAGCAACTAATTTCCGTAAGCAACATTTTAAACTTATATAATTTTGTAAGCGTATAACACTCTGTAAACAAGTTAGGCCACCTATAATTAATCATTCGTTCATAGTCATTTTTTATGCAAAAATCTCGATGCGGGATGCGGTGATTATTTGATTATTTTCCAATTTTATTTTTATTATTGCTCCTTTTAAAAACTTGTTATTTATAAAATACAGAACATAAACCAATGGATTTTTCAAGGGCGCTTAGTGCATTCTGTAAACAAATTTGACATTCCGTAAGTTAACAAAAGCTTTATAAACGCATGACTTGCAACAATAAAAGAAGAAAAATCCTATTTTTTCATGATTTTATAACTTTAGAAAAATAATCAAACTCGATGCGCAATTATTGAATTTTAATTCTGAATGCGTGCGGAAGACTATGAACGAATGATTAATTATAGGTGGCCTTAACACCAGTTGAAATCAATTCATCAATCATTTGATTATGCTGATGGAATCATTTTCATTCCTCATTTCAATATTAAAAAGCATTGGTGGTTGCCATGATTTGACTATAGATTAATTTCAAAACTCAAATATGTCATTAATTGGCTCAAGTGAAACTGCAGTTGAGCAAGACAGGTTTCCATTCCAAAATCTAATCTAATGTTGAGTATTGATAAAGATCATACAGAAAGAATTGCTATTCATGAAACAGCATGACAGTAAGAGAATACAACAACAAGAAAACAAGACAAGAAAAGATTCAGACAAATCACGACAAGAATTTATCACAATGCATTTCTGCAATATACACCCACTGAAATATCGCTGTAACTGCTACCAACTTAAGGATAGTCCATGCCCTCCTAAGCATGATTTCAGTTTTTCCCTGATAATTTGAAATGTGTTGATTTTTTCTTATCAAAAGTATATATTTTCTGAATCCTTTTTTAATTATCTGTCTAATGAGCCATATTTTGTTTATTAAAAATGAAAAGGACAGGAATTAGAAGAAAAAAGTAAAATTTAGAACGCATTGAATTAAAAAGTTCCAACTCCCCTCCATTACACTTTTTTTTCAAACAAATTGCACTTTTGAAATCCATGATCATTTGTCGAAAAAAGTTTGCCACAGTTTTTTTTAAAACTCATTACTTCCAAAAATATAAAGCTTTTCGTTCATGACCCTATAACAACGTTGATTCTTTAACTTCGACTCTCCCTCACGGGGTGAATTTTGATTCTTTTCAAAATAAGTGGCAAACTTTTTTGCGCAAAGGCCAACTGAACAAAATGAAAAAAACTGCATGGTTATATCTCGTTCACAAGGGGAGTTGGAACTCTTTAAATGTTGGTCATCAAGCTAAAATTACTTTCAGAGAAAATCACATTTAAAGATTTTTTCTTCTTCCATCGCTTGTGTAAACAAAATTGAATAGCGGTCAAATTCTATTGTGAATGTGAGATGTTGGAATGTATGAAAAGTTAAAAAGGTAGAAAACTATCTCATTGAATAATGATAGTGTGTATAATTACAAAGAAAACCACCTGGTTTTATTTTTAACGATAATAAAGCAAAATATTGAATACGAAAAGTAAACAAAGCCGAAAAAGTATGTATGGCGTCATGCATGTGCGTATATTCTCTTTGATAGAAAAATCAAAGTTAATTACTTGTGTAAACAAAGATTTTTTTGCCTTTTGGTTTTTGCTAATAACTCCATAATTATTTGGAATTTTAAAATTCTGATTGCAGAATCTGTTTTTAAATAAAAAATTGAAAGGAAATATTGAAAAAATTTTTTTTCAAAAAAATTCACCTCGGAGGGTATGGACTATCCTTAATAGCTGCAAAGAAAGAAACAAACTACCAGCAAAAGAAGCTTGCTAATGGCACCAACAATGTTAATGTAGGAAAAGCTTTAGTGCAGAAAATCTAAAAAGATTTGTTGCCATTATAGAAAGGTCAGATCAATGTTATGCATCATTTGACAACTCACTCAGAAAAGCCATGTTGATTTGTGATGAAAGCACTGAGGATGCAACTGAGCAAAATCAATAGTTCAATCCATTTGAATGACCATTGCATCGTTTTATGAAACTGTTAGTCTCTTTCTACGACTACTATATGGATTGATTCATTGTCAAATTTAAAATTAGTTTTAAAAGAAAGTTGGACCACAGATGTATCAGTAAACTTTGAAAGGCTTCCTCATTAATTTCCTCATCATTGGCAGAACTATCCCTTGTTCAGCCATGATCATCAGCAATCAAAGAAAGGGACTTTGCTGTATCCAATCTGACTTAAAGACAATGAACTATTATATAGAGAGCTGAGGGTTGCACTATGCTGATGTCAGTAGAAATAGAACAATTAAGAAGTGGTCTGGGAACAAGCAGTGTTTATTATTAACAATGTCTTTAAGGGTATTCCTACTCAATTCAATGAATTACAAGATGTATCTTCCAATCTGAAAAGAAAATCAGCTATGAAATCAATTGTCAAAGCTGTTCATTTGCATTTGACACAAAGAAAAAGGCCTACAAAATTCATCTAAAAATTCTCCCAATCCCTTTTTCATAAGTCATAACAAATGAAATGATTGGTGATTGTTTTGTCTGTCAAGGAAGATGCAGGGTACGAATTAACAATTCGTGATTCGTGAATCACAAGCCATTTTCATAATTTCACGGAAATTTTTTTCCAAATTATAATAAAATCACAAATGTCCTTATGTACATTTACATTGACATCAGACATAATTTTTCCGCTGGAAAGTTAGGTCTCTCTGTATTTTTGGGTTAGTTCTTCCCTAAAAACGATCATCAAATTAAGAAATGTCACACGCTCGCTACATAAGCCTTCCATATTTGTTTACAAGGACAGACATTCTGCCGACATCCAAATTTTAACAAGTGCAATGTAATGTGTTACGACAATTAATTGTCTCATTTTTAACAACAAATTAATAAATTTAAACGACAATTTCATGTGATATTACATATTGACTTAGTATTTATTTATTATTAAACTTCGTTCCCAACTTCATGCCGTGATTCTGTTTATAAGAAAGTTTATGAATATTTACTCAATAGTTTTACGTCATTGCTTTTTCTTTATACCCTTACTCTGCCTATTTATGTTCATTAGTTTCTATAGCTTTTAAAAATCCCATCAGTAAAATGAAGAGCTGATTTTGAGTTTTCGATATGGACTATTTAACCGCACGCAAGTAGTCCATATCGAAAACTCAAAATCAGCTTGTCAACCTGTGTTTTCTGGAGTACCCCAGGGATCCATCCTCGGTCCTTTGTTGTTTATAATATACTTTAATGACTTGGTTGATGTCCTTAAATCATCGAGAATCCTGATGTATGCAGACGATACTGTCGTATATTTTGCAAACCGCAACATCAATAAAATAGAAGATACACTAAATGAAGAACTGGAAAAGATCTCGACCTACCTTGATGAGTCAGAATTAATTATAAACCTCAAGAAGGGAAAAACAGAAGTAATGTTATTTGGGACAGCTAAAAGAATTGCCAAAACTGAAAAATCACTAGAGATCGTATTTAAAAAAGTTCCCATCAACCGAACAACAACGTACGAATACCTTGGAAACACCCTTGATGCTACAATGAATCTTCAGGGAGATTTCGAAAAGAGACTACGAAAAGCTACTGGGCGATTACGACTTCTCGCAAAAATCCGTCCGCTCTTGACATCTCATGCAGCCGAGAAGATATTTACCTCTATGATCGTCCCAATCATAACATACTGCTGCATCGTGAAAATACGACTCTCCGATGCACAACAGGCAAACCTAGCTTTAATCGACTATCGTGCATCCAAACTGATATATGGAAAAAGTTCATCAAAACGAGTAACGTCAACGTATGGAAGAATGAAGAAACAAGCCTGCAGCACTGTCCGTAAATGCATCACTGGGAACGTGTGTAGCCCGTTCAGAAATTACTTTCAAGTTAACACGCACGTACGTTTTACAAGAAATAACAATTTTTCAATAAAACTTCCCAAGATAAAACTTGAAATAGGTCGTCAATCGTTTTACTATCAAGGTTGTCGACTTTATAATGAACTTCCGTTAGAAATACGCAAAGAGGAAGATTATGGAAATTTTACTCGGAAATTAGGCATGATTTTTAATTAACAGATTTTAATTGCTATTTCAAATTTTATTGTTATTACTTTCGATCCAATAGTTTCTAACTTTTACTACTTTAAGATTTTAGCCTTCTTTATCTTTATTTTTACTAATGTGTCAAACAGGACCACATTGATAGCAGTTTTTACATTATATATGTAAGATACTGATGTGTTTATACGTATATTTTTGTATATATGTATTATATCCTGTATAAACATTATTTTAATAATAATAATAATAATAATGATAATAAACAAAAATAAAGAGACGTGAAAATCTTATTTCGGAGTGTCAGGTCCCTGTGGCATGGTTCCAAACGGGGCTGCTGTTTTGATCGTAAATCAACGAAACGTCAGCGCTTAAAGTGTTAGCATGTAATCTCAATACCAGCTTCAACTTACTATAGAAAATGAACGAACGAGGAAAATTAAACTGTAAAAATAGTGTTTTTCAATAAATCCAACACCAACATAAATTGGCCGCAAGTGCATTTTCCGCCAATCTAGACACCTATATTTCAACTATTTTCCCCTCCGTCAATTTCCTAAGTAAATCACATTATCACAGATCACTTTAGAAGCGTTAATTGGAACCCTGAGATGTCATTGAATAATCACATAGTATCGATAGGAGAGTGAAGAAGAAAGCTGTGGTGATGCGTACAGTGAGTTTGATTGTACATTATGTTAAAATAGAAACTTATAGTATCTGCTTCTGATTTAACAGATTTGCATTATGTAGATAACTGAAATTTCAATGCCTGCATAATGATAATAATAAAAATCACTATTTATCAGTGTTGCATCCAATAAACTTCTAGAAATATGGAATAACATATTAGCACACATACAGTCTTTAGTTCACATTCATCAGGCATATTTCCAAGCACTTTTCAGGGTCTAATCTAGAATGGAGGGGCCGCGTCCGGCCGAAGGGAAAAAAGGCACATTATGAACATCCAAAGGGCACTTTTTTTAGGAAAAGGGCAACCTGAGCTTTATTTCAGTGGGTTAAACCTGTGACCCCCCTATACAAGTTTTTAAAGTGAAATAAATTTTTAAAAAAATGCAGAGGGCAGCGTCCGATCAACAGACGCTCTTTTGGACTAGATTAGACCCTGCTTTTAGCTACCACCGTTTTTTTTCACATCCGTGATATTTCCGCCATTTTTAAGAAAAAATGATCTCCGCGATTGAATGTGATGTGTTCGAACAAGGTTCCATGTAACAAACGTGCCTTTAAAAGTTTTACATGCCTGGTTTCTTAAATAGATCAAATAGAAAAATTCGCGAATTGGCAAATCGTCCCGCTTCTTCATTCTTAGCAACTTGTCAAACTTGTCTCGGCAGGGCTAATGCTGTACGAACGATCCAAAGAGGATGGATGAAATGGACTTTTCTCATGCTTTTGCGGAACACAGAAGTACAAAATTGAGATTGAAAATGTTTTATAAACTTTTTGAGTTTCAAATTGATAGGATTGAGTTTTGAAACTCAATTAAGGATTGAGTTTCTGCTACCGTTATACGGTAGTAGAAAAGTGCTTGGAAATATGCCTGTTCATATTGTTACAGAATGCTTAACATACAGTCTGAAAGATGCAATTGAATTATTTGCAATTCACACAAGTTTGTTTTATAACTAACCTGTGAGCCATACCATGGGTGAATAGATAGAGATGTTCACAGCCAGAAGAAACGCCAGAAAAGCAAATGGAACGATCAAGACTAACCAAACACCACTTGCTAAAGTCCTCCAATAAAATTCCTGTAAAAAACAACAGTTGATTTCAATGAAATTCAAATTTTGATGGCAGTTTTATTGTGCTCTGTCTCTTTACTAACATTTCAAAATACTCCCATAATTTTATCTAACACAGTGTTATAGAAGGTATTGGAAGAAACAAAACCGATTTATCCACAAATCATGGTCATTTACTAATTTACTAATACAAATGAACAGCTTAGTAGATTTTCAAATCAAAGGAAGTTTGGAAGAATGGTTTTTCAAACAGTTCTAATGTTCAATTCTTGTTCATTTTGGAATAGATTTTTTCTCTTTCTTCATAAACCTTTTCATTTCGTTTAAAAAAAAACAATTCTATATGCTACCCAGCCTTTTTCTTAGTAATCATTTTGTGATTGATTTCAAAAAAAACAAAGTCAAGCATCAGGATAACATGATTTTAAAAAATGCAGAGACATCTTCAACGATGGTCCATCTTTCTTAACCTTATTAAACAATAAAGTAAGAAAAATGAGTGTGGATTGCAAGAAAGTTTACTTTAAACAACTAGCATGAATCAAAACTTCACCTCGTCCAAATACCATTTAATTGTAATAACTGAGTCCACATTCTTATCTGACTCCATTGATATTGTCTACTGTCTAAAAACAATGAAGATATATTGGAGTAAAAATGTTCAGATTTGTATATAATAAACGAATTAAAATGAAAATGACGAAAGATTCCAAATACGAAGTATTGGAGAAAGAACTTTTCTATCTGGCCTGAATTACCCCAAATATTCACCTAATACAGCCTTATACTGGTACTGGCTCTTTTATTGGGCCAATTATTCAAAAAACTAAAGGCTATTGATACAGGTTCATACCTTACATATTGCCGTTGCTCAAAGGGTTGCGAAATCACTTAATAATTCAACATAAAATATTAAAGAACAAAAGCCTGAAAACTTAATTTTGTTTCGTTATACTTCATTTTTGTCAAAGTCACTGAAATGTAATCAACATCCTTATAACAAATTACTCTAGACGTGTACAAATACAAACAAATAATTCATGAAATATCAATATAATACCTTCAAATGAATAATTGAGATACTAAATATCATACAATCAATCAAAAGCTATGAAATTATTATTACAAACAAACTTTAGTGATACACCCTGCACAAAGACTATTGTTGTATGATTGAGTTGAGAATAGTTATTAAATCCAAAGAAAATTTCATCTGATTTTAAAAGTCTATTGTTTTATCTTTACATAATAATTAAAAAATATCTCAGAGAGAAGAAAATCTATGAATAAGAAAATGTTAACTTTGATTGTTCTTCCAAATCTTGATTTTCTCCAAGTAGGAACAGTACCTGGTCATCAATAAAAATTGGTGTCATCTCTTCAGTTGCTCCAGAGGGAACATCCTCATTGCTAGAGATATCGAACTCTTTACGTGGTTCTTCCTCTGCTACAGGAGATCAGATGCTTCATCAACTGCTGTACAATCAGAAATATTGATTGGTGGTGTTTCACTGGAAACTTCAGGTTCCTCCACCTCATCATCATGATATTTTGCTGCTTGAGCAGTATTTTTGCAAATATTCACACTACGTAAGTAATGTGGGAGAGTACCTGCCATTGTTGTTTCCTGTCGGACCGAACGCTGGCAAACTCCTCTGGGGTATGTCTCATAATTGCATTTCTTCTTCTGCCTGCTTGCTACTTGTAACCGTCTTTGAATATTGTTTCTTTGGCAGTGACTTTGATACCTCACTGTAGCTTATTTGTTTGTACGAATATTTATTCAAGAAATATGTACAATTATACTTTACTGTGTACTTGCATTTTGGATTGTTTATAATAGATGAATAGCTAGTAAAATTAGTTAACACTAGATAAAAATAGCTAAGGAGTCTCAGGTTGTTCCAATTGACATTGACCTTCTTTTTGTATTAGTTACTAAACAATAATAATACAGATGATTGACTTTTGCCATTGATCCAGAAGTTGTGTTCACACAATCCCAACATGGCACTGTGATTACGAGATCAACCCACCTGGAAAGAATTTGTCAATGCTGGCATTCCACCCAGAGAAGCTGACGAATAGGCAACGATCTTCATAGACAATAGAGTAACTGAAATTGTTTTGCAAGACCTAACTAATGAACATATGCAGTCTCTTGGCATTAATATTTTAGATATTCCTGCTATTCTCAGACATGCTAAGTCATTTACAGCTATAGAGACCCCTACCAGTCCTGCAGGAGCATACAAACCACCTCCTGCCACGGCCAAATTACCAAAAATTGCCACTGAAATGACTCATCCTCAGTTCTGCAAATTTCGTGTTGATTGGGATGTTTATAAATGCATCACTAACCTCCCTGACAACCAAGTAGCTACCCATCTATATAGTGCATGTGAAGAAGAAGTGCAAACCAGTTTAATAAACACTAAAGCCGATGACACACGAGTCGATTAGTTGCTTTCAATTTGTAGAATTCTACAAATCGCTGCGTGTATCATGAACAAATCGTATGTTGTGAGCATGATTCTACAAGTTGCTTTCGACTAAAAAAAATCGAACCTGTTGGAATTCTGCGATTAATCGCAGCTTTTTAAACCAATCAGCATTTTACAGAAAATGCGCACATGAAAACTTCTAGATTAAAATGATATGTTTATAAAAATCTTAACAAACATTAAGGTAGGGTGGGATGGAATCTCGCATGACCATATTTTGCTTTGTGAGAGCCACTTCAACGAGACGCAACAAAGCATCAAAATCACAAGGGGCCATCCTCAAAAAGTTAAAATAGTCAACTTCCTCTTCCAGTCGAAATTCACGCAGAAGTGCGTCGTAAACCTTAAAGTGCTTTTTTTTTCAGCCAAGATTTTCTCCATACTCTATTTTTACGTTTCTTTTTTTCTTGGCAAGCCACGATGATAATAGCAGCAGCTGCAACCTCTTCTTCACTGTCTGTGAATACACGATGGAGAAAGAAAAAATCGCTTGCGTGTATCACCTTTGTATCGGCAACTTTTTAATATGCGCAACATAAGTACGACTCAGTCGAAGGCAACTAATCGACTCGTGTATCATCGGCTTAACCCAACTTGTTTGAGTCTATCTGAGGACAATTCATTGAAAGCCATTGAAAAAATTGTTACAAAAAGTGTTAACCCTGCCGTTCATCGAACGAATTTCCAGAAAATCATCCAACAAGAGACCAAGAATATTCAAGATTACCTTGTACGTCTACGATCCTCTGCTATCCATTGCGAATTTGAGTGTCCTTCATGCAAAACCGATTTATCGTACATAAGCATCAAGGACCAATTCATCAGTGGAATCTTCAACGAGGTGCTGCAAACAGATATTCTCGCAAAAGCCAGTCATCTAACATCGCTCGAAGATGTTGTGAACCACGCTAAAGCCTTCGAAGGTGCCCTTCGTGATCAAGCTGATCTACATAACACAGCCACCAGTCGTGCCGCTCGCATATCTGATTATCAAAAACAGAAAAACAAGCAACCCCAGAAAACCAACCAACGTAGCCAAAAGCCGTTACCATCATGTTGTGCTAGATGTGGAAGTACTTCACATGGAACCCGTGGTTCACACAATCGATCCACCGAATGTCCAGCATAGGGGAAGACCTGCAACGCTTGTAATAAACCTAACCTCTTCTCAAGTGTATGTCGACAAGGTGCTTCTGCTAACAGCTACTAGTCGCCCATGTTCACTATGACGCAAACAACGACTTGTTTACTAGTGAACCAAACCGTATCCAAGCGATCTTAGCCGAACTTACACCATGTCCTTCCAACACACAGTACACACCTGTTCAATTGAACATTTTTCCAGACAGCGGAGCCAACATTTGTCTTGCTGGTACTAGTCACCTCCCGAAACTGGGGCTATGTCCATCTCAACTAAACCCGTGTCACAAACGTGTTACTGCTGTCGGAGGCTCTACTTCAATCTGCAAGGGTTGGATTAATGTTTTCTTCAGCATTGCTGGTAACTGCACCAAACAACCTCTCTACTTCTGCGATAAAGTCAACCGCATCTACTTCAGCAAGCAGGGATGTATGGCAACCAAAATCTTACCACCATCATTCCCCCATCCTATGCCATCAACTACTGTCTGCTCCGTTCAGCCAATTGAACCGACCGAACAAGCAACATCGATGATTCAACCACAGAGCCAGTCAGTTGTACGATGCACCACACCACCACCGAAGCCAACAGAGCTGCCATACCCCCCAACTGCAGAGAATATACTGAAACTTGAGTCGTTCATATTTCAGCAATTCGCATCCAGTGCATTCAACAACACAGCACCATTTCCAGCCATGAATTCACCACCAGCTCACATTCATTTAAAGCCCGATGCTGTACCCTATGCTCGACACACACCAATACCTGTACCACACCACTGGAAAACTGCAGTCAAGGAAGGCTTAGATCAAGACGTTGACCGTGGTGTTATCTCCCAGGTTCCCATCGGTACTCCCGTCACATGGTGCAGCCCCATGGTCATCGTAACGAAAAAGAATGGTACGCCCTGTCGTACAATTGACTTCCAAAAACTAAATGCACAATGTCTACGAGAAACCCACCACATACAGTCTCCATTTCTGCTTGCTTTGCAAATTCCACCACATTCTAAAAAAACTGTTATCGATGCTGTAGATGGCTACCACACCATCAAACTTGATAAGGACAGTCAACCCCTTACCACCTTTATTACTGAATGGGGTAGATTATGTACTTACGCATGCCACAAGGATTCGTAGCATCTGGAGACGCTTATACACGTAGATACGATGAAATCATCAAAGAAATACCACGCAAACTGAAGATCGTCGACGACACCCTGCTTCACGACACATCCATTGAAAACGCATTTTACCACACTTGGGATTATTTAACGCTTTGTGCCAACAATGGTATCGTTGCCAATGCTTCCAAGTTCCAGTTTTGTCGAGACACTGTGTATTTTTCAGGATTAACAATCACACCAACTGGGGTAGCACCATCTGCTAAAACTCTTGCTGCCATCCAAGACTTTCCTGTACTGACGAACATTACTGGTGCCAGATCATGGTTTGGCTTTATCAACCAGATCGCATGGGCATACTCTATTAGCCCTGTAATGGCACCATTCAGAAACCTGATCAAACCGAATCAATGCTTTTACTGGGACAACAATCTCACCAAAGTTTTCGAGGAATCCAAAAGTAAAAATAATTTCCATGGTCAAAAATGGTATTCATACTTTTGACGCATCACAACAAACCTGCCTTCAAACAGACTGGAGCAGAGACAGAATCGGGTACCTCCTGCTACAGAAACACTGTGAATGTTCTCTCGAAACACCTGTTTGTTGCAAAGAAGGGTGGAAATTGATATTTGCTGGATCACGATTCCTGACACCTACCGAAAGCCGGTATTCACCAGGAGAAGGGGAGGCCTTAGCTCTCGCATGGTCTCTTAAGCATTCTCGCATGTTTACACTCGGATGTAAAGATTTAATCGTTGGTGTCAACCATAAGCCGTTATTGGGGATCTTCAACGACCATGATCTCGACAACATCACCAACCCTCGTCTCCAGTGCCTTAAAGAAGCAACCCTACCATGGCGATTTCGCATCATTCACTGTCCCGGTAAATGGCAACGTGCACCAGACGCCCTCTCGCGTCACCCTTCACCGAACATCAGTACCGAAGAACATTCCTCCCTAGCTGCGATATTCTCTGAGGAACCTCAAGAATCCGAAATTATTGCTGAAAATGTATTAGATGAGATGATACAGGCCGCTAGCATCAATGCAATCAATAATTTATGCAGTTCCATTACCCTAAACCGTGTCAAGGATGCAGATGCTGACGCTCAGTACCAGGCTTCCCAAATAACAGACATCTGACAGAACCAGCCCACCTAAGAGAATTTTGGGAGGTCAGACACCGTTTATTGTCTATGGATGGAATAATACTCATGGACAAGCGCATTGTGGTACCACGATCACTTCGTAGACAGATACTTGAAAACCTGCACGCTGCCAACCAAGGTATTACCGGAATGAAGGCAAGAGCCAACCAGACAGTATACTGGCCTGAAATGGATGCCCAAATGAAGAACTACAAGAACTCCTGTGCTGACTGCATCAAACACGCACCCAGTCAACCAGCTGAACCAATCATCCTCACCCCATCGCCAGAATACCCCTTCCAACGAATATGGGCTGACTATTTGGAAATAAACACACATTCGTACCTCTCCATCGTAGATCGCTTCAGTGGCTGGATTTGCATTTATGCCTTCAAAACTGGTGAAGCTACGTGGACCACGCTAATCAACATCTGTCGTAACTTATTTATCGCCTATGGTGCCGCCGAGGAACTAACATCAGACCGACCGACAAATTTTGGGGAGTAAAACACAGAACATCATCTGTATCATATCCACAATCCAAGGGACATGTAGAGCTAGGTGTCAAAGCCGCCAAACGCATCATCCACAATAATGTGTCACCAAACGGCACCCTAGACAATGACAAGGCAGCAAAAGCAATTCTCCAATATCGCAACACACCACTACTGCACATTAACTTTAGCCCTGCCCAAATTTCGTTCCATCGCCAGCTACGAGACAAGCTACGAGACAGTCTACCAACGCATCCCAGTCACTACCACCTTCATAAAGAGTGGATAATCTCAGCCAAAGCTCGAGAAGAGGCATTAGCTGAACGCAACCATCTCATCGTTGACCGGTACAACACCTCTGTCCGTGAACTTCTACCATTGACTGTTGGGATGAAAGTCGTTATTCAGAACCAACACAGGTGAATTCTCAGGTGGTGGGTGCCAGCTCTCATTGTAACTTGTAAAATAGTATCCAGCCCACAGGAATCCTTTTTTGAGGGACTTTTTTATAGATGTCATGAAACTCATTCTGTATTGAAGAAGGCTAAGCAAGTAAGCTAAAACTGATTGTACCATCAAATAGGACTTGAAGAGTATATAGATCTCCAAAATGCTGATGTCAGCATTTTTGAGAAAACTTTGAGTGAAAAAAACACTTTAATCAGATGTGTCTAGAAAAACTATCGATTAGCTTTTTTCGACGTTTTTGGCCCTTTTTCGCATTTTTTGTCAAATACCGTTACCGGACAAAAAATGCAGAAGTTTCTGATAAATCACGATTGGGAATAGGGGTGTTTGAAAGCCTTCTGAAGTTTGACTGTTGTTCTTCCTTAGTCATGGAGTAGAATTTAGTTTGTGTATTGTTATCAAGACAGAGTGATCAATTCAGTTAACAGGTATGCACATAAAAGAAAATACAATACATACAATAAGGATAGGAGACTACCCCATACAGTGCTCCATTCAAGGAGGAAGCCACCTGCATATAAAGGCAAAGTATACATGTTTACTGTAGAAAATATTTTGCTAGGGTCTTAGGGGGGGTTTACACGTACGTGAGATGAAATCTCATCCCGGGACGAGTTTCATCCCGGGATGAAATGGAAAACGTTTACATGTGTGTTTCATCCCGGGATGAAATCATGTTAATTTCTTCCCGGGATGAGTAGTTTCATCCCGCGATGAAATGTGCTTTTACTCGCCTTGGGTATGATTAATCGTAACTGAACTTTGTTTGAAAAGAGCTGATAAAATAAGAAACGTATAGAAAGATGGCTATTGGACAGAGAAAATTTGCACTTTCAACTGCAACTTTATCAACAATTTCAACAATTGCATCCTTTCTTATGCAGTTACACGAAGTAGTTTTCCTAAAATGAAAATATTTTGATAGGTTTTGGTAGTTTCATGTAAAAGTTCATAAATGTTGCTCAAATACATATCTGAAGTGATAATATAAACAAACCTTTTTCCTTGATTCTCTCTTCCACTTATCCTAACACCGCGTCCACGTGCAACGAAAGAAATCTTTTCCTGTCAAATACTCAACATCTTGTTCAAAATGCGCACCTTCTGCATCTTTAGCACGGGATGAAAATTAACATGTGTTTACACGTGTTTTTCTTCAGTTTCATCCCGGGAGGAAGTGTTTACATGTCTTTTTTAGCGAATTTCATCCCGGGATGAAATTTCATCCCTGTCCTAAAGACAGGGATGAACTCATCCCGGGATGAGATTTCATCCCGTCTAAAACATGTAAACAATATAAACGTTTTGACCTGACACAGGGAGCAACTCATCCCGGGATGAAATTTTACGTGTAAACCCCCTCTTAAATGACAAAAGTTTGAGTGGAGATGAATCTTTGCCATGAAAGGTGACTTTCTTAAGTTAGCAAAAAATTTGAGACTTTAGCAGGGTCAGTGGTTAGGTCATTGTTTATGTTTATTTGTTTTTTATTTAAGTATTAAGTATTTTTTATTTCTTCCTTAATCCCTTTTCATGCCATATTAATTCAGGGTTCTTAACATTAATGATTTAAAGATGATACTACATTTAGAAATAGATTTTAATAATAGATCGCCTCCAGTGATAAAATGATTGTTCATTGACCATAGCTTTTTGGTAAACTTTTTTGTGGGTACAAAGGATAAGTTGGGGTTTTCATCTTTCAATTTATAAGATTGCTCAATGCCTATATCTATTGGATGGGTTATGAGATTGAAATTTCAAAATTTTGGGAGATGATCAGAAATTCCAATTGTAAAATTACTAATTTTAGTATAATTTAGTTAGTAAATTACTTTTGAAAAAAGCAATATCAGAAAAAGGGAAAGTAAAAATATTGTTGATTAGAGTTTGGTCATCCATTATACGACTATAATTGCGCAAGTTCAATTAACGTTTTGGAAAGGGACATCGTGCACAAACACGCTACGCATGCACTTTCCTCCTGAATAGAACAATTTATGTATCGTTATATATAGATGAGTTTCTTAGTGGCGTAATGTTTATAAACACCAGTGTTCTTTGCTCGATAATTACGGTATATTGCAACATAGAATATCATTAATCAAGTCATTTTCCTGTGAGTATGCGCACGCAGCCTCGCAGGAAATAAAAGTCTCTTTATACACTTCAAAATGTTGTCACTTTATTTGGTTCTCTGGAGTCCCCTTAAAGACAATCGACATTAGAAAGTTTGAATACACATTAGCACTTCCTATCTATTTTCATACATTGTATTTGATTTTTAGTATGTACAAGGTATAAAAGTGTAATTAACATTGGAAACTCGTCTATAGCTGATATGACAGCTTATTTATCGAGATATATCAAAACTATAGGATTTTATATCATGTGTATCTTCTATTGTTATTTAGTAGATGAACATTAGGTAGTTATAAATACATGAATAAGGCATTCTTCAAAAACAGCGCATACCATAAGCCCATTGAGCGTATAACATTTAATCACAGTCATAAGAACGATGTGACTATGGCTTAATTAAGCAGACTTAGACTATTAATCTGACCTTACTTGACAGTCTCATGAGATGTATGTTATAATATTCCTTCGATTTATGTAATATTATAATGGGGCTGAAGTAGTGCAAAACGAAAGTTGATTGCGTCATAATTCCCGCGTATTTTAGCTCGATTATTTCTTCGAGAAGTGTGTGTAGTCTCCCGGCAAAAAAGGCTCTATGGTTTGTTGGTTCGAAACAATGATATATAAGCTTATGTAAGCTTATATCAGCTTATATAAGCTTATATAAGCTTATATATCATTGGTTCGAAAACAACAGTGCGTTTACATGAGAGGAGGCCGTGAAATTCGGTATTTCGGTATGGGATAGTTTGCCATTTGTTGTGGTGTGATATTTCGAATATGTTTTTATTCTTGTTTTGTTGTTCAATTCAATTCAATAGCAACTAGTCAGTCATATACCTATAGTCGGTAAAAAATTTAGTCGGGGAAAATTTTAGTCACCTAACGAAACTTAAGTCACTTTTGCCCGACCAATTTTTGAAATTAGTCACTTTTCCCGGTTAAATTTTGAAATTTATCACTTTTCCCTGAATAAATAGTTGTTTTAAAGAAGAAAATAATCAAGATATTACAATAACTTCTGAGTATTGTACACCTCATCGGAGAAAAAAAGTCATTGGAGTTATCCGACCTCGAACCCAGGGTCTCTTGCCTTTTTTTCGATGGATGGATGAACGCAGTATAACGAAGCAAAATTACGTTTTCAGGCTTTAGTTCTTTAATATTTTAACTGGAATATTAAGTAGTGGTTTCGTAACCATTCCAGCAACCGGATCCAAATACATTGGATATGAACCTGTCTTAATAATTTTTTGAATAATCAGCTCAATGAAAGAGTTGGTATCGGTATTATTAGGCTTCCTTTTTAGACGGTATGACGGTAGTTGACCCAAAATTGTGACGGTATGACGGGGTATTCACGTTCATTTTTGAGCCGGAAGTCGTTATGGCGCATGTGCGAATATGCTTCTCTGAGAAAGCCGTTAAAGAAAATGGCGGAGTGTGGACTGGAAGATAGATTGCCAGTATTAATTTCTCTGAATAATTATGCAATAAAAGGCATTATATTTACGAATAATTAGGGACCACTGACCAAATGTCACTGCAATTTAAGGAGACCAACCTGGCGAGGATTTGCCGCCTGGTGCGAGCGAGATAATACGTGAGGAGCGAAAAATCTGGAGGTAGATTTGATCTTACATAAGTCCACTAAAAATCGCATAGGACCGCCTTGCGTAGTACCCCCTCCTCATTCGATGCGATTTCTTTCCTGAAAAAAGACGTGGTGGTGTCTTGACACTTATGTCGCACAAATGTTGGACACAATATTTTGATATTACACGACTTTCCTCTGTTGATCAAGTTCATTATCGTCAGGAACGTTTCTGCGGATGCAGAACGAAATATTGAATTAAATAATAATCAAAATGAAACTTCTCGTTATTCTCTTTTTAATAAAGCTTTACGCCCTGAAGACTATGATCAAGTTCAATGCATCATTTCCATATGTGTCTTTCTCAAGATATGGTTTTGTGCCAAGCAACAATATGACATGGAAGATATTTGACATGGAAGAATCATATAAATGTTATTCAAGATAAGATATCTAAAAACCTTGGAATACTTCGTATAGCAAAACAATATGTCAACTTGCAATCTTTAAAACTACTTTATTTTTCATTTATACATAGTTACCTAACCTATTGCAACATAGTCTGAGCAAGTACTAACCAAACTAAGCTTAACAAACTTTACTGTAAACAAAAACATGCTTGCAGGATTATCTTCGGTGTAAATCGATACACACCCTCCGAACCTTTATTAAAGAAACTTGGGATTCTTAGTATCTACAAATTAAACATATACCAAGTATTAATCTTCATGTTTAAAAGTAAACTTGAGCTAACCCCAACGATGTTCCGCGACCTATTCTCCACTATTGAAAATAAATACAATACCAGACATTCAAGAAATAATTTTAAAATCCCTCAAAAGCGTCTTAAAATAACTACCTTCTCTATCCTCCATCGTGGTCCTACCCTATGGAATAATATTTTACAAAATGCAGAAAGGGATGCCAACTCTATTTACTGTTTCACAAGATCGTCAAAATGAAGTTACTTAATAGGGACATTGATTTTTCTCAGTTTTTTTAGGCTGTGTCATATTATATTTCCTCCTAGTCTTCTTAATATTTCTCGCTTGATTTACATTTTCATTCTGTATTGTTTTCTTTTTTTGTTGTTGTAGTTGTTGTTGTTGTTTGTTTTTTTTGTTTGTTTTTATCTCATAACGTGTGTTTGAGTATTGGTCTGTAATATGCTTTCCTTTTGCTTGTAAATATTTCTGGTCAGATAGGTATTTTGTTTTCATGTTTTGTATATATCATTATATATTATAAGTTAGTAAGTATTATTAGTATATATTAAGTGAAATAGTTATATTTACATGGGGCTTGATGATAAGGCACTCCAGCCTTCTGCTTGCTCGAGCCATTATATACGATTGTATATTAAGGTTTGTATAAATATTGGCGAAATAAATAAATAAATAAATAATATGGCGCTTCGCTCTCAAATAAGCGTCCCTCTCCAATAAGGGTCTATGCGCTTTAGAGAACTCAGAAAATTAATAAGCGCCCGGGTGGTAATTAGAACTTTGAACCATTTAACTGATGATGACTAGTGGACACTAGACAGTCGAAACGTTTTTTTTTAATAAAAATATATCAAAAAAAAAAATTCAACACGAAGCTTCTTTCTTTTATATTTACCTTTGAACAAAAAGCGAACATTCTGTAATAGAAACGGTATTTTTGTGATGTAAATATAAGTTGTCATGAAAAATACAATTGTGTTTATTCTTTTTATGATAAAAAGCAATGCCCCGTTCACACTTAGCCATTTCAAAATACTTTTAGAAGCGCCCCTCTCCAAATTAGCGCCTCTTCTAACAACGGTCGAAATGAGGCTTCTTTTCTTGAAATCTGAGGCAAATGTGAGGACAAGACCGGTGTCGGTACTCAATGTCAATGGGGCATCGTGTAGTAGAAACCAGGACGTGAAAATATTTTATTTCCGAAGGATTTCCAGATTTTTAGAGATCAATTTGATCCAGCTCAAATAGTTCAATTTAAAATTACCTCAGATTCAGTCATGTTTTATCATAATAAAATATTAAAATTTTTCACTCTTTACAATAATATTCTAAAATTCAAAATTTTTCACATGTGGAAACCGTTTTATTTTATTAATGGATGTTTGATATAACGAAATTAAATAATTGATTTTAAAGGTTATGCAATATAAACAAATGAATAGGCTCACGTGGAATTAAGTTCAATGTTATATAAAATTTTATATATAGCTGCTGAAAACCACATTTCTTATCATGACACCGGAATAAAGATAGTAAGGTTTGTATGTAAAATTTGTTGTCTTCACTTTTTCTTCATTTTTAACTGTGTTTTAATGAATATTATAGATTAAATTAGATTTACTTGGCAATCTGTGGTACTTTATTAGTAAGAGACTATCCATTATGTCAGAAATAGTTTTAATGATAGAAAAGCTTTTGTTAACAGAAGTAGTTGTGCTTATCTTTTTCCTGACCTAAAAAACAAAATAGAAAGGAAAACATTGAATAGAATTAAGGCAGCAAATATAAGCAGAGTGTGGTAAATAGACCAAATTAGCAGATAGTAAGGCACTGACAAAATGTTGTGTTTTCAAAATCAATTTGAGGATACAGTATACGTTTTGAGCATAGTTTTTTAAAATTCAATTTTTTTGCCAACTATAAATAAATACTTGCTATATTATATATCACTGAAAAGCATTTTTTATAAGCTATCAAATGATATTAATGTTATTTGAAAATTTTGTACTAGTAAAAATTTAGAAGGCTTGGAAATTTTACACCCCGTCTTCACAAAAGCAACTCCATTTACAAAACTACTTAGTTTCCAGTGCTCATTCCACTCTTGTCAGAATCACAAAAGATGTGGGTAAAAACGGTTTTTTTATTATTTTTTGAAAAAGCCTCATTTTCAAGTTATTTCATTTTTCCTGAAAAGCGAATTTTTTCCGTCCAAACTTTAACTTTATTTACTAATAACTTGGGAATGGTTCACTTTTCGGGAAAAATAAAAAAACCGTTTTTAGAAAAATCTATATGCTTGAACATGGTGGCAGTCTCCTTAGCAGAGGTTTTTTAGTTTTGTAAATGGGACTCAAAATGTAGTAGGAACTGTGCTAAAAAACGAACACTGCGAAAAAGCGTTTTAAAAGTTTTGCAAAAGATCACACCTTCAACATGATCATGATATAGATAAACACCTTGACTGGTGATCTTATTATTAACAATATTTTAAACATATATATTCTCAAAAGAGTAGTCAGTTTTAATTAACATATGTTTACACAAAATGTGCGAAAGATCAATCGAAGAAAATCACGATTAATGAATGAGAAAAACTTTTATTTGGAAATAAACAACTTTCCTGTAAAAAAATCATAAAACTAACTTTACCACTGAAAAATTCAGACTTTTTTAGGTAGACTACTGAAAAAAAATTTTTTTTGGTTTTTTTGATGTATGGAACGTATACTGTAACCTTGAATATATACATCTTATAAAAATGACAAAGATGATTTCTTTCCTGTTTAAAAATTAATTCCTCTTTTGTATATATATACAGTGAAGGATCTTCTGCCAGCTTTATTACAATGGCACAAGATTTCCATTTCCCCTTATTTTGGTGATTAAATCGTTTGAAAGTGAAAGTTTGGTTTGGTTTGATACCATGGTGTAATTTGAAGACTCTTGATTGCAGTTTTTTGTTGGACTTCATTTGGTAACTCATACCATTAGCTTTGTCGATAACATGTAGTTGACAACTTTGCAAGGAGTGGGAGTTGGCATTGAGTTGGCATTGAAGGCTTTTCAAAACGGATATGTAAGGCACATATAATGACTTTTATGGAAACCATTGGTCATTTTTCTCAATAGTCAATAACCTGTTTGTAAACAATTCTCTCAAGTATTTTGACAGCATATTAAGGTATTGGTCTATTATCAAATTCTGACTTTTCATCAGATTTGTAGGTTGGGGTAAGTTTGGCGTACATTATAAAACATGAACTGACCAGAGCACAGCAGGAACCGGAAAAGTGGGATCCGTAATTGGAACTCCCAGCCCTACGTACAACAGGTGGGATCCAAGACCAGGAGCCTATATGTGATAGGTAGGACACCAGATTCAGATCCTTTCCCTTATACAATTGTAGCTTGGAGAACTGAATTCTTTCTTGTTAACGTCATACTGGAGCCACGTGTGATAATGTATATATACTTCAATACTTCTTAAAGTGTAAAATCATTTTTCTCATTTTGTGCTTTGAATCTTGCGTAATATTTCCGAAAACAAGATAAACTCATTTTTGTCACTAACAACGCGCTCAAAGAATCTCGCCAGGTACTCTAATTTTATTTCATTTCTCCTATAATCATGATGCTTATTCTCTAACAACCTGAGCCTGATGTGATATTTAAATATTCTTAAATTCTGGGCTAGTCAAACTTTTATTATATATTAAAAAAAGTAGATTAAAAATAAAAGGCTGTGTGTTATATTTATTCTCAAGAGAATTGTTTGTTTAGACAATTTTTGTGCGAACTTTGGCATCCGGATCCCAAGTCTGACTTTTGAATTGAGGGTCCTGGGTCCCACCTTTGATTTCTAGGGTCCTGGATCCTGTTTGCAGGGTCTGTATTGGTGGGTCTCTGCTGGGTTATGGTTGGTTCTTGGTGGCTTCCTGCTGGGTTCTGGTCGGCTCCTGGGTTCTGGTGGGTTCCTGCTAGGTTCTGGTCAGTTCTGGTCAGTTCATGTCTTATAAAGTACGTAACTTTGGCTTTTTCAAATGATGGAAAAATGACAGTTTTAAGCAGCAATAAAAAAGCACACAAGGGTATAAACAGCTCTTCCTTGATGTCCCTGATCATCGAAGATAGAATATTATCTGGGTCAATTGCTATTGATGGTGTTAATGTCTTTAGAAACGATACAATTTTGTTTCGTAAAGCCGGAGTAACATATTAAAAGTTGTGATTATGTTTCTCCCACAAGTGTTTGTGTGAGAATAGTTTTTTCAGGTCTGTTTTCCAAGTGATGTGTTTGGTTTTGTAAGTAAGATCCAACCATGGTGACTAAATTGCAGAACAAATTAGCATTTTTTTGTTGGTTGGATATTTTCAAGCCTTTGACATTTATCATTGTTGGTAAGCTACTTGATTTCAGTTTCGTTGGACAGACTTTCTTTGCTCTTTCAAAAATCTTTCGGTTGATATGACTGTTCTTATAGAAGGTATAACAATAAACAGCTTTGGCTTGATGAATTTCATAGGTTTGCGTTGTTGTGTTTATTTGCAACCAGTCTGAATTCTTGATTGTCTGCTTATAGTATCCTCCCTTGCTAATCTTGTCTCTTGAGATGGAATGTTAACAATGATTCTGGTTTACCACAATAAATATAATTAATCCAGTCAATATTATAATATTAAAATAGAAAAGTAAAATGGTCGATAACCTTGACTAAACAGGGAAAATAGTTTTATTATATATACGTATTGTACTCCACTTTTTTTCCACTCATGGATCCACCACTGTCAGCATCTAGACATCATCACCATGTCCACAGTCTTGGAATTCCTTTGGAAATAATATAATATAGCTTTTTCAAGAACTATTATTACATTTGTACTGGGTGATTCATTTGGAAAATGTTAATGTTCAGGTTTACTTATTTGACCGGAAGCACATCATACAAGAGCTTTTCGTAAGATATTAAACAGCAAGATTGGTCTATAGAAAGAATATCAATAGAAAAGGTTTGCAACGTTAGGAAGAGGATCTGAAATAAATACAAAGTTCAAAATGACAAAGAAATAACTTTCAATGTTATTTTCCTTATCTTTGTCTGAATTTCGTATTATAGAAGTATTATAGAAGTTCTTTTTTTTCTTAATTTCCCTATTGAAGAAAAAACTATGATAGCACACTGAAAAAGCCATTTTCAATTTGCCTTTATGAATTTTTTATGAAGTGAATTCAACTATTGTTCATTCATAATTTATACCTTAATCCATACAAAGTAAAGAAAATTAACACTCGGTTTCTTTTACACATTAAAAACAATGAATTAAATTTTACTTTCAATTTAACTTTGTTACAGAGAAATATCTGTTAGCCAACACACATTCATGAATCCACCGAGTGACAGTATGACATCTGTGGCAGATGTTAAAGTTAAAGAGACTCCTGGCAATGGATGTTGCAAGAAGTTCACCGATGTTATCATCGGAAGTCTAGAGAACTGGTTTTCCAGGTAATTATAGCACTTTATTGTGAGGGCTCAGTGTACGTTTCAAAAGTGAAAATTTTCTTTTTCAAATTTTTTTTGACAAATACAATCATGTTATTATTACACTACATTTAAAGTTATAGGGAAAAATAATGGTTTTTTGAGAAAGTTATGGGTATTTTTTTATATTCAACATTTCTAAGTTATGACAACCTTTAATACAATCTGTTATTATACTCAAAAGGCGATTAATTAAATTAAATTATTGTCGTTTATGTGATGAAAAATTATTAGTGTTCTACCTTCTATGAGCTCCATCTTTCCAGCAAGTGGCTCATTTCCTTAAAAAGTTTGCACAGCAGTAGATGAAAGCCTGTTAACGAAAAGTGTGCCCGCAAGTTGAGTCAATATTCCTGATTGGCTCAAAATCCGAGATTGTTTTCAACTATCCAATAGCGCAAAAGTATGGAATAAACAAAAAATTGTTTTTCTCCTGAACAAAACCATTAATAATTGAGATTCGCGAGCACACTTTGTTTCCACTAATTGTTGTGAGGAATCGCCAAAAACCTTTTTCTTCGGAAGTTGGAGCTCAACGAAGCAAACAAAAGTCTGTATTTTTGATCGTTTTCGCAGACTAATTTCTTCCTTATTATTTATGTAAATAATCCTTTTATATGCCGTTGGAAAGAAAATTTATTGCTCTACACGAATTCACGAAATATTTTTACTTAAAATGTAATGGTAAAAAGAAATAACGGAAAAAGTTATGCAATGCATATGTGAGTAAAAGGTATGCTGAGCCCTTAAGAGAAAACTTTATGAAAAAACACTGAAGCTTATAATAATGTGAGTTGGTTTCCCTTGAATTTAAATTTTTCTTTTTCTTTGCTTTACAGCTAGATATTTGCTTGTAACTTTCTGTTATTTTATCCACGGTAATAACAATGCTATTATACACTGATCAACCCAATATGAATATCAAATAATAGGGCATGTTTTTTGGGCTTGGATCAGCCTCAGATTGTTAAGGTCGACGCAAGCCAAGCCGACTTTTCATCCGACTTGAGAATTTTCCCATGTCGGATGAAATGTTGCATCGGTTTGCGTATGTTCAAAAATACAAAATTTTCATAAAAAAGAGAAAAATCAAGTCGGATGAAAGTTTGTTTCAGAACAAAATGTTCATCCGACTTCATCCAACAAAAAATGTACAAAAGTGATGTGGGATTGGTTTGGTATATCATTTCATCCGACTTTTCGTAGATTTGGAGTTTCGAACGATTTGATAGAATTTCGAATGCGTGAAAACATTCGAATTTGTTCAAAATACAACATTCTTTTTTTCATTTCATCACTTTGCATCACCACGCAGAGGAAACAAGAGATGTCTGACTTTGATAGTGAAAATGAAATGCACAGAATGGAGAAGGAAAGTGAAGAACAAGAAGCAGAAGTCACAAAAAACAAGAAGAAAGAAAAAAAGAAAGCAACTGAAGCGAAGGGGAAAAAACATGAGAAAGTTGTAAAAGAAACAAAAGAATGGAGCAATGACGAAACTGGTGTTCTCATTGACATGCTTGAAGCAAACCCTTGCTTATTGGATGTTTTCCACAGTGAATATACGAAAAGAGACGTAAAAGAAGTTGCCTACACCACTATAGCTGATACTTCGGATACAACTGTTGCGTTAGTGAAAGCAAAAATCAATAACTTGAGGGCTCAGCTTGGTAGAGAACGAGCAAAGGAATTGAAGACCAAAAGTGGACAGTCAACGGACAAACTTTACACTTCAAGTTGGGGATACTATGACAGATTGTCTTTTTTGTTCCCAGTTATTGGAGCTACGAAAAGTAAAGATACTTAAAAGCGAAATAGCTTGACTCAGGATGGTCATAATGAATTAGAAACAATGAGCCCATCTGCTCCCAAGAAAAAGAGTATTGCAGAAAAAAAGCTTGACCTGCTAGCCAAATGCACTGAAGCTATCAAGTCTTCTAATACTAATGGAAAGAAAGCTGTTGATCAGTCGGAAACAAAGGTATCTGCCTTTTCAATGTATATTGAAGAAAAACTATCCCAGTTAAGCAAACGTAGCAGGAGAAATGCTGAAAAATGTATCTCAGATATCCTTTTTGATATAGAAATGTCCAAAGATAGAGTCGAAACATCCGTGAATGCTAACAATCAAGCAGCGTATGGGAATTTTAACAGCAGCACCTATATGAATTTGACAGCGCCTATGGCGGGACAGAGCTACATGGCCCCTAACGGCTTAATGGACATGTTTAATAAATCATAGAAACATACAGCGTTAGGTTTTGTTGTGGGTACGGCTTCATCATAAAACTTTTGAGTGCGAAAGCATCATCACCTAGGAACACGTAGGGTAATTTATCTCTATTACGTAAGGTATCAGGTTGTGGAAGCGCGTTACAGAGCCATTTTCAATAGATTTTAAGAGTGAACTCTTGTTCCAGACACCCGAGTCATTCACCCTACCATTCGACCCAACATCTGCATAAAGGCACTCATATTCAGGGCCTGCTATTGCCAAAAGAATGATAGAATGTGTATGCTTATAGTTGAAGTAATAGGATCCACCATTTCTTGGTTTTCTGATCGTGACGTGTTTTCCATCAATGGCACCTAAGGCGTGGGGATAATTCCAACGTTGGTCGAAAATTCTGGAAATCTCGAGCCACTCTTGTTCTGAACTGGGAATTTTGACAAATAATGACACTAACTGTTCAGTCTTACAACACCCTTTAACAATGTAAGACACCGCATTCAATGAGATTGGAAATTGGTAACTAAGTGACTGAAAAGATTCTCCAGTTGCCAAATATCGTAGTGTAAGGGCCAGCCTTTCATCTGCAAATATAGGCTTGTGGCCTCCAATAATTTCTTGTGGGGAAATGAACTGATAGATTTTCCCTAAGATGAATTCAAAGTCCACAATGTCCATCCGAAACATCTCCCTAAATCCTAATTGGTCTTCCACCTTTAACTCTTGTACAATGTTATTAAAATACCCCTTCTCATCCCGTCTTTTCACCCAATGTCTTGTCTTTCCTCTGCACGGCTTTTCGTCATCAGAATCCACAAGTTCACTTAAAACAACCATCATTGCGAACGCTGTGGTGTCCTCCATTTTAAAAGTGCGAATTACTAAACTCACGTTTCGGATGAAAGATGTATCACAAACGAGAAATTCAATTTCATCCGACCTTCCATTTTTGAGTCGGATGAAAAGTCAGATTGGTTTGCATCGACCTTTATATAAAAAAGGGTCAGGGTTGGAATTAAGGATTCGTTCTGCGTGAATCACGAATCAATTTCTTGTTTCTACGAATCAAACTTGTACAACTCCCATTTTTCATGAAGCGTTATATCAATATGATAACTTTAAAATAACTATGGTGATACGCTCATGTTATGAATGAAATTGAATGAGGAAAAAATAGAATATTATGATTTTAAGATTGGTGTAATCGAGATAAATCTTAATAACATTGGAAAACCACTTCTCTCAGCCTAGATTGATTTTAATCGCAGTGAAAGACGGACATACTACGTATACAATTTGTATCCTGAATTTACTTTGAAATCATGTCGAATGATAATCCAACTAACAGATCAATGATTGACAGTGACTCTAGTGGAAATGAATCCACTGATACTTATAATGGCAGTAAAGTGCCTGAAACAACGGTTAAACCGAAATACACCACGATTCACAGCAAGAGAGCACGTGAACAGGAGTCAGGAGAGGATTCATAAAATGGACTCTCCTTCAAGAGACAACGGTTTGAGGTGGTAACTGAAGAGGAACAGTTTGACTGGAAGTTACCTGAGGATATGTTGAATTATGCTGAGAGGCATTTCAACGAGCATAAAAAGGAGAGGGATCTCAAAGAGACTATGCTCACGGAGAATCCAGTACCCTGCAACCTGAAGGAACCAAGGAAGCTGGATGCCCCCCTCAGCAACATGGCACAGTGGGCAAAGATCTGAAAGGCAACACTCATTCAGCCGAAAGTTTCCACAAGGCAAGGTTACTACCAACAAAGAAGAAAGTTTTGCTATGGGATTCTGTAACAAATACAAGGAAAGCACCTTTCAACAACATGGTAAAAATCTCCATGTACCAGAATTAGTACCGATGAGTCAACTAAAAAAGGTACATCCACTGGTTTTAAATCTTATGCCAGTTCAAGAGATCAGAAACCTCCCATTAGCAGGAAGACTGAAGTATTTTATTCAAAATTGGGAGAAAATATCAAGCAACCCAGAAATTTTAAATTGCGTAACCAGCCAGGAAATTGAATTTTTAGAAGAACCTTTCCAGGCCAAAACCCCTCATCAGACAAAAATGTGCAGGGAGGCAGTTGTTTTAGTGGAACAGGAAGTGAAAGCCATGTTAGAGAAAGGTGCTATCCAGGAGGCCAGTCCTGCAAAGACCAATTTTTGAGCAATGTGTTCCTTGTACCCAAGAAAGATGGAGGGGGGGGGGGGGGGGGGGGGGGGGGCAGGCCAGTGATCAATTGGAGAAACCTAAACTTGTGTATTCCTTATCTTCATTTCAAAATAGAGGGTTTACACTTACTGAAGGACCTATTGAAAGAGAAAGATTATAAGGTCGACCTGAAGGATGCTTATTTTTGTGTTCCAATGCATCCAGAACAGCGTTTTACAAATTCTTATGCCTATGTTTTGGCCTGTTCAATCCTGAGAAGAATAAACATCAGGATCATTGTCTATTCTATTATCAGGGTCCAAAATGACAATTCAGACTGATGCATCCAAAAAGGGATGGGGTGCCTTTTGCCTAGACAAATCAATTGGGGGTCAATGGACGCCAAAAGAGAGGATTCTTCATATAAATGTGTTGGAGCTGAAAGCAATACATTTGGCCTTGTTGACATTTGTGAAAATGTTCAAACTAGAAAGGTTTCATTTTCAAGTGGACAATACTTAGTAAAGATGGGGGGAAAAGAACAAGGAAATGATTGTCATCTCAAAAGAGATTTGGAATTTTGCCATCTTTCAAGGGATCACAATTACAGTAGAATATCTCCCAGAAAAACTGAACATCAGGGCAGATTGGGCATCAAGGAATTTCAAGGACTCGAGCGAATGGTTGCTATCCCCTCAATTATTTCGCAAAATTTGCCAGAGATTAGGAACACCCTCAATAGACCTTTTTGCTTTAAGGGCATGTCATCAGCTTCCTCCTTATGTAGCCTAGAAGCCAGACCCTCAGAGTCAGGCAACAGATGCCTTCCAACACAATTGGAGGACAGGAGGTCTGGTTTATATGTTTCCTCCCTTTTCATTGATAGGAAAGGTGTTGCGGAAAGTCAGGATGGAGTCAGCAACAGCAATCTTAGTGACTCCAAACTGGCCTACCCAACCATGGTACTATCAGATTTTAGAATTGTGCATAGCCAAACCCCTTTACCTCCCAAGCAGACAAAATCTCCTCGTGAGCCCACAAGGACACAACCACCCACTAGTGAAAAACAGGACATTGTTTCTAGTGGCTTGGAAAATTTCAGGAAAAATTTACTTGCAGAGGGTATTTCAACAAGGGCTTCAGACCTTATCCTCAAAGCCAGATGAAAAGGCACTACATCTAATTATGAATCGGCCTGGAGGAAGTGGGTTAGCTGGGGTAGTGAACAAAAAATTGATCCTTATGACTGCAATGTAAATTATGTATTAGATTTCCTTGTTTTTCTTTATGAACAGTAAAGTATGAAGTACTCGGCTATAAAAAGCCATAGGTCACCTATTTCAGCTTATCACCGAAAGGTTGATGGCGAGCCAGTTAGCCAACATCCAAAGGTTTGCTCATTCATGACTGGTATATTTAATGAATATCCACCAAAACCTTATGTTTTCATTTGGAATGTTGAGCAGGTTTTATCCTACATCAAATTATTGCCAGACAATATACAACTTCCAGACAGAGAATTAAATTTAAAATTGTCTATGCTCTTGTTTTTTACATCTGCAAGTAGATGCCATGAGATTTGCTACCTCGATATAAGATTTATGGTCAGGACTTTAGATTCCTTTAGGTTTTTCTTTTCCAAGGTTACCAGTACTTGAGTTTAAAGAATTTCCTCAAGATAAGCCTATATGTGTGGTGAATTATCTCGAAAACTATCTAAAAATATCTGATACGTGGAGGAAGGATGGCCAGAATCAATTGTTGCTTAGTCATTTAAAACCCCACAAGGACAAAAATCCTCAACGGTTTCTAATTGGGTGAAAATGACACTAAAGCTTGCAGGAATTGATGTCACCAAATACCAGGCTCATTCTTGCAGGTTAGCTTCTACTTCTAAAGCTAAAATATAGGACTCTCTCTGCAGGACATTTTGAAAAGAGGTCAATGGCCTAGGAAGTCAACATGGCAGAAATTTTATAACAAAAAAATTGAAAATAATACTAGTTTCGAGTCGACTTATTTGGGAATCACGTTTAAGCTTTGAACAAAGGCTGAGGGAAGTGGGTTTCCAATGTTATTAAAATTTGTCTTGATTACTCCAATCTTAAATCCGTACGGAGATTACATAATAAAATTGAAGAATTACGTAAGGGCGCAACGCGCCCGAAATGTAATTCCAATTTTATAAGTAAAATCAGAGTACGATTTAAGATTGTCCCTCCCTCCGGCCTTCTTGACATAGTAACACTAAAGTTTTCTTCGTCTCTTCATTTTTGGTAACTAGGAGAACAAGTATTAATTATCTACGGACTTTTGTATACATTATGCAAAGGGAAATACGTTTCATTATTGCTCTTCTTGTCAAATTTCGGTTTTTATGTCATTTTTTGTTCATTTCAGATATTCTCAAAAAAAAATATATTCGTCCATCGGGTTTCCAAAGTTATTGCGATTAGTCTTGATTACTCCAATCTTAAATCACACTCCAATTTTACTTATACAATTGGAATTACATTTCGGGCACTTTGCGCCCTTACATAATTTTTCGATTAACTCAGGTGTTTGAAGAAAAACTATTTTAATGGAGCACCCATCCTTTGTTCTGAACAACTGCTCCATAGTTGAAACAAATTATGCTCAATCCAATTCAATGAAAACATAACTCATGCATGATAAATCGTGATGCAAAGGAGTGAAGCAAAGCCAGTCCTGGAATCTAACATCAGCAAGCAATGCCAACGTTTGTGCCGACATATATGTTGTAGCAACCATAGCATTTTGGTGCTGTCGTGCCTTTCTTAGACACTTATTTTTTTCGTTTATGCAGTTTAACTTGTGTGATTCGAATCTCCATGGGAATTCAAAATTTGTTTGAATTACATGAGTTTCGGATTATAGGAGTTTTCTTATAAGGGTAAACTCGGATGGGACAAGACTTTGTTCGATTTACATAATTACTCGAATGATAGGAGTTCGAATTACATGAGTTAAACTGTACTCAAAAGTATGCCAACGCAAAATAAAAAGTTATTTCTGATCAACGACTCATAAAACCTGTAACTCGTTTTTCTTTACATCCTTTTCATTCACATTGCACAGCAATTTTCTTCATTTCATTTTATTTCTTTGTAAAAGCAATAATAATGAAAAATGATAATGATGCAACATGCTGTCGAACACTTCTTTGAGATTCCATGACGGCTGTATTTTTTCATTTCTATCAAAAACATTAGATGGCTATCTTATCTTTTTCCTGGTATATAAACAAACAACAAATTTTAATTTTACATGGTGGTAGGATCTATTTAAATAAAAAAACAAGACTCTTATGAACAGCAAAAAACATAAACCATTATAATCACTATCATACTCGTACTTCGCATAAAACGTACACATTTTCTATTTTTTTTCATGAAGCAATATTTTTTTCTTAATTCCAACCCTGAGGTGTATGACCAGTATGTAGAGAATCAAAGAGAATTCACTCAAAAAACGCCTAAACACTAATCTACAAACTTTATAATGAATCCACACCTTTGTTTGCTTATGCCAATGATAATAATTGAATTTTTAACGGGCTCTCTTAATCTATCTTACTGTTTACCTTTTAGCAATTGTTTTTCTATTAAGGTTAGGGTCAGCAATTGCCAGAAAGCCCGTTGTTGTCATCATCGTCGCTGTTGTTGTATCACTCTTGTGTGTTGCAGGAGTTGCTGAATATTATGCTGAAAACCGTGCTGAAAAACTTTGGGTGTCAGCTGATTCTGAAAGTCTGGAGCATTCCACCTGGGTTGATGCTCGATACCCACCACAATCGAGATTGGTTGCTGTAATAGCAGAGAATGATAATGTTTTGACACCTACTTCAATGAAATCAGTATGTTTATATATGTTTCTTGATAAATAACAGTTAGCTATGAGGTTGTGGTTAGCAAAAGTACCATCTCAGTTGGCGAAATTGTCAAAAACACACTGTGATGTATGTCATTGAAATAGTGTGTATAAGGAATGCACTTCTTGATAGTGATTTTTCAACAAATTTGCCCGCGGGGATATACTTGATTATTTTTCAATAAACACACAGATTGGGTTTTTCTGCTTCAGGAAGTAAATTTTTATCGAACACTTGAATTTTGATTTTTCTTCTATGTGATTTGATTTGAATTTGGAATTCAAGTTATCTCCATAATAATGATGTTAAAACTCCTGGAGGGGTTTGTACTGTTTTAAGTGAAAAGTTTTTTATGCCATGGTGTGTTTCGGAGAATAGGAAAACAACACCTTACCCAATTCATGCTTCCATTGGCATTTATTTTTCCATGTCATCCATGTATATAACGAGTGTTTTATTATTATGTCATCCATGAAATGAAATGAAAATGATGATTTGGTAAATAGCGTTCGTATGGGCATGTAATGCATTGGTTCAACGTGATGTAAAATAAGTGATGTCACGTCAACTGCTTTTAAATCTTAATCGGAAAATTAATGCTCTCCTATTATAATTGTTTTCATAATAGTTGCAGCCATGCCTACTTACTTGAAGATACTTAAGTACATAAAAAAATATTAATGCATCAATCTTTTAATGCATCAATCCTTTAAATGAATATTATGAATGAACATTATGAATATTATGGATATTATGAATATGAATATTACTTCCAGCTCAAATCGTAAAGACCAAAGTTTCCATGGTTTTCATAAATCTATTATCGTCCACTTCGGCCTTTGTTCAAATTGTGACAGGTTGCTTCACCGTTCAATTTTTTCGCATTTTTGCTAATCGCAGGAGGAGATGGTGGGGGTCTTTGAGGAAAATGTAAAGACCAACGACGTTGGACTTCAGCTGCATTATTCACTCGACTAAATTCTAAACATATCCAAACACGTTGTTGCTTGGTTAGCTGAACCATTTTCTCTCTTTCTTTGCATACACTCTCTGTACACTTGGGCATCAAATTGACATTCATTTGGTTTATTTTCAATTTTAAAAATATTTTTTTGTCTTTTGGCATTTTGTTTATTGCCAACAAGGGAATATTAATTAATTTTAAAACATAACCAAAGAAAAAGAGTGTCAATTCAATGACTTTTCTGTTTCAAAAGCTATCCACATTTTGATACCCTGTTTTTTTGACATTTTTTGATGAATTTTTAAAATCACGAAAAAAGTTTTTCTTTTACAACTTTTCGAATATTGAAAAGAATTTAATGTATGATACATCAAAATTTAAGTTAATCTTTCCTCTTCACGATACAAAAAAGATTTTTTAAAAATTCTTAATACTTCTTCAGAAAATCCATTCCAAAGAGAGAAACTTTTTTGTGACGCACCGGGTACATTGGAAGCAACCTGCCTAAGTCAACAAAGTAAACAAAGTTTTCTATCACTAATGTATTCTAAAATTATTATTTCATTTTGTTTTTGCTTTTTTATTTTTTAGCTCATTGAAATTGATCAGAAGGTAAAGCAGATCTATAATGGGACAGAGGTTGACTGGTTGAAAATCTGTTTACCGTATGTTTTCACAACTAACAGACATTGATTCACTCTTGATTTGAATAACATTTATAAGTGATATTTTTATATTCAAAACTTTCAGGGCGAACAAGCTTGGAACTCTCTGCAGACAGAACAATCTTTTGGCACTTTGGAATTTTAATTACACACTAATTGCATCACTCAGCCAAGATCAAATACTTTCTCGAGTCAACGAGCCGAATCCAACAGAGTAAATATGAAATTTAACTGGGAAACTTTTCCCCTTTTCACTTGCATCATTGCATTATACTTATTTTCCTTCAGCATATTTTAAGAATGTGTTTTAAGAACAACTATGCCTTAAAGTGAGTTCAATATAAAACAGAATATGATATATTTATTATATTAATTAATAATCAGTTGACTCATTTCCTTTGTAGCCAAACTGGTGCACCTATCAATGTAAAATTGCTTCTTGGAAAGCGCACAGTCGTTAACAACAAAATCACTGGTGCACAAGCAGTGCGCTTTACATACTTCTTAAAAAACCAAGAAGAATATATCCGTAGTAAAGGTGCTAGAGTAAGCATAACTTCCCTTCTTCTCCAAATGCTTTTACCTTTTTTTGTATCACTATTTCGCACACCCTTTAATTTTCACGCATCTAAGTGTGCAAAAATAGGCCTTTTCGCACAGATACACAGCACAAAAATAAAAGGAGCACAAAAATTAATGGAATTAAGGTATGTTTTGCTTTGATTTTGTGCAATTATGTGTGTTGAAGTTTGCTATAATTGTTTAGGTGGATGAAAAAGGTGAGAAATGGGAAGAGAAGTTTGTTGAAGTTTTCAAGGCTGGTGTCGATGGTGTTACAGTCCTTACGTATTCTAGAACAGGGTATGTTCATGTTATGGCATTGATGGTATCTCTCTCATTAATTTTTTTTTTATCAAAACCAAAAAGGAAGATAAGAAAAAGTAGTCTAAAAATTAGAAAAACTTCAAAAATTGATATTCATTATGTAAATAATGAATTGGGATGTTTTTCTCATTGAAAATGGTCCAGATGATTACAGATGATTCATTCTGTCTGAATTGATGTTATTGTATTCAAAGCTAAAATTTATTTTTTTGATTTCTTTTATTTTTACATCTCACTATTCCAAAATATCCTGTAGCTGAATTCCCCATTTAAACATCATTAGTTTCCTAATATACTAAATCCCATTGTGGATAGTGGTTTATAACATACACAGTAAAATGTAATGAACATTTAATTATCCTCTAGGTACTTTTAGTTGTTGTTTTATAACATTGCGTCACGAAATAGAAGAAATGCCTTTCTAGCAGGAAATCAAACTTTTTCTTTTACATTACTATTTTGTTCTTTTAGACAACGGGAAGATTCTGGCAGCACAATTTCCGGTGATTTGCAGTTTTTGTTTGTTGGTTACATATTAATTATTTTGTATTTGGCCATCATGCTTGGCAGTTTTTCCAGAATTAATCATAAGGTTAAATTTCTTTCTTGTTTGTTGTCAATTCACCATTATGTGGATTTAATTTCACAATTGAGGATTATACTCAAAATATTGAGCCTGGATTCAATTTTGTGGTTCCAGGGTTCTGAAAAAAAGGAATTCTGAAAATGAAAAAAAATGTATAACTAACATGAACTTTTATCAATTATATCAAGGCAGAAACAAATCAAACAATTTTTGTTTTTGTTTCTTTTTCATTAATTTTTAGCAATAACAAGTAAAATGTTCAAAATTTCTTCAAACCAATGAGCACCATCAACATTATATCCATGCATGGGAATTGAATTTTTTATATCCGTGGTTGTTGCTTAAGAGAATTGTTAATTATTATAGCAGGCCAAAAATGTCAACCAATCAATCAATCAATATTTCTGTCCACATGCACAACTTGAACAAAGTTCTTGTGGAAAAACAAGATTCTGCCATAACAACTGTTGAAATATGAAAATTTGAAATCAAGGAACGATTTAACTTATGTAATTCAATCAATTATTTCATTTTAATCATGGCTTTAGTAGACAAGTGAAAGCTAGGAAAGCTTGTGGGTGGATTCATTTAGTGCCATAATAAATATTTTTATTTATTCATTTTTCAAAAAACACAATACTGAAAGTGTATGGTTCCTTAAATAACTTGATGTTGCTATATACTTAGGTGGCAGTTAAGTGCCTGTTTATATGATGAGTAAAATGTTGTATCCGTTAACTTTTCCTGTATTGCCGAAAAGAATGATAAGCATCTGGTTTCACCACTAAGAAGACTTGTAACAAAAGTACCTTCACAAAACTGAGTAACTAAAAGTTTATACTTTGTAATTCCAATTCAACACCTGAAAGTTAAGAGGAAACAAATATCAGTAAATGAAGAACAAATACCATGTTTTTAAATTGAAAGATATTATCATTCTGATAGACAACCAAAAGATAGCGGATAATTAACCTAGTTGTTACTTATGACAAGGCCTGTTGTTGATTAAGCATTGTTGAACCATGACGATTTCGTCTTACTGCAAATAAGAGTGTAGTTTTATGTGCACAGCAAATTATTGCATTAGTGACCATCTATTCTGTTTTTGTTAGATCTGGTTAGCTGTGTGTGGAGTGGTATGTATTGGTTTGGCAATTGGAATTGCTTATGGTCTTTCCAGTGCATTTCAACTGTTTGTATCTCCTGTTCACAATGTGTTACCATTCTTGTTACTAGGTATGACAAAACATTCAATTGTCTAGTAATATCTAGTGTAAAAATTCATTACTGGTTTTAATTTTGAATAATGATAACTCCAAAGGCTACAAAAAGTATACTCATATTCTAAAGCTCAAAAAAACTGATAAAAAAATGTGTGGGATCATTTCGCTAAAGTGTTACGGAGATATTGTAATTCAAAGATTTTGATCACAACCCCATCCCCCAAACAAAGTAGACATTTCCAAAAACCATTCCATGTTTTAGGGATAATAATATAATAAGAAGAAGAACTTGACCATAAAATTGAACTCTCTAAACTAAAAAGCAGATGCACACTCACTGAGGAATTATTCTCTTATAAGTTGAAACTTTTTTCTTGGTGATAAGATACTCAATGGAAACTTGTAATGTATTAATGAAACCTGATTTTTCAAAGTTTGTTACTTTTATTGACTAAGAAGTGGCTAAGAATTGGAGTTCTAAAAGATAGACTGATGATAATGAACTATAATTTTCAATGAACATTACTTCACCTTATTATTTCTTATTGTTTTCGATGATATTTTATTACGATATGTTCGTTTTTGAATGCTAGGTATTGGTGTTGATGATGTATTTGTTATCATTCAAAATTGGGATAATTATGGTGGACCGCACAATGTGGATCGATCTATCTCTGAAAATATAGCTCTCACCATGAGACATGCTGTAAGTCAATTTAGTTTACTTTTACTTTTTTAATTCAAAATTGTAGGTTGAAGATTTCATGGCTTCATCATGTTTCTATATTTTTCTTTTTATTAGGGTGTCTCCATTCTTGTCACCTCCTTCACTGATGTTTGTGCCTTTTTAATTGGAGCAACCACGGTCTTGCCAGCTCTTCGCTCTTTTTGTATATTTGCTGGTATAGGTAGGTGGAAATTCTTAATTTCTTATGAAACCTGCACTCATAAGTCACTGTGTCTTTGCATACATGTGTATGACTTCAATCTTCACGATTCGCAAGTGTTTGCAGAAATTAAGTGTTTCATCATCATCGTCAAAATCAAAAGAAAATTGAAAAACATTTTTTCTTTATTGTTGGTACTAAAATCAAATCAAATCTTTATGGTTAAGAAAATTGGTTGAACTTCTGTAATTTAATTTGAAGTTGAAGATATTGATGTTTCAATTACTCTCAAAATGATTGCTTTCGGCTTTTAAAAAAAAGTATAAAATGCCATCATAAAATGTAATTTATATATAATATAACATAACAAAATATATAATATAATCATAGAGTTTCCAAAGGTGTAAAGTTTAAAGTTCTTTAAAGAGTTTAAAGTTCCTATTTGTGTTATTGCTTCAACCTGAATACATATTTTCGTTAGTCGTTAATCTGATGCTTAAGGTGTTTTGTTAACTTTTAGGTGTGTTGGCTGTATTCATCTTGACATGCACCTTTTTTGTGGCCTGGTTATCATTAGACAGTCGAAGGTGAAATTTTCTGCTTGTTGTCTACAAGAAAGTACCTAAGTACCCAAGTACCCAAAATGCCAAAAAAACAAAATGAATGTCTGATCCTCTTAGTTGTATGATATATGCAAATGTGCAAAAGTTTTTACAAATTTATTTTTGTATTTGCTGTTCAGACAAAGAAGTCGAAGGGATGCTTGCTGCTGTTGCATTACATTAGACGAGTCCTGGAAACCTTTAGAGTGTTCCGAAAAGAATTACTTGCAGTCATTCATGAAAAATGTTTATGCGAAAACACTATTGTCTACCCCTGGAAGGGTAAGAATGCAATTCCTAGAGATGAAACATGAACACCTACAAGCATGTAATCTCATTGTGATATTGGTTTCAGATTGTTTGTTTAATTGTTTTCGCTGGACTCCTTGCTGGTGGATCATACGGTCTATCACAATTGAAACAGGATTTTGATCCAGATTGGTTTTTGCCATCAGATTCTTTAACAGTACAATATAACAAAGCTGTTGATAAGGTTGGTTTCTCGTTATTTTTCGTTGTAATACATTTTGTCTATCCAAGAACATAACATAAAATAAGGTGAAGCACTCTGAATAAAGTAAACTAGCAACAGATTGACCCTATGTCTTTTTATAACAGTTTTGTTTTCTCTTCCATTTTGTAATAAAAGAACAGCAAAAAGGCTTGAATATCAAAGTCTATAGCAATGAGGACTCACATGTTCCTTTATGTTTAAAGCTATTGTCTTTTGATCCTTTATTCTTCTAAAGTATTTCTCTGAAGAAGGCGTTCAGTCGCATGTCTATGTGGGAAAAGTGGATTATTTTCAAGATCAGAGTAAACTTGATGACATATACAATCAGCTGCAAACTGACAAGTATGTCGTTCCAGCACTGACTAGCAGCTGGTATACCGCCTTTAAAGGTTGGCTTAAAAGTAACAAAAATGCTTCACAGTTAACAGCTGGTAAGCTTGCTTAATGGTAAACTTTAGTCCGAATGAGAATAGACAGTGACACTTTATATTTTTGTGGTTGGGTCTATAACCATTCTAGTTGCATTGCCAGTTAGTTAGTCTCCAACATTTTTTAGAACTGACACCCAAAACTGCATCAGACTTCGACATGTATTTGAATGAATTTCTCTATCAAGCTGGCCAAAAATTTCTGTCTGATGTGAAACGAAAGAATGGAACCAATATAATATTGGTAAAAATTACCCTTTCACTTTTTGTTTATTTATTTTATTTATGGTTTGTTATTCATTATTTGTTAATTTTCGATTGTATAGTATGTTTCCCGCATTTGCATAATGGTTACAAAAGCATGATGAAGGATCACTACCGATCAAAAACAAGAACATTTCCGATTGATATTTCTTATTTAGGCTTCCAGGATGCGGTTCAGCCACATTAAGGTAGAAGGTGCCTCTGAAGAAATCAAAGCCATGGACAGTGTTCAAGAAAATCTTGAAAAAATCAAATTTAGCAATGGTTTTCAACCATTTGCGTATGCTCGTCAATATGTTGGTTGGGAGACCAATAAGGTAATTGTCTTGCTGAAGAGACAGGGCTCATTCAAAGCTCCGATTTAAAACGAACTCCTTGATGTATATTAGAAATAACTAAGGAACAACTCACTGTGATTGGGACTTTGTTCACTAAATTCTGATCATGGGATTAGTTTATTTTTTTCAGGTGATCACCGAAGAGCTGTTTCGTAACTTAATACTTGCTGGTGTGGTAGTGTTGTTTGTTACTTTGTTTTTGATTGCAAACATCTGGGTATCACTCATGGTTCTCTCCTGTGTTGTCTTTACTCTGGTAGGTTATTTGTTTGCGCAACTAAAAAAGTGACTACATTTCGTTTGTAGTCAAGAAAGCCTAATCTTGCTTTTGTAGAATTGCCTTTCTTAAAAAGGTGATTTGTTTGGGATGAAGACAAAAAAAAGTGTTTTTAGTCTGAAAAGCAAAACAGTAGAAAATATCTTCTCTGTTTAACTCCCTCTCTATTTTTTCACAAATAAACAAACAGCCCTTTCTATTAAGCAACCCTGGACTATTACCATTTGAATTATTTTTAATAATCATGTTAATATCAGAAACCTGCCTGGTTTGTGGAATACTCGCATATGTTAGTGAAAATAAAATTACCGTAAATCCTCTAATAAACGCCCTCCTTCTTTTTAACGTTCCCCTCTAATTAATGAAATTTCAACCCGGGATGAAAATTCTCCATATAAACAACCCCTTAAGAAACGTCCCACAAGGGAGAGGAAAACGTAACCCTTATTCTATTCCATTCTCAGATGAGGACGATTTTGTTGATGTTTTGTAAAGTTGTGGTTTCAGAAAAAAACACAAAATTAAATTTTTTTAAATAAACGCCCCCCCCCCCCCCCCCCCCCTTTTTAAACGCCTCCCTCTAATTAACGCCCCTTTTAAACTCGAAAAATTAAATAAACGCCCTGGGCGTTTGTTAGAGGATTTATGCTAGTACAGGCAGAGGAACTGATTGCGTAGCATTGAATTTGAGAAAATTATTAGTTTATCAGGTTGTATGGCGTAATAATCTCATGCGTATCCATTTGTCTTTTGAGTTTTTGCATCCTTCCCATCCTATTGTCCTATCTAAAGAACTCGAATATCTTCTACAATTATGCTATTCATTTTTAGCTTATCATTGATCGAAAATAATATACCAGAAACTTTTTTTCAAAGACCAATAAAAAATCGACTCGTGCCTAATTCACCAAAAGCAACACTGCAACTTCCCCCGAAATTCCACCAATTAAAATGTTTTTAATTTTCCAAAATGTTCTTACAAAACAAATCATTTTTCAGATAAACATTGCTGGCTACATGCATTTCTGGGGCTTGACTGTAGATACGGTAACCACTATTCAATTAATCCTCGCCATTGGGTTGTCTGTTGATTATTCTGCACACATCGGTCACGGCTTTATGGCCTGCAGGAATGGAAACCGTGTCGGTGAGTTTACATGAGTAACCATCTGTCTCGATTTGTGAACATCGTTCCGTAAAGCCTTTTCTGATTGGCTTTTTATGGTCAAAATAGCCAAAAGATTTTTTGTTGCTTCAATTTCAATTCAAATTTTGATTCTCAAAAGTTCAAAAAAAATTTTTCTACCTCTTTCCACCATGATTTCTAGCCTAAAATATCATGAAAAAATCTTCGCATTAATTGTGACCCCCTTGAGACCACGAAATTTTTAATGAAGATTGTATGAAGGCAGAGGTGTCTATAATTGCAAAACTTTTAGACCGAGCCAAAGCAGCTTTAGAAGAGATTGGTCCAGCGGTTGTTCATGGTGGTTTCAGTACATTTCTTGCATTCGTGTTTCTGGCTGGTTCAGAATCGTATGTTTTCTCAACATTTTTCAAGGTTTGTAGACTCCTTGTCAGATGCAACCCCTTCAGCGTTTTATGTTTTTCTCATTTCACTGATTGTGTGGCTTGTTTACTTTCTCGACATTAACCTACTAGGCAAAATCATAAATAGTTCACTACGATGGAGAGCATTTATATTGAAATACTGTGAACGTTTCTATATAAATGCACTTTATTGCGCAGCATTCGAACTTATTGTTTGTGTTGTTCTTTTTGTCTTATTGTTTTATGAGATACGTATCTATGGCAACGCCAAAAGGTCACTTTTCAGTTAATAAGTTGAACACAAGAAGTTTAAAAGTATTTCCGCTGTTCAGTCATTATAATTATACATATAGCCAAAAACTAATTTTCAAACTCGCTTGTTCATGACATGATAAATTCTGATTTATTCAGTCATAAGAAGTTATGAAGACCACTATTATTGCTTGATTTGGCAATGTTAGGTCATAAGGGCGAGAAAGAAGTGTGTCAGCAGTTAATCTCCACGGGAGAGCCAATCATCTTTTTATTTTCTTTGAGCGCTTTGTTAATAATAAATAACTGTTCGTTCCCAGACCATTTTTCAATTGTTATATTTCAACTGACATCAGCATAGTGCAACCCTCAGCTCTAAATATAATAGTTCATTATCTTTAATTTCAGATCTTCCTTGTTCTCATTTTAGTTGTTTTTCCTTGTGGTTGTGTTCGGTCTGTTTCACGGGTTAGTCTATCTGCCGATTTTATTGAGTCTCGTTGGCCCAAACCCGTATGGTGACAACACCAAGCCTGACCATGGCAATGAGACACCTGACAAACCGAGACAAACGGAAGAATCTTATTACTTGGAGATGAACCAGCAATCACAACGTAATGGCCATCCACTGAAAGAACATTCTGAAAATAATGGTCATCCGCCTCTAGAAAAGTCTCCAAGTATGTCATATCTTTTTATTTGGGTGAGATTGTGAGTACCAAAACTGTAGGCCATCCTTGAAACTTTTTCAATATGGATTGATATTTTAAACAGATCACAAATGTTAAAGTTGAATTAAACTAATTGCTGTGCAAGTAATACCCCCTTTTCTGGAAAGCTTTAAAACGCGTGTAGAGCTCAGTCACAATTTATTCACGGGGGCTGTGCAGTTCTTTAATTAGTTTCCTTGGTTTTTTAGGTTCAGAAAACGATGCATTCGAAGCTGAAACAGAGAACCGGCAGCCGACTATTTATGACTGAACGTCTGCATTGTTTTCTTGACATCGTTATTCTTTGGAGTCGAACCCATGCAGTTATTAATTTTCACAATTCAATAAAACTGATTATATGAATTTTAGTCTCGATGTTACAGGTAGATTATTCTCAGGTAGAAGTATTTTCGTTTGGATCAATGAGGTTTTCTTTTTACCGTTATATTCAATAGACCTTTCTCGAAATTCTGTTAAAATATCGTGTGATAGTTAAGGCAACAATTGTCTCAGGGTAATCTCATATGCAGGCTTGACACGGTGTTTAAATAGAATTTAGGAAAGGCCTTTACGTTTTGACTCAGAGTTGTTTTTGTTATCGTGGCAAAACAATCTCTTCACCGGAAGGGTTGATCCAAGGCTTTGGTAAACTGTACGTAGCTAAGGAAATCCAGCTATTTAGGAACTGTACGTAGCTAAGGATTTCCAGCTATTTAGGGACTGTACGTAGCTAAGGATTTCCAGTTATTTAGGGACTGTACGTAGCTAAGGAAATCCAGCTATTTAGGAACTGTACGTAGCTAAGGAAATCCAGCTATTTAGGAACTGTACGTAGCTAAGGATTTCCAGTTATTTAGGGACTGTACGTAGCTAAGGAAATCCAGCTATTTAGGAACTGTACGTAGCTAAGGATTTCCAGTTATTTAGGGACTGTACGTAGCTAAGGATTTCCAGCTATTTAGGAACTGTACGTAGCTAAGGAAATCCAGCTATTTAGGGACTGTACGTAGCTAAGGATTTCCAGCTATTTAGGGACTGTACGTAGCTAAGGATTTCCAGTTATTTAGGGACTGTACGTAGCTAAGGAAATCCAGCTATTTAGGAACTGGAGAGATAAACTTACTAATACTCAATGAACAATTAAACTCTTCCACTTTTTGCTCGTCTCCCTGGATCCACCTTTCTGCTTCCCATCTGAAGACACCAGTGAAGGAGAGTCAATCATACAAATTATCGACCATGGACATTGTATGCTTACATACATTACATCATAGTTTATCTCACTATTCCAGACCATTAAAACTTCACGGTGCAAACCTTATAAAATGTGTTTGGTTTATTGAGTTTATAAACAAAATTCACCTCGCTCTTTCAAAATCTATTTTTCTCCAAATAGTTTGAAGATCTCGAATTGTAAGATGAGCACACTTTTATTTAAAGCAATCTTCCTCATTTTAAAGCTCGTCTGAACAAACGAGGCATAACCTGAACTCCAAAAACCACAACAAGGTTTGGACTTGACTTGAAAAAGATAAACGCTAAATGTTATCTATAAACATAATTTATACCGATTAAATATTGATTTTTACATGACGTACCTTATTTATATTTTCTAATGTTCTTTAGCTATAGAATAGCCATTGTATTATACAGAATTTCATGGAAATTCGGTCACTGCTTTTTTTGTTTTGTTTTTTGTTTGTTTGTTTGTTTGTTTTTGTTTTTTTGCATTTCCGTGCAACCACGAATCCTTTTATATCGAAAAGATACTGGACCCTAGGTTGTCAATTGCACGTTATTACAATCTCACTTCAAATAAGTTATGAATAAAATTTCTCTTGTAAAAATGTATATAATGCTTTGCTTGTGCATGTTGAATACACATTGTATTTATGTAATTTTCGATTGAATAAATCGACCTATAATTGTTAGTTATTGTAGTCGTGGAAATTCTCGGATATCGTTAAATCTGATTATGTGGAAACAAGGAAACATCTGGAACCTCAAGAACCCAAAATTCCCAATATTTTCATCATAAGGTTTTGCTCGCACCGGTTTTTCAAATATTAAGGGTATGATCATCTGTCTCGTTACTATCACATCAATATGGTCAAGAACGTTTTAAAATTATCTGAATGTAAGAGGCAAACTTTTACCATCACTAACACAAACACATTTCACAAATTTTACGTTGTAGAGGTCTGTTGTTAAGATGTGTATAACCCAAGGATTTACCATGATAACATAGCTAACTTAATGGTGATCTTTCGCCCTAACCTGGTTCAAAACAAAATGGTAGCTGTCTTCATATATTACGGAGATAACTGAATCATGGAAACGAGGCGAGTATCGCTAAGTTACAAGACAACGTTTAGCCAGAAACTCGGCATGCCGCTATCAATTGTTAGAAAGCATCGGTGAATGCATCGACCAATTTTCGTGAACGCAGAATCATAATTACTTTCCACGAAAACGAGTGGTCACGCAGAAACCTTGAAGCTTCGTTTATATACACAGGGCTCCCACTCGGCATAAAATCATAAAATTTCATAAAAAATGGAATAAATTATCTGTTGTCATAAAAAAAGCATAAAATTGGCCTGAAAGCATAAAAAATCATAAAAAAGCCATGTGACACCTCTCAGTAATTTTTCGCTGCTATGAATAAATAATATGTCTGTGAATAGGAGATACCTTTCAGGAAGCAGATGCTTTTGTCATTATGTGCAGATGTATATACTATATTTGCAGTATAAGTGTGCTATGCTTCTACTAGACTATGAAATGATGTTTTACTTTGATTTAGTGTAGTATACCTTAGGTTGACTTTTTTTGCGTCGCCTTTTTTTGTGTCAGTAAGATTTTGCGAAAATGGATGGACATGGATTTAACACAATCGAATTTTAATGAATGACCGTTTAATTGCTTCATAGATGTCGAGTGATTGCTTCATTGTTTGTTCTATTTTTTTCTTGGCAAAGCTTGCAAAACCTTTCAAATGATTTTTGGTCCTTCAGTTTAATGTTTAGTTGACCATATTACCGAGCGAGCCACATATAAAGTTTGCAATGTTTAAACGTATAGTGTTAGTTATTTTTACTGAAGGAAGCAAAGCAATGTTTTCACAAATCGCCTTATTTTAGTTTTGTGGGTTATTCTAAATGAAGGAGTTTCTTCTGAAAACCTGTTCCTTTATTCATTTTAAATAAGAATTATGTAGTGCAATAGTCTTATTTATATGTCACCTTTTTTTCATCTTATCACTGAATTGGAGTGTGATATAGTGTAACTTTTGTCCATTATTCAAGCAATGCAAGTATAGAGTACTAAGCTGATAAAATGATAGGCCGCTCTAAAGTGATTGCCCAATCAATAAAAAAAGGCAGTGTAGTATAGTACACATATACTACATATTTCCATTGTTTTGACAGTGAACAAAAGTTGCCTTTCATAATAGCTTATTTCCTGTCCTCCATATTTGCTATAAACACTAAAAATGCCTCAGTAAAGAAAACATAACTTTTTCTCTGGCCTCCAAAAGTGGCATAAAAAGGGCATAAAATCTTGTCCTTCAGCATAAAAAAGCATAAAATATTGCATTTTTTGGCATAAAATCATAAAAAAAAGTTTGTAGCTTATGAGTGGGAGCCCTGTATACACTATGGGACCTAAACTTAACAACCAACAAGAAACACAACAACACTTTATTTGTTCCGCAACGAATGTACATGTACATACATGTACATTCTTTTATCTACAAACCCATTTTTAATTACATAATTTTTAGCTTGTAAATAAGACTTTTTGTAATTCATTTCATTTGTAACTGAAGATGACGTACTGAACAAAATTGTTGTTGTAATCAAATATGGCGAATTTTTTTAACAACTCGAGTTAAATTCAACCAATCAAATCGCAGAATTTGTGACTTTGTGGTAAAGATTACGGAATCGTCTAATGTAAAACGACCTTAAAGTCTATTTGCCCTTGCATAAAGAAAAATCAAAAACTGAATTCCAACTTGTAACGTTGTATTGTTGATCATTTCCGTCCGCCCTTTGTGTACTCTCCAACGCGTTGGTGGCGTTAAATTTATTTGAAAAAGTTGAACGCCCCATCCATTGGTTTATTGGTATGGTATCGAAATAAATGGTCTTGTCAGCAAAATGTGTCAGACAATTCGTCTCCAGGTAACTGCAGTTAATACCCTAAAACCAAACATTAGGAAAATTAATGAATATAAATAAATATATAAAATAAATTTTTCACAAAAAATCGACAACAAAAATGAAACTTCTTTGGTCTATGTATTATTTTTCTCGATTACTCTGAAGAGCATTTAGATACATACCGAAACTTTGATTTGGTTAGCTAAAACAACAGACTTCTTTTTGTCCTTGCACCTCTTATTCTGAAACCAGACTCGAATAACTCGTGGTGACAATCCCGTCAATTGTACAAGGTGCTCTTTCATGACGGCGTCTGGTCGTGGGTTTCTCGCGTAACAAGCTTTTAATGTCGCTAATTGTTTTTCTGTTAAAACTGTACGAATTCTTGTTGATTTGAAATTACCTTTACATATCTTCTTTTCTCCAATGTCATGCTTTGCCGTCGTCGTTGTTGTGGTTACTGGCATCGTCGCCGGAGTTCCAGACGTCCTTATTTTCATTTCACCTTCAACTGAAATATGAAACATTTTCGATGTACATAATTCAAGTCTGGCTGATCCCTCTGTAACATTTCCAAATACCTCTGTCTAGCTCGTCGGTTTTACGAATCTCCCTAATGCAATGGTTCCCCCGTGAAGATAAAAAACGTGCACGTGCTACTATATACAGTGTGTTTCATAATGTTGGAAACGGAAACTTTAAAGCTGTTTTTTTTTTAATGAATGAATATACCGAATTTGAAAATAATGTTTACATCGATGGAAAGCCATTTTCAAGTTCTTTCGGTTAGTATCTTTTTGTGGTTTTTGTAAAAATAAGGAAAATGTCTTTGAAAAATGTAATTAAATTTTTAATGGTCGATTAACACTTTTCCTTATTTAAAAAAACAGCTTTAAAATTCCCGTTTGAACATTATGAAACACACTGTAAAGGCCGACCTCCACTTGTGCGTACGTACGCACCAACGTCCGTTCGGCGCCGCGCGACCAATTAATTTGAATCTCCAGTGTTTCTTTTTTCACAATGTTTACAATTTTTTGCAATGCTTGCATTTTTCTTGAAATTTGATTGACTCGCACGCTAGATGGCCGCGCGGCCGCCTGAAAAAGTAGAATCGAATCCCACTTCCAAGCGCACAAAATCTGACCGTCGACGGCTAACAAAGTTGAGCAATAGTTGTCACTGAGCATGCGCAAAACTGGCCGCGTACGTACGTACGGGAAAAATCGCACAAGTGGAGGTCGGCCTTAATAATCGTAAAAAAGCGCATGGCTTCACGAAGAATATGACCACGATTAAGAAGATTTTGACCGTAAAATTCAACAAAATTTATCACTCTCTAAAAGTGGTATGCACACTCGCTATCATATATAAGATAATAGACTTTTCCCGAATTTTCGTTACGCCGTGTTATGTTTAAACCAACAAGTATGACTTCGTTTTGGAAAAATTAATCATCTCATTACGGAATGACAAAATAATAAAAGGAGCTGTAGCCCACCAACCTCGTTCAAAGACAAGAAGCCCTGGGAACGAAGTTGGTGCAGCACAACACGGTAGCAGCAGTACTTTTAATCTTTGATTCAAAACGAAAAAGTGGAGAAAATGTTCATATAAAAACTGGAAATATAAAATGTTTTTAAAAAGTTACAAACAAGTTATGCGAAATTAAGAAACACTTCTAGTGAATATTATTAACTGTACGAGAGCTTCGAAACTAAGAACCACTTCATGTGCAGCGATGGTGTAGTGGTTAGTACCTTTGAGTGCGACCCATGCGACCCCTGTTCGAGTCCAGGCATGTCGTATCTCAATACGCCACTCCGATGCGCTTTAAAAGCAGCGTGTCAGCCCATTAGGAGCCATCGACTGACTGCACACTGGCCTTCGGGCAAGTTAGAGCCGGTAAGTCAACTAACAGTTGCAAGTCGGCGGCCGGAAGAACAGACCATTACGAATGGAAGCCCAAGGACTAAAAACTCCCGTTACTTACTTACTTCGAAGCACACGACATTACCAACAACAAAATGCTAAGTTCATTTCAAATGATGCTTCCAAGTGGATGATAAAATATTGACGTTCTCCTTTTTGTATTCAATAACAAGGTATATCTCTGAAGAAGTGGTAAAAATACCAAAAATACCAAAAATACTTAAAAAGGAATGTTTTGATAGAGTTTAAAAGTTGCTAGCCTCCATCCGTGTCAAAAGGGACTTCCACAGGCTTTAGAACGTAGACTCCATTTTGGCGGAGGAAAGAAGGAGTAGCAGTGCAAGGGTGTTTTAAAACGATTAAACTAACAGTATAAAATAAAAGGATGGCGCAACTTGATATCTGGGTATGTTAACAGACTCAACGTGATGGCTCAAAAGTCATTAAATTATCATTTCTACAGGACTAAGACAAACCTCATGCCCAGGCTTATCTCATGCCCAGGTTTCGTGTGTCATTAATCTTTTACCTTTTATCTCTTTGGAGCATGTGTTATGTTGATTGCAAACAACTTTTCTTTCCATCAATCGAAATAGATCGCCAGGTTTTAGAATTCTCTGACAAAGATGGCAGGCAAAGCAGCGAGTGTGATACAGCTTCTCATCTGCCTTCATAACAAAATCGTGTGAGTTGAGGAGAAAATCACAACCTTCACAGCGAATTGCGAATTTCCTTAAACATAGATAAGAAAACAATTTGTGGAAAAATAGTTTTCCATTGCTAATTCGAATGAACTGAAAAAGTGTTGTTCATGGAATTATATTCGACAATTAAAAAGTTATGTTATATAAAACCGTTAAATCAAAGAATAACATTAAGTTAAGAATCTTTTACTTATCAATTGATTCATCAAAATTGGATGGTGAAAACCATGTTAAATTTTTTAAGGGCAAGCAATTATTTTGTTGTTGTTTCAAACGTTACCACCCAGTGGGCAAATTCGTTGAACAATCACAAAATGTTCTTCATCGCAATGACTTTTCGAAGATTTTGCTCACTGGGTACATGGCTTTCCTGCCAAATGTTTGATAAACAGATGGAGAACCTCCTAGAAAAATGTTATTTAACTTACTCCTGATAATCAGTTTTACAATAGGGTTTACCATCTTTAATAAAACAGGTATTTGTCTCGCTTTCACTGAGAAACGCGTTACATACTGTGCATTTTAAGCAGGACGTGTGCCAAGCCAAATCTGGTTGAACAAGTAAAACATATGGATCTTTGATGATGTGTCCACAACCTTCGCACGATTGCATCCCTAAGTACTGCCCACACTCGAACATACACAAGAAAGCATATCGAAAATTTTGATAAAACATGATGGAAAAATGAAAATAACAAACAACAAAGAACAAAAGAACTGGAAACAAAAAATTTAGTTTCATTGCAACTTTGATCATTAGATATGCAGATAAGATACCTATGAAGGAAAACTCGCGCCATTTTCAATTGTAACATTTTTTTTTATCTGTCAAACGAAATCTTTGACTTTATTGTTTAACTTTTCTTTTGTTTAGATCTTTTTTTGTTGCTATTTTCATTTACAGTGTTTCTGCCTGTGAAACAAAGATTTTCAATTTTTCTTTTCCTTTTCTTTAAGTTATCAACTATATTCACCTGTTGTGAGTTTATTGCGACATTTTAATCGACACTAACCACTGTGCTTCAAGATTTAGCCTTGTGTGGGAAGGATCTTCATTTAGCCTTGTGTGGGAAGGACCTTCATTTCAAATTGTGATATGTATGGCTGAACCGTCATACTTTACTACACAAACAATGCTAATCTTTTCTGCTATTTTCGATGCTGAATACTGTTACCAAAGACTTGTGAAAACCATTAGTCCTCTTTTGAATTCGTATGGATTATGTTTTAACAAATATGCTTTGTGACTACTCTATACAAAACACCTTTTAATTCAAAATTTAACCGTTGTAGCACCTTTAATCATGCCGTTATTTTACAATGATTAATTACGTAATATTTACTCAGATTGGAAACGAGGCTACAATGTTACATAACTTATTAATGTATTGATATAAGTATTGCTTGAATTTCTGTTTAAAGATCGCCAAATTACCATCGTCATTATGTTACTATTATGGTATGGCCTCTTTTTGAAGATCTTAAGTTTTGTAACTAGACCTTAGCGAGGTGTTGAAACAGAAATTTGGGAAAGGTGTATTCGTATTTTAAAATTTCTTTTAACTACTCGATGAATTATATGGATTATTATGAATTGTCATGAAAGTCCATGATACCAATTTTATCAGAACGAGGCCAAGTCAGAGATCAAGATAGTAAATCATAACAGCAGTTTAGCCTGTATTCAACACTGCATTCAATAAGTACCAGAGTAGGCTAAAAAAAGTTGAGGCTATTGTTACTGACGTCATTCAAACAATAATATGCAGCTAATTGAGCTGGTGATGTCCTTACTTTAGAGGATAAAGGTATATCACGTGACTTTAGCTCATTCAGGGAAGGGCATAACACGGAACCACGGAAGCAATCGAAATCCAAGGTAGAGAACAGTTTATTCCTGAAGAGAAAGGTCTGCACTTTGGAGTTGTATAAGCAGCAGGGCGCTTAAGAGGGCGCTAGTTAAGAGTTTCATCATTTGCTTAACAATTTCATAATGGTAGTTTCTTTGGAAAGTGAAATAGCCAATCAGAATTCTCCTGTTTTGCTGCCGATAGTTCTCTAGTAAACATTACATCATCATTACATCACCACTACACCATCATGTTTGATGAGAACGCTTATAAGGGTATGTTCATCTGACAAATCGCTACCATTACATAAATATGGTGAAAACACTTGTTAAAGTATTTGAGCAAATGAGGCCAACCCTGAACCTTACCCTCATTAACCCAACTTTGAATGTGAAAGATAGCAAACATTTGATATTGTTGTAACGATCGTAGAAGAGGGCGTTATGAATACCATTATACATTCAATTACCAAGCCTTACTGTCGAACTTTCATGGGAAGAAAATTTCACACGCTTGGCTGGGAATATTTTATGCAAAAATAAAAGCTCAGATTCTCTTCTCGCGAAGGTTTCGCATAAAAAAAGGTTGGAGGTGGTGTTTTTATAGACGCCGAACTTAGGAAAAGCAGAAAGTTATTATAGTTAGAAAATTTCGATTATCTTCGCTGAACAACGTGACTAAAAATAAAACATTGTTTCGTAAAGCGAAACGTGAGAAAGGACTTCAGCAATGACTTTTAGAACATGACATTCTGTAATTACAAAACATCCGTCTCTCCCAACTTTATTTGCCTTATCTTACTCTTCATAGATAGTTATATCTCCTGCGTCTCTCAAGTACGCTTGTCCCGCATGTGGGTTGGTATTAGCATATTTAGAATCTTTAGATTCCCATCATTTAGCCCAGCGAGTTAAGTTATCAGATAATAAAAAGAACAGGGACCCTTGTATCATATGCAACGTCACTTTTTAACTTTGGCCAACCTTGATATGTAACCTTTCTCTTTTTTACATTCATAACCAAGTAAAAATGTCGTTTTTTCTTTACAATTATTTCTCTCTTTCTTTGATATTGTGAATAATTCAGGGATTCATGAATTAATGAAAGGTATAAGACAAGCAAAATATTCAAGACACATGTTTTATGTGTTTCAGTCTGTGAGAGTTAAGTGTAACACTTGTAAAAAGGCGTCACACAAACCTATATGAATTATTCAAAGAGGAAGGAAGGAATTTGCGAGGTTTGCTTTTTTTGTTTGTTTGTTATTTTTATTTGTTGTTGTTATTATTGTTTTTGTTGTTTTTTTTTTTAGGGAGGGAGTCAAAGCGAAGGGAGGGGATAGCTCCAGATTAGTTAATTGCTATACCTTATACGGGAAAAAATGTCGTGAAAAGGTGACCAATTTTTTTTTTTTTTTTTTTGGGGGGGGGGGGGGGGGGTGGGGGGATGATAAAATTTTCCCCGACCAAATTTCCCCCCGAATTTTCTGCACCCGACCAAAAATTCCCCCGACTTTTTTCCCCGATAAGGTATACAATACGTTATTGTGATATCTTGATTATTTTCTTCTTATATTGAAAATAATTAGTCAGGGAAAAGTGACTAATTTCAAAATTTAGTCGGGAAAAAGTAACTTAAATTTCCTGAGGTGACTAAATTTTTTACCGACTTTATTTTCCCTGATAATGTATACACAAATTATAACTGAAATAAGGGCACTTTAAATAAACTTAAAGATAAATGTATTTTCAATTATAGATTACCAGATATTAAAAACTCAGGTAGTACCTTACTGTCATGTTCAACTTCATTCAGGAAACATGATGACAACTTTCATCGATGGTCTCAGTTGACAATGTACTTTCAATTTCTGGTGGACTTTCATTAGAGAGAGCTTCATTATAAGCACAGAAAGTACAAAATAGAATTAGGGAAATAAAGTAATAATCTGCGTCTAATTTCATTTCATTATTAAGAGAAATGTGAGATACTACAGTGTTACAGTATCAATGATTATAAGAGGTATTTCAGGTGCTAAAAATCAATTTTCTTTGTAGAACACACGGAAGAAGTTTCTATTTTAAAGGGAAAGTAAACTCAAATATTGATGATTTGGAAGCGTATAACGCAATGACTATGGGTTCGAGTTTGGGTGTCAAATTTACGTAAGAAACTTCTTTCTACTCCACTAATTTTTTCCAAGACTGTAATTACGTGTAATAACGAAATCATCAAATTATCTGATGGCAAGCCTTTTGATAAAAGGAGAACTAGACTCAAAAAAATCGCAAGTTTATTTTCTTGTGTGATTTATTTTAGTTTGGCTCCCCTTTAAACAAATTCTTTTCTTAGAGTGCTTGCTCGAAATAAATTCTGAAATATTTTTATTTTATCATCAGTTATTCTTTTGCTGTCAACGCAATCGTATCCGAAGTCACAAAAGGTAAAGTGAAATTCTGTCAGTTCTAGACTCACATTCAAGATGATTTTCAGAGTGGAACTACTCGTAGAAAAAATAACTGAAGACCGAAAACATACCCGATTATTCCGATAATTACTGGATTTTATCGTTACGTTCATGTTAGAAACACTTTGACAATTTCACCAAAACAGTCTCTTATTTCGCTTCTTTTTTCGTGTTTGACTATAAGCCGACTACATCAAGCCGAGTCGAGAAATATTCACTTCAAAATTCTCATCATTTTCCATATTCTTTTTCCCAATATTTTGTTTTTAGATAACAAATACAGAATGGAGAATAAAATTGCTTTGATGATCCTGTTGTTTGTTCTCATGTCTCATACACAAGTCAGTGGATTATATGGGGGCCTGGTCAACAGTCGTGATGAAAGGCTGGTCAAACGTGACCTCGACTCCATCTCAAAGCTTGCAAAGAAAAATAGAGTGGAAAGACGAAGCCAGGACAACAAGCTTCAAAATGAGGAAGAATTTTTTTGAAGAAGAACTGTGGTGAAGAGACTTTGAATTATCATTTGTGAACACATTAACGCCTTTGTATCTTTTAAGCTTTGTTCTTACGATAAACACACCTTCCGTGTTATTATTTTTTGAGAGTGGTGTTGCAGCATAAGCAGTGACTGGCTTAGAGAGAAAGTGATGTGTTAGGTGAATTGTGTACAAAATGCAGGATGTGAAGTGAAAATTAGTCTCTCAGATAGGAAGCGTGGAGAGTCGCGGTGTTGTGTTAGTGCAGGGGGTACGGTGCAGTATAATTGTATATGGTGGGGTGCATGGTCCTGTTCTAGTGTCCTCCTTGTCAGTAGTCATTTTGTATCAGTGTGATGCGCAAGGTTGATGTCTCGTTTATTAATAATATAGAAATTATGATGTCTAAGTAAATTAGAAGCTAGAAATTTGCAATAAAATGAGAGTAGTCTTTCATAGTATGTACAAGGATGTGTGAAAAAAACGCGTGTATGAGTTTGCCAAGACAAAGGCAGGATTGTAGGTCCTTCATCAGGAGCTGACACCTACATTTGCACAATGTCAGTTCGTTTCTGGTGACCTATGGCACCACGGTCTATCAGCTCTACGAACTACTCTTGGCAGGGGTTCCTGTATATACTATGGGTGACTTGGGAGGACTGGGAGATTAATCTAAACCCTATGACTGTTTGCCACACGACCTTCTGATTGCTAAATTAGCAGCATCGGTGTTGATTTCATAACTCTCAATTTAATATATGACTATCTATCAAATCGTAAGCATCGAGTAAAAATCGAAAATTATGTTAGTAGTTGGTTAGAGCTATTGATTGGACTCCCTCAAGGTTCTATATTGGGACCTTTACTTTTTAATATTTTTTTGAATGACATTTTTTTATGTATCCAAGAGGCAGACATTTGCAACTTTGCTGATGATAATACTCTGTATAAGAGTGGAAAAACTCTTGAAGAAGTAGTCTCTGTCAAAAAGAGACTGAAAACATTCTCGATGATACAATTCACAAAATCGTGATGATACAATTCACAAAAAGAAACCTAAAGGCCTTAATGATTGAGGTTTTTAAATTTTTGAATAATCTAAATCCTGATTTCATGTGGGAAATGTTTTCACATAGAATTACTAATTATAATTTAAGATTAAGTAAAAGCCTCAAGCTATGCCCTGTGAATTCCATTCGATATGGTATCAATTTATTATGTTTTTTGACTTTAGGACACCCGTGGTGGAGTAAAGTATTTAAAATACCCGTGGTTTCTCCTCCTCCTCCTCCTACTACTACTCCTCCAAGTTATGAACGTTTTCGTGCAGCGTTTACATGACATCGTTGCCGAATTCGCAAATTTGGTCAAATTAGGACTTCCAGTTGACCAATTTTCATGAAAATTTGCACAGAGCACAATTGAAAGGTGCTGATTTCAAATTTGACAATGATATTGCCAGGTTTGACTAAAATTGGCCAATTTAGGCCAAATTTGGACCAAATTTCGAAAGTTCTTCAATTTTCATGAAATTTTGCACGGATCACAATTGAAAGGTGTTGATTTCAAATTTGACAATGATTTTGTCAGGTTTGACTAAAATTGGGCAATTTAGGCCAAATTTGGACCAAATTTCGTAAATTCTTCAATTTTCACAAAAATTTGCACGGATCACATTTCAAAGGTGCTGATTTCGAATTTGACAATGATATTGCCAGGTTTGACTAAAATTGGGCAATTTAGGCCAAATTTGGACCAAATTTCGAAAGTTCTTCAATTTTCATGAAATTTTGCACGGATCACATTTGAAAGGTGCTGATTTCGAATTTGACAATGATATTGCCAGGTTTGACTAAAATTGGGCAATTTAGGCCAAATTTGGACCAAATTTCGAAAGTTCTTCAATTTTCATGAAATTTTGCACGGATCACAATTGAAAGGTGCTGATTTCAAATTTGACAATGATTTTGTCAGGTTTGACTAAAATTGGGCAATTTAGGCCAAATTTGGACCAAATTTCGTAAATTCTTCAATTTTTACAAAAATTTGCACGGATCAATTTGAAAGGTTTTGATTTCGAATTTGACAATGAAATTGCCAGGTTTGAATAAAATTGGCCAATTTAGGCCAAATTTGGACCAAATTTCGAAAGTTCTTCAATTTTCATGAAATTTTGCACGGATCACAATTGAAAGGTGCTGATTTCGAATTTGACAATGATATCGCCAGATTTGACTAAGATTGGCCAATTTAGGCCAAATTTGGACCAAATTTCGAAAGTTCTTCAATTTTCAGGAAATTTTGCAAAGATCACAATTGAAAGGTGCTGATTTCAAATTTGACAATTATTTTGCCAGGTTTTACTAAAATTGGGCAATTTAGGTCAAATTTGAACCAAATTTGGAAAGTTCTTCAAATTACAAAAAATTTTGCGCCGATCACTTTTGAAAGGTGCTGATTACGAATTTGTCAGTCATTTTGTCAGATTTGAACAAAAATGGGTAATTCGGGCCAAATTTGTATCAAACTTAGAAATTTCCGCAATATTTATACTAGCATGTAGCTTTAGCTAAAAAATGCCCCCGCGCTCAAGCATTCCAATGTGTACACACAGCAAGATATACATTGCAAGCTATACAACGGAAACAAAAATAAATTTTTGTCCGAAAACTCAAAAAAATTCAGATGAATGTTTTTGCAAATCTTTACACAGAAACAAATAATATACATTTAAACTTTTGTTAACATTGTATAAACTAAACACAATAAAAACAAGAAGAATTGTGAGCATGATCATTTCGAAATGGGAGATCAGATTTGAAAACTCCTTGACGGATGGTCTTCACGGTTTTTCACTTACGTTGTATCTGAGTTAAACTTTCTTTAGGATAACTTTTTTTTATTGATGCTAATATACCTTTCAAAAAGTGTAATAAAGGCTTAACAAGTAATATCAGAAAGTATTTGCTACAAACAAAAGAAATGTGTGAACTGAAACCATGGATACGTATTTTATAATCAAAACAAGATTTGTTAAAGAAATTCTGTAAAAGCCAAAAGAAAAAAAAACAAACTTTTTAAGAAAAAATCAAAGCAAAAAATCCATTAGAAATTTGCGTTTTAAACTTTGATTCAAAACAAAAAGTAGCCAATGTTTATAAAAGAAACAACAAGAAAATGTAAAAAGCTTTTACTGATCATGATCACACACTAGTATGATTAGGTTTGGCGCAAGGAGGACAGTTAAAAAAGAAAAACACGAAGAAAGACAATTTGTAATATAGCTTTCTTGCATACACAGAAATCCAATTAAAATCTTTGCCAAAAATTAGTGCGTTGAACAAAGTTTATTGAATGAAATATTTAGAGCTAAAACATATATATACAAAAATAAAATGTATGGTTGGCAAAATTTCAGATTTCAAGCTGTGCTTCAAAATCCTTGTCGTTCACTTCACTAAAACAACACAAAAGTAACACGAAAAATGTCCAAGCAATTTTAGCATACGATCTTCCTAAATAACATAGTATAATAAAATAATAAATTAGCAAAGAGATACGAAAAAACATTCTGTCTCTCCCACTTACAGTACCATGCTTTGAAACGGAAAAAAAGCAAAGTCAGCTAATAATTGTATTCCACCGTGTAACGTCAACACGAAAGTTGGAGGATGAAGATGATGATGATGATGATGAACAAAATCGGAAACTGACATTCGCCTATCTCGTGAAACTACTATGCCTCCTCGCTCGCTTACGCTCGCTGCGGGGGCAAAAAAATTTCTACAACTCACAATTAGAAGTTGCTGATTTTGAATTTGCCAGTCATTTTATTAGATTTGAACATAATTTGGCAATTCGGCAACGTTGTATTTTGAGACTAAATATGCATCGTTGTGTTACGTCCTGAAGTCTTCAAGCCAAGCGGCTTCTTGTTTTATATATGTTACGGGGAATATGATAAATTGGGAATTATGCATATTCCCCGGTAATTTTGCATAATAACCGGTCATTTTCTATAATTCCCATTAAAGTTGGTAAATGTAACAAATATCATGAGGTTTGTTACTCTCACCGGTTATTTTACATAATAACCATTCGCTTTTGGGGAGTGTTATTTATCAACCTGTTATTCTTTTGTATAGGATGAAGTGATAAGATTAATGAGAAAATAAGATTATTGCGCATAATATCAGGATCAATTCACAACTAGCACAGCAGGAATCGTCGATATTGCTGATGTCCCTTCAACTGATATATCACTACGAGAATGCGCGGGAAAGTCATCGTTATCTGGGGGACAAGGCTACAAGCTGTGCAACTGTAAGACAGCCTGCCCAAACAATTCGTGCTCGTGTAGAAAAGCTAAAAAACTGTGTACTTCTAAGTGCCACAGCAGCTTATCCTGTGACAATAAATAAAAGACATTGATATGTTAAGTTTTACTCTTTTGTTAGTTTAATTTTGTTAGTCTTGTAAGTTCTTTTTAAAACAGCTTTATAAAAATAGAATGACGTCATTTTTCTTGGAGATACTACATTAACTAACTTGAAAAGTATTTTAACATACTCTTTTTCGCTTTTTATAGCTTAATAATCTTCTTCCGAGAAGATCTTCTTTTTAATCCGAGCAAGCTCGACGCGGTAAGGTATAGCTTAATAAACGTCGTAAAACAAAGAAACGATACGTCTCCTTTCCCTTCTATTCTGTTTTAACACAATTCCCAACCCAGTAAGGAGATTTTACATTTTCCCCAAAAGAACCTAGAAATTATGCATACCAGCTGGTGAATTTGACAAATAGAACACTTTTTAATCACATTCTCCATTCTCTATGGGAATTATATAAAATAACCGGGAAATTTGATGAAGAAATCTGTATTAATCAAATTACCCAATTTGGCCGGGAATTATGTAAAATAACTGGTTAGTATGCATAATCCCCGAATTTATCACAATCCCCGTAACATATATATATTATATTTGAAGATTTCACACAACCAAAAATACAAATCACAGAGACAGACATATAAGAACCCCTACTCCCGCAAGGCGCACGAAGCGATATCGCCAGGAGCCAAAAAATAATTAATAAAATAAAGAAAAAATAAATTAAAAAAATAAAGAGATCATATAAACTAAAAGTTACATAACAGGAGTTACTTATTATTCAAAAAGTGAACCACTAAATCTGTTGGTATCACAAATAAATGTAATGACGTGACTTAGAATAACATTATTTAGAATTGTCAGGCAGATTTGAATCACCGAAAAGCAAAAGTTTACATAAATATTGTAGACTTAGTGACGAAAATGCAACGTTTACAGTTCTGAGATTTTCAAAAAGGATACGTCTTTCGTTGGAAAAGCTAGGGCATCGCAATAGGAAGTGTTCAGTACTGTCTAACGAGTTCGTTCTACAAGTGCAAAAGGGATCGATTGTGTCAAGAAACCCATGTCTGAGTTTGTGTTCACGAAGGTGAATAAACACAACCCTCAGCCGAGTAAGCAAAACCAGTCCCTGATTATTTTGGACCCCAATAATTGATGAAGCCTTTGGACGGACAAAATCGAAGATCGCACGTTTGAATCTGGAGATTGAGGGAAAATCTCTTATACGACTATCCAGGCTATTCCACTGATTAATACAGAACGGGGTGGCACTAACTCAAGTAAATATGCAGGCGTTAAACCTTACACAATTTTGTATAAAAAGAAAAGACTCCTGCTAAAACGCCTGTCGGCAAAATTTTCAAGTCCAAGCTCTGAAAATAGTTTTTCCCTCGACGTTCCACGGATGCCACCAGTTACGGCTAAACAGGCATTGTACTGAATAGACTTTAGCTTTTGGGAGAGAGTAGAATTACCTGGATTGTCAAATATGATATCTCCATCATCTAAATGAGGTCTGACGAAAGTCTTTCGTGAGAAGTAAGTTTCGTGGTACGAAGTTTATTAATGAGGCCGATACCTTTATTTGCTTTTTGAATCTTCTGACTGAGGTGGTGATCAAAGGTTGACTTCTCATCTAAAGTTAGACCCAGATGTTTATGACTTTCAGAGAAAATAATGGGCAAGTTGTTAAATAGAAATTACTGGAGCGTTGGCTGGCACACCCTTTTTAGAGCAGTAAACTCCCACTACTTTCTTTAAAGGATCTGGATTGAAAGATTGAAATCTTCGACTGGTAAGCCCAATTGTTGATCCTTTCCAAATCTCTATCTAACTTATTTGAGCTTTCGACCTGGTTTATCACAACAGAGAATAAAGATGTGTCATCAGCAAAGATTTTGAGAACAAACGCGAGACTTTCGGGAAGGTCGTTGATAAAAATTAGGAAGAGCAAAGGGCAGAAAATAGATCCCTGAGGAACACCAGCCCTAATTAGTTCCAATGTAGAGTTGTAACCATTTAAGGTGACTCTCTGAATACGACCTGATAGAAAATTATTTAAAAGAGATAGCAATGGCCCAGAGACACCATATGATTCAAGTTCAAAAATTAAGCCCTCATGCCAAACCCTGTCAAAAGCTTTTGAAATGTGCAAAAATACGCCCCTGGTGTATATGGAGGGACTCCATCTCGCCTTATTACCGCCTGAGAAAACGATATGGATCCGCCCATCCATAACGTTATCTGATTGGATGATCACAAGACGACTGAACTCTCTTTATTAATAAAAATAGGCAATAAATTGCGCTAAACAAACTCCATGAAGACTTGCAGAGGCCGCCCATCAAAATAATTGTGTTACGTCAGTTAGCAATATTTGTCAACTTCGTAACCGGCACGAATGACGTTACTCTGCGACGGCGTCGGATGTATTTTCATCGGATTCTCTAACGCAATTAAATGTTGATCGGTCTGCTCAAGACGTTGCAGTTGATTGTGGGGGGTGATTAATTTCTAGGGCGTAGCCTCCCATTGCACCAAAGCCACGATTGGACCTTTCGAATTTGCGAATACTCTGTGACTTTGGGACAGTGGGAGGTTACGCCCTAGAAATTAATCACCCCAACTATCGACTGCAACGTCTTTGAGCAGACCAATCAACATTCGTTGCGTCGATTTTGTCAAAGTGGTTTGATTTGTCTCTTGTGGCATGAATCCGCTTACTTGGAATGATAGGTAGTTGATTGACTGGTGTTTCTCGGCATAACAGGAAATCTGGGTGCAACTAAACGCCATGGTGGCGTCGCACAGTGAAGATTGAACCCAATTTCTAAAAGTAAATGATAAAGTCTTTTTTAGAGTTATAGAAATATAAAAAAAGCAAATGAAAGGCAGTTGCTACCACTAGCTACCTTTGCAACATTGAAGTCAGTTGATCAAAAGCACATTTGCTGTTAAAATTTATAACAGAAATATAGTTTTTATCTTTTGTTGCAGGTCCTTCATTTATAGCAGAACCTTATTTTTCTGACGAAGTCAACCTGTGTAAATATGTTTTTAATAATAATAATAATAAAAGATATACAACTTTTTGCCGGTTATATTTCGAAACGCCCTTCATGACGTAATCTAACTCGCCTTATTACCGCCTTTTTTTTTCTTTTTTTTTTCTTTTTTTTTTAATCATCAAATTGGGATCCATACAATAATATATGGTTCTTCTCCCTAGAACATAAATTTCAAATAAAAATATCAAAATATTATTAAATATTATTATTATTAAATAACTTGATAAAATGTGTAAGGGGAGAAAAAAAAAAAAAAAAAAGGAAAGAAAAGTAAGCCAGTGCACGAGACTATGGACAAGGTCTGACGGATTGAGGGAAATTGTGATTGAAACACTGAGAGAAAACTGAAAATGAAAGTGTAAAACCATAAGCAGACAAACAACAATAAATATTTATATTCGAATATATATGACCTATAGAAAAGAGAGAAAGACTACGAGGACAGGACTCTAGCCAGAGCTCTGTCTTTGTAGTACTTTATCGCCTCTTTGCAAAAACTTTTACTATCACTAATTATCCTAATACTTTTTGGTAAATCATTATATATTAGTGCTTGCTCGTTGTAGGTGTTCTTCTCACCGCGCTCAACTTTGAATTCGCAATCGGATCGTGTCGAACGTTTAACTTCCATTCGTTTCAATGTGAGGTACGAAGGCCATCTAGGGTCGTTTAGGGCAGAATGGGTGCATTTTATTATGGCTAGATCAAATGATCTTTTATTGGCAACCAGCCCAAGTTGATTACATCGGTTTCCTTGGCGAAGCGCCCAATTACGTATCCGGCAGCAATATTCTGCCGTTTTTGAAGCCTCTTGATTTGATATGTCGGCAGCTGACTATATACGACGCAGCAGTACCTTATGTGGGATAATACCAGACTTTCAGCAATCACCTTTCGAACTTTATAAGGGGTAAATCGTTTGAATTGTCGTATTTGACGAAGTGCAGCGTAAGACGATCTTATTAATTTGTCTACGTGAGTTTTCCAGGTAAGGTTTTCGTCAAAATAAACACCAAGAATCTTTATCGCGTCCATACGTTTAATAGATTGGTTGTTGTGACGTATCTGACATGTGTCGTCATTGGTTAAATTATGTTTTTTACTGAGTTTCGAGGATGAAAAAAGCATAAACTTTGTTTTCTCATCGTTGAAAGTCAAGTTGTTATTATATGACCATTCTGATACCTTCTTCAGATCTGACTCAAGCATCGAAATGCATTTCTCGATGTCTTTTAGTTTGCTCTTTTGGTATAGAGTTGAATCATCAGCGTATTGTAGAGAGCTGCAAGATAAGTCTTTCACAAGGTCGATAATGTACAAGTTGAAGAGGACAGGACCCAGTATACTGCCCTGGGGAACACCAAAGTTGTTAGGTTGGACGTTGGAAGATTTATCATCGACTTGAACATATTGCCTTCGATTTGAAACATAGCTTTGAATCAGTTTCAGTGATTGGATAGAGAAATCCATTTGGTGTAATTTGTGGAGAAGTGTTCTATGATCGATTGTATCAAAGGCCTTGGAAAAATCCAGTAATATAGCCAAGGTTATTTCACTATTTCATGGCAACTTTTATGTCATCTCTAAGTTTCAGTAAGAGAGTGTTCGTGGAATGTCCTTTCCTGAAACCCGACTGTGTTGCGTTGTAAGTTGATTTTGTTTCAATAAAGTCGCAAAGCTGTGATAAGATGACGCGTTCGAACACTTTCGAGAGAATACAGAGGATAGATATGGGTCGGTATTCTGTTACATTCTTTGGATTATCTGTTTTTGGTATTGGTAAGACTCTCGCTAACTTCCATTCGTCTGGAAATACATTTGTCTCAATACAGTTGTTAATGATATGTACCATAGGGGAAGTTATGCTATCTACGATTGGTTTTATATAACGAATCGGGATGCCATCGTGGCCAGTTGAACAGTCATTTTTGATACCGAGGATGATTTTTTTAACTTCATTGTAAGTCGTTGGATGTAAACGAAATGTATTGGTATTATCGGGGTTATCTGACAGATTGTTAAAAAAGTCATTATACTCTTAGTGTTTATTACTTTTTCCGGTTAAACGGGACGCAAGTGTGGTATAATGTGCGTTAAAATCTTCAGGACGAAATTTGATTCGATTATGCTGTTTGTTTAAGATCTTGTTAATGGTATTCCATACTTTCCTGGGTTGCTTTTCAGATAATGCTTTGCGTAAAAATTGACCTTTAGTTTGTCTTATAGTTCTTTTTAGCTTATTTCTGGTATTACGATAGTCATGCAAATTGACATACTCATTTTGCTGATTGCGTTTTGCTCTCATTGCTTCCAGCTCATTTTGAAGGCTAACAATACTTGGGTCGTTCATCCAAGGTGCGATTGGTCGGGTGATTTTAACTTTTCTCAAAGGTGCGTGTCTATCGATGCAATCTCTGATGAGTTGGTTGTTAAGAATCGATAGTTGGTCATTCGGATCATCGAGGCTGTAAATAATACTTAAAGGTGTTTGTTCGAAGTCTTTAACGAATTGATTGATATTCAACGTTTTCTCATTTCGAAGAAACTTATAACGTGGTTCAAAACGTTCCTTCTTTACGTTAAATATTGCATACGGTGTGTCGTGATCTGATATTTCGTCCGTTGCTAAAACGTTGCTATAAACCAGCTTATTCTCTAAATTGCTACTAATATGATCGATAAGGGTCTGTCCCTTTCTTGTCGGTTTCGATACATGTTGTTGAATAGAAAGGCTATGAAGAAGACTTTTGTATCGTTTTGTTGACTCTTTTGGTGCTCCGATTAGATCAATACTAGTAACCCGTGTAAAAAATTTTTACAGGTTTTAATCGATGTTAGCTGAACAGAGAGAAAGGCTTATTATAATGAATTTTAGTATGATAAAGTTCCTCAATTGTTTGGAATGTAGAATGTTGTTTAGAATGTAGTATCCCGTGTACAACAGCGTGTAGAACACGGGTTTTAATTCATCAAAAAAAAAATACTCGCTGTGCGTCCACTTTTTTCACTTTTTACATAAATTGTATAAATTGAAGATGCAATGCAATGGTTCCCCATGATTAAAAATATCTAACGTCAATACAGAAAAAAACACTCTTCACTCTTTTAATTAAAAATCTCTAGGTATTCCGGCTAAAGCATATTTAGTATGAACAGAAAAGCTTTTTAATCAGAAGATCTGAAACACATCAAAATATTCGTAATAAATCTTTCACGATACGATGTATGCAGTAGTAAAAATAAATTGTGCGTACAGGTAAACAACATAAAGATTAAAATCGCTGTAACTGTTCATGGAATCCACACCCCAATGTAAATAAAAGCCAAGCGCGAAAGTCGTAAAAGTGTCGAAATGTGAATTCACCTTTCCCGAATTTCTGTTTAAACATCGTGTTTTAACCTAGATAGTACATCCAACCTCGTTTTTAAAATGAAAATTATTGTTAATCATTCTACAGGGAGTTTTGATAAAACAGGATAATTACTATGTAATTAGGTCAAACAATTGATAAAACAATGAAATGCATTAAAACGAGGTTGGATGTACTAACTAGGTCGAAACACGGTGTTTAAACAGAAATTCGGGAAAGGTCTATTAAAAACAATTGCGATTTTCTTTACGAACCCAGACCGTCATGATTAAAAACCATGATATTCATTTCTTCAATCCCGCATTATTTGAAAAGTAATGACGCGGAAACCCTATTAATACTATAAGAAAAAATAAAACAAACAAACAAAAAAGTTCTAAAGCGTACTTACCCTAAAAGCATTAATAAATCTTCGCGCAATACTTTCGTTGTTGTCTATTGTTTGATCTCACGAATAATCAAAACATTTGAAACGATTAAATGCAATGCAATGTTTTCCCCTATACTAATCGTAGAAAAATATTAACCGCCGTGGTCTGACACTCCATTATGAATAAGTGACCGCAAAAACGACCCGAAATTTTAGAGAGTGAAAGCTTGAAAAAAGCGGATGCACAGCGCGTATTAAAATCGCCGGTCAGGATGAAAGCGCCTTTCCATTTCATATACGTATCAGAAAGTAAAGTTTCGAACTCATCTAACCATTCGAGCTTCTCCTGTTCATTTGAGCTAGGTTGATATGCCGTAGATATCAGGAAGGGGCTGTTTTTCTTTCTACTTTCAACTTCTATAAATAAGATTTCCAAATCATAATTTTTTGACAGATCGTACCGAACCTTATATGACAAGGTTTCTTTTAAGTAAAATCCGATTCCACCGCCTTTCTTTCCAACTCTATTTTTAAAGATTGTGTTATAGCCGTCAATCTTTATATAGTTTAGTTGGTTATCATGCCCTTGAAGCCAAGTCTCGCTTAGTGCAACAATATCAAATTTATAATTGTGTAACATCAAAGAAAATTCGTTGAAACTGGACATCATCGATTGAACGTTAATATGGGCAAATTTTAAATATTTGGAGTGCTTCTGGAGATTTTCCAGGTGGATGTTTTTCATTGGTGAATGATGACAATCATCAATAGATAATCCAAACTCTCTGTTATTGTGGAAGGGCAGAGTTAATAGTGTACAGTCACAACATACCCAAGAAATAGGTGTTTGTGCGTTATATCTCTTTTGCTGCTGGCTCGAAATATTTGAGCACGATAGATGTGTAAGATTTAAACACTTTTCGCACTGTAAACGCTTTCGGTTGACACCAACTACTTTGTTACATGTTGTACATTTTGGGGTTGTCTTGCTAATGTGTGCACCAGGTCCAGGATTGACCTCTATATCGCCTGATAAGATTAAATTTTGAGTCGCATCATGGTTTGGATAATAACAAATTCTACCTTTTGTCCTTTTGATTTTCGGTTTGTTTTTGATAAGTGGTTTGTATTTAGGTGTTGTATCTTGGGAAACTTCAGTCCATGCAAACGTAATTAATAACAAACTAGTTATTGTAACTTTCCACAGTAAAAGCGTCGAAAACTTCATTTTTATGACTTCCGCGGGTGGTTTCTATCAGCGAGTGATGATTTGATGAAAACCAGAAAATAATTCTTCTCTCTCACTTAAAATTAATCTCGACAAGGGTCCAATTTACTCCTGCCCCAGTCTCAATTAAAATTTAAGTGATTTATCATCGATTTGTAGTTGATACAATTCAGAAGTTTATAGGTTTTATAAAAGCTTCAAAAAAAAAGCGTCCGTTGCGGGAAGCCTTTGCAATGCATTTGTTTATAATGTAACCTCTTTTGTAGTGAAGAACTAGACGCCAAGGCGTCGTCGCACGCTGCCTGCGATCATCAAGCATCTCTGGTCAAACATTACTTACCGGTTTTAATTTCGAAAATGATCCCTTTTATTCAAATCCTGTAGCGTATAAAAGCTGTTGTATGTACTGAACAAAAATAAGCCGAACAAACTGACGTCAAATCAATAATACAGTAGAAGCTGACGTCATTACAGAAAAAAACTTTCTCAACACAACGTTTGAATGAAGCTGATACCCTTAGTATTCCTTCCTTTTGAAAGAAGCCATGTTTTTTGCTCAGAAGATGAAAAGTAACCCTTAACATAAAACAAATAACAACATAATACAAAACTCTATAGCCAAGAACATAAAAGCCAGCAACACATCACTTTATAATGGCACTAACATCTCGTGTAAAAGTTTTTTGCAGGCCTTAATTTTGAAAAGGATGTTTGGAAGTCCCGTGACGAACATAGGTGACGAAAAATTAAACCACAGAAACGGAAATGGAAAATGTACCCATGTTGTAGAGCTTGAAAAACTCATCAAAAAAGTGTATGAGATCGTTTCGATACGACCAACCGTTGTAGAGATATCGCCGAACAAAGGATTTAGCCGCAGTTGCAAATATTGAAGCTGAACCAAATAAAAGTTTTCCAAAATAATTTAAAATAATAAAATAAAGACACAACCAATGCCCTACTATTGACCAAAAACCATATTTTTCATCACAGAAAATACGGAAAACAAATCAAAACAAAATTAATGCAAAACAACACACCCAAGCATCCACCATCACACTATTATAATGCATATAATATATGCATACTTTACTTTACTTTTTGCACCATATTTTCTACTGAAAACATATACTTCTCCCCATATTTAATACTTCTACATTTTCCACTGAAGTTTCGCTACCCGCTCATTTTCAAAACTACGAAGTCAATAGCAGTTAGTCTATAACGCACCAATTTTAGAATTTCGCAACCAATCAAAATGACCTAGAACTAGGTCCAGTCATCATCACAGGGGACACAAACACAACTCTATTAAAGAAAATGCCGCTGTGAAACAATACCAAGAGAAACGTTAGACTATCTTGGCCTCAACAACACATTACCAATCCGACAAGGAAAGGATCAAAACTTATTGACCACATCTCCTCGAACATCGATAAGATCCATCACCAAGATGTTCACCCATGTGATGAAATTAGCGATCACCAAGCACCATATCATATGCAGCATCAAAAAGCCGAGGTTCGAAACACGTTACAAATATATTCGGTCTGTAAAATAATTCGACAAACAATTTTTTGTAGCCGACGTGGAAAAAACTTCCTTTATGTCATGGAAACACCTGAAGAAAAACTGGATGTATTTAACAACCTCTTCCTCTCATGTCTAAACCAACATGCACCCCTCATCAAACAAAAGATTACAAGACCACCTGCACGCTGGCTGAAAGATCTGAATATCAGAGAAATGCAAAGACAACGAGATCAACTTCGCAAACAAGCACACATGACGCAAAATACAGCTGACTGGGAAAAGTTCAGAAACAATAGAAATAAAATGCATTAAAACTGCCAATCACTATCATCTAAAACGCAGCATTTTAAATCTAAACCCTCAGCGTATTACTGCAGATCCAAACGTACTAAATGAGCATTTTAACACCACTGCTAAAAGACTCTTAACTCGCAACCTAAACCCGAACGTCTTCAACAAGACCTTATTAACAACCTTCCAGTCCAAGATAACGCATTCCAAATCACCGCTAAGTCAGCTTATGTCACATAATCAACTCGTCAATAAACAATTCAATATCCCTAAAACAATGGAAAGTCTCTCAAATCCCATTCCAAAAATATCCAGACCAAAAGAACCAGGTGACTACAGACTAATTATAACACAAATCATTAAGCATGTTGACGATCGACTATCAGCAAATCAGTCTGGTTTTTGGAAAGGACGCCGCACTGTTACAACGTGTATTAAAATGAAAGACGACATCATCAAAGCTTTAATTTACGATACTATATATATGTCTTTATAAATGTAATATGAAAGAGTTTAGGCGCCAAAAACTGTATATATATAAAGTAAAGAGCAGGGTGAATAAGACACAAACAAGGCGGAGTTGCCAAAACGCGCTTCACGTCTGTTGACGATTTTCAAGTGGTTACAATCTTTTTTATGTTACCATTTATATTTATAAGACCGTTTCTAAGCAACAATATTTGACGTTAGGAAATGGAAATGGAAAATGGATGTGTTAACTCCTCCGGTTTAGACTATATCTGTATTGATTGATAAACTTAGCTTCGTGTGTTTCCCTGTTCGTACGGTCAGTTGATCTAAGTTCGAAGAAGAGGAATATTGAGAATTTTGCATTTCCGCAGTTGCGTAGATGTTGTTCTACGTACACATTTTGGTATTCTGGATGTGATATATGTTGTCTATATAGAATAATAATAATAATAATAATAATAATAATGGATTATATTTCAGTTCCAAGATTTACAAATTGGCTATTATACTGAAATAGCGTATATATTGTGTATGCGAAAGTGTGCTAAAAAAAAATTATATATAATATATAAACTCTCTATTTTTTTTTTTTTTTTTTGTTTTTTTTTTTAATTTTTTTTTTATTTTTTTTATTTTTTTTATTTTTTTTTATATTATTTTATATTATTGCAGAGATTTTGCCAGTGCTCTGTCCAGTAAATGTTTATGTGTCACTTTACAGAAGCTTCTGTAGTTAACTGTTGTGCGACAGGACTGTGGGAGATCATTGAATGATTTCGTGGCTACATGATCAAACAAAGCAGGGTTTTTGCTATCGTAGTTGATAGTTAGTCTTTTGACATTCCTCGTTGGTCGTTGTGGCTCGTTGATCTTCATTTGAATTAGATTCGGCCAGTCCTCGCTATTAATTGATTTCCATGCCAATTTTACGATGCTATGCTCAACACGCTCTTCGATTGGCAGCCAGTTCAGGGAAATAACTTCGGAGCGTCTTGAGTAAGATCCCTACACAAAGCTGGCTGCGGCGTTTTGAGCTCTTTGTAATTTGTTGAATAGGTATTTTGGTGCATTATGAAATATAGCGTTGCCATAGTCAAGCTTGCTCAGGATAAGTGGCTCGGCTAATTGTTTTCTAAGGTGAAATGGCAAGTATCTTTTGAGCATCGCCAGAGTTTTAAGTGTCGCGATTGCTGAGGATGTTAATTTGTTGACATGCGAATTCCATTTTAAGTCTTTGCTAAGAATTATTCCTAAAAGTTTGAAGGTTGATACTTGTTCGATGATGTTACCATCTAATGATTTGATTTCATACGCGAACTGGTGTTTCTTTGCCATTTGTTTAGTAGAAAATAGCATAGTTTTCGTTTTATGCGGGTTTAATACCAGGTTTGTCTCTTTTGACCATGTTTGAAGTTTGGCAATGTCGTTGTTTAATTAGTCGTTCTTTTAATGATCTTCCTGTTTGCGCTATATATTCTTCATTGCAACCGACACAATTAAATGGGGACTTTACTTTAAATGATTTGTTGGATTGTTTAAACTTGAATTCGGACCCTTCTTTGATATATATGCAACAAATACAACTCTTTCCACATTTACTTACTTTTATTAGGTGGGGTTCAATAAATTCACTCTTACATAATAATCGTTCTAGTGAAAACAAAATTATTCAAATTGTAAAAAGCTTTTCGGCTTACGTCATCATCAGTTAGATCAGTTACATGTGTTGCGTATGTTGGAGCGAATATGGTTCCCATAGCGGTTCCGACTATTTGCTTAAGTGTCGATATAGATAATTTATATATGTATAATAATTTACGCTACTTCCTTGCCATGAGGGAGTGTTTTTTTCCTGGGAAGTAATGACTGTGGAGTAATTATTTCCCAGTAAATAAGTACTGGGGAGTACTTTTTTAAGGGAGTAGTTGTTTACGGTAACACCGCACCTTATAAACACGGGTATCCAACAAATACGGGTACTTTACAATCACAGGCACCTTATATAAGGTGTCACCTTATAAACACGGGCACCTTATATAAGGTGTCACCTTATAAACACGGGTACCTAACAAAAAACGGGCAGTTATCAGTTGATAAGTTTCTGCAAGCATTTTTACAGACATGCGTTTATCAAGTTAATGTCCATTTTGCTCGGCCGAAACACCATCATTTCATCGAAAGAGCCAATCAAAACCTTTCATTGCAAATGTCTCAAAAATGAAAGAGAAGAGAAATAGGAAACCCCAAAGTTAAACATTTATATAACAAAAACGATCTCATACATTTTCTGGAACAGTTTTTTCGAGTTCTACAGCATGAGTATACACATCAATTCCTTAATTTGTTTTTCGTGAACTCAACCAGCTGAGTGAACATGGACGGTGAGCGGCACCACCTTGGCGGCTAGTTAAAATAGATTAATTCCTAGTGCTGTAGTTTTCATTTGCTGCCCTTATAACGTTGAAGTCAGTTGGTCAAAAAAATTTACAACTTTTTAAGAAATAAATATTAACAAAAGAAGAAATATACAAATTGTTGCTGGTTATAATTCAAAACGCCCTCTACAAGTCTTCATGAAGTAATCTAGCTCGCCTTATTACCGCTTGAGGAGATAACGATATGGATCCGCCCATCCATAGCGTTATCTGATTGGATGATCACAAGACGACTAAACTCTCTCTATTATAAAAACAGGCAATAAATTGTGCTAAACAAACTCCATGAAGACTTTCAGAGGCCGCCCATCAAGTTGATTGTGTTACGTCAGTTAGCAATATTTGCCAACTTCGTAACCGGCACGAACGACGTCACTCCACGACGGCGTCGGATGTATTCTCGTCTGATTTTCTTACGCAATCGAATGTTGATTGGTTTGTTCAAAGCGTTGGAGTCGATGGTTGGTGTTATTAATTTTTTTGGTGTACGGACTGGAAAGTTCCAAACATGTTTGTCAAATGAGCAGTCTGCAAATTGCAATACTGCATCGATAGGATCAATTCTGTTAGATTTCATGCGGAGTTTAGCTTTGATTCGTTGAAATCCCTTCAGTTCGTTTCGCTCAACACGTGGTTCGGCTTGTACAAGCATCTCATCTTCGTATTTCCCTTGTCGTTTTTGTTTCTTTTTGTTTTTTATAAGTTTTTGCAACTTCTTTGATATTTTGTTGAAAGGCCTTTTAATTTTTTCCAAAGGTAAGACCTCTTCATACTCAAGTGTTTCGTTGTCGCTGCTATGTTTTTTGTTGACCGTTGGTCGTATCGGCAAAAAAGGAGGAGGGTGAGGCAGAAACCTTGAAGACCTCAATGGAGGAGGTGAAGCAATACTAATTAGTTTGAAAGGCCTTCCAGATTTACGAGCACCCTCTGGTTTTGGTGCAGTGGGAGGCTGCGGGAAAATGCATCGATTTCTCTGTATGCCAGGAAATCTGGACGCAACTGAACCCCAAGGTGGTGTGGCACAGCGTAAATTAACTGCAATCCTAAAAAAAAAAAAGAAAAAACTTTTTTTAGACAGAAACGAACAGCCATAATAATAATATAGCTTTTAAGGAAACATATGGAAAAGTGCAAAACATCTTAGTTTAGATTTACTTGTGTTACATATGTCGGCTACCGTGAAAAATGACAACGAGTACAAATGTTCTAGATACGGTTTAAACACTATGATCTCGAAGGAACTGTAGATTATATTAATACATAGATTAGTTGTCATCTTTTTTTATCTTGGATGTAACTTGTGTTTTCGTTTCCATAGAAAAGTAAAAGAACCAAGTTGAAATTTTTCATCATGGGAAATTCTGCAACCAAAAAAGCAATTGCCAACCTTGTACCCTATGTTCTTAAACTTGTTTTTCATGAAACCAGTCGAGTAGAAGGCTAATATGTTTCTGTATTTCGCACGAAGTTGAAAATTGGCTCGGAATTAGTAGAAGTGAATCAATAGTGGAACTTGAAAAGGACTCCACAGAATGAGATTGAAATCTGCTTCGTCCAATAAGAACGTATCTACCGCAGAAACCATAGTATTCTATGTCGGTTTAAAAACCCTTCAAAAGATCGCAGGACTAAACATGATTCTCAATGACCCGTTTGAAGTGTTATCGAAAATTCTCTTCCCATTATCAAAGTCGACATTATCCTTAAAACAAAGTTGACATGAGACAAAACAAGATTTAACAACAAAAGTCACGTGACTTAAATCTGAAAACCCGATAATCAAGTCTGTTCTAGCCTGCTTCATTAACACGGATGTAAATGGTTAAAACAGCAAAACAGAATAATATGCAAGATTTATAGTATGATGGCTAACTTTTTGCTTAACAGTAAGCTACTTCTATTCTCTCTTTTTCTCACACATACAAATCAATAAAAAATCTTTCTTTAACGAATAAACAAGACATGCAAATATTGTTTGATAGATATAAATAATAAGTTGATGCTGAGCCTCAAAAACTTCGAAACCTCCTGAAACAACAGAAGAAAATATTGTTCTCTGATTTTGTCCAGTTGTACAATCATACTCGAATAAAAAAAAAAACAACTTTTATGACAAGAGGTGAATGACTAGAAAGAAATTATAAGCTGTTATTCTAAAAAAGAAAAACAGTTTTGAGCATGTGATAATTCATCATTAATAAATACTGCCTTAAATTTCAAGTGTGATTGGCCAACTGCACGAAGATACTAAACATTACCGATTAGGGTTGATCCTTTGTAGCTCTTTTAACTTGTACTCAGGCTCTCCTTCACTTCCAGTTCTCCATCTATATCCATCTGTGTACTCTTGATCTTCCTTCAGATTAAATCTCACGTTTTTCTTAATTTTTGGTTTGATTTTATTGTCATACGTACATACTTCCTCTCTTACGAGATCACCTTTACTGCTTTCTTCAATCAGTGAACAGGTTTGATTATACGCCACATCATTTTCTTTAACGCCACAAATTCCGCCTTTTGTGGTGTTAAATTGTTCAGAGGCGCTAGATTGAACCAGTGCGCAAATTTGACTGTATGCTTTATTAGCTTCACGATATCCGCCTTTTGTGTTGCTAATTTTATCAGATGCACCATTTTTAACCACTGCATAGATTGGATTGTGTCTTGCATCGGGCTCATTGTATTCGTTAACACCGCATTTACCGCCTTTTGCGGTGCTAAACCTATCTACTGCGCCATTTTCATCCACTGCATAGATTGTACTGTATCTTGCATTGGGCGCATCGTATTTGTTAGCACCGCATTTACCGCCTTTTGCGGTGCTAAACCTACCTGATACGCCATCTTCAGTCGCTGCACAGATTTGACTGTATACTGCATCAAACATAGTGTCTTCATTAACATCACAATTACCGCCTTTAGTGATGCTGAATCCGTCATATGCTTCAGCTGTACCGTCATCCTCCGGCACATAATCTTCTTCATTTCCATTGGATAATAAATGTTCATTCCAAGTCAGCGAATCTTGTTTAAATATCTGTTGATCTTCTACAGCGTTAGTATGTTGTCGAGCATCCAAAAGGATATCATTGGCTCCTTCATCCTTGGTGTAAAGGTGATCTGGATTTAATTGCACTCCATTGAATTCCCAATGCAAACCATGTTCCGAATCGGTTACAGAAATCGGTGAGTCACATCCTGTTGATAAAGTAGACTCAGTTTCCCAATCGGTGGAGTAGGATTCACTCTCCTCCTCCATGATTTTAGTGGTGGCAGGGAAGTTTCTTCATCTCGGCTTCTAATAACCGACCACCCTTTGATGTGAATGTCGTCAATTAAAACTGCATCTCGATTATATGACGTCAAATATGTTAATGTTGATACAAGTTCACACGATAATTCTGGAAAATCTAAGAACTTACTTTACTGGAATTTCAGAAAGTGTGACCACATTTTAACCTGTTTTCGTGTAAACAGAAACACTGTTTGGTATCGACGTTTTTGAGGACATCTTGATAAAAGTTGTTGTCAAGCGTGTTAAGACAGAACTTTCGCCTACGAGACTGTGGGTTTTCATGAAAAAATCTATGCCAAGGAGTGCATTTCTAAAGAAATATACCCAACATTTCAATAAAAATGCTCTTCGTCGCTGTATCTTTCCTCACTAGCGTTCATATTAAGAGTTATACATCGGAATGACGTAACATTTTCATCTCTAGGATTCATTGTCAGATTTGGAATGTTATCATTGAACAATATCTCACAAGAGAATTACGAAGAACACTATCTCTCAATAGAGTATGCACCCTCCTCTTCAAAAATAATCGAAAAAAAAAGAATTTTAGCAATGTGGAAGACTGTCTTTTCTTAAAAGAACTTCCCGGTGGGCAAATTCGTTGAAAAATCTCTGCGATCGAGTGCATTTCTACAGAGATATATACACTATTACAATGAAAATGCTCTTTGACGCAGTGACTTTTTGACGAATTTGACCACCGGATTTTGTCTCTATTTCATACAAAAACTATGAGAGGTTTCTCAAGATTGAATGCTATTCATGACCACGGTTTCTCTAGATAAAAACTCTCTATGGTTCAAATTTGATGTATATGTTAATGCGCTATAATATTTTCAAATGAAAGTAAAGCCAATTGAACATTCCGACATCACATCTCGTCGTTTTGATGTCGGAGAGTTTCACGTCATTATCGTCCAAATTTAACAGTGTGGACGAGAATATAACGACGCGTTGATATTTGTTAATAACGTCATTCAAAAGCCGATTTTATTCCGACTTTTTATTTCCAACCGTTGCAATGTTCATAAGTTGTCATTCATTGAAATGGCTGCGTCGGGATTACGGGACGGATCGCTCGCCGTTACAGAAGCGTCAGTCAACATCTGCGACGGATACGATTGCATACCATTCGTCGGTGAAGGTTCGGTTATAATTTGAGGCGTACCGCCCATAGTGATAGTTCCCGAGTTTGACGTAACAATGGCATTCGTTGAAGCATCTGGAACCGGAGATGTTGCGCCAGCATCACTCGCAATCGTGGCGGCATCCACTTGTGGAACGGGTGACGGAGATGGAGACGGCGCTACCGGTGCAGGAGGAGGCGTATCACAGGGCGGTATAGTCGCCTCTAGTGTGTGAAGGGCAGTTCGAAGAGATTGTATTTTGCTTGTGGCTTCATCTAACGTCATATCTTTTGCCGTCAGGAATTGCGACAAACCCTAAACGTAACAACGTAACAATGGTGTCTTACGAAGTTATCACTTTGTCTTGATAACCCAATTCCTCCGTATTATAAGCCCATGGGCTTTTATCTGAACCAGATAAATTTGAAGAAGAAAAAGAAGAAGAAACCGACAGCGATTCGGATGTTGCTATCAAAATAGAGTAGACTTGTTTGCAAACTTCAAATTTTTGTTTGAAAAAATGATTTGTCTCGTTCATTTACCTTATTGCTGTTTTGGGTATAAAAAAAATATGTGTTTATGCGGAAGCGTTTTCAAATTGAAAATCGGCAAAAATTCAGATAAAAGCCCATGGGCTTATATGCGGGGGAATAGGGTAAAACACTGAAAAGCTTAACTATGGCGTTGTTTTTACATTCAATTTCTTCACAATGAACATACGTATGTAACCATGTTATTTCATCTTTATGATATTTGTAACACTAACTTCAGTTTGAAGATTATTTTTGAATTTACTTATTTATATCTGGTGAAAGATAATAACACTGCGCTATACAACTTCTTCCCCATGTTTCCCAGAAAACGATTGTAGAAGACAGGTTCTCAGAAGACAGTGTTAAGTCACCAAGAAATCAAATCGAGTTTTCTTAAACAACACAAAATTTAAAGGAACGTTTCTGCCAACCACATTTACCACTACTTCGAAATACAGTAGACTCTCTCTAACTCGAACCTCGAAGGGGAAAACAAAATCGTTCGAATTATGGAGAGTTCGAGTAATGGAAAGTCGAATTATAGAGAGTCCACTGTACCAGTTAAAGCTAACTTTGACGCTCTCGAATAAATATCCCTCCGCCCTCTTTCATATTAAAACAACATAACTTTTCTAAAACAAGTGTGACGTAGTTTGATTTGAAATCGTAAATTAGCACCCGGGCGTTTTCAGAGGCGTTTATTCGAGGAAATGTTAGAGAGATCATTTGAACATACCAACGCCACGTTTTGGACCAAATCATCCGGTTGGGCTGGAAACGTTTTCTTAACAATCGGAGAGTGAATTATAGACATCCGTTTCATCGCTCTTGTACCGATTCGGGATAACTTCTGCACAAGACCGGCGGCTGTTTGAGAGTGATCACTGCTCATCACTGCATTAAGCTGGTCAGTAAATTGGTTGATAGCGTTCCTGTTATGTTCCTCAAATTGTCGCGTTGACTCTTGCACCCAATCTTCTACACCTAAAATGATAAATTACCTCAAATTACATAAACAAACCTAATAACGTATCAGTCTAGTAAGTGCAAGTTCTCTACCTTTAAATCTGAGGTCTAAATTCCTGACGAAGGCCCACATCAGTGGATTACACTGGCATTTCCCCCGGCCTCGTTAAAATAAATTCAAAACAACAACAACAACAACAAAAAAACGGTGTGTAGTGTAAGTGGTCATCGTTGTCATGGAAAGAATAACTTGAGATTCACTAATTCCTTCTCTTGTACTTCAGACATGAGAGTCCTTGAAAGTCCTTCTCAAACCTTTTCGATAAACAAACAGCGAAAAGAGACTCTGTGTTCGATGTTGATCTTGGTTCGTAAGTTCCCAAGAAGAGTAAGTCCTCGGTACTACAGCATATAAGAAATATCTCAATTTAACCAACTCGACTCCCACGTGTTACCCCTTCTTATCACGAAATGTCGATATAACGACCCTCTAATCACGAAATGTCGATATAACGACCCTCTTATCACGAAATAACGATATAACTGTTTTTCAGTGTCGCTTTATCGATCATCAGAAGTTCACTGTAGACGAAGCGTCATAATGAACAATGAAGACAGACTAGTTACCTTTCCACACACGAACACTCCAGTATATCATATCTTTCAATTCGCCTTTCGTGTAGTATGTATTATTGGCTAAAAAACAATGTCACCAGAAAGCTTCATAAGTCACCTCTGTATCTCCTGATCTTAATGAGAATGAGAAAGAAGTTGGAGATGCAAGGTGCAAGTGCAAGGATGCCGATGATTAGAAATAAATATCGGAATCGAAAAATGAACATGATCAATCTTAACACTTGTCATAGTTTTACGCCCTCATGGCGGGAAATGGTGCACAGTACACAGCTCGATACAGTGAGTCTCAGAAATACCCTCTACATAACTTCAAAATACTTCTCCGTGTCTATTTAAGGTTCGTTGTATCAAGAATTAGGCTCTCATCTGTGAGGGCGTGTGGCGTGTGTATAATCCAACCCACCTTCATTTGTAATCTTGGAATCAAGGGCGTGAAGGGAATCCACAAGCTCGTCTCTGGTTTCAGCAAATGCAGTCCGGCCATTGTTATACGCTTCTACTATGTCGACAAGTGCATTGGTGATGTGCGAATATTTACCCACAATTCCATTTACAGTGTTGCAGTCATCTGGAAAAGTAAACAAAATTATTTTGATGAACTATACAAAATTATTTTGATGAAGTAAGTACAAACGAAGAAGGGTACAAATTTAGTATGTTCACAAATGCCATGATAACCATCCCTCATCTCTTTCCTTCTGAGTTTTCTGCGAAGATATATTAGTTTTTTCCACTGTGCGACCGGTTACCGTAAAAATGAGTATGTTCTAATGAGATGTTATCAAATTGCGACACCATATCTCTACACTCATGTTATAAAAACACAAGTCCAATATTAGGGAGAATATTGCTTCTCCATAAGAAACGAGCAACACATCCGATCAGTTTATTTTTTAGATAAAGTTAAAATGAAGCAAGGGAAATACGCTAAGATGTTCAACTATACTTGATCGAGAGAAGTTGTTTGAAGGGAGAGTTTTTCAGAATAAAGTTTGCCAATCAAATAATAAGACAGCTTTCATGACACAATTATGTTAATTATGTTAATTTATGTTAATTTATGTTGGTAACTCCAATATTTTATCGACCTTTGTTACGTTTGAATATGCGCCCAAGTTAGTCAATTTACCTCGTAGGCGCTAAACATTTACATTGGATGTAAATAAAATGGCGGGAGAGTTTACCTTCAGCTGCAGGCGTGGTTGCATTTACCACACTTCTGGATTTTCTCACTAATGAGGTTCTTTTGTCACGTTTGGCTTTTAGGACTGCCCACGGAGACTTTTGGTTCATAACCAATGTAGTTTTATAGGTGTGGACACTGTATTGCGGGATTTGTATTAACACCAAACGTTTGAATCTTTTATCGTAAGCATCTTCTCGTTTGGTCGTCTGCCGTAAAAGTGGCTTGAACACTTCGTCACGTTTTGACATTTCCTCAAACGTCGACATATCCATGTCGTCGCCATCATCACCAACGCCGTCACTTTGTCGTATGACGTGAACCAGTTCGTCACGTCTCTGGCGTATCCGTGCATAAAAAGATTTAACCTTGTCAAAATGTTGTATTAACGAGACCAGATCAGTTTTGCTGAATATTGTGTGAAAGGCATGTTTGCCCAAGTTATGAAGAAATTCACCTGTAAACAAGAAAATGGTCACACTTACTAAACAAATAGATTACTCTCTAATATATCTTATTATAATAATCATCGATAGGTTTGTCTAACAAAATGCGACCACTACTAAGTTTGCGGTCAAAACTTTGCTATATTGGATGGGGTTAAACGAGAAAATCTTTCATTCACAAAGTAGCATTTTCGAACCTTCGAAATAATGAAGAAGGATAAAAAATAAAATAGTGGTTAATTCGACATTTTTGAAAGACAGTATAACAAGACGATTCGCTGTATCAAAACATACAAGAAAATAAAAAGGAAAAGTTAAGTGTCTTCGAAACTGTTTGAAGATTTCAAAACCAAGAAATACTCAGTTGTTTCAACTGTATAAGATATTGCCCTATCAGTGTATGTGCAAGTTTTCATTCCCGGTGGAGGGCCACATCAGTCAATCGGACTGTATGTCGCTCTGGCCTCGCTAAAATAAAAATAATAATAATAATACATAAATAAAATAGAATAAAAGGCTCCTAACCGTTTACACAAAGCTCTTGCATGATTTCTTTCGATTCTCGATATAACGTAAACTTAATCACCATTCGAAAACATGGCAGACTTCCTTTCAACGACGTCACATCAACCTCAGGCATGGAAATCTCCAAAACATCAAACCATTTCACTTTCAAACTCTCCACCATGAATTGTTCGATTACCTAAGACAGAAAAACAGCACGTATAAACTAACCCTTATGAAATATAAAACCTTATTTACACAGCAGAGTAAGCTTACTTTCTTGGCTCGTTCACTGTGTGTAAGGAAATAATTCTGTGCTCTAGCAGCTGTCTCTTTGATCTTTTCAGCAACCTTTAAGAAGCCATCCAGCTTTTGGGCGTATTGTTTCTGTTTCTCGTATAAAGGAAATAGATTCTATAAAAGAAATATGATCTGGCATCATATCTTACGTACCTCACTATTAAAAAAAATTAATTTTGCACGATGAGAAACAGATGGTGTTTGTTGTATTGAGTTTCTTATATGAAAGGCGTTATATGAAGGGCGTATTATACGAAGAGCGTTTTACGAAAGTCGAGGAATTCTATTAATAAAAAATAATGGAGATTATTATGTAGGAGGGGCGCAGTGGCAACAGCTCAATGGAACCTTTTCTCTGATTTAGATGTAGCCTAAAATAGATCATTTCATACATATCATTATGCTTACAAAACTTATCGCTGTTATGGGTGGTAAAAAGAAATTTAATATACACGAAGTTAATACATATAGAATTAAGCTTAAATGAAGCGCTCAAAACGTATTGATCTCTGTTGTTATTCATTAAAGACGTGTCTGTTAGAGACTGCGGTCGAATTTGACTTGAGGTGATTTCTCTATCATAGTGCTTACTTTCCATGTAGTTTGTATGCTTATAAATATATTTCATTTTATGAATTGAACTCCAGGCATTGGGAACCATCGATATAATGAACTTTTTCATAAGAACTCCACTAACTCTTACCAATGGGCAAAATCTTTAAAAGTCACTGTGACGCAGTATATTTCCATTGAAATGGTAGGTATATTTGTATATTATGTTTCCATAAAAATGTACTCCGTCGCAGTGATTCCTCAACAAATTTGCCCAGTGGGAATGAACTTCACCGATAGCTTTACCGGGTACATAACCAGCTCCTGATACGATGAGAGTATATTTATATAGGTAATATAAACTAGTTGAACAATAATGTGTGATGTAGAAAAAGCCCCAATGCGCTAATTTGTTGAAAAATCACTGCGAAGGAGTGCATTTTTATAGAAATGTACGCACTATTTCAATAAAAATGTTCTTCATCACAGTGTCCTTTTGACGATTTTGCGTCCTGGGTAGATAGTAAAACATACCCTAGCTGTGATCAGTCGTTCAGTGGCTTTCTTATGTGCAATTCCTTTCTGTACTTCACAAGAGGCGATGCAAGAGACGTTCATGGCCCACTTTGGTGTAATACGTTGCACACGTAGGTTTTTCAGCTCGATGTCATTTATATCAAGCTCTTGTAACGTCTGTATTTCAACTGAAACAAAACAATGAAATAAAAACCGTCTATTCAGTAAATGTCGCCGATGACAGGCGGCATGAAAGAAGAAGCGACCACAGTAAGGTGACGGATATCAAAATTAAAACTTGATCCGACAGACCAAAGAATCCGACATGTCGGACTTTGGTTTTATACCTGGTTTGCGGCATTTTTCGACGCATTCGATATCTATATCGGCTTGATGTTCTTTGATCGCTTCTTCCACATTTTCTAACTGAATGACGAAATCTTTCAGCTTCCCTTTCACATTCATCTCGATGGTGGTACCCAATTCATGGATAAGCGAGTCAATATCACGTGTCGACTTTGCGTTCTCTTTTTTCTGTTTACTGTACAATATTATGAAGTCATTGAAGACCTTTCGTAGATGACTCCTGGCGGCAAACTTCAAATTTTCAAGATTGGAACAATGACCTTTAATCTGAAGGAAACAACAGAGAAGTTGAGGTTAATTTATCATTTTCTACATCTTCAATTTTATAATTCCTCCGAGATTAATAAATAAATAAAGTAGAATCCAGAAGACGCATTTTGATCAAATTATGAAAAATCAATCAATCAATCAATAAATCAAAATCGTATTACATTTGACTGGTTATCATCATAGAACAATATAACTTGACCTCCTTACAGAAACTCGAACTGTAGTCCCATTGAACTCTCACACTCGAAATTAATAACTCGAAATAACTCGAAAAATTTGTCGGTTGTAGCATAGATATATGAAAAGGAAGTTTGCTGTATATACCTTGAATCCGAGGTTAGAGTTCACAAAGCCACGATACATGAGAAACATTTCGATTTCGTTATAAATTTTTCCCTTCATCGTGAAGATATACGCTAGTCCTTCGTTACGTTTGTCTATATGAATGCGCACGTTTTCGCGCTCCATACCAATACCGGACACATAACCCGTCATGAATGCTGACGTCAGCTGTTTACGAGATAAGGATGATTGCAGGTATAATATCGGTCCAGTTGACTAAAATGACGATATATGGCTCATTTATCTCTGTTGTTTGGGTTGAAAACGTTATTATTTCGGTATGGGAAATCAAGATTATATCATAAGGGATTGTTCACAAATGACGTCAACCATTTCTTCGAGATTTTTGACCCCTCCTCCACCCTCCGTCAACTTTGCTTTACCTCCTCCCCTTGAGTTGACGCCATCTTTTGGGAAGGAACCCTTCCCCCTCCCTTGCTTGAAATAAAGAACCATATTTTCCTTCCTTTACCTTTAGCCGCTCTGGCGTTGCCTGAATAGGGACTGGAGGCGGAAGGAATCTGGCAGGGAAGTGTTTTACGTTCGTGCAATGTATTTTCTTCACGTGAGCGAAAACATTTTCAAATGGAAAAGCCAACAATAGCAACACGGAAGGACTTCCACACTCTACGGATCACATCAGAATCATAATTCAGTGTAAAAATTTTCATAAAAAACTATTTCTTAATTAGAAAAGTCAAGGTTTTGAAAATTGTGAAGGTTGGCGTCAACACCTCCTCCCCCGTCAACCAGCGTCAACTTCAGCATAACTCCTCCTCCTACAGTTGACGTCATTTGTGAACAATCCCTAACTTCTTTCAAAGGAAAATCAATGAAAAAACAATTAAGCTAAATCAAAAATTATTGTATTTCTTAAAAAATCAAATTGTTCGATGAAAAATCGGCATCGTTTTCGTTCATTTTTGTTTTTTTTATATTAAATAACGACGGTGAAGTGGTCATTACTTTTGAGTGCAACCGCTGCAACCCGTGTTCGAGTCCAGTCATGCACACTGGCCTTCAGGAAAATTGGAGCAATGCTCTACGTATCGCGATAAATCAACTACTAGTTGCAAGAAGGCGGGTGGAAGAGCTAGCCATTACGGATTGAAGCCAAGGACTAAAAACTCCTATTATTTACCAACTATTATTGGTTATTGCTAAATTTTTCAAATTCTTCCACTATTACACACTGTGTCAGTGAACAAAATCGTCACAAAGCCACTGCGATGATGTGCATTTTTATTGAAACAGTGTGTAAGCAGCTATAAAAATACTCTCCTTCGCAGTGATTCAGTGTGTTGTGCGTCATGCAAATTTGAACATTGTGATTCAAAACTCTCCCTAACTTACAAGGATTGTAAGTTAGGGAGAGTTTTGAATCACAATGTTCAAATTTGTTTCAATAAAATTGCACATCAAATCTTTTCGTGGGAACATACATACCAGATCCTCCTTGCTTCTTCGGATTAAGATCATTCCCTTCGACATGTTCAATACAGGCCAATCCATGGTCACTTTGACAACACTATTTAAATCGATGTTAATGGTAGCCTTAATATAATTGTCATCAACTTTGATTTGACCATAGAAAGTTAAACCAGGGTAGGTATCTTCATTCATGAGATTGAAATTCTCCACTAAAGAAGAAAAATATCAAAATAAATAAATAAATGAACTTCGACACATTCCAGTCACCACTCAGAAGGGATACTCCTATCCATAAATTCATAAATTATCCCGCTTTGCAGACCTCGCCTCGTTTCAAATCTTTATAATTATGACGTAATTCATCATCATAAAAAAAACTTCCTAAAATAATTTTTCTCCGAAGTATCACCGGTTTTTGTTCATGACGTCATTATTATTCAAAATGAAAACGAGATGAAGGCTACTGCAGGGTGGCTCAGAAAGACTTATCCGCAAACTTTCAGTGGCTAATTTATCAACAATTATTTATCAAAATATTACGAAATTTATATCACGAGAAAGCCCTTTTCCAGTATTTTCAATTGACATCAAATGTTCAAGAAAATGATTATTCTTCGGAAAGTTATTGAAGAAAAACACACAGATTTGCATCATTAATTTCTTAAAGATCAATTAACAGTTCCTTAATGACATTTTAGTAAAGCACTAATAACTCCACTCATAAAATCTTTTGAACTTGTTAAGCAAAAGTATGCGCATTTTATTACCAAAACTTTTATCTTATCAACTTGCTCGGTTACGAAATTTAATGCTTAAGAATTTCAAATGACAGAAATTATATTTATACTCATCTGATTGTGTTTGTAAAGATGTTACATTGTTACAAGCGCTAATTGATCTTTAACAAATTAATGATGTGAAACCATGATATTTTCCTCAAGAACTTTCGAAAGAATTATCATTTTGCTTCAAATTTTATATTTTGAGAAAGAGCTTGAAATGAGCTTTCATATGGTGCATAAATCGCAAAAATTTGACAAATGATTTTTGAAATAAACGCATTGAAAGTTTGTGGATAAAACATTTTGAGACACACTGTACGATGAATAAATTATGAATTTATGGATAAGAGAATTAAAGCCGAACATCTCCTTTGCTAATGAAGCGAGCATTGTTTATAAAACTGCCGTTCAAACAAGTTTTATAAAAATCTACAAACAAACAAATCGACATAAGTTTAAAATTGTGTCTTGGATTGTGAAGCAGCCGCAAGATCTTCAAGCACGCTACAGACTTTCAACATAAAAATAAAACAGAAAACATCACAAGCGATTGAGAACTTGAAAGTTACGCATAAAGATACCCTTTGCAGATTCGGCATATACCACCTTGGTATAATCACTGAATTTCGCATCTTTCAAGATCGGTATCTTGCGTATGGTGTCCGTTAAACTAATGGCTTCTAGCAGCTGTGAGACAGTCAGGTCTTTAACTAAGCCATGCAGGTAGTTTTTACTTGGATCAGAGGGGATGAGGCGACCAGATGGTCTTAGCACTGTCAAAGTGTTATTGCCAGCTCCAACAGAAAGACGAGATGGGTGAAGTTCTATAGGGTAATGATTCACAGAAGTAAAATAGATGATAAAGTGATAAAAAAGCAACTATAAAGACTTCCATTAACAAAAGGGCACTGCGATCTTTTCACTCAGTCGTGTGGGATCTCCATGATTTAGTTTTAAAGTAGCAAATGGCAAATTACCACGTTAGCAGCCATCAACAGAAGTTTGAACAAGTTAGATCGATGCTTAAAGTATCGCCCTAGTCATTCCTAGTCATTCACATACTTAAGAAGACATTCTTAGGCATTCACATACTTAAGAAAAATTCCTAGTCATTCACAAACTAAAGAAACATTCCTAGTCATTCACATACTTAAGAAGAGATCCCTAGTCATTCACATACTTAAGAAACATCCCTAGTCATTCACATACTTAAGAAACATTCCTAGTCATTCACATACTTAAGAAGAGATCCCTAGTCATTCACATACTTAAGAAACATCCCTAGTCATTCACATACTTAAGAAACATTCCTAGTCATTCACATACTTAAGAAGAGATCCCTAGTCATTCACATACTTAAGAAACATCCCTAGTCATTCACATACTTAAGAAGAGATCCCTAGTCATTCACATACTTAAGAAACATCCCTAGTCATTCACATACTTAAGAAACATTCCTAGTCATTCACATACTTAAGAAGAGATCCCTAGTCATTCACATACTTAAGAAACATCCCTAGTCATTCACATACTTAAGAAACATTCCTAGTCATTCACATACTTAAGAAGAGATCCCTAGTCATTCACATACTTAAGAAACATCCCTAGTCATTCACATACTTAAGAAACATTCCTAGTCATTCACATACTTAAGAAGAGATCCCTAGTCATTCACATACTTAAGAAACATCCCTAGTCATTCATATACTTAAGAAACATTCCTAGTCATTCACATACTTAAGAAACATTCCTAGTCATTCACATACTTAAGAAACATTCCTAGTCATTCACATACTTAAGAAGAGATCCCTAGTCATTCATATACTTAAGAAACATTCCTAGTCATTCACATACTTAAGAAGACAGGCAGGCAATAAAAAAGAAGGAAAATAAGTTTCCAAGAGTCAATCTATTTACAGAAAACACACCTATCACGCATGCAAAATCTTCTCTCTTGGATAGTTGTGCAAGTCCAAGTAGTGGCTTGAAAGTAATCAATGAATTATTGAAAACCTGGTGATCAATAGAAGAAGCCAGTTGCAAAACAACAAAACCAGAACCATGTCTTGATATTCTACCTATTAAAAACAAATATGGCGACAGTTAACCAAATATACTCAATTATGTTGATGACAAAAAACAACTTTAAACAACATTAAAGACCAGTTAAGCACTTATTTCAAAAGGGATGGGTCCAGCAACGTCATGGATGTTTGAGTGTAGGAATGGAAAAAGGAAAAGGGTTTTTGCTTTCCTTAATGTTTTACAGTGTGTGAGGTGTCAACAACCCAGTCTGAAAAAAATGTCAAAAAGGCACTGAGAGGTAGAGCATATAGTGTACACGTTTTGTTTTTTTTAAGCAACACGTTTATAAGCAACACTAGTAAATTTTCTCAAAAAGTTAAGCAAAAGTACTATATGGATCTTACATAAATTAGCAACATGAAATTTTGAGATGATGCTGTACTAGCATAGCTACAGCACATTTCTTTGTACTTAGATTCTTTAGCTTAGACAAAGGTTTTCAAGACTGGAAATAAATATTTTTTCAATTAATCCTTAGCAACAAATTAAGCAACATTACTACTAAAAGATGGTCATTTTTTAAGCAACATTACTACTAAAAAATGGTCATTTTTTAAGCAACATTACTACTAAGGCCTGACCTTGATTGCTTATAATAAAAAAAACGTGTTTATACTTATATAGAATTGCACTCCTCCATAGTAAATTTTCAACAAATTTGCCTGCTGGGAATTTTGCAGATTTCCTATATATTGTTACCAGCACTAAAATATTTTTATTATGAGGTATAATGTCATATGTTTCGTGTTGCCAAAAAAATCATACAAAAGTTCATACAATGATGGTTTGTTGGATAATTCCCATATCAGTCAACTATCTTAACACCTTCATAGTTTTTGTGCCAAACATTATTTTTTATGCAGGTTTTTATGATACTTTTTTAAGCAAATATGACAGCACAATATCAAATCAGAACTTAATATATTCTCTTGATATTTCAAAACAACACCAGATATATTTTCAAACAGCACAAAAACCTGCCTGATATTTTGTGCAAATGCTTTTAAAATAATACAGCTCCTGACTAGACAGTTCTGCTATAAACAGGAGCTGCTGTCAAGCGCCTCATTTTCTTTATCCAACGATATAATGTTTTTCTTTGGAAGAAAGTGCAATGAAAGACTCAAAAAATAAATACATAAATGCAACCCCTTTCATAATACGCAATAAGCTGTCAATTAAGCCAAACACCAGTTAGTATAATATGCTGGTTGTTTATGCCGGAATTCCCTATGTTCATTCGTATCTAATTGAATTTTGAAAAAACAATGAAAGCTCCATCTTGATGTCACAATATTCCTCCCTCCTTCTTTGTGATAGAAAATACAACTAGTTTAGTCTGGGTCTCCCCCATTCAAATGTTTACATGAAAATTAGTGCAACTATTCCAAACATTACCTTGCATCTTAATAACTCGATTTTCGCCAATCATAACAACAATGCTTCCTGATACGTAAACATCACTATTCCCATCTTCATATAGAATACTCACAACTGGGTCTACCATGATGACCTCTTCTGATATAATCAATGATGTTTTACTTTTGCCCGTCAATAGCAGCTTGTCTTTTGTGATACTGCCTTTAACATACATCCCTGTCACACCTCCTAATTTTGCGTGGAAATATTGACAAAATCTATCGTTTGTAAAAAGTGTTTCACACATAGTCGGTCGGATCAACTTTCCAATGAATGTTATACCTAACAATAATATAGAATATGACTATCAATGAGAAAACAATGAAACAATCTCTTTGAGTTTTATATTGCAACTGGCAACTTGTGTAAATAATTTGATAATTTGTAACTTCTCAAATGATATGTCCCTTTGCCCATTTGCTGTCTCGTAATGTGACAAAAAAATCAAAAAAATCAAAGAGTGGTGAACAGAAAGTCTTCCCATCTTAAAAAGTTCAAAACGATGACAAGATGTAAGTGATTGTGTGTGTTTGACAAGCTGTTATCAAGATGCAAACAACAAAGATTTAATTCAGTTATAACTTATCCCTACTGGTTCTCATGATATTTGCCCCAATATGTCTCATTCAATTAGAAATGTAATCAATGTCATGTCACTTGATGAAAAAGTACAAATTGCTTCTCGCAATCGACGAGTTTAATGGAAAACAAAGAAAAATCGTTGCCAATGTTTGAGTGAGGTGATTAAATATTACACTATTTAGGTGATGCTGAATTAAATATTGCTGCTTTTTTGCTTCATGATAATTTACGTAAGAAGCACTTGTAGGCCTTAATTTGTACAAAACGAGTGAAACTGGATTTTAAGGAAGTCATATAATTTTCTATTTCTTTGTGAAATGACAAAAATAACTGACTGCATTAATTTTGGATTTTTTTTTGACATGTTTTCATAGTAGAAATTAATTGGAATTATAAAAGTAAACATAAGAAAGAAGCCAAATAATCTACCTGCATCTTTCAAAGCATCTTGAAGCATTTTTTCGGTGAATGTTGTGGATTTGATACCATTGATACTGAAGATCACAGCTAACAAAAACAGGAATCACAACTCTTCAAAATCATATCAAGTCGTAACCTCATGATATTGTTATTATACACTATTACAAGTTAGCTACATTTCGTTGAACTTTAAGTAAAAAATTACAGATTCTTTAAATTCTAGTTCTATCATCTTTCACTATGTTATATGCAAGTTTAATGTAACCATTTCTAAAGATCATCCTTATAAAACTGGAAAAAAATGTGAAAAACAAAGAGTTTATAATATACCAGCTTCATCAAAAGCCAACCATGAATACGCAAAAACATTTTTTTGATAAACCAAACGAAGCACTGTATTCAATAGGACACTCCGTGACGTCAATGCAACTGCCATTCGTTTCTTCTTGCTTGTTATATCATTCCATATTGCAACAGAAAGGAAGAAAGTTGTCTTTCCATATTGATGTGTCGTTCCAGCCAGCCTAAATATTATGATAGATCTAGTTGGAATGGTTAATATTAGTATGTAACTTAACTCCTATTTAATATCGTTAGAATCATCATAGATTTGGTGATGTACAAGGTCGTGTGAATTATGAAAATATTTATTTATTTATTTTTATTTATTTATTTAAGAATATCTATACAGGATAAGTACTTCAATATTAAAATATTGCTATTCGTATACGTCCTGTTTGAAATGAAATGAAATTTTGTATTTTGATGCTGTCAACATGTTGATCTGTCATCCTAAAGCAAAAGTCAGTATTATGCAAAACTGATGATAAAGAGCTACGATTTGTTTTGTTCATTTTAAAAACATTCATTATCAAACACCATCAAAACATGCATAAATAGAATGATCATCAGCATTAATACCTAAGTCCTCAGTTTTCTTGAAAGGTTTTTCAACTGGTCTAACCCATAAAGATACCATTTAGACTACAGGGTTAGTCAACTACACCCTATTTGTTGATAGAATATGACCCTTATGTAATAATAAGATATGTAGAAATAGGAAAATAAGAAATAAGAAAAAAATATGTACTCAAATACAATAAAAGCCTACAATACGCTTTGTGTTGTGGCTAGTTCCTTCAAGTGTGACCGCTGCGACCTTTGTTCAAATCCAGTAATGTCACATCTCCATACTTCACTCTGATGCGCTTTAAAAGCAGCGTATCAACCCATTAGGAGGGATCGACTGACTGCACACTGGCCTTTGTGCAAGTTAGAGCAATGCTATATGAATCTCTGATAGTCAGAGTCAGCCAGAAGAATAGCCAACAATTATGGATGGAAGCCCAAGGACTAAAAACTCCGAGTAACTTACTAAACTCCAAGTTACAGGAATACCAGTCTCGCAGTTAAGAACTGCAAATTTATATTACTTTGTTTTGCTTTCTTTCATTCCCTTCCTCTGAATTTCACAACACAAAACACTTCATATAACATTTCTTAGAATAAGCAAAAATGAAAAACCAGATCTCCTGCGTACCTGACAATTCTCTCTTTGTTCAATTTTGTTGTAATATTTAATGAATCCACCGATATCTTGCCGATGGAGGGAAACAATTTCATTAGATCCGATGGAAGCCATTCAGCATCAAAATAAGTTGAGATGTTTTGAATAGTGGGTAGGTGCAAAGTTCCAACCATTAAACATTCTCGATCTTGTGAAATTAGTTTCACCGGGACTTCTTCATCCATCACTCTTTGCTTTCCATTGCCAGTAATTTCAACCTGAAAAGTTTTGAGAAAAAAAAACCAAATTAAAGAAAGGAAACTCCAAAGGAAATTCAAGCAACAAATGAAAGAGAATATTATGTGTTACGTGAATGTAAACAAAAAGATGGTGCATGTTACTGTGTGTGCAATGTTCTTGTTTCATTAATAATCTTTAAGGTATATGTGTCAAAGCAAACTCTGATATTGATGTCACTAAACTAAACAAGTATATTTTTTCATATAACGTAAAAAAACTTGGTTAACGTATAATACTTGAAAAAATGAAGAAAAAGGCTCATCTTTATTTATCAACAGTAGTATTTCATTCACGGACATTCAGGCAATGTATGAACCTTCCTAATAATTAGGTCACACCTCATGATGGAAAATACCTTACATGTTCATAATCAAAGTTTCCATCAACTTTTGGAACTGATAAGGTGACTCCCATATACCGGTTAACAGTCAAAACACCAGGCGTCAACTCCTGCGTTTCAGTGGTATTCAGGTTAATTTGTAGCATGTCATCGGAGACGAGAACATCATCTATGCTGAATTTAGTAGACGATTGATTGAATGGATTACAATCTCCTTTTCCCTGTAAGGAACAAAAAGAAAGGTTTTCTAGCTGATTGAATACAAGAACAAGTTTTTGAGGGAAATAACAAAGCAAGGATCGATAGACTGACAAATCGCATACTTCAAGATTTGTTGACACAAATCGTATGACATCATCAAATTCAGCTTCAGTCTGCTGTGGAAACATGAAGTTTACGCTGTTTTCCAATATGGTGCAATAAATGATTAATTTCGACATGGGTGTGGTGGTTTTCTTTGGAATTGTGGGAACTCTTACTTTCAGATCAAGTTCTTGCCTTTCATTGGTCAAACTACTGATATCATGGAATGAAAAACTGTTCAGATCAAAGGGCTCATACAAGGCTGATTTGTTAGTTCCATCGACTAATTCAGAAAGCAAAGCTTTGTTATGTGTAATGTTTGTACTACTATTCCCAGTATCATTGTGTTGGGTGATTGTCTTATTCTCACTTCTGACAGCATAATGAGTTGTATTCAATAAATTATCTATAGTATTATGTGAGGTGTTTCTGGCTACATATTTGACTGTGGTGTTTAACATTTTATGAGTAGGTGTTGGTTTCTTGGAGTCTATAGTTCTTGGAAATGGGTTGAATGAAGAGTCAAATGCAAAAGAATCATCGAACTCAGATAAGCTGTCATTTGAAGTAAAATTTGCAGTATTTGTATCAATCAATATGTCTTTAAGGTTTTCTTGGCTGCGTTTTATTCTGTAGTGATGCATTTGACTGCCAGCATTCAAATGGGTTATTTTACTTCTCTTCAAATTTCTCATGTAATATTCTAGACGACTCCTCCTAGAATTCAGTTGATTTGCAAATATATTGTCTCTTTTCAAAGCATTGTGTTGTACATATTTTGTTCGAGGATAAGTAACCCTATTCTTTTTATCTGATTTTGTTGAGTTTTTAGAAGACTTCAAAAAATGGAGAACATCGGGAACATTGAAAACAACATTAAGTCCAGCCATGAATCTTGTTCTGCATTCTTTGCAATAATATTCATTGCTGACTTCTCGACCTTGTTTGATGTTAAGTATTGCTAACTTCTCAGAAGCCATGACAAGCATATAGTCTTTTATATAAGACAAAAAAGTAAAGGATGGAATATCTGGAGTATTAGCTAATTTCATAATCTCAATGTCTAATTTGTCATCAATTTTAAACTTTCCAAATACTGCAACAGATGGTGTTGTTTGCAATTTGTATTTCTGAATAGTTACAAATATTTGTCTTGCATTGGCGAAAGCTATCGAGCCAGAATGATGTCCAGTGAGTTGAAGTTCAAACATTGTATTAGGCTCCACATACCCAATTAACAAAGAATCAGCAAATGTTATTTTTTTTAATGATAATTCAGATTTCGTCTTCAAAGAAAGGCCACTAGTCACCACATCAACATCTACATTAAAATCTTTTAACAAATGTCTTAACTGGATTGCTTGGGACTTAGTAGTCTTCATTTCGAATATGGTCAAACCTTTCGGCTTTCTCATTTCCATGACAACTCCTTCATATGTTGGTATCTTTGAGAAACCATTCAGATTGTCACTTATAAATATACCATTAATTTCTAAATCAATAGCTCGCAACGTGTTGATGTGCAGTGGCCATATTGCTTGCAATAAAACAACTTTCAAAGGTAGGAACGTCCTGTCAATCACGCGTATATGTTTCCCAGATGAATTAGAACTAAGTTCCACATTTCCTTGTTCAGGACTGCATTCCGATCCTTTCTTGTCAAACTCGAACTGGATACTTATAAGTGATAACTCAGCATTAAGAAAGCCACCAGAGATTTTGGTAAGGTCAATGTTACTAAATACATGTTCCACAACTTGTAGAAGTGGACAGGGAGACGTGTATGCTGTTAAGTTGACATTACAATCCTGTCTTTCAAGGTGAAGAGAACAATGAGAAAATTTGCGTAATCCAGGTGATGCATTTGCAAGCTCTGTAATAGATTCTAAAACAACAAAGATTCCATTTGCAATCAAAACCAGTCAAGATTAATAAACACTGATCACGGTATTCATGATTGGCAAAACAAATTACATTTTACATAACTATAATAATCAGTCTCCTTAATATACCTAGATCTGAACCAATGGAATCTTTTTTTGAAAATATCTCATTTTCACCAGATTGTATGTTTCCAAGCGAGTAGGTGGTTAAACACACCAACAATAGAAGATTTTGGAAGGCTTCCATTCTTTTCGAATTCTTTCCATCATTAAGTACAAAGACGTTCTTTTCTCATCTTCTAACTTCAAGGAAAGTCTTCAACACCTGAAAGATAATGCAACAATTTTGAAACAAATGTTTTAATGTAAAATAAAACCATTATAAAGAAAAGAAAAGACCTGCTTTCAAAGGATTGCTTTGATCTTTATAACATATTTTTGATATACCCTTTACTGTATAAGACCACCTGTATGAATGGCACAAGGTAACTACAGTGGTTGTCATACACAGGTTTTACTGTATCAAGGAGTAAAACGGGTATCAAAAATATATCATAGCAAGTTAAGAAAAGCAATAAAATCAGATCAGCTGAGGTGAAGTACTCACAACATATACAAGCAATACACTGTTGAGAAAATAGATAAATAGTATACTAAAGTACTGTTCTATACTTGAGCATGACAAGTAGTGTCTCAAAGACTAAAGATAAGTATATAAGCCATGAAACTATCAAGACAAACTGGAAGATGTAAGCACTAAGGTGTACCTGCAACCTTGAGTTATGATGGAACATAATACTGGAAATCCAGGAGCTGCAAACAATTGGTAATGCTTTGATTTGCAACCATTTTTAAAAATCTCAACCAAAAACATGCTCAATGTGAGAACAATTTTAGCAAAGAGAAAATTGTACAGCAAAACCCACCCACCCTGTGAGAAAGTTATTCACATTATAACTTTTACATAGTGAGAATACTGAAACACAACATGATACAACAAATAGAAAAGAAATCAAACATTTGAACATAAGAAACATGCAAAAACACAGCAAAAACTTTTTTTAGGCACTTTAATTTAGCTCATGAACCATGACTTTTTACTAAGAGTACATCTTTTGAATGGAGAATTTTTTCAGTGATTCAAAACAGCCCAAACTTCATATAAAATATGTGCCAAAAGATTATAACGTAGTTGCTAATTTGTAAAAAAAAGTCCAAACTTGAAAATGGAGGTATTTAAATAGCTAGAGTTATTTCAAACATTGTGGAACATTGAAGAAAGGATGGAAACAGAATCCATAATGTGAAAATGATTTTGTCTGGATTTTATTTCTATTTCGAAGTCACTCACTGCAAAAATTCAATGAAAGTGTCTTTCTAGAAAAATTTTTATTCTTAAAGCCCATCTATGGTTCCATACAATAAAAAAACCTTCTTTTAAGCATGATGAAAATTTATTCTAATCAATTCATAATTATAGCATAATTTACATTGAATTAAGTACGTAATGGTCATTGCCTTCTATGGATCTGGTGGTCCAGATAATAATGTAGTGATGCTAATGGCTGCATTGATTCTATTTGTGAACTGCGATTATAAGAGGATAGCATATAGAAAAATCATGAAAAGCACATTTTTGTGCAGGTGATAGCTATCATTAATCTTGGAAAATTCAATCATATATTAAGTTTCTACAAAATACATAAGAAACTCCAAAATTGGTGCCGCAGCTAAGGCAATACAGCCATACAGATTCCCAAGAATAAATAAAAAATACATCACGGACATCGGCAAAATGTTAAAATTGAAAGTGGGTACAAGTAGCAAATGGTTTAGCATCTTTTTCAGAAAAGAAGATTAATTTCATAATGGAACTTACATTGGTACATGTTTGTCAGAGGCAGATCAAAGGGTTTGGGCAAAATGATAAAAACCAATAAAAAATGGAGGAAGAGTGTTCTTGCATATCCGCTGTACATATTATAACATCCTTTAGCACCCTTGTATGTACTAATTAATCTAAAAATAAAATGTTACTAAAACTTGATGTCACCAAACGCTGAATTTCCTCATTGATGTCAACTAGGCTAGCATTCTTTTGGTTAAGAATTACAAAAAATTCCCGGCTTCCATACCGCTTTCCAACGATCCAACAATCTGATAAGTTTTTGGCAATAATTTCGCCACCACTGGAAGTTTTCTTGAGATCTTTATGCATGTCAACTAGAAGTCTCATTATATCAGGTAAAACACCAGTGAGATTCAACGATCGCCTATTGAGGATGCTAGATTTGATTGCAAGATTCATGGAATTGAAGTACACAAAGCGATACTGATAGTCTGATGAAGCCTGATACCTTGAACCATGTTCACTGATAATACTAGATAAGCTACCCAGTTGTTGTCCAGTAAAATTATGTAGTTTCGTGCAAAACTCAGTGGTTAAAGTATTAAGATCTACCATCAAACACAGTATACAGTTGTACGCCTTGTAGACAAGCAGATGGAGCTCAATGGTGCTGCCTTCGCAGTCCACAAACACACGTGGAGCTTTCTTGGTTAGAATTTGGGTAGAATTCACCATTTCGATAGGACCAGTCAGAAACTTCCCTGGATTGGGCACACTGCCACTGTGGGTGACAGGAGAACTTCTCTTCAATGTGTCTGGAGAATTTTTAACTTGCACACTGGCATCATTTTCAGGATCAAATAATGCTGGAAAAAGACTGGTTGTAAGATACTTGTATAAAATCCGAAGGTCATCGCGTTTTAATGTAGTCCACAATAGTTGCTCATTGTGCATGATACAAGTGTGTCGTATCGAGGAGAAAGTGTTCTCGATAAGGTTGGTAAAGCATTGGACTCTCAAAAAATCAGACTTCTCTAATGGCAAATACAAAACACCTTGGTAAACATCCAACAGATCTAATTGTCCAAAATTCAAAGTCTGCAAGTATCTTGTATAAAAAAATTCTAATCGCTCTTTTAAAGCTGGTAAACCATAGTTGGCTATTATATACTCGAACTTTCCATTAAATAACACAAACATCTTGTATGACTGTTCCAACACAGCATTACTTATCGGATCTTGAATGTCGTCTGCATAATAGTCTGTAACTATCTTATCTTTAATGTTTTTTTCCACATAGGGAACACTTAGAGTCATTACCATCCAAAAATTACTTTCAGAGTTTAAAAAATACTGCTTTGATTTCTGAGTTACCAGGCACTCGCATTTCTTACATGGATTGAATGTGTCAACAAATTGAACCAAAGCTTGACAAATACCGACTGCATTTACTTTACGACCAATACCGTCTTCTTGTGGTATATACAACATGATTTTCTCTTCTTCTGTGCCTTCTTTCTTTCCATAGTCAGTATTGTAAATGAAGAAATTGACCAAACTGCTACGAGCATGGCTTTGAGTGGAGGACATTAGTATTACTGCTTTATACAAAGTCTGAAACGAAAAAGAAGAAAACACATTCAGTCCAAATAACTATTTAGTAATGAAGTATAATTACAAACAATATTATTGGGCTGCCTTTTCACAAGATTAGTTATATACTAGTATCCCACATCATAAAAGTTTTTTACGGGTTTTAATTTCAAAAACAATATAAATCCTGGGTGCTATAAAACAACTTTATGATTAATTGAAATTACAACAAAATGACTAATGTCAAAAATGGCAAAAGGTTGCAAACTCAACAGAGTAAACTTATGGAAATCAAGTTACTAGATATATAATTTTGAGGAAAAGTAAGATAAATTCAAATATATATTTCATCTTTGTAAATGTAAAAAATTCATTTTCAGTCTTCATCGGTTGTAATTGCATTTTGATGTGAAAGGTAACATTATTGAACCTAGCCTTGATCTAATCGTGAGTGCTCCCAAAAATAAATCTTATTATATTAATCGCGCAGTGTGCATACCACTTTTATTTTAGAGAGTGATGTATTTCTTTTAAATTTACGGTCAAGTGCTTCTTATGTGCGCGTAAAACCATGTAGAGGCGAGAGACACTTTTTTCATGATTAGTACAAAAGCACGTGGCATTTGACGTCAGTTATTTTTATGATCAAGGGGGAATCATTGCATTGCATCCCCAATCAAATGCGATGTTTTTGGGGAAATATCTTGAGAACCAATAGGGATAACTGACGTTTTTTAGGGTCTGCGATACGGGTGATGGGCTGATGCAAAATTTGGGCCTAAACTTTATTTGGTACTGCGGCTATGAAGTCATCAAAATCTTTGGTCGGCGATATCTTTAACGGTTGGCCGTAGCGAAACGAACCCATACCTTTTTTTTGATCAGTTTTTCGAGCTCTGCAACATGCGTACATTTTCAGTTTCCAATTCGGTGATTTATATTTTCGTCAGGGGGCTCGCACACGGGAAAGGCGAATTTAACACAACCTTTTGAAGTTAAACCTGGTAAAAATTTTTACCCGGGTTACTAGTAATATAAGTTCTTGTATCACATGCAAACTATGCTCATGATCAAGTTCAATTTCCTGCTGTTAACAGACATGTATCAGCGCTGCAAATAATTTTTTTACACCCGCCGGTCATCGTGATCATTAATGTCAAAGTCTGCCGGTCATATGGCCAAGTCAAACTTGAAAAATGTAAACATTCCATTTCTTTGTTATTTTGAAGGGAGCTGGAAACCATGATGCTTTTTAATTTCATTGAATAACACAAAAACGAGTCCTGCTGGTACCACTTATCTTTCCGTATTCTTTCGTTAGGTGAACAAATGAATTCAGATAACGAAGGGAATTTCAAAATTACCTAAGCAACAGTGGCCGTTCTCCCTAGCAACAACAAAATTGGTGAATAATCACTTAATATCTTAATATCTATTATCTTTCATTGTCAATTGAGCACTAAAACTATATAATAAGTTGAGCATGTTCTAGTTCATATAAATAGTTGAGCATGTTTTAAAGAGTGTCTATGTGCGCGATTAAAAGGGTGTCTTGCCTAACTCTAGGAGTGTTATAGCGAGCGCTTTCCCTCACTATCAATCAATCATTGTATTTTACAAAACCTGATGGTCCTTTTGTTCTAGTAATATTAATTTTGACCGGTCAAGTTGATCAACCATTAGAAAAAATACATGATCAAATGCCTTATATTGCCGGTCATTGACCGCTGAGCGGCCGTTACTTGCAGCACTGATGCATTATATTTATATATAATATATAAACTAGTAACCCGGGTAAAATTTTTTACCGAGTTTAACTTCCCGTGTTCCTGTGTGCAAACCCTGTGACCAAAAATTAAATCACAGAAGCATGACTGGAAAGTGTTTCCATGTTATAGAGCTCGAAAAACTGATCAAAAAATGTATTGGATCATTTCGCTACAACCAACCATTGCAGAGATATCGTCGATTAAAGATTTTAATGACATCACAGCCGCAGTACTAAATATAATTTAGGCCCAAATGTTGCATCACCCCATCACCCGTATTGTGGACCCAAAAAAACGTTGCGAATCCACATTGTGCCTCTGCGTGGTTTTACGCGCAATCAAGAAGACATTGACTATTAAACTAGATATATCACTCTCTAAAATAAAAGTGGGATGCCCACTCACTAAAAATGGCTAATGGATCTCTTAGGACCTTTTCGAATAAAACATTGGGTGTAAACAGTCGTCACGGAAATCATGTAAACAAATGACCCTTCTGTCACTCAAATGAGCTATTTTTTAGTTTTTCTTATGTGCGGAAAAAGTATCTGCCCAACAGAGTGTCATTTTTAACTTAACGTAAGGAGGGCGAAAATAGCTGAAATCCATCCATACCATATGAGACATTTTCCACATAGATTTGCTAAAAATAGGCTGATTTTACTCAAATTTGTTCTGGTAAATGAAGCAGAAAGCATACGAAAGGAAACATAATGCTCATAATGTTTCCTTTCGTATGCTTTTGTGACTTCAGAAATTGTTTCCACATAGCGACATCATGAAGTTAAAAATAGCTTCCTTAAGGGCTATCATATATACCATTATATATCCGTCCAAATGAAAATAGCACTTCTTCTTACCATAGGAAAAACAAACCACCTAGTTTATAATAGTGTCACATCTGATTCTGGTTTTACAAAAAGGAAGAAAGATCGATTCAATTACAAGATCCCTCAATTGAGGCATACCTAATTAAATATTTATTTTGGATACCTCGTTTACATGATTTCCTTGACTGGTTAAGTCGTTTACTGCAAAATGTGAGATTTATTTACCTCTCGTGTCCAAGCTAAAAATCGGATTTTCCGTATGGAGGGGCTGCTGCAGGGCTTGAAGTGCACAAAAAGGACCACATTTTACAACTTTTCCACTTCACATCATATACCAATAATCAATGCAAAAACATCATACAACAAGCATGAATTTTTGAGTTTGTGTAATGTTTTTGATAACTAGTAAAGACTTTTGAATTATCCTTAGGCTTCTTTTATAATAGCTAGCTTAATTTGAAGTTGTCTAAATTTAAAAAATACGAAAAATAGAGTGTATTGAGGGATTAACAAAATGACTATGATGGTGGTAACGACTTGATTTATAAATTTCTGAACAAGCAAGTGACATTTCATCAGGAACTTTGAACGTATTGCAGATCCGATTCTCCATACAAAACCGTACGGGTTCTGGCTTTAGATCTTAAGTATTATAAATGGTCGGGGGGCTACATCCTCCGCGAGTAAACAAAAATAAATGATTACTAAGATATAAATAAAGAAAATATTTGATCAAATAATTAATGTAACTCTAAATCAACGTAAAAGTAGAAATATTAAAATATGAATACCAAAATGGAGGTGAGATGTCAATAAAATGTTTCAATAAAATCGTCCATCCCTCCTTTTCATATGAAAGTTTTACGATCGGCAATGGATCCTCTGCAAAGCTGAATGTGTCAGCAAATTAAATTGTAAACAGAAAACAAGATGGCAGCCGAAGCAATTGATACTGATCGGAATTTGATATTTGCTAATTTTCAGGTATTTTTTCTATTTTTCCTCCAAGAAGGAAGTTAGTATCATGCACGTTTGCTTCGATATTCATTAAATGTAGCGCATCTGCGTTTGTGTTTATACTTTTGATTTTTACACGTATATAATATCTATCCGTATTAATCTTAAAAAGTGAAAGTGGACATTGCTTTTCAGTTAGGACCACTCGACCAGAATTCGTCGCTAAAATAATCGTGGTTTGTTATAAAGAATTGCCTCGATAATTTTATTTTACTCTCCTATTTGAATACATCCGATTGAATGATGACGATCTACCATAGCAACCGCATAGAAACATACTGTAGCTCTAGGGAAAATTCGACACGGTAAATTTTTTTTATTTTAGGGGTGGTGAAACTTTATGCAAAAACAAAACTTTTTACCGTGTCAAAATTTCCCTTTCGGCTTAGTTCTTCAGAAAATGAAAAAAGCAGAAAACGAACAATTTCTACATCTTCGGAGGAGTACCGCTTTTCTAGCGAACATTAGCATCAGTTTCAATAGTGGTTGTAAAATTAAATTGCGCTATTGTGTGGCATATCGACAAAACAATTATTAAAATCATTAACATGACAATACCAAACATTGCAATAATAAATTTTCGGGAAGCATTCGGAATGAATAATTCAAACGAACGAATGGTTATCACATGCTTCGCCAGAACTATATGTTTCGTAATAACACGCTCAGTCCTCCCTTTAACGTAAACTTAGTGTTCTAGTAAGTAGTGTTTGATGGTATATTGTGCGGATATCTAATTTGAATAATTATGAGTGAATCAAAGCCGCAAAAAGCGAAAGCAGAAACGTTGAACATACCTTTATACACTTAAATTTTTTAGTCAGAGTCGTAAATAAATCTCTGCTAGTTGTTAAATACCCACTATTGGCTTTGTGACGTCGAAAAAACGCTACTCTGAGCAACTACGAATAGGTCAGAACTACCTTTTAAATTTTTCAACGGTCAGAAAATCGTTCAGGTTACTTAGAACTGTTTACCAGCAAAGTGTCTACCAATAATTTAATGTGTTTTTTGTGACGAAAAGTATTTTGTTACACTGATCAATGCGCACTTTTTTTAGAATGGCTCTTTTAGAAATTTAGTAGAAAGAATATCGCTTGAAAAATTGCTTGGTAAAAAAAGAAGGCCAACTAAATCCGAGGGTGGTGCGATCGCACCCAAAGCAACCCCCGAGTTACGCCACTGCCTACTTTTTTGGGGATCTGGAAACGAAGTTATTCAATCTGAATACAAAAATAACACAAAAAGTCACGAGCACCCTTCAGGTTCACTTTTCCGGAAACGAAAAAAAAAACTAGCTGCAAATCCGTGAAATGTTTTTTGTGAACATATTTAAAAGTCGCCAAAAGTCGTGAATCCTAAAAAAAGCAAAATGTTGCGTACACAAAATGTCGTGAAATTCGCGAGAATTTTTGTGCTCCCGATCCTTTGTGCCTTAGTATTCCGATGAACTTCGTCTGTACTGTATCTCGATGAATTCTATTCACATATTCTCGGGTTTCATAGAAAAACACAAGTAATTTGTTCTGGACAATTTATTTATTTCAACGTGAATGTACAAAGTAAAGAGTCCTAAGTTACAAATTAAATCAGGTTGATAATTGTGACGGTTTATGGGAAAAGGATAACAAGCGAAAAAGCGATTTGAATCGCTTAATCGATTAAGTGATTATTTGAAGCTAAAAAGCGATTCTTTAAAATCGATTTTTAGCTTCAAATAATCGCTTTTCCGATTCACATGAATCGCTTTTCCGATTCTAATGAATCACTTTTCCGATTCTAATGAATCGCTTTTCCGATTCTAATGAATCGCTTTTTAGATTCTAATGAATCGCTTTTCCGATTCCAATGAATCGCTTTTCCGATTCTAATGAATCGCTTTTTTGATTCTATATCACTCACTCAAGTGTTGATTAAAATTCTGATAAACATTTTCCCCCAAGGAATAAACCAAAGTATCGATCGAACAACTCAAAAAAGAATTGTAAGGGACGGTTTCTATTGGTAGTAACTTTAAAACAAACTTTTTTTTCTTTTTTCTTAAACTGAATGTGAACCATGTTCTGTTATGTGAACAGCGGTGGAACAACTTAAACAACAAAAAGAATTATAGCAGACGGTTTCTATTTGTAGCAACTTGAGAACAAACTGTTGTTTATTTTATCTCTTAGTGAATAAGAACCAGGTAATCAGTTCATTATTTAACACGAACGCGTGCTACCTGTAATTATACATCCGTCACATTGAGTTTTCAAAATAATGCTGAAGTCGCGATAACAACAACATCTTTTGAGAGTGTAGACATCTTTATCAATAAAAAAGCTTTTTATTTTTATTTGGCAAAATAGCAATTAGATATGTGACTGTCCAGGGGATTTTGATAACAAACCATAAAACGTTTTTTAAAGAAACGTTTAAACGTTGCAAAAACAATAGAAAAAAACGTTTAAAAACGTTTTTATAAAAACGTTTAAACGTTTTTGCCAAAAGTCAAAAACGTTTCAAGAATTCGAAAGAGAAAACGTTTAAACGTTTAAATAAAACGTTTTATGCAGAACATTAAAAACGTTTAAACGTTTAAACGTTTTATCATTAAAAACGTTTTTATTGTTAAAAACGATGCTTCATGATAAGGAGCTAAAGAGCTCTTGCTTCGGCTGCTATTAGGGAACTTACGACAGTACGATGGCAACGTGGGCGACGACGTAAAAGATATTCATCTTCAATGAATCACATACACACACTTATTGTATTGAGCAAGGAAGACGGAACTATAGGCCGGTTTTCACATCGTTCGCTGTCGTTGCACGTATAAGCGAACTAATTTTTGATTTAGAATTGAGTTGAGTTGAATAAAGTGGAAACTGGCCTTTAGTTGAAATTTTCGGGAGGTTTAACTTCAGCAAGTCGTACGGCCGCTGCCGTTGATTGGGTGAATCAAAATCATGTGACAGTCAATCGCCCCAGAACCTGAAAACATTATCAAAATGAAGTCCATAAAGATAACTAAAAACGTTACCAAGTAATTTGATTAACAGTGCATCTTAATTTTATGAAAGTGAAATGTCTCTTTAAACAGAGAAATTAAGGTTTATCCAGATCTGTTTCTATAAAAATTAGCCGTTTTCAACTACTTTCACCGAGTGAAAATACATCTTCCATGCTCCAACCTCGAAAACTGGTGCATGGGAATATGAAAAATATAAACATACATAGACGTTGAACGAAACGAAACGTAGTAAGTAGGTGAATCCTACTTTTCATATTCTAACAAAATACCTTCACTTTATTTTATTTATATCGTTTGTTATCAAAATCCCTTGGACGGTCACGTATATGAAACATGGAATCTACTATGTAAACAAACAATCTTATTACGGCGATAGCAACGATTTTTAGTTTTTATTTATTTCCTTTTCTCTCTTGGCGCACATTTGTCTTTAAAATATATTTTGCAGCTCATGCAAGTACATTTCTTTTGTTATAAATTCTGGTTATTAATTAAGCTACGTTTACATTAGCGAAATATCCAATCACGGCTTTCTGTAGTACTCGTCCGTTTCTTTCCGCATTAAATTTTCCAAAAACAGCCTTTAGTCTAAAAATCTATTTCCAGATGTATGGTGTTTTTGTATCTATTCATATTATTGTGCCAGTTTTATAATGGCCTTTTTCACCATTTGGTTCTTGTTTATAATTTAAGGTTTAATGCTTCTATTCTATTATGATACATAGAGAATCTACAATGATGAAAATCTTATTAACTTATTGACTTTATTCTTATAATTAACATCACTTCTGACTTACAAATCGATTTTTTGAAATTGCTTTTCCGATTCAAGTGAATCGCTTTTCCGATTCAAGTGAATCGCTTTTCCGATTCAAGTAAATCGCTTTTCCGATTCAAGTGAATCGATTTTCCGATTCAAGTGAATCGCTTTTCCGATTCAAGTGAATCGCTTTTCCGATTCAAGTGAATCGATTTCGAAATCGCTTTTCCAATTATTTTGAATCGATTTTTTGCAGCTAAAAATCGATTTTAAAGAATCGATTTTTCGCTTGTTATCCTTTTCCCATAAACCGTCACAATTACTTCTTTCACGATTTTACAATACATTTCTCAATCTTGTATTCTCAAATCAGAAGTAAATGTTGTGAATGCACTTCGTCGTGTGGTTGTCATAAAGTAGTATGAAACGCTTTTTATCGCAAGTTTTGGTCGAGTGGTCCTAACTGCTTTTTGAGATTTAGAGTGCCTGCTCCCCTTACCGCTATGTGCCGCTTGCCGCTAACTTTGAGTTTGATGACTTATTTCCTTCATTTAACGATAACAAATCAAACAAACCTTGTTATTTGAAAGTATATGCATTCAGCTATAGTTATGGAAGGTTACATTGGTTAAGTGAATTACCAAATACTTTTATCCATAATAAGCTTGATACACAGCAATTAGATCTGTAATATTTATTTTATTTTATATAATCATACAGGCTTTTGGAGGTGCTTCCTCCATGATCACGTATTCAAATTTTTTTTGTACAATGTATAATTTTATAGATAAAAAATATTGTCAAGAGACGTAAACTAAGGTGTCAAAATAAATAATTACAAAGAGAACAGATAAAAGAAATCATCAAATTTATTCAAAATAATTCAAGCGGCATAGATTGAATGTTCCTGGAATGCTCCTAGTAAATGTGATTATATAAAATAAAATAAATATTACCAAATATTTCCTTATCTCCCTTAATAAAAATCCCTTTCTCCCTTAATAAAAATTGTTCTTGTTAGCACTGATTTCAGCTTGATTATTCAAGAAGTTAAATATTACGTATATACAAACATTCAATTAGTGTCAAATCCCGCGTTGATAATGTCACCCATAGATTCATCATTCAAGAAACGTAAGTCAAATTTCTTTCGTAAAACGTTTCACCCAAAGGAGGCATTGTCAGTATTTTTATATCATTCACGTATTAGTGAATCATTAAAGGTCTGACTTGGAACTGAAAAATGTCATAAGCATTACTTAAAAAATTTAGTGATGATTGTGCTACGATAATTACTTTTTCCTAGCTCTCTCCCACATGCTCACAATAGTGCAATTCTCATCGCATGTCTAGATTTTTTTGCAATCAAAAGTTGACTTGTGGAAACGGCACTATTGTTTTCTAAAAAACTTTGCTGATAAAAATATGGCTGCCTTCGATTTGTAAACAGTAAAGGCATGCATTTTTGTAAGCCTGTGGTTGTCTTATATCTGCAGAAGCAAAGGAAGAAAGCACTTAAATTGAGAGAAAAGAGATTAAACTGTTAACTGTGAACACTAAATTCCGTAAAATTTTGTTATTTGCATCACTTTTGATGAACGTGAAATTAGTTAGCGGAAAGAGGAACAAGTTAGATGATGTTTACAATTACAGTATTTTTTTATCAATCTTATTCTCCTTGTTTGCTCTTGTTTATTTGAAATCTAGAATGACCAATTGTGGTGCTAAATCCGTTTAGCTGTATTTTTACGTTTCAGGCCTCGAAATCTGTTGAATTTTGCGCGAGTGTAATTGTACTCCCGTCGTAAATTCATCTCGAGTACATTGTGTAGGGAAATACTCGCGTAATCTTCTTTCACGCGAGTACAAACGTTGCAGCATATACAATTCTTTTGTATTTAGGATGGAGAGACACTCCTTTGCGGTACATTTTTTGTGAGGATGTAGAAGCGAATGTACAGTATCAAGATATAGCGAGTTCATAAGTAGCAAAATGCAGCGTAGTAGCGTATCAGTGTATATCGTATCAGAGCGTATTGAAAATGAATGGTGAAATTGAAAATACGGAATATAAAGTCTTCGCTACTCTCTTGCATGCTTGAATATTATGCTCAAAGGCTCTCCGGAAATATATTTTTATTGGAAGTAAAAAATTAATTGTTTTCTTTTTCATGGTGATAGAGAATCTGTTTCAAAAATTACTACATCCCAGAGGAAAGAAAATAGAACATTCATTTAATACAATGAATTACAATTACAATTGATTTTAACGTTTTCAAACCTAGGTGTCTGGTGGCGACAATCTTTTGTCACATTTTGTCACAAAAGATTCGCAAAAGAAGTTCAATTTTTTTTCTTGTTAACGTAATCAATTATTGTGGAACTCGCTCTCCAACACTGAGCTCCTATTAATCATTCTATTTAATAGAAGATTTATATAAAATTACACAGATGGAGAGTTTGTCTAAGAACTTTTTTGTCTTAATTTATGTTTTCCATTCATAACACTTCTTCCCAGAGAAAGTAGTCTGTTGAAAAAATATCTTTGTTACATATTACTCGCGAGTAAAAAAGTACTCACGATAGTTACAGTTACACGAGTACCAGCGTGAGCAATACTTGCGTACTCATGTCAGATTTCGAGGCCTGCGTTTGCATTGACGAATTTTGCAACATTATTATTAAAGTTAGCGGTAAGGGGAGCAATCACTCTAACTGTTTTTTTGGTAATTACAACTATTTTATCCGGGTGAGTTCACATTCCATCAAATTGGAATGTGAACATGTCCACACAGGCAAAGGAAGTTTGTGTTTAGTGAAAATACTCTCTATTGAAAAGCGAAAAGGAACAGAGTAGAGGCAGAGCAGATCATTACTTTATTTTATTTGTCTCTCTGTTATGCAAGAGAATTCTCAATATTATTACTGTGTAAATGGTCATGTGATTATATTTTCTTACACCTAGTAGATATAATAGGTTTGCTATGGCCTATGATGTTATAATGGAATATGTATTATAATGATATCCTTATTATGGACAGCCTTCTAATACGGAACAGAGGACTTTCACTGGTCGAAAATTTATGTTTCAAAATTAGCTGAGGAATGAAAATGAATTCAGAACATGCTTTTAGAAAGTTATCATTCTCACGTCCGAGCTAAAAATCAGACTTTCCGTAAATATATGAGCTGCAGTGAAAACATTGAAAATTGCATTTTAGTAATTCAAATAACCTTAAGGCCCTGATACACTTATGAATTTTTCTTTCGAAAGATTTGCAAGTTTTCTTTCAGACATTGCTAAAGAAAAATTTTGCAATGTATCTTGTGTCTTTAAAGAAAGTAAATGTTTTAAAGTTTTCTTGAAAACTCTGAAAATCTTTAAAAAAATAACGAAACGGTTCATTATTTTTTGCAAGAATTTTTTTCTTTTCACGAGACATCAAAGAATACCGACAGAATTTGTGGCACGTTTTTTTGCGAAATGAATGAACTTTAAAGAAACAGGAACTCTGTAGGGAAAACACAATATACAAAAGGAAGAAAGATATACACGAAAAGAAGAAAGTTAGTTTTGTGAGAAACATGGAGAAACATGTTTATCAACACTTTCCAATCTTCTTCACTTTGTGGAACTTTCATATTAGTTAGTGCCAACTTCTCAAAAATAGCTTTACAAACAGGCTCTATGAACTGTGCTATTGTCAGCGATGAATGCGGTATACTGATATTGAAGACTTTCAAATGATTCACCAGTTGCTAAGTATCTTAAAGTAACGGCAAGCTTTTCTTCGGCAGAAATGGTCAAACGAAATCGCGTATGTTGTTTGGATATGAGAGGTTTGACTTTTTCCAGGAGCTCCTACAGAAAGAGCCAGTAACTATGTTGAAAATATGTCCAAAAAGTGAACTAGGTAACTAACTAGGCAATGAATTTAGCGGTTTTAGTTCTACATACCGCAGATATCGTCGGAATTCCTCTTGATCTGTCAGCTCCATGAAAAGTTCCATGAAAATATATATTATTATACCCGCTTTTGTCGTTTCTTTCCTTTAACCAATCTCGCATCCTACGCGTCCTCCTTCTACTTTTTTTCATAAAACACCTTTTTCAAAATTTTTTAAGGAGCAGAATAAACAAGCAGGCAGCCGCTTTGTGTCGATCCATTTTAAAAATAAATCAGAAACAACAAGTATTTAATAAAGAAAGTAATTTTTTTAAAAGAAAAATTTAATTAATTTAAAACATTTCAGAAAGAAAAATTTTAAATCTTTCGAAAGAAAAATTCATAAGTGTATCAGGGCCTTTACGCATTGTATTGATCTACAAACTATAACATGACTTGAAATAATTCTGGGGTTTACTTTTCCCAAAAAAACAATGAACAAAAAAAAGAGATGGTATATATTGATTGAAAATACGAATGGTACTTCTCTCAGGAATGCTAATGGAGAAAAATCAAGAAAAGATGCATTTACTGTTCTAGAAACCTTGAAAGTTTGCCGTAGGGTTAGCAAGGCTGTATACTATGGAGATCTTTCTTCTGACATGATGGCCATAGTTTTTTTGTAAATGAATTACTCACTTTCTGCCTGCAGCATCTATATAATGTGACGTTCCAGGGGATTTTGGTAACAAACGATATTAACGAAAATATCATTAATAAAACAATAGAATTAACGATAATATCGTTAATAATTATCGTGAATTTGTTATAGTTAGTAACGTTATTATTGTCAATTTCGCCCAGGATTCAATTAAGTGCCCCGTCCATATAAGCGCCCACCGTAAAAGTTAAAAAAAATTATAAGTGCCCAGGGCGCTTAATCGATCATTTACGGTATTTCAAAAGAGAACTTTTGCAACTCGTCAAGCCGACATTAAAATGTTTTCAGTTGTCCCTTCCTACATCATCCTTCATCCTCATGTTCAACCTGAAAACATATCGACGAAGGCAGAAGTCAATCACTGAAAACATTGTGATCAAGGGTACATCTTCACCCAGGGCAAGTGAAATGTCTTTCAAAAGAATAATAATAAAGGTTTTACTATCGAAAAAAAAATTGTAGTGTGTCTTTGTAATGTAATGTCTTTAAGATAATGTAAAATTTTTCTCCCAAGAGCTTATGGAATGGCAATCCTGTCGAACAAAAGCATTATAACAGACGGTTTCTACTTGTGGTTGCCTTCGAACTAACTTTTGTATCTTTAATTTCTAACTGAATGTAAGATCCAGGTAATTAAGTTCCATTTAATACACGAACAGGTGCTACCTGTAAAATGTACATTTCAAAATAATATATTACCAAATCGAATAGGTATTTATTTGAGTATTTTAAAGTGCCTTTTCGGATTTGTGTTGAAGGTACAACAATTGAAACAAAATGCTTTTCAGTGACGTTTTATTTCTAGAAAAATATATCCGCTTGTCTGTTCCATGTCATGAACAAGCGAGCTAACCAAGCAAGATAATAATTAAATCACAGTTACTTTGGGACTTCATAAAACGACACATAGGTATATATGTGAAATGTATAAACAAACGACTTAAACAAAACTTTTTAACGATAATAACAGTAATCTGTGACATTAGGATATTTAGGATATTAACAATATTAATGTAAAAAATTAACAATAATTACGTTAATATATAATTCCATTAACAATATTAGCGTAAATAATGATATTAACATTAATATCGTTTGTTATCAAAATCCCCTGGAATGTCACATATATTATTTTTGCATGGTGTATCCATATGTCAGTTATACACCATATTGCAAGTGCTTCGTAGTTATAAAAACAGACTAAACATTCATTACTTGATGTTGTAGGGGGTTAGTGATGAACAACAAAGTGGTCCAGAACATTCCTTAATCTCAAATGGGGATTTTTGCACCTTGTTTGCTAAGTAGCTAAAAAAGAACTAAAACAAAGCCATGCTGGCTAAATATAAATGACATATTAAGTATTCTCTGATCACCTGCAGTACACAGTTTTTTATAAGCAAACATACATGTAGAATCTTCAAAAATTAAGAAACCTTGAGTACTACTTTTAAATGATTATTTCTCTAAATTTTTATTTGAACCTAGATTAAGCTAAGTCGTAAAAATATATTTCACAACAAAATGCTCTGTTTTTCATTTTGCTCGAAACATACTAAAAGACTTAATAAAAATCATTTTTATAAGAAGAATTATGAAATGCCTCTCCCCAATGTACTAAAACCTTCCTAGTTGCATCAAAGTTAACAAGTTGGTTGGAATTCGAATCACCTCTGAGCATCTATCCCATGGGATGATTTGTAGGCATTCAGGTTCAATTCAGCGGAACGCTCCCCTCATCTGCTACGAACTAGTGTGATCACAAGGGGTTGGTAGCTTAGTGGTTAGAGCAATCGCCCGGCAAGTGAGAGGTTGTGGGTTTGAGTCCCACTCGATCCAATACTTGCACTGCTATTGGAAAGGTACATTGTGTGCAGATATCATAAATTAATATATAGCCACAGAATACTTTAGGTTTAAACATTATGAGAAAAGAAAAGTTAAGACTGCAAGAGTCAAGCTTATTGTATTAACACCAGTCCTTGTGTTGAACTTGCCTGAACATTTTTGTTTGTAAAAAATTAGACATACACAATTTTAGGTGTGCGGTTGATCGCATGGCACACAAAACAACGTTAAAAAAATGTTAAACAACCGCATGCCTCGAAGAATTAAGGCGTGTGTGGGGGCGTGCGAGTGCCTGCATTTCCCACTAAATTTACATGATAAAACTACAACTGTACTCCCTACAATATGATTGGAGTGCATCTATATAAACATAGCTGAGAGAATGTGAGTATTGAGGAATTAACTTTTGTACATAAGATGTGCATGTCTTGGTTGATTTTGGTCATCGTGATAATCATTAGCAGGTAGATTGCTGTGCATACCCTACGCCCATTGATTGAACACTGGCATGCACTGCACAATATAACAGTACATTCAGGATCATACACGAACCATGACACAGTAAGTCTAAGGTAAAAAAAAACACTCCTCCTGCAACGGTTATGCTTCAGGAGATAGATACTTCAAATAAAGTCAAAATGACATCAGATACGAACAGCAGTAGCTAGATAGCCTGTCCATCTTCCTTATGTATGAGTAATTTTCTATCACCTCAAATATAAAATAACTGCAGAGAAAGGGCCAGAAATAGGTTTTCTAGCAAGAACAGCACTTGTTTTCTAGAAAATTCAGTGCAGTGAATCGGTTTGTGTACACTGCAGCAACTAGCACATGCGTATGAGAGACTTTGATTCTTCTGATTTTTTCCGATTTTCTGTGAGCCCGGACGCGAGAATAAAAGAAGTTAAATACAAAAGTTTTTGTACCTCACGGTCTATTCATCATGTGTTCCTGCTAATTTCTCTCTATTGCTCGGTTTCATAAAACATTATTCAGTTATACATAGTGAACTTGGTATGAATAAATGTATTTTTTTGTGACAAGAATCTTTGTTTACTTTTTGCATCTGGAATTAGGAAGGCTTTCCGTAATTAGGAACATTGACGGTAATTAAAAGGTACTGTATAATGGGGTGACTTCGTTCAATTTTTTACCATTTTGAAAATAACTTCAGATAGGCGTAACCATTACTTCTGAAATTTTCATAAAAAAATCTGACGCTAGTGGTTACTACTGTATACCAATACTAATTTTTGTTTGATCATATACTAATACTAATTGAAAAGAACGCTTCCTGCCTTTGCGTGTTTTTTACTTGACTATAACATTTCATCAAAACCGTAACTCTAAAATAAAAGTGGGATGCACACTCGCTATTTATATAAGATGTGAAAAACGCACTTAAATTTCAGAGTTTTAACAGTTTATTTTTACTTATCAAAGTCACTCTGTTGATCGAAGTCACCTCTGTGTGGCTTGAGATAGCACAAAGAAAAACTTAGCTTATAAAGAAAAAAAACAGTTATAAGTGGTATGCGCAATTAAGTGTTATCTTATTCATCAGCGTTCGAATTAGAAAGGGAAAGTACATTCGCAAAAATTTGGTGGCAAAATGCAATGAAAGCGCTACGCGGTAAGCTTGCAAAAGGCAAGTGGGGGTCTGGGGCAGTGAACCAAAATTAATGTGACAAAATATAAACAGATTGAAGGACGCTGCTTAGAATTTTATTTTTATTCATTAGCTTTCATTTCACTGTTATTGTAAAGGGAGCTGGAAACTAAGATGCTTTTTGATTTCATTGAATAACACGAAAATGGGTCCTGCTGGTACCACGTCTGTTTTCATATTCTTTCGTTAGATGAAGGAATTAATTCGTATAACGAAGGAAATTGTAATATACCTAAGTTATCCTTTGTTGTCAATTGAGCACGAAAACTAATAAGGTTGAGCATGTTTTTAAATAGTATCTACATGCACGATTAACTAACTCTAGGAGTGTTATAGCGAGCGCTAGCAAGATCGCGCGCCTTATAATGAGAAGACTGTCGTTTATTTGGCGCCATTCAAATTCAATAGAGTCTCTCAATTTCAAAAGAAAGATCATGAAATAAGGAAAAGTTTGAACATATTCAAATGTTCAATTTTAATGATCATAATATATTTTCATTTTTTCAATAATCATTAAAAAATGAAGGTGAATTACAGCCTTTAGTTGTGTTTTAAGACTTCCTATTTATGCAAAAGAAGAGTTGTAATACATTTTTGACCAATCGCAATTTTCAGAAAAAATGTAAAAGAGTGCTCGCAAAACGTCAAAGTGCGATCGCAAATTGCGAATTGCGAACGGCTAATTTGAACTCTGCTCATGTTTGTGAAAAGTGTGCATCAATGAGTTTATATTCCCAATTAAAGGAAATGAACTAAAACATTATCAGGATCAAAATGACAGAACAGTAATTTTGAATGCGGATTCGTCGCATATGATCAAACAAAAATCTATAAGTGTTTTCATACATATCATTGTGAAACCAGTCCATTGCATAAGGAAACTACCCGTAATTTAGGGGTAAATATCTTGGGCCTAAAAACTTTTGTGGATAGTGCTATGACATCACTAAAGGCTTTTATGAAACCTTGAGTTGTATTCTAATGGACTAAAATGAAGTAACCATAGCAACTAAGAAAAAACTAAATCTTCTATTGAGGTAATGTGTTTTAATGTATTGACATAACTGTTCCACTAAACCATCACATTTTTTAAATAAGTTTTCTTCTGAATGAATCACCTTTAAAATTACAGCTAAAGCGATCAGATATCTTACCTTTTTTCTGATCTCAGATGCCACTGGGAAATGAAAAGTCTATTATTAATTGAAAATATCCCACATGGACACAATGCATTTGAGACATCGTGTCCGATAAGGCAAAACAATTGGTCACTAAAACATGTTTTTTTGTTGCTGGAGTGTGTTTACTTACTTATCCAACTAATGCAAACTGAATTTGTTTTTATGAATTTAAGTAAGAACTATAGCTTCCCATAAGAATACGTGTTTTTAATTTGGTTAAAATTAATTCTTATTTTGTTTTATTTTTCAAAAGGTTGCATCTGGTATAACTGACTATGAACACAGTATATCCATATTGGAGAGTAATAAATGGGATCTTCAGGTAGTTCTTTATTGTTAGCTTCATTGTGCTAATCGTATCCTATCTGTCTGATGTTTTGCTGTGAAATTATTTAGGGTCAATTATTACAGGCCAAATGCATTCATTCTTCACATATAATAAAAACTTTAGATTTGTGGATCTTTCTAAATGCTTTCTATAGCAATTGTTGCAGTCATACAACAATTAACAATTAACTTTATATTGTACTTCTGGGAATCTTGCTCAGACTGTGTTGTCGTAGCAATGATTGCAATAAACATTGGGTTCCCATTATATTAAAAATGCTGACTTGGTCTTTTTATTTCCTTAGTCCTCATTACAGGCTGTTTTAACAGCACAAGAACATGAAAATCAACGTCTGGTACAAACCCAAGCACAATATTCACAGCAACAGTAGGTTTTTTTTTATCTCAGCACCTTTTAGGTGTTTTTCTTTGTTATAGCACTTCACGTGTTGTTTAGGAAAGTATAAGTTGTGTTAAATAAGCAAATCAAAAAAGTTATTTTTAAATCTTCATTTTGAATGATTTTTCTCTACTTCCTCTTGATCTCCTTGCAAATTTGGTTCATCCATTTAAAAATAAATTGTTGGGAAATGTGGTAAATTTACATGGGCATAGATCTCCTCTACCAAGATGATATCTTAATTTTATTATTGTACAATTTAAACTGAATAATAAACAAAAGAAAAGGCAAGAAAATGATAGCATTGTTCCCAAATTAAATTTCATTTTAAAAAGTTGTTGTGAAGGTATTCTGACATTTCAACTTCCAATACTGCTTTTCAGATGTTTATGGGATTCAATCTGTTTTTTTTGTCATAGAAATTTTCCTTATGTGGACTTACATGGTGAAACTTCAGGTGTAACAATATTAGAAAGAGACACAGAATCGTTTAGTACATTTGAACAAATTTTGAATTTCCACATCATATGGCATGACAGAACTTTACACGTGACAGTTGGCGAAAACGAAACCGTAGGTAAGAAAGGTTCACCTCTGATTATGAGATTATGTTCTGATTATGTTCAGTTCTGTAATGTTCTCGGAAAATAGTTATGTAATATCTGAAAGACAACAACTTAGATTCACTGTTTTATTTTGCATCACAAAAGTAATGGCTGTCGATCATGATAATCATTACCTAGGAGCTTTTTTGGTATACATGTTTTATCTAGGTGCACTCAAACGTCGACTTGAAATGCAAACTGGGATGATGCAGCCAGAAATAAATTTAGAAGGATGGCCAATGGGTGATGCAAGTGCCACTGATGATGTATGCATGTTTTAAAAAAAAAATCTTGGCTAGCAAGAAATTGATTTTTCTTCCTGAAATGTAGTCTTAAGCTAGACTTGCACAGAAGAATATTATTTAAGAAATACGAATATTTTTGAGATACTCTTTTGTTTTTGTAGGCAGTAGTCTACACTTGCCATTCACTTTATTTCTTTCAGGCAGTTTTGTCCAGTTTGAATTTATCGCCAGACATGCATCTTATCCTTCATTCTCCAATGAAAGTAACAGTATCACCTGCTGAATATGTACCTTGTAATATTGTTGATGAAGAAACAGGGCCAAGGTAATCAGGCAAATTTTGTACTTTGTTGAAAGTAACATCAGAAGATTTAACTGTTTCCTGGTATTTTCTTCTGTCTCATTTTATAGGGTTATTGATGTCGATCTTCATGATGGTGGGCTCGGTAGCTCTTTTATATCTTTAAATGTTAACCATGATGGCAGAGACTACAAGTTACGATATGCAAGTCATAAAACTGTGAAAGATGTGAGTCACTCTTTGGCAACATTTTTTTGGTAGGCAGGAAGAAATCGCTGAATTAACACCCTTCCCTTATCAAAACATGCTTGTGCTGCTTGCACAGAATGAACAGGTTTCTTGTGTGTACATGGAAGTTTCCAGTTGTTCTGAGATCTCACTGCAAATACTGAGTGAAAGTATACTACACCTGAATTTATGTGAATAGTTAACAAAACATGTATACTGAGAATTGTAGTACTTCACTTGAAACTGGGTCGAATCTCTCTTCTTCACTAATTCTTTCAGTGGCAATAACTAGTTTTATGTATGAAATAAAACGCTTTAACAAACGATGTCTTTTTTGTTTTCTTCACTATTGTTTTCAGAAGACATAATTTCTGATTTGTTTTAGGTTAAGCAAGAGCTTTTTGTGCTGACTAAAATCCCTACTAAGCAACAGCTGTGGACTGGATGGCCTGATGGTACAACTGATCAGGTGAACCACTATACCCTCGCTCTTTTACTTTTTGTTTAACTCGAATTGACGTAATCCTCCCTTCTATCTTGTAGTTGGACTTTTGTCTGTCTTTTTATATTGTTTTGTTTCATTTATATATACTTCATTTTTCAAAGTATTATGTCTGCTCTCAAAAATAAATCAGCCTACTGTCTATTCGTATTTGTGTTGTTTTTTTTTTGTTGTTTTTTTTTTTGGTTTATGATTTCCAAATGTTGAAAATGTTGAGCAAAAAGAAAATAGAATGAGATCATTGCTTTCATTTTCTTTCAATTTTTGCTTTTTAAATCTGTGCATGTGTTTGTTTTTATGTCATCTCTTCCTATGTAAGCACAGGTGGGTTTTAGATGTTTTTATTTTGTAATTTTAGTCACAGCTTGGTGGAATGGAACTCTCGCAACCTGATCATTTTCTGTTACTGACCTCAAATCCTGTCCTGGAATCAACGACTGTCGTAACAACCAATGTATTCTTTGATTTAACTTTTTGAATGTTTACCTTTGCCTTTTTCTCTCTTTAGTTTCTCATAAAACTTATTCAGAGTTGAAACTGTGAAGTGTTTCTACGAAAATAGATTCCTATGAATATTACAAAGAACTTTATTATTTGTTACAAACTTATTTTGATTTCTAAAATTAAGTACACACAAATATTAAAGTCCTTTATAGTGAATACTGCGTTTAATGCTTTAGAATTGGGACTCGGGTACAGCTGGAAGTCCTGAAGACACCGACCTGGAAGAACAGGTCATATCAGATGATGATGATATTTTTGATACCAGTGTACCACAAGCTAAGAGGTTAACACCATTGTTACAGCGAGATTCTCCTGACACACCAGATGCTCTGATACAATTTCAACACAAGTTTGAAGAGAGGTAAAAGAAGATTCGGTCTTCATTAGACGTTTCAATTTTGTCATCGTCCATCTCTTGATTGAAGCTTAACTGCATGCATCTCATATCCTACTTTACATATCTAAAATGTTTACCTTCTGTTGTTCTTAATGACATTTTGATGAAAGCATCCTAAGAAATTGTTGAGAAATCAGTATGAATGTGAACTAATTTAAACTACCTAAGTTTGAAAGACGTTTTTTTAACTGTGATTTTTCTTTGCTATATTTCTATTTTGTTCAGGTTTTTATTTTATTTAATTTTCTGTCTTTGTTTTAAGGTATGGTGAGCTCCATCCTGATTTTTTCATTGGACCACTGAAAGACGCTATTGATGAAGCAGCCGGAGAGTCTGCATCAGAAGTAAATGTTTTAGATTGTCATATTGTGTTGATGAGAAACTGTTTTGGAGAAGCCCACTTGACTTTTTCGCCCTCATATGATGGACCTTTATCACGACGTCACATTATCACGTCATGATGTCACATATATAATTACAACAGTAGACACGTTTGTTCACAGACTAGTTAACATTTTGGATTATTCTTCCTGCAGTGTGAAGGGATGAAGTGAATGATGAAGGGATGAAGTGAAGGGATGAAGTGAATGATGAAGTGAATGATGAAGGGATGAAGTGAATGATGAAGTGAATGATGAAGTGAATGATGAAGGGATGAAGTGAATGATGAAGTGAATGATGAAGTGAATGATGAAGGGATGAAGTGAATGATGAAGTGAATGATGAAGGGATGAAGTGAATGATGAAGTGAATGATGAAGGGATGAAGTGAATGATGAAGTGAATGATGAAGGGATGAAGTGAATGATGAAGTGAATGATGAAGGGATGAAGTGAATGATGAAGAATGAATGATGGTCTACCTAGCCGATAACTTACATTAATTGCTGCAGTAAGGATCGTTTAACATGAAACAACTACGTTTGCTTGGTATTGATATTGAACTTTGTCAGAAACATCAAGTGTCTTCATTTTGGCAGACCTATCCACGTATTACACGACCTCACATCTGACAATTTGATAACATTTATATTTACTGTGATTTCTTCCTTGTATACTATTTTGCTTTCAATCTCATTTATGTTTAGAGACGACCTTTACTCGTATATTTACATCACGACGGGAGTATACTGGTTAATATATTCTGTAGGTTGGTATCAACATTGATTTCTACTTTATTTAGTAATTAATTTACTGATAATAAGCAGTGCTGTTGTTGATACAATCATTTTCAGTTGTCTAAAATCCTATCAGTGAAAGTACTTATTAATGTGAAGGCAGGAAGAGACAGAATAATGTTGTATTCTGATTGGATCTCTGACCTTCGTGTTGTTCCGTTAATTATTTACTGATTAATAGAAACTAGTATGGAGATAATATCGAATTATTTGTAAAATACAAAATTATAATGTTACAGCCTGACTATTATGTTTTTGGTACGTATTGTTTTTGTACGATTGGACAATTGTTGACCTGCATTTTTTATAGTCAGATTTTATGCTCCGATCAGTTTGTATCCTTTGTACGTCAAAATTTTGTGATTTGGCCTTGGGATATGACAATTCGAAGTAACAGACAAAGGTAAGTACTTTCTTGTTAAAATAAACTGTCTATAAATCTCCTAACAGATCTTTGAGTTCAACTAGGGGACTTCCACAACAGAGCCAATCATCTGTTCAACATTTCGATATTAGCTAGCTGGTCATTCTAGATTAGTTTGATTGTTCTAGATTAATTGTTCTATATGAAAGATCACACGGCTGGCATCACCATGAACAGTAGCAACTGTCAGAATACAACAGTCCAATGTCTAATATGTTTTAAGGGTACAATATATTCAAGTGAATCAAGGGTAGAGAAATTCAATTAGGGGTCTCTTGACACTTATGGACACTTTAGGTCCAAAGAGTCTTAGTGAGGTCCAATTTAACAAAACTATACTGTAGTGTACGCATGGTCAATAGAAAGTACTGGGCGGTACCTATAATCCTTCATACCCTTAGTGTCATGTCTGAATATTAGTTTCTTCGAATGTGTTCTGTTTGTAGGTTTGTTAACCTGCTTGTGCAACATTGTGGAAATATAGCTGCCCATACCATAACCAGGTTCCGAGATGGCGAATATCCTTTGTTATTGATTATCATGAAGTCGAAAGCAGGACTTGAAGTCTGCTCAGTCCTTCAAGGTAATACTCATGCGGGATTATTAACGAGACGCCATATTGTTCAAGGCTACCTCGAACTTATATCCAATCAATTTTGTAATAAATTCACTGATACTTGAAGGACGTTATACTTGAGGGACGTTATACTTGAGGGACGTTATACTTGAGGGGCCTTATACTTGAGGGACCTTATACTTGAGGGACCTTATACTCGAATCCTGTGATAAAATCAGTTCTCCTGAAAATAAGTCGCCGTATACGTTCATATTCAAGTTCCCGATGCTGATATTCCTGTTTTTGCTTTGATCTATACAAATAATCCTAGACTAAGAGCATATCCTAGATCTGATCTATACAAATAATCCTAGACTATGAGCATATCCTAGATCTGATTTCTAGTTTCCACATGCTTGTATATAAAACGATTTAATTTTAGTGATTGGGGAGGGTGGATACTGGAACTCGAGCCGCTTGTACAATCCCCTTGAGCTAATACCCTCTCTTCTAAAAGCCCTCGATAACTCGAACATTGGGTAACTCGAACATTTGGGTAACTCGAACAATGATCATCCAGCTCTTAGAGGTTCGAGTTAACGAGGGTATATTGTATAACGCATCTACTTCAAGGCTTAATAGAATAGTTTCAAGAGAAAAGGAAATAACTTAACTCAAGTAGACATATTACGAAACTTGAGGATGCTTAGATATTGCTTACATCAGCATATCTGATGACCTTGTCTTAGCTAACAGTTCGTTGCAAGAGTTGATGGCTGCATTGATTAGTGGCTATGATGTGTTCGAGCAAACCAAGCTGTTAGAAATACAAGCAGAGGTTCGTCTATTAAATCATCTAATTCTACTTTCATTAACAACGTAGCGATAGTATATGGATCACTTTCGGTCGTTTTTAAAATTGACGGCAGCCGAATATTTCTTTGCTTTTGTCCTTTCAGAGTGAACGTAACGCAAGAGAATCGATGATAAGCGAACAGGACGCAGCTTTCCAGGAATCTCTGGCTGCTGATCGAGCGAAGGTGAGTGTTTAAAAATTCACTGGGATGAAAAGCAGAATTTTTATTAAAAATGCACTCCTTCGCAGTGATTTTTCAACAAATTTGCCTATTGAGTTCATTGGTATCCTGAGCCTCTGTGTAGAACATGTTTAGACAGCTTCGTGAGTGTAGTAGCTTATCTGCAAGAGAGAATGTTGCGTGGTTTTATTCACCAATAGAATTTGAGGGGATAAATACCTCTTACTTGCTTGTGATTGGCTATTCACTTTGTATTGTTTGTTGGTTATGATCCCCCCCCCCCCCCCCCCCCCCCCCCCCCCCCCCCCGCCCCCCCGTGTGTTTTTTGAAGAGTTCTTTCTATAATACATAAGGCGGAAGCCGAAAGAAAACGTATGGAAGAAGAGATTGAAAAGCAGCAACAAGAACAGCAAAATGCTCAGATGCGAGAGGTATGTTCATACTGTCTGTAATTTGTCTAGAGCGTTTAACCATCATATTTTAGTTCGTAGTGTGGTAAGATGTATCGTTTTTTTCGTTTTTTTCCAGGCTGAACGTCTTTCTTGCGAAGAAGCTTTACCCGAAGAACCTCCACCGACTGCTAAATGTATTACGAAATTAGTTTTTCGTTTCCCGAATGGTGAACGAGAATCGAGAAGGTTTAATGAAACAGACAAGTTAAAGGTAGAAAAATGTGTTTTCCATTTGTTGTTGAAACTGCTGTACGATGCATCAAAAGTTAAGCGATTCTCTTCATTTTACAATTAAGTTTACGCCTAAAAACTTTGTAATTTTCGAGAGATGTCTTTTCGAGAAACTGGACTTATTTGGCTCAGCCGGTACGATTTTTCCGTACCTTTTCCGAAACGAATTGTAAATAAGATATACAAAATTTAGTTATATCCTTGTTTTGTGAAGTGAGCCCAAAGAAGTCCTTCCCTTCTATTTCAAACATTTTTGGTCCTAAGATCTTTTCACGGAAACCGAAACTCTTTTCCAGTTTCCAAATCTTGACACAAAATGATAACATTGTAGTGTATACCAAAATAAAAAGCGCCATATCTGATTGAGCGCCATATCTGGAATATTTTCAGAATAGCATCAACCACCAATTGCATTTTCACATGGATGGGGTTTTGATAATTTCTTCACAACGAGATGTTTTTTATTCCTCTTTAGTTCTTTACATACATGCTAAACATAAATTATATTGCTTAATTATTAGATGCTGTTCATGTACGTCGTCTCTAAAGGTTATTCTCTCAGCGAACACCGTATCGTAACAAATTTTCCTCGAAGACAGGTAAGTAGCACACATTGAGAGGACACTATTAAAAGTTTCAGACCGACAGTCTTTTCGGTGGAAATGTGAAAAATATGTGAAAGAACGAGAAGAAGAAGGAAGAACGTACTCACCCAAACAAATTTTATAAGGTTTACACCATAAAGGTCTGCGTGAGAGTTAGTTACATCGAATTGTTGGAAATCGTTATATCAAGTTCTTTAAGAGAGTTTGACTAGACAGGAAACGATCCGTTGCTGGACTCACTACCCTTCATATAAAGACTTCCCTTTTAATGTCAACCTCTTGAGAAAGGTTTGACCCTTAAATGTTCCACTTACTTCAGTTCAAGAGTATTTATCGATGTTGGTATGACTGATGTGGATGTTATTTCTTCTTTGTTTAGCTTTCCAAAGAACATTCTCAACAGACTTTCAAGGAACTCAAATTATGTCCACAAGAGACTTTATTTGTAGAGGAACTTTAAGCATTGTGCATTGTATATTCTTTTCATTTTATCATCGGTGTCAGTTTCGAAGAAGGCGAAATATGATAACAGTTCTCGATCAAGTCCAGCGTTTCCATTGCATATTGTAATTCTGCGAACCAATGAATGGTTAGGCTTATGCGGACGTGAAGGAAGCAATAGACTTCCCAGGAACATTTCGCCTAGTGTAGAAAGTCTCTTAAAGTTTCTGAATGTTTGTCCACGATCTCTAAGAGAGATAACTTTCAAAAGCTCTTATTGACCTTATCTGACCCTTTATTAGAGACTTCTTAATTAGATTTCGTAAGGTTGACCATGGAACTTCGCAGATCTACCGTCTCTTTTATACTTTAGTGCGTGTAATTTGTTTTCTTGTCTCATTTTTAAAATGCAAAACGTGTGTATTCTTCAAGGAACTACGAAATAGATTGGTGTATAGGTATAAACAAGGCATCACGCGAACTCTGTGTCGTAGTCCCTTTAATGTATATTCCGCTGTTTGAAACTGTTTATATCAAAAGCTTGTCATGTATTTGTTTTTATATATAATAAAATAAAAGAAAGAAAGTTATACTAATAAATTGATATTATCACTACTGGAGCGGATACTTTGTTTCCGTCACCTGTTCAAGTTATGACAGCAATTGTAACAAGTGTGCACATGTTCACTTAAGGGGATTGACGGGTTAAATCAGTCCACAAGCTAGTCAAAACGAGTTCCATAAATATGCTCTAAGAATTCGCTCGTGGTACACACATTATAAACAAAATTTCATGTCATTTCGTTTTATGGATGTCTGCATATCAACGCGGCAAGAAATCCTGGGCGCAAGGTTGTCCACACTGATGGTGGCGCTGATGTGATGGAATTGGGCGTTTCCTTAATATGATACAACATGCAAGTACCACAATGCAATGCAACGTGAGAATATCAGCTAGGGGGAGGGGGTATATTATTCGTGATGGTATTCTCTTATATTGATATGCTGTCATTCCATCTATTGAAGCATTTTTAAGGATTCTTTCTCATATGTGGTTGTTCTATGGTACATTAAATGGGAACGAAACACGGAAAGGGGATTCGAGATGTCACTTTCCCTTCCCCTGGACCATTGGTTAAGTGGGAACAATTTCGCTCCAAAAAGCAAAATATATACAATGATTGAACAAGTCTGCATAGCTGACAGATTTATAATGACCCTGCATAAATTTTAAGAAAACATTTCCATTGTGAGAGCTTGTTCAGATTATTAAAACTTGACTGTTCCTCTAATCTTCTTCTCCTGATGTCAGAGCATTAAGAACCCTGGAGTTATTTGAAATTTTATTATCGCAGTGTCGTCTTTTTCAAAAGTATTAGCATTTAGTCCTTCCGACACGATAACTGTTCTGTTCAATAATTTTTAACTATCATCCTTGTGGAAATCATATTTTGGAATTTTGTAAAATTCTAGTAAAATTTCGAAAAATGTTTGCTTGATATTGTATCATAAAACGTGCTGTTTTTTATATAGTCCTGAAGTAACGATTTGTCCTTCCGACGTAACAAGTACTTTTGTAACAGAGCCAGTGGGCAAAATCGTCAAAAAGTCACTGCGATGAAGAGCATTTTCATTGAAGTAGTGTCTAGATTTCTACGCACTCCATCACAGGCTACCGGTACACTAGCTGCATTTTTAGACATGGACTGATGATATCAATAAATATCAATATTAATATATTTCTTTAAATTAAAAACATACACAACGCAGTGTTTCGCGCGCCTATAGCGATCATCAGATTTTCTGATGGATTATGATGATATAATGATGATATTAATTTTCCAGACTATTATCAAAACCAAGTTTCCCACAATGAGCGAAAAGATCTGAGTCCTGTCTCTCATCTATCGAATGGAGGATCCCAGGTCCCATTTTTCCAGTATCCCACCCGAAACGTGTAGTAAACATTGCTAAAAACTAACATAGGAAACAAGCGTTTAAAAGTTTTGCAAGAAATCACATACCTTCAACATTATCATAACAAAGATTCACACCTTGCAAGGTTATGCTGTTATCATAACAATATTAGGGATGTCCACTTAACCTGTAATGTTGCTCAAACACAAGAACCTTTCCCAGCTAGCTAGATGAGAAGCAGATTTTGATAGTGTATGCCGAGGGAATATATCCAGTTTTTTTTCGTACAGAAGAAACCTTAAAACTATTTCAAATTTGTTGTTAGTCCTACACGGTAACTCGACACTTCTCGTATACCCACTTCACTATGATAAATTTCAGGCACTCTTACATTAGATCAATGTCTAAAGCCCAATAACACGAATGTCCATATATGGTTCATCATGCTCTTCTTGTTCCCAGACTTCCCAGTGGCCAGTCAAAGTCACTGCGGAGAAGAGGGTTTCTATTAAAACAGTCTGTATGTGATTTTCAATCAAATTTTTACCACCAACTTTCGCTTAACATTTCAAGAAATGAAATAATTTAAATTTTACAAGGCCATTTCATTTTCGTGTCTATATTGATAAGATAAGAGAACCTGGGCACAAAGTTGATTACAACCTCGTACCCAGCAGGGATTCCTGACTGAACGCTATATCCAGTTCACGAAAAACAACAACAATATGACAAGATGTCGAGTGCAGTTCTTACAGAACTCAGTGAAATACAAAATCTTATCTATACAAATTCAATATGAAATATAAAAAACTCTGCTAGCACAGAAACAACCATATGAGCAACATATTCTTTATATATATACATTATAACCTAATGGGAAAATACACAAGGAATTTTTCATACCTACCTACTTATTATTGAAAAATACATTGCATTATAATTACAGTGATGAATTTACTATGGACTGAAAGGTGAAAGCGCTTTCCACCTCGTTTCCGTGAAATTTAGGATTTTCTGATTTTGTGACTTTTCAAGTCTTCATCTTGCTGTCTCTGACGTTACGTAACCTTTGATTTTGGAAACGAGGGGAAACGTGCTGTAATGCGGAGTTTGAACTCAGCCTTGAAAATGATCTATTTTTTCATACATAACCCCCGCCTTCGACAATCTACAATCTACACGACAACACGTCCGAAGAGTAGCTTAAGAAGAACCAACTAATTATCCAAAATTATAAATTATGTTACTCTAACGACGCCGACACAACGGACATTCGGTCGGATGAACAGGAGTTTTCCAGTGATCCATACAAGGACCGGTAAGAATTATTTGCTTGTTGCTGATGTTCAGAAGACTGGGTCTCACGGGCGCTAAAAAAAACACGATGGAGTGTTATGAGTGAATTGTTAGGGGTGTAACAAGTAGGGGTGAGGGCGGTAACGCAATGAAGAGATAATGATCGACGATATTCGAGTGGAATGATGGAATGGTTACAGATAGGTATCACACTCGATTCTCTAATCTTAGTTTCTATACCATCATCTTAAAGAAAACTGTGTTATTCGTAAACTGTAAACTGTAAAACTGTAGTACCAGCATCATGGGATAGTTAAATGATAATACATATCGGTTATTATAAGTCACGTGATCATAGAAATTTCAACATGACGAAAACAATGGGTGAGGACGAAAACCATGGGGGCGTAAACCCTTAGATGAGATCGTCATTGGTGGAATTTGTACAGTTGTGTCCCGTCAAATTCTCAATGGACTGGACCAAGACTTCGAGATAAGGAAATTTATTGTGCGATGTAAATACTGACGAGACCAAAGCTTTTGTTCGAGATAACGCGAAGTTCGAGATAACGAGAGCCGACGATGGTGCCGACGACGTGCTCCATAACTTTAAAACGCAGTTTTGGAACGGTGGGCATAAATGGTATCAAATTGGGATGATTCTCGAAGTAAGATTTACTCACCAGCGTTGACAAAAATGTTTGTGAGGGTGAGGGTGGCTTTTATTCCATTTTTCCGACGATCCTGAGCCAACCATGAATTTTTCGATTTTGGTTAAAGGCATATGTCCCCAATCCTAAAACACAGAAGAATATGCTTGAGAGGTCACCTTTTAACAACAGTTGCTAGTTGAACCGTCATATAGTTCAGGAAGGATGTACAAAATTTCTTTGTGACAAGATTGCACTTATATCAATCATGTGACTATATATGACGAACCACTGTCAAAGGAAACGTACAGTTCAACACAGAAGTATCAACAATAAACATTAAGGACGAGACAAATCATGGCTAAACACATAAAACATTATAAGCACATAAAACATTATAAGCACTACAGAATGATATTAATAGAGAAATGATGAAGTGTAAACAAGGAATTAGGTAAGGCTCTTTGCATCGCCATCCGAATCGTCGTGGAAATCCACACTATTTCAATAGACATTTCCCGAGTTTATTTTCTATCAAGCTCCGCCTCGTTTTCGCAATGGTTAATATGGTAACGAAATGTCACGGGACTCATTTCAGTAATGTGCAATAAGTGTAATAATTGTGATAGTGTTAATGATGGAGCACAAGAGATTCGGTTGTCATAGTAACGCAATTGAAAACGAGGCGGAGTGTGATAAAAAATAAACTCGGGAAAGGTCTATTAAAGGAGCAGTGTAAAGCCCGTTTATACATGTGAAAGTACGTGAGGAATTCGAGCCTATATAAAACCTTACCTTTAATCTTTCGTACGTATCGCCAACAATACTGATGAAAGTGCTTAGTACAACATATATGAAGAAGGAGATGAAGGCATACAAATAGATTTTACTGAAGATCCAGATGGCTAAACTGCGTTTACTCATCTCTTGAAAAGTTGGGAACATGTCATCACCATTCAACAGAGAGAACAAGCATTCGGCTGTACGTAAAAATGTCGTAAACTGAAAGAAGAAACGTAAAAATGTCGTAAACTGAAAGAAGAAACAGACGTAAATTTTTCTTTTTTTTGCATTGACTTTACTAAAGAAATAACAATAAAAAACTGGTGGAAAACCACTAGTGCCTAGGCTCCATGGTCCTTAAAACCAGTGAATAACCAGTAGTACCTAGGCCCTAGAAATCAAGGAAATCCAGAAAAAATCGCTTTGATTCCTTAAAGGATACGACACAACCTCCAAAAACAAGCTACCAATTAGTTCTTTAAAAAGGTTGCAGGAAGGGACGTTCATTGGTCTACAAGGAGTCTCTTTTCAGGTTCCGAATGCACTTACCTTTTTGTGGTATGCTCCCAGAACAACCCAACCACAAAGTGTGAAGCCAAAAAACATAAACATAGCACAAAACATGAATCGAAGCAAACTTGGAGCAGCGGTGCGCAAAGTAATTAACAAAATCTGAAACAAGAGAAGAAGAAAGCGTTTAGGTTGAAAGCTTATTATTTTTGTTTGAAGGAATGAGACAACACCCAATAATGGTCTCGTTGACTAAAACAGAAATAACAAAGGTTTGACAAATCATGATCGAGATAAGCAAGTTAACTTAACTAGCCTGTGTTATAAAGTGGAAAAGAACTTCTTACAGTGCCAGTACCATCGAGAGAGGGTCCTGTGAAAAGATATCTCAAAGAAACTGATAACAACGGATACATACATTATATTTCTTAAGATAAGTAAAAAACCGAAGGAGACCAATCCAGACCATAACCACACCAAGACCAAGAAAAACACTACAGATGTTATAGTATTGAATATCCTAAAAATAACAACAAACCAACATCAGTAATTATCAAGTCAAATGTTTTTTTTTTTCAAAAAAGAAAGTCAAGGCTAAAAAAGGAACCGTGGAATGGTCAAGAAATTGAAAAAATACTAATTTGTCACGATTGATTAGGGATAAAATGACACCTAAGTTGCACTAGTACCCCAGTGGGCAAAAACGTCAAAAAATCACAGTGGTGAAGAGCATTTGTATTTAAATAGTGTATATACTTCTACGGAAATGCACTCCCTTACATTGATATTTCAATAAATTTGCCCACTGAGATAAACATCAACACTGCGTGATGCACTTTCGTCTGTACAAACCATAAAAGGCTTTTATTCTACCATCAACCTTCTTACATACAACATACAGGTGAAAGCAAATAGAGATAAGTAAGCCAGTAAAGCAAGTAGTAGCAAACAGAAGGGATTGACACTTACCCTGTCATCAACATAAATTTTGTAGATTGAACCAACAATAGAGAGCATGTCGCTGAGAACAATAACTGCAAACCACTTGTTGACTAGTTCAACCAAATCCCATTTCGTGAACGTTTCCTGGCGATACACAGTGAAGTACCGCTGAGCAGCCTTGAATTAATAAGAAAAACAAAACAGTATTATAAAGAGGAGAAAAACAACGATCAATGTAACAATGCAACAAAACCAAAAAATTATTCTTCTGGTTGTCCACTACATACCTTTGCAAGTTTTATAGATTTTAGGACCGAACGTATGCACAATAATATGGAGAATGAGCAAATTGCAATAACAAGTACATCAAATGCAATAAACACCATTCGTATTACTTTGGCATCTATAAAATAAGATATGACATCTTTACTGTTTATCTCATTCATAAGATCACAAGAAACAATTACACAGAAAAACCTGTGTATAACAATTACACAGAAAAACCTGTGTATAACAATTACTCTTGGATAAATAGACAAACAAATACCAACAATGAGCAGAAGCATAATATCATTTATTATGCGATAATGGTCTCTCATAGAATTTTTTCTTTTTTTTGGTTTTCCTTTTATGAAAACTTTGGATAGAAGAATTCTTACCTTTGCTGACTTTGTATTTCTTTGAGCAGCTCATTATATCTTCCGTCATTGAAAATGAAACACGCAGACGTCCATCATGTTTGGAATTATCAATTGTGATCTATGAAAAATAACAGTATAAACATAAACATGCTTGTGCTGGGATTCTAAGGGGTCAATATTTTCTACTACAATCTGCAGTTGAACTTTCACATCCCCATCTGGAAATAACAGAGCTTGATTGAAGTAAACTGTGAGCCATGACTTTATTTCTTACGAAAAAGCCTTTTGACTTATACCATCTATGGACCGAGAATATGCTTTTGATTGACAGTATGAAATCACCCGATCACAAGAATTCACATTGTTCAACTAAACGATGTTAGGGTGCTTAGACCCTTTTGAAGAAAAAAAAATTAGCCATTTTAAGCATGTTAAACATTGGAGGCATATATCTGATTTTAACCATTTAAGTCAATCAGTAATAACTTTGTTTCACACTTCTTGCAAGGCCCTCTATTCATCAGGTACTTGTGCAAATTTATAAGTTGAATAAACCTACCGTATTTTTCATTAGCAAGCATTCTGGATGATGGTGCAGTTTATATCCATTCAAATATATGGTATTCATTTGAAATTTGATATTTATCATCTTCACCCTTTAACAAAGAACAGATCATAATTTCTAAAACATCATCCAGAACGTTAGTCTTGTTTAAAAATAATGAAGCACACCAAGATGGTGTAGTAGCTAATTAATATCAAACAGAACTGCATAGGCAATTTGTAATTTGTAATATTGGAGAAAACTATCATTTTGAGACCAAAAAATTTAAAATTCAAAATATCTCATGATGGATAACAGAATAACAAAAGCAGATCTTGAAAGGTTTTATTTTTCAGAATTTGCTGCACAAATGGTTTAAACATTTCTAGTGTTGAAATGTTCAAAAAGTCACTGCAACAAAGTGCTTTTCCATTGAAGTGTTGTGTATATTTTAAAAAAATGTACTCCACCGTAGTGGCTTTTTAACTTATTTGTCCACTTATTTATAAATTCTTCCTCGTCATTTTCAGTCAGGTTCTACATTTCAGGTTGCAAATACGTCAGGGTAAATGACAGGGTTTCTTGCATGGTGTAACAGGCATAGCAAATGGATAAAATGAGAAGTGTTTATACTCTAGCTACAATTGTGTTGACAGTTAAAACAGAAAATGGAAAAAGCTTGAAAGTGCAACTATAGACTGTCAATTATTCAACTTAAACTACGACCATCAGCAATTTATTTAGTCCATAGATTTATCCATCAGTTCACTAAACATTAAGAAGGATAAATCTTATAATAATCGGTGTGGTGTGGTCACACTTTAAATTTAGAGAGAGTGATATAGTTTTAATTTACAGTCAAGTTCTTCTTAGTTGATCCATAAAATCTATTGTTTCTCTATCAAATCATCCATAAATATAATCCATTATTATTTTCCCACAAACAGTTAAATTTATGCAAGGATCTTATCATTCAACTAAACCATACCCTTGAGAGTTGTTGATACATGATTAGATGTACCGTCCAAACGAATGTGATAACCCTTCAGTAAACTATACACACCTGTCAAAATAGTGCTTGTTATGCAGAATATGACTTAGATTCGTTTTCGTCGTTAAATTCCGACAATCTGAAATAGATAATGGTAAACATATTCTACAACCTCCCTGAGTGCAAGAATTTAAAACTCTAAATAAATCAACAACAGAAAATCAAGAATACTTGTAATGTCGTTGTTATGATCAATGTAAATATTATCCCCGTCTGTCTGATAGATAACTTCACAAATTAGAATGGGCATTGCATCACCATTGGGCAGCTTCGAGTGCCAAATTTTTCCTATTGTATTTGCAGGTGATATTTCATACTAAAATTATAACCAAATATTAATCGACATAACAAAATAATGAAAATGATTTAAAGTTAACTACAATTCATAAATTATTGTATAATTTTATAAAAAAAACAAAGAAAAGTAATATATATTGGATGAAACAGGTCAGTTTTCATATCAAAAGGTACTCCTCTATCTACATTTATACTATACAGCTTATAAGTTAAATCATTATCAGATTATTTTGTTCGGAAGCATAAAATACGAGTATTTTTACAATTCGGCAATCTTATGCCTTTTGTATTAAAGCATAGCAAAAAAGCTTTAAAGAAAGTATAATAACGTAAACCATAACATTGACCATTATATACCTCCTTGTGAGCAAATTGAATTGCTGTAACAAGTTCTGTCCTGGAATAGTAGGAAAACCCAACACTACCATCATAATCTTTGATAAACAAATGCTTGAACATTTTCTCTGTGTTTTTCATGAACTCAACAGCTGCAAAACGATCTGTACCAAACAGTATAACCTGAAAAGTGAAGATTTTTTTTAAGTCATAGGCATATAGAAAGGCAAAAAAAGGTCTTCTACCACCTACTATATATTTATGTTATATTTATATTATGTTGCTTTATTTTATTTTATTATTCAGAGTATGGACTTGAAAATATAGACAGAAATTGAATGAACCATATGAGAGTCTACAGGTTTCAGTTTGAAAGAATGAGGTATGAAGCAAAAAATACCGAGCAAAAACATTGACCACCAACCAGTGAAATAGTTTTACCTGTGTGGTAACGATGAATATCTTCAAAATTTGTATGGTTAACTTCCATGGTCTTCTACCCATTTTGTACTTTTGATATGGAGACATGAAATGGTATTTAAGTTTGTATCGCATTCGTTGTTCTTCAGCTTCGCTAGCCTTCCTGTCCTTCTTTTCATTTGCATAACTTTTCCACCATTTTGAAAAAATAGCTAAAGAAGACACAGTTTTGATGCTAAGCTTAGGAAACTTATTTGGTGATGTTGAAGTGCCGTTGTCACTGTTTTGTGACTGTTGTTCCTCATGTTGAAGTAATGGTTTCTTATCCTCACTGTCAGAATTCATGGATTTGCTGGCATCAACCTCATCTTCATCAGAACATAAACACCTCAATTCATCGTCATTCCCATTTCGTCTTTTACCCATATGAGCGGGATCTTTACCACTCAAGCAAACATCTTTTCTATTTAAACTATATGCTTTCTGTGGCTATACACCATACAAGGAAGACAAAAAGAAAAGAATCAGAATAAGTTGTGATAAAAAATCAACAATACAACCTACCATGGAAGGTCAAATCTCACATCCTCCCATACATACATGTTCAAATTTTTCCCATATTTCAAAATGCTGTTCTCTTATGAAAGTTGTTCACGAGAGAGCACAATACAAATTTTATTTTATATATACTTATTTAAAACTTTAATTATTGAGAACCCGAGACACACCTTAAAAAATACCTAATATGTATAACTTAATGCCTTTTTATAATTTTTTATTGCCAAGTTTTAGTTTATTTTAACTACTACAAAACATTCACAAATATTCTCAGACATGTATCAAGAAACGAAGATGGATTGAAATCAGAAAAAGAGGTAAGCAACAACACTTTAAACAGCCATTATTCAAATAAAAATAAATATAAATTGTTTAAAATCTCTACCATGTTTTCTGTTAACAATGCTGTGCTAAGTATTGTCCAATTCACCTGTTTGCTACTTTCTGCTGATGTATAAACATGTACCTCTTATAATTTAATACATAGCCCTAAGAATTGAATAAAATCTTCGCATAATCATCTTAAAAGATAGCACCATTAAATTCTTATAGATTGCAAAACTTCTTTTACCAAATCTTTTCTTTTACAATGCATTAGAACAATTTAGCCTCTGATTTTAGCAAAACAAAAGAACAAAATAAGAACAGACTGAGGCTCAAATCCTTATTTCAAAAATTAAGAATAAAATGAGATTGCATTTTCCTGCAAACTTCAGGGTATGAATGCTCTCCTAATTGAGTTAGTTGCATTTTTAATATTTATTTATATACCATGTCAGTAACTGGTAAAAAATGATGTAAAAGTCTTCTATAAGGTGGTTGCAGCATTTTCATTTATTTTTTAATTCCAAAAATAAGAACAAAATCGGGCTGAATTTGAAACTGTATTCTTAACTTTCTTAACATTCTTAACAAAATAAGAACAATTCAAGCTAACTAAAAAGGATAAAAAAATATAAGAACAGCCAGTCTCAAGTTAGATTTTACTGGTTCTTATAAGTCCTTTTTGCTTTATATTATCATGGACAAGTCAATCTCAGAGTGCTATCAATAAGATTAAAATAAGGTTCTTCTTTCTTTTGCTCTAAAGGTAATGATTGATGGTAAATCATGAAATCATTAGCAGGTAAGGGATGTCTCCATTGAATTTAGATATCCATCAAGGATTTAAATTTATCAACAGATGCTCAGTAAAATCTCGAAATGTGATGGTAACAGAGCTTAATTGAATAGTAATTACTGTGGGAGTTCCTTGCAAGGATTGCAACATTTCCCGCCTTTCTTCCAGAGAAGTGAGCAGTGATGCTTGTAACAGGAAAAAATCTTGAAGCTGTATCCATGTATATATATTATTATTATATTGCCTTTGTGTAGAAATTCAAGGAGATACCGTTAAAGCGTGGTGACTTGAAACATCTGGGGTGACTTGAAACATCTTGGGTGACTTGAAACAGTGTCGAAAAAAAGTTAATTCTCATGAAATAGTGAATGAAAATCCAAATTTTCTTCAGATTCCGTTCAGACTGTCTAGCACAACACTCGATGGAAAAGGTTTTTCAATCAAGGAAGTTCTTCAAAAGTTGAAGAAGAAAAAAGCGCCAAAATCAGTACCCCTGTAAAATAGCTTGTAACATCAACATAGCATATCGCAAAAAATTCCAAAGTAATTCCAGAATTTTATCGAAAAATATTTAAAATTGAGTTTTTTTTTTCACTCAATACATTTTTGGTCTCTTCAATTATTGCATAAATATTCTTGTCAATTATGATGCAATCATATCATTGATATGTGATAAAGTTCAGCCAATGGAGTTTTAGAGTTTCCAATTAATAGAAACCCAGTTGGCAAAATCGGCAAAAAGTTACTCTGACGGAGAGAATTTTTATTGTAATTGTGTGCATATTTGTATAGAAATTGCATAACAGAAGTTGTGTACTTAATATTTTAATTTTTTACAATCTTTCACTACTGAAATTTTGAGTTTTCACACTCTCCACCACTTTATAAAAATGAAAGTGGTGTTAACAAAATTATTTTAATTTATGTGTAATACGCAAGTAATCATAGATCACACTTTTGTTTTGGCACTCTTTTAGCAACATTTTCGCACCGTTTCAAGTCACTCTCACACAATATATTTCACTAGGTGTACTTTGTGAAGCAATAACTCGAGATGGTTCACATCAATTAGTTTAAAACTTTATTTTATCTGGAAAAAAAAGATGAATGGCACTTTTCTCAAAATTTCATTTGCAGATCTTTTCAAAAAACGGCAAATTTTGTTTCAAGTCACCCAGCTTACATCAACGCAACGGTAACATCAATTCCATTCATTTTCATTTTTTCATTTTCAATGGATGTCAGTACTGACATCCGACTTGACTACTGACCAATATAGATTTGATTTATTTTTGAGGGAAAACAAGCACCATGGTCAAACATTGCCATACATTTTTTCTCGCAACTTTTAAAATTTAAAAAATAAGTGTTGTTGTTTTAAAAAGTGTTCAACTGTTCTGTGTATATATTTAGCTATTAAGAAGAATCCGAATATTATGAGGAGAAGAGAAAGTGATTTTCTCTCTCTTCCAAAATGTTGTGCAATGTGAGCTCAGACAAGATAATGAATATCAAGGATGAAAACGCAGATAAATCTACTATCCTGATATATATATACATATACTCAACTTTCCAAGCCTGTTGTGGTGAGGTTTCTTTACAACATCTTCATCGACAGCGTCAACAATCTCACTTGTGATTGTCTTGTGACAGTGACGCTACCATTATACTTTACAAATTCAAAACAATTATGATTTGCAAAGAAATGTGAGAAGCTCATTTTGCAGTGTGTTGTGACATCGAATCACGGTGTTTGTAAGGCTGAACGTCGTTTGGGTCACAGGTCTAGTATGGCTTTGTCCAAGCATGTTCAAGATATCGAGGTATTATGTGGTATTTGTTATTTATTATATGGTACCCTGGATTGTTTATAATTTTAGCAAGATTTTACACACATTCTGAAAAATAAATTATGAAAGACTAATTAGAAAATTTAATCTCTGAATAAGCACTTTAAGTGCAAATTTTAATTGATTCGAAATTCACTGTTGACCATTCAAAATAATGACAGCCTGATAATCCATACCGTATTGCTTCGAATAAATGCCCCGGGCGTTTATTAAATTTTTTGGATTTTAGGGGGGGGGGGGGGGGGGGGGGGCGTTTAAAAGAGGGGGGGAGGGGCGTTTAAAAGAGGGGGGCGTTTATTAAATAATTTGAGAAATTGCACTTCCATGGACAGAATACTGACAACGAAATTAATGCTGAAATTACTGGGAAAAGACATCGAGAGGTTGGCCTCGTTGTTCCTGCAAAGCTGAGTTTTGAAACATACAATATAAGCAATGTGCAGAAATTTTGGAGCAAGAACTTTTGAAACGTCAAAAGAAATTTTCGACATTGAAATTGAAATTTAGAAAAAACGGATTTTATAGAAAATTTCCCGTATACAAAAAAGTAAATACAGTTGAGAAAAAAAATAGATTTTATCTCAAATTAGTCTTGCTTCGATTAAACGCCCCCTCTAGAGGGGGGGTGTTTATTCGAAGGGGGCGTTTAAAAGAGGGGGGCGTTTATTAAATATTTTTTGCCAAAAGGGGGGCGTTTATTCGAGGGGGGCGTTTAAAAGAAGGGGGCGTTTATTCGAAGTAATACGGTAATCAATTAAGTTTGTTTGGAATTGGCTACTTAGTTAATAATGTTTTTTACTCAACATGTACGTCCAATCAAATTCCTCATTTAGTTAGCGCATTTTTTCTTTGTTTTTGTAGAACATACTCCAGTTGAATCCCAAAGTTGCAAGTAATGCCAAGTGTGTTTCAACCAAAACAACTAAGCGAAACCGGAAATACTGGAAAAGAAATGCAGATCATTCATGCAATGTATGTTTATTTTATTGGTTGGTTTTATTTATATATAGTTTTATCTGTATTATCTCTGTTATTTTCACTATACCAAGTTAGTCATAATTATGATTCTAATATGAAATGTTAAAAGATTATGCAAGTCACGTTATAATACCAAAGAGAAGTATTAAGAATAGTGGTTATTCTAAAAAGATTATAAACACTGCATCATGAACATTCCTTGAAACATCACTGTTATGCTTATAAAGTATCGAACTTTCCTATTGCCTGTTTAATTTCTTGTTTTAGAGTTGTCATGATTTGAGCAAGAATTTTGATGACATCAAACATACAACATTAAGTGAACGAGCGGCCTTAAAAGAAGCCTTTCGGTAGGAAACAAACCATTTTCAATAGACTTGTCGTTGAATGTTCATTCATTCTCTTCTTAAAGAAAGTTTGCGTAAGGTCTTGCAGGTGTTCATAAGCCTATGTAAGCCTCAAGAAGAAAATATTCAAAAAATTATATCGAACATTCAAAATTGACAACACATAGACGGTATATACCTGAAAAATTCCCCACAATCATATATGCTCTTGCTGTCGAAATTATTGATTGATATACACCACTGATTAATCTGATTAATGAGCCTTTCTAGTTTTTGCTTTCCTTCTTTGCATTATTTTTTGCTGATGGTCTATTTCCAAACGTTCAAAAAGTATATTGTGTTTATCATTGCAATAAATTTTATGTGCATTTGAATGAAAAAGGCATTTTGTTTTTGTAAGAACTTACGAAAAAAAGCTTGTTAGGTGTTATGACAAAAACTGCATACATATTTAATATTATGATTTTGTTTTATTTTAGGTGCTTAAAATGCGCTGATGCACCATGTCAAAAGAGCTGTCCAACACAACTTGATATAAAGAGTTTTATATCATCCATTGCAAACAAGGTATATTAATACTGAGGTGTTTATTTGCATGCTTTTGCAGCATGCATTAAATAGAAGGTTGTTATTGAAGTATAACACATAATGATGAATCAAATAAAAAGCTGAGAATTTTAAGTAACAGTTCCTTTTTATCTAAAACTTTTAGCCTGCGTAAAAGTTTTTTACGGCTAATAATTTCGAAAATGATGTGCCGCGTTCCCCGTGTGTGTGAACCTCGTTACGAAAATTTTAATTAAGGAATCGTGACTCGTCAGTATAACCATGTTGTAGAGCTCGAAAAACTGATCAAAAAAATGTATTGGATCGTTTCGCTACGACCAACCGTTGCTGAGATATTGCTGATCAAAGATTTTGATGACGTCATAGCCGCAGTACCAAATAAAATTTAGTCTCAAATTTTGCGTCACCACATCGCCCGTATCGCAGACCCTAAAACGTCAGTTATCCCCATTGGTTCTCAAGATATTTCCCCAAAAACGTTGCGTTCGATTGGGGATGCAATGCAATGGTTCCCCGTGATCATAAAAAAACTGACGTCAAATGCCACGTGCTATTATACTAATTGTGAATGTGTCTTGCATGTAAATTTTTAAAGAAACCATCACTCTCTAAGTTAAATGTGTTACACACGATTGCGGATTATTATTTCGGTTACTTTTCACGTAACAAAGGATGTTTCATGTGCATGTTATTCATAACTTTCAATTGTGCACCCCAGTTTTATTTATGAGACTGATTTGCTTGAGAAAAATTCATGCTCTTCTGTTTCATTAGACTACACCATTGCGAGAAGTGTTATAATATAACAAGAGTAATAGAATCAGGCCCTATGTTAGAATAGAAAGGCAGCATCCAGTGGATGGAAAAGGCACAAACCTGGAGCGTACCGACAGCTGGAATTATTGGGAAGATTTTATGTTATTTTGACTATGTAGAACAAGGTGTTTTCTCCATACCAGCAAAGGGTTAAACTAAATGACAAAGTTGACCATAGATCTCAGTACGTCTTGCAATGCTGACAATCATCTATGTGTGATGGCATTTTTTTATCTTGAATTGTAGTGTGACTGTTATTTAAATTCCTGGCTTATTGACATAAAAGCAAACATCGATAGACACATTTACAAATAAGATTAAAACTAAGCTGCTTATTTTAGTAAAATGTATATGCTTCGTTTCCCACCCAGCCAAAATTCTGTTCAAAGTCAGCAAAAAACAGTTGGAAAAAGAAGTGATCGAAGAACTTCATTTTAACTTTGAACAGGTTCATTTTAACTTTATTTTGCAGACTTTAAACAGGTTCTGTCAGTTGGGTTATCATAGGTTGTACATATTCATAAGTTATTTTTCTAATAATGTTAATGATTATTGTGATTATTGTAAACACACACATGTTGCTCTCCTATTTAGAGGCTTTAAAACAGAAGGACAAATCTTGAACACATAAATAATCTGTCTTGAGAGCCAGTATTTAAAAGAATATAAAGAAACTAGTAACCTGGGTAAAACTTTTTACAGGTTTCAATTTCGAAAATGATGCACGTTAACCCCATTCTTCCTGTGTCAAACCCTGTGACGAAAGATATCATGGAATGATGAACAGAATGTGTACCCATACTGTAGAGCTCACAAAACTGAGCAAAAAATCATTGTATTGTATTGTTGATCGAAGATTTTAATGTCGTCACAGGCTCGTCCTCCAAAAACCTTAGGCCCAAATATTTTTGTCAACCCTTTGTCAATATGCCAGATCCAAAAACATCAAGTACCCCTATTGGTTCTCGAGATATTTGCCCGTAAGTGTCACATTCCATTTGGGCATTTCCCCATGATAAAAACATCTGACTAATTGTAAAATAAAAGTCAGTCTTGTCAATGAAAAAAATGCCGGGCGTGGCATTAATTGCATGCGCAAAAGAGTCATTTTGTAGTTCAGGCGTGCGACTCTCAGTCATGTCAATATGAGGTGCGCTATGGCACTAACGCTCGCTATAACGCTCCTGGAGTTAGTTAAGATGCGCTTTCAATGGCACACGTAGATACTCATATGAACATGTCAGCGTTCGTGCTCAATTGACAAAAAATTAATAAGTATAATAAGTGATTATTAGTTGTTGCTAGGCAGAATGACTACCGTTGCTTAGGTAATTCTGAAATTTCCTTCGTTATACGAATTCCTTTGTTCACCTAACGAAAGAATATGAAAACATAAGTGGTACCAGTAGGACTCGTTTTCGTGTTATTCAATGAAATTAAGAAGCGTCTTAGCTTCCAGCTCCCTTTAAAATATGATTTATCTTGACTATTGGCTGGTGTCTACTCAATTGTAGACACGATGTTCCCCAGTGAAAATGTTTCTGATTGGTCAATATTTCTGTACTTGTCAGCGAATTTTGCCAGAGTGGACTTTCTCAGTATGAAAAAGTGAAGAAAATTTGAGTGCCGCGCTTTATGTGGATACCGTCTTGTGAACAGTTACTACGTTTAGTCAAAATAGAGTAAATTCTTCAATCTTCCATTCTATTAAGGGCGTTCCAAATAAATGCAGGATATTTACAAAATTGTTTAAGATATGAAAAGAATTCATTCAATCCAAGAAAATTAATTTTTGCGCCTGCAAGTTACGTGATTTAGGTGTGCGATTTATACAATAAAATCGCACGCCCAAGTATGATTCGGGTGTGCGCTGGCCAGTGCGATCACACCCATAAAATGACAAGACTGAAAAGTGGGATGCACATTTCACCTATTAGCGTAATCATAAAAGACTGTTAATTTCAAATAACTTTGTTTCAAATAAGCATTGTTCAGTTGACTTGCATCAACTGACCCCTTCTCCTAACACTTTATCGGAACACTTGTCTCTCTTCGAATTCTCATCCTTTGACTGTTCAGGTCCCAACATGCCATAAGAACTTTTATATATCTAGCTTTTTCCCTCGAACTGCTCACCTCTGGAATTCTCTCCCTTATAGTTGTTTTCCTGCTGAGTATGATCTGCAATCTTTTAAATCCAGGGTTAACCACCACCTTGCTCTGTCTTTATAACTCTTCTTCCTTTTCTTGTCTTGTAGCTCTCTGCCTAGTAGTGACTTCCGCCTTGCAGGGAGTGACCCATTTAAAAAAAAAACAACTTGTGAAGCAAGGATGTTCTGACTCAATCTGATCTGTCTCGTTTATTGTGTTGAACGTGTGTGTTTACATTTTTTTGCATTTTTTAAAGGGTATCTTCCTGCATGACTAAAAGCAGGCCTGGTCGTAAGAGGCGTGCAATCGCACGCGCACGCCTCCGCACACGCCAAGATTTATTTAGGCGTGTGGCAATCGCACACCTGGCTTGTAATGACAAGTGTGATAATAAATGTTTATTCAAAAGTCAACAAAATCTGTCCCAAAATGTTAAAAGTTTTGCTTCGGAAATTGTTCATGTGCTACGGTTTAATTTTGCAATAACGGAACGAAACTTTGCTACCATTTCAGAAGTGAGGTCTCCGATCGATTTGGAATACGGTAGTGGTTTTAAATTAAAAATCAGTGCTCACAAATTTTATTCGTTTGGTAGTAGAAAACAAGCCTACTCCTCGAAATCCGCTGTGGAATGAAGAAGGAGCTTCCTGTGCACGATTTTATTATGTATTATATTTAATTGTATTATGTAGTTTTCTCTTTCTTTTTAACGTTCTTTTAAGTTACAAAAGTATGCGCAAGGTTGCAGTTTCGAAAACGGGGGTGGTAACACGTACGATTTCACTTCGCCAATCCGAAGTGAAGTGAAGTGAACTCACTTCGGTCTCCTCAGAAACTCCATATGTTGTTCACACGTTCTAGGTGAAGTGAAATTTCACGCCAGTCTAATTTCACTTCTGTCAAAAAGACAGAAGTGAAATCTCACGCCGGCATGAAAAACATGTGTATCCCAAAATATTTGTGCATAAACCGAAGTGAAAAGTACTCTTGCAACTTGATAAATGTTTTATGAAAACAAAAATGTACAGAAAATGATGATATCGTGTTTTTAAAGAGAAAGTCATTTTCGCAATCCCTTTGGAAAGTGTTGAAAATGTCTGACATTACAAAATTGTAAGCATTTTCTTATGTTTTTTTTTTTCAAATATAAACCATTTTTAACTTCGTTACTATTTGGAAACTAGGAGCATTATTGCTTCATTTTGAAGATGACGAAGATGACTTTGGTGCTGGACGATCTTTAAGGCTATAACTGCTTGAAGTTGTAATAACAGCAAAACGGTGGTTAAGCTTTTGATCTTAAGACTTGACTGCTTAAGCTCGTTCATTTTTTTTTCTCTGTTTTTTGAAAAAGACAAAATATAAGTTGAGACAAATCTTTTAGTTTATCATGCTGCAAGTTGCAAAATTAACTTTTGACCCGAAGTGAAAGCGAATTGAAATATATCCGAAGTGAAGTGAAGTGAAACATACGTATAACCTAAAAAAATTTCAAACCAGCATGAAATTTCACGCCGGTTTGACTTTCACTTCGGATACGTGTAACCCACTCCTGAAAAAATAGCCAGCCAGGTGGTGACAAGTTAATGGAACAGAAACGTCTTTAATTTAATTCAAAAACCATTGGAATTCAAACTTAAACGATGGAGAGTGATACAAATTTTTTATTTTCAGGTTTATTTTTTCTCTTTGTAAATTTTTGAATAAATTTTATTTACCATCAAAGTAATCTTTTATAGCTAACATTTTACGTTCCGATCTTCAAAAACGTTTCGTTTTATTAATACATTCTCCGTGAAAATCTCATTATTTTTACATTATATGACACGTTTCAAATTTGACTTGATCATAATAAAGAATGAAGATTGTTGATCTTAACTGGAAAAATCGATCGCACATCTGTCAAAAATTTACACGAGCGCACACCATAACTGATATCTTCAATTAAGGCGTGTGATGACCACACATCTGCTGTTTTTCTTACGACCAGGCCTGAAAAACGTGTCTTGCCTAACTCTAGGAGCGTTATAGCGAGCACTATCCCTCGCTATCAAGCAATCATCGTATTTCGCAAAATCTGATGGTCCTCTTGTTTCAATAAAATTAATTCTGACCGGTCAAGTTGATCGACCATTAGAAAAAATACATGATCAAATGCCTTATATAGCCGGTCATTGACCGCTGACCCGCTGTAATTTGCAGCGCTGTTGAAAGAAATTTCAGGAATCTCAAATGCAGCTCTATTAGATAAAAGGGCATCTCTAGATCTATTGCTTGTGACCTTCATGTAATTTTTATGTTAAAATCCACTTTCAGAATTATTATGGAGCCTCCAAAGCTATATTTAGTGATAATCCTCTTGGACTGACATGTGGCATGGTTTGTCCAACAAGCGATTTATGTGTAGGAGGGTGCAATCTCTATGCATCTGAAGAAGGTCCCATCAACATTGGTGGCTTGCAACAGTTTGCAACTGAGGTAGATGTTTCACAAAATGTTTTTGTGTCAATGACTCTGTCTATTGTCATGGCTATAGAAATCAGGAATATTAGGCTAACTAATGTTTGTTAAATTTTAGGTGTTCAAGAAGATGAAAATACCACAAATACGAGATCCTAACATGCCAACGATTGAACAAATGCCTGCTAGCTACCATTCAAAAGTGAGTTATTCACCGCTATCCTTCATTAGGCCAACACTTTCTAAAGTATTTTGTGATCTTATCCATATTGATAGATTGCATTGCTTGGTTGTGGGCCTGCGTCTATAAGTTGTGCAACATTCCTTGCTCGTCTCGGTTATTCAGATGTAACTATATTTGAAAAAGAAAAATACCAAGGTGGCCTAAGGTAAGAGGTTATTTAGAAATGTCAGTTGCCAGAAATGGATAGAATTAGTTAATTAAACAAACCTGGTTTTTGTGTTGTTTGTTTTTCCTTAGTTCGTCAGAGATTCCACAATACCGTCTCCCTTACGATGTTGTCAATTTTGAAATAGAACAGATGAAAGATCTTGGTGTAAAGGTATTGATGAATAGAAAGCTAATGACAACTAACTGGAAATTTTTCTTTTCTGTGATACTGATAACTTCTATGATTTCTCAGGTTGTTCATGGTAACGCATTGTCAACAAAAGATGGCGTAACAATAGAATCGCTGAGGAAAGATGGATTTAAAGCCATATTTGTTGGTATAGGTCAGTCACATTATTTCTTTTTATTTATTCTTATGGCTGTTTACTGTTCTTTTTGTTTCTAGTATAGCAGATGAATGTCTGTCACTCAGGTTAATAATAGTTAGCCATTCATCCTTCTATAAGTTGAGCCAAACAGGCAAACACATTCTCTATGTTAAACTTTTTCAACAATAGCTAACCTATGTCCTTTAATGTTTTTTATTATTCCAACAGGTCTACCACAGCCTAAAGTAGCTCCACAGTTTAAAGGATTAACTGTCGATCATGGCTTTTATACATCGAAGGACTTCCTTCCACTTGTTTCCATGGCAAGTAAACCAGGTAAATATCTTTTTCTTGGAACACATTAAGTAATGGCTTCCTGCAAGCAGATTGTAAACAAGTCAACAATCACCGTTTTTTTCTGGTCAAAAGAAGAAAACATTTATAGTTAAGTTAATATTTTCATAACAAACAACATGCAACGATCTGAAATGCCAGTTCAACTTCACGGTTAAGTTCCTAAAGTCAACAAGATTTACGTGACTCAGTTTAATTCTATTTCTTCTCATAGGCATGTGTGCTTGCAAATCATCTCTACCAGCACTGTATGGTAATGTGATAGTGCTTGGTGCTGGAGATACAGCCTTTGATTGTTGTACATCAGCTCTACGCTGTGGTGCTAGAAGAGTTACAGTCATATTCCGTAAAGGTTTTACTAACATCCGTGCTGTCCCAGAAGAAATGGAATTAGCTCGTGAAGAAAAATGTGAATTTTTGCCGTTTATGTCTCCAAAGGAAGTTCATGTTAAAGGCAAAAGAATTGTTTCAATGGAATTTTACAAAACTGAACAGGTAGTCCTCGTTATGTTTGTTTATTAAATTTTGATCAGCAGTAATTCTGAGGTCCTAAATAATTAAGACATATCATTTTGGCTGTAGAAGATGGTAGGACTGTTTCATCTAAGCACCTAAGAACATAAGAACAGATGTTATGTTCAAGCAATACTCTCAGACTGCTAAATGCTAAGATATTCTTTATGAATCTTTATAGTGCAATAGCGACTCAGATGAGGTCTTTGAAGAGCTTCTCTGCAGTTGTTCAGTTTCTAATTGCTAAAATGAATTGGGAAAGTATTAAACTACATTCTCCAACTCTTCAATGAGGATTCATCCAATAAACTACCACTACAAGACTACCAGTTTTCGTAACAAGACTTTTGTCCTAACATTCTGTTTCTGTAGCTTGATGATGGCACTTGGATTGAAGATCCTGAGCAAACATTGAAAATCAAAGCTGACTTTGTTATATCAGCCTTCGGATCCACATTAACTGATGAAGATGGTAAGATGTTTATTGTTGATTCAGAAGAATTCAAAATTGTGGGAACTATCAAAATATGGAAGTGTGAAAAGATACTGAAAAGACACATTCTTCTGTGCATTCGAAGCGAATTCAAATTAATAAAATTTCTAATACTTTTTTCCTTCTGTTTTATAGTGGTTTCTGCTCTCTCCCCATTAAAATTCAATAAGTGGGGTACACCTGAAGTAGATCCAGAAACGATGGCAACAAGTGAGCCAGATGTTTTTGCTGGGGGAGACGTTGGAGGATTAGCAAACACAACTGTTGAATCTGTTAACGATGGAAAGCATGCTTCGTGGACAATGCATCGCTATTTGCAAGTGAGTACAGTATCAACTTTCCTACACAACTGTTCTTCCTTATTCAATCTAGTGTGTTTTCTTTTAGCAATTGTCTGGCACAGTTATACCGGCTGAACCAAAATTGCCCTTGTTTTTCACTCCAATTGATTCAGTTGATTTAAGTGTGGAGATTTGTGGGTTAAAGTTTCCTAATCCATTTGGCTTGGCATCTGCGCCACCTACAACAAGTGCACCAATGATGCGGAGAGCTTATGAGGCCGGTTGGGGCTTTGAACTTACCAAAACTTTTGTATTAGATAAGGTCTGTTGAATTTGTAAAATCTTCACTAATTAAAAAGAGTTGTTTAAAGATCCATTTTGATCTGGTTTTTATCTTATTTACTTTTATCTTTCATGATGAGAAAAATGTCTTTTGAAACCATCAGATCAGATAATAAATCTCTTTGTTGTGAGCAATATTGATCTCACTATGTAAGCGACACATTGTTTTTTTCTGAACAGGATTACATTACAAATGTTTCACCACGTATTGTTCGGGGTAGCACTTCCGGCCATCTTTATGGTCCTGGTCAAGGCTCGTTTCTGAATATAGAATTAATCAGTGAAAAAACAGCTGCATATTGGTGTCAAAGCATTACAGAGCTTGTCCGTGATTTTCCTAACCAGGTAAGTTCAGAACTTTGTCAAGTATATTTACTAATTCAACTTTGCGATATTGAAATGATAAATGAACGTGAATTTTTATAACTTTAATAGTTTACAAGCCAAATATCAATCTTCCAAAACTGAAAACATTTTGTTGATTTCATCCCCAGGAAAACGACTGATTTTTCTTCTTCCTAGTTTCTTTTTTCGTCATTTTATTTTATTTACTTATAAGTGATTCCAGAAATCATCGCTGACGAGTTGACATAAGGTCAACAAAAATATTATGATGAAAATAAATTATTGTATACTTATAAGCGAATAAAATAAAATGACAAAAAAGCAGCTAGAAAGAATAAAAACATTTTCCTTAAGAAGAATTGAATGATTTAAATTATTCTTTCATAGGAAATAAAATTAGTAAAGAAGTGTTCTTTTGTAAACTTTCACAACAATGTTTTCAGTTTCATTTCTGAAGATCATTACATACTAAGACCTGTCATTCATTTTTGTTCATCCTAAGATTCTGATTGGTAGTATCATGTGCGGCTACTCCAAAGAAGACTGGACAGAACTCGCTAAAATGGTGGAAAAAGCTGGGGCACATGCTTTAGAATTGAACTTGTCCTGTCCACATGGCATGGGGGAAAAGGGCATGGGTTTAGCATGTGGTCAAGACTCTTCACTTGTCAGGAACATATGTAAATGGGTCCGAGCTGCTATAAAAATTCCATTCTTTGCGAAGTTGACGCCAAATGTCACTAACATTGTGGATATTGCAAGAGCTGCTAAGGAAGGTATATCCATTATTCTAACTTATTTTTTTTTAAGCTCAACTTTTCTATACTGTTACATTTGACGGGCACTTCAAGGGGAGCGGTTACTGCCCACTCCAGCTGACAATCATCTCAATTTGGCATCAATTTATAACTTATACCTCACCCTATTGCCTATTGAACCCGAAACTCTTTAACTCTTCTGTTGACTATGTTAAATTTGACCAATTCTTGACCAGGTGGTGCGGATGGTGTGACAGCCACGAATACCGTCTCTGGCCTCATGCATCTTCAAGGTGGGGGTGAACCATGGCCAGCCGTTGGTCAAGCAAAAAGAACCACATATGGTGGAGTATCTGGAAATGCCATTCGACCAATCGCTTTGCGAGCAGTATCCGCAATTGCTAATGCGATCCCTGGATTTCCTATTCTTGCAACAGGAGGAATTGATTCTGCAGATGCTGGCATGCAATTTTTGCGAGCTGGTGCTAGTGCACTACAGGTATTGTTTCCAGTATGGTGATGACAAAACATATGTTGACGGCCACCAATTTGCACCTACAGAGCAGTTGACTTCAGAAAGATATTATAGAGTTATAAAAACGTTACAAAGAACTTCCTTGAAGTCAAACACCGTAGTTTGTTAAATAAGAAGATTTTTTGGTAATATAAAGTGTGGTGGGGACCATGTTCTACTTCCAAAGCAAACATCGTGCGTGGTTTCGGAAAAATTTCGTGATTTCAAAAGGGTTTTATAAAACTGATTAATAACTTTCTGATTATGAAAGAGAACCTGTTTGTTTAGCCATAGTGTAGTGGGAAGGTCCTTTAACTTTGACCACCCTTGCCAATATAAGCCAGAGACCTGGGTTATATTGATATTGAACTCTCTTTGAAAGTGGATCGTCAACCCATTGGTTTATAACACTAGTTTTTGGCAAGTATCTCTCTCTCTCTCAGCAAAAAAGCCATCACTCAACCTATTTCAATTTCATTTGTTATGTAGGTCTGTAGTGCCGTGCAGAACCAAGACTTCACGTTGATTGATGACTATTGTACCGGTTTGAAATGTTTATTGTATATGGAAGCCTGTGAAGAATTCCAAGGATGGAATGGTCAGAGTGAGCCCACAGTACGTCATCAAAAGGGGAAACCGGTCCCTAAAATCAACGATATAATCGGCCAGGTAAGTTAGGCCACTCTGTCTTCGTTGTTGTTAAATAAATCATCAACAGATGGCTTGCATAATCTTAACTTGTGACGTAAGCACCGGTATAATTCTCGTTTCTCGATCCTCTCATTTTTAGATGAGAAGGAATCTATATACCGTATTTCCTCTTTTTAGCGCCCCCCTCTTTTAAGCGCCCCCTCTAATAAGCGCCCCTGTTAATCCAAAAATAATTTTATAAGCGCCCCCTCTAATAAGCGCCCGGGCGCTTGTTAGAGTTACAATGTTAGAGTCAAAATCCTAGATAAGCGCCCGGGCGCTTATTAGAAACTAGCCAAAACAGTCAGCCAACTGCTTGTAGATCTTTTCAACGAGACATGGAAGATGATCCAAACATTCTAATAGACTCCGATTAAGAAGAAGATGACGACATAGATATGGAGTTGGAAAACATTACATGAACCATACCTGATATTTCTTCTGTTTTCTGTACATAGTTTTTATAGAAAATAATTAAAGTGGAAATAAGTATTTATTTTTAACACCTCTCACAATTTTTTGTAGGGGTTTTTTGAAATAATTTTATAAGCGCCCCCCTCTTTTAAGCGCCCCCCTCCAATAAGCGCCCTCCTAATTTTCGAAAAAATTTTATAAGCGCCCGGGCGCTTAATAGAGGAAATACGGTACTTTCTGAGGGTTTTTTTGTTGAAAAATTGATCTATAGAGATTGTTAGTTCCTGGTTCTTTATCCATCACAAACAGTGAAATTTTGCTCTTTAGAACTTGCCCCACTTTGGTGAATTCAAGAAAAAGCGTGAACTTCTAGTAGCAGAAAGTAAGAAGAATTCTGACATCCTTGCAGATGAGTTTCACCCACAACAAGTACGCCCGCCTGTTGCGCCTAAAAGACAGATTCCAAAAATTAAAGTAAGTAAAATTCATAGGAAGCAACAATGAGTGAGGAAACTTTATAAAACTTTTCAAACGAGACTTTTTTCCTATGCACAGTACCAAAATGGCGTTTTACCGCCCTGGTTGTTAGTCATTTGAGTTGGGCGTTAAGAATGCAGAACTTATTTGCGCCCACTCGGGAAAAAACGCTTTTATTTGTGCGTTGAAGAAAAACGTAAGCAGTGAGAAAATTATATCGACCGTGATATTCCTGAGTGATAGCTTATAACATATATTCCAGTTACTCGGAAATGTTCTCGTAAATTGGTCGTTTATAGGGTCGCTTATGAGAGCTAGGAAAGGTTCTTCCAGTTTTTAAAACAAAAAAGGAAAAGAGTATCAGGATTTTCCTTGGATGACACATCACCATGATCAACAGTCACGTATTTACCACGATGAAGAATTTGTGTCTTCTATGGAAAAGATGTTTGGCCTTGGCACCGGAAATTACGTCAAATATTTCGGATGAATACCATTCTAATTTTACTTGATGTGATAAAATCATGAATTATTCAAAACTATTCATCTTTCTTTAATAATGGATTCTCGTTGCTATAGTTATTTTCCCTCGGCTCGTGAACTGTGATGGAATGAATAACGTGAGTGTGTAAATATGAAGGCTTTGATCGAACAGCGAAGGTTTTCAACATGTGTAAATCTGGTGAGAAAACGTGAGTGAAACGGATTAAGTTCAATGGAGAGTTATCAAGTTTTGTTCTGTATGGCGGTATTCTTCGCTACCTTTTATCTTACCACGAGCGAAGCGTTGAAATGCTTTTTCAAGTATTGTCCTGTTCTCTGACTACTTCGTTCATCAAACACCTATTATGAAAGAATGACTAATATTTGTCGAACTTCTTGAAGTGGGATATGAAGGTATGAAACTCGTCACCTTTACTGGCCGACAGTTGAGATGACCCCCTCCACTTTTTTGCTAAGAAGTTTTTCATAACTAGGAGGGAAAAAAAATGTTTTTCTTCTTTCATCTTAAACCGGTGCCGCGATTCCTTCCTTTATCATGAACCTCTCCAACTTATGACCCATACTTCTCGTTTTTCTCCTAAACAAACCGTACGGAGGTTATGAAGAGAAATCTCTTTATTTCCCTTGATAGGACATGGTCGGTCAATCTCTCAAATACATTGGTTCCTATGGTGATCTTACCAACAAAGAGCAGGTTGTCGCAGTAATCGATGAAGACATGTGCATCAATTGCGGGAAATGCTACATGACCTGCAATGATTCTGGATATCAAGCCATACAATTTGACCCGGATACTCACATACCGCACATAACAGACGACTGTACTGGCTGTACATTGTGTGTGAGCGTGTGTCCAATCATTGGTAAGACTTGTGTTTATACGATCTCCGTTCAGAATCTCTACCCCACTGGGAAAATTTGTTGAAAAATCTCTGCGAAAGAGTGCATTTCTAAGGAAATATGCTATTTCAATAAAATGCTCTACGTTGCAGTGACTTTTGGGACTGTACCCTCTAACATGACGACATAATACGAGGTGATACTTGTTGTTGGCCATAACAAAAATTCGAGACAATTGTATTGTTCTCTCGCTATGTCAGAAAAAAATGTTGAAAATTTCTTTCTCTTGTTTCAGATTGCATCACTATGGTTACCAGACCAACTGAATATAAACCAGCACGTGGCATACCTCTAAAAATCGCCGTCTGAACGAAGCGTTACGATGGAGAGTCAGCAAATGTCATGAAAGCGATTAATTCGTTGACGAACCACTTCACCAAGCTAGATTCGTTGACGAACCACTTCACCAAGCTAGATTTGTTGACGAACCACGTGACAGACCTCGTAACTGAGCGATTTCTAACTATCTGGTATCACATGTAATTTTATATCGCATACGGAAATTTTACATGACACACGGTAATATTATATAGCATTTTATATAGCATAGATTTTTAATTTTAATTCCACCAAATTTATTAGATCTCATGATAAATATTTGCAGCAAATATCGATGACGTTGATTGAAATTTTGAATTCATAGAAGTATGTATATTTCGAGACAATCCTTTCTACACCTTTGATGAAGCTCACGGGGAAAATTTGTTGAGAAATCACTGCGGAGGAGTACATTTCTATAGAAATATACACACGATTTCAATAAAAATGCTCTTCCTTGCAGTGACCTTTTGACGATTTTGCCCGGTGATATTGCTACCTCGTTACTTTATCTGTGGACGCACAGCACCAGTCCAATACGTATAGGAACGCCTTAAAAACTACTGCATAAACATACGTTAAGAGTGCACATTACTTATTGTTACAATATCATTGATACTTAAATGCTAGTTCAGCCTGTAAAATTTAGCCTGAATTCGTAATCGAGTTCCGCTTATAAACTCCCTCCCAAACTTCTTGGTATTTTACGTTTAGTGTTTTTTTTTGTTATTTTAATTTAGTTTTTGACTTGCCTGTTTTCTCGTGACACTTATCGTTCTGTTATTTTAAAGATATATGCCAATTTTTCTAGAACGAAATAAAAGAATGTGCACAATAGTATATACTCCCCTCCTACAACGAGAAATCGTATTTCGTGTATTCCTATAAACCTTGTTTATCCAATATAATCTAAAAAATAGATATCTACTCTACATGCATAAAAAAAGTGTGGTTGTTTCCATTATCCATTATCGCCTTCATTTTTAATAAGGTTCTTCTTAAAATCTGTTACAAGTGCGTTTTTTTTTTCTCGACTCTCGAAAGATTACTATTCCGAGCCCTCCAAGTGGTCGCAAATTGCGTGTTGTAACCTCTTGAATTATTTATTCAAAATGATGTAAATCGACAGGGGGGTTTGTTTTATGCTAGTTCCGTTGGTGACATCTGTCGGAGAAATTTTTCAGTGCACACTCCATCCTCGATAGCATGTTACTGTTGTTGACATCAGATTTTGAGTTTTATGTGGCAAAATCGGAACAGCTTGTTTAAATCGGAATTAAAAACTCGTATATGTTAAGAAAGACGTTCTATTTGCGAGGTTTAAAATGCACACACCGTATGTGAAGACAGCACCTGCAGTTTGATTATAAAGAAAACAGCCACGAAGGAGAGTGGCAATCAAAAATTCTGAGGGAAAAAATAGGTTATCAATTCAAGAACAACAGAAAGAAGGAATCTCTTTTTCCTATTGTTTGTAAAAAAAAAGTTGAACAACCTAAAAAAAAAAATAAATGAACATGAGGCTGTTGAGGAAACAATAGAGAATAATGAAAAAGAAAAACACGAAGAAATTGAGAGGTTCTTCACGACGTGAAGACAAGTACTTTTAGTTTAGAGTATCGAGAACATGTGGACGTCTGTTTCTTCAATGATTTCACAATTTACGGTCAGTGTTAACAATGATATTGTTTATTAAATCTTTTTGATAGACAAGCAAGGAGTTTTTGTGTTTGTTTCGAAGAAGTAGCTTTTTGTGTTGTTTTTGGACTTCGAGACTATTACACACGTCAGAATATTCCCGGTTTTTTTTGTAACTAAAAGTCCTAAAAGTTAATTTTCGAGACTAATGTTTAACGATATAAAAATACATATCATCAAGTGTGTTGTTTTCGTGAGATCGTAAAATTGGGTGACCTTGTCCCCAAGCTTTTTGCCTTTTCGGTGAATATTGTATAGTCGAGCCCTGAGGACGAAAGTATGAGTTGACATATTTTGTTGGAATAACTGAGTATAACTGATGAGAAAAACAAAAAAGTACATATTCAAAATAAATTATTTTGTCCAAAAACCACGCGAACAACGCAAATTACCACTGCTAACTACTGGCTGATATAAATCTTCAATCACAGAAACATAAGTTCATATATAAAGTTGATAGAAATTGTAATTTAATTTTTTTTTCATATGTATGTATTATATTACTATTTATGAAAATGGTTTGATATTGATGTGAGATACCTTATCGGGGAAAAAAAAGTCGGGATTTATTTTAGTCGGGGAAAATTTTGGTCGGGGAAAAATTTAGTCACCTCGAGAAATTTTAGTCACTTTTCCCCGACTAAAATTTCTAAATTAGTCGCTTTTCCCCGACTAAAATTTCTAAATAAGTCACTTTTCCCTGACCAAAATTTGCAATACAAGTAGAAAATGGAACACAATTTTTGTCGACACTTTCAATTTGAACTAAAAATTATATTACAAAATAACTAATTAAGAATTCAATCTAATACAATAACAGTTTTTGAGGTTTGATCGTCATTATTTTCATCACTGGCATCCATATTGCTTTCACAAACATCAATTATATCTTCACTGACATCCATTTTATTTTCACTGACATCAATTTTGTTTCCCTTAATCGTAACAGAAAAATCTGTATCGTCCTCATTGACTGATTCAACTTCATTCGATTCCCCTTCCTTTGCTTGACCGTCATAATTCCAGTCGAAAATCGATAGATAGACTCTACTTGAGATTATCAAAAATCGGGGAAAAGTTTCGGTCGGGGTCTAAAAAATCGGGGAAATGTTTTGGGCGGGAGTAAAAAAGCCGGGGAAAATTTTTGGACGGGGAAATGAAAAATCGGGTGAAATTTTTGGACGGGTGTTGAAAAGTCGGGGGAAAATTTGGTCGGGGAAAATTTTAGTCAGTAGCCCAAAAAATTAGTCACTTACCCCCGACTTTTTTTTCCCCGATAAGGTAGGTTTCGCCATGGTCAAATATACAGATTTCGTATAGTATTCACCAACAGGTCTTGATAATATTTTCATTGCACCGTGTAAGAATGACATTGTTACTTATGATGGTATGTTCTATGTCCTCATTGAGCTTATTAGGTTAAATATGTTTTGCTTAAGTTCTTAAGATCACCTTTGTTCAAAAATAAATAAATAAATAAATAAATAAATAAATAAATAAGAAAACAGCTTGGATTTCGTTTCGATATTGTCTTCATATGTTAGCGTTGATAAAAATTGGCAGTAATAAAAAAAGTCTAACTTTCTACAATATTTATTTAATTATTTCTTTATTCAAGGGCGGTTTTGTTTTAAGGGCGCTTTTCTATTTAAAGGCAGTTTCTTAAAGCGTCTATTTGTGGGTGGTTTCCAATCAAATTATACAAATATTATAACGTTAGGACGTATTTCTAAGTTAAACAACAATTATCGTCTTTATTAAAAACTTTCTTTCTTCCTTAGATATGGTAGAATGTTCTAACAACCAAAATGGCGGACGATCTTGACACGTCACAACACAGTCCACAAAACAAAAACCGAAAATTGAAGAACAAACAAACTACTCGATTTTACGCCCTCAAGTACATCGAATCTCATATGAACGGGAATGGGGCGCATCCGTCGTCTACTACATCTCACATAGAGTCTTCATGCCTGACGAATCCAAGAAAATACTTTCGCATGGTGTATGGGCCAATGTTGTGTACCCTTCTTGTTATGTCGGTAGTAGCCACTCTTGCAGGATCGGCACTCACGCTAGCTGGATACTATGTCCCAAGACTATCACATAACAACGAAATTTCCCATCGTCATATTAGTGAAGGAACTACTTCACGTCACAACGATGAAACTTTAAAGAATTTACGTATAGCCGGCATTGTGTTGCTATCAGTCGGTGGTGTCGGCATGACCGTTTTAATTTTGACGCCGATCATTTTCTTACGACGAACAGAGTATTCAACCATTCCTACAGACGACAAGCCGAAAATGTCGATGCGAATATCCCCGACATTGACTAGCATTACACAAAAAACATCCGATTCGATTCATTGTTCGACCGTTAAAAATCCGATCCAACCTTCTCGGAAGCCGCCAAGAAATTCAAAACGCGGAAGTCATCATTGTCACCGGGGTAGATATGACAAAGGATTTTTATCTCCCGATTTAAATCGAGGACCGATATTCATAAGTGACGCTACATGTCGGATTAGTGACCATAGACTTTCTGGATCATCGGGTTTTAGTACACAAGAATCTGCTGACGACGACAAAAGACAAAAAAGTGGAAGTATGACGTCAGAAGGTAATGTCACTAGGACGCCTTTAAAAGCCGGAAGGTTTCACAGTCTACAATAGGTCCTTCCAAATCATCTCGATGCATATCGAAAGGACAATCTGAAAGATAGGGCCTTGTCATCATATTTTACATCAGTCTACGTCCTATTGTTTCCCATTATGATATACGGTAAGAGTCTAGGTTCCAAGTTTTTACATCCCCGGTTTTAGCAAGCTGGTTTCCAACGAAATTATTTTTGTTGCACAACCGTTTTGTCGCAGAGTTTTCTTTTCTCTATCCCTGCAACAGGTGTTGTACAACATATCTTTTGTTGCACAACATTCAGCCTGTTGTGCAACAGTTGTTTTCATCATACGCAAAAGCTCTGAAAAACCGTTGCACAACCGTTGTTATTGGAAACCGTGCTTTAAATTAAACTTTAATACACTCTCGTGAAAAAAGGCGAACTAGAGTTATACATCCACATTGAAAGATTAATATCCAGAAACACTTATTTTATCCAATTTTAATATAAGGGTGGGAAAGTTTGTTGAGAAACCACTGCAGGGGAGTATATTTTCATAGATGTACATCTAGTACACAATGAAAATGCTCTTCATCACAGTGTTTTTTTACGAGGCAAATCATAATGGTGGATGCTTATTTCTCAATTGGTGGATCGGTTAGTCTTGTGTTGAAAAGCCAGTAAAATCAGACTACTTTTCGTATGATATTCGATGTTACGTTTCATATAGAATAGTTCGCTCGATGTTACGTTTCATATGGGATAGTTCGCTCAATGTTTCGTTTTGTATAGGATAGTTCACTCGATGTTTCGTTTTGTATAGGGTAGGGTTTTAGGACAGTTACCCTCCTGGAAAACTTCTCCCTCCCCTCGGATGATTAACCCCCAAAGCATTACCCCCAGAATAATTCTCCACAGACAAATTGGCCCCAATATAGGTATCCCAAACCCTTACCCTACATTGGGTGGAGGAAATCATCCTGGGGAGGGGGTGGTGGATAATTTTCCAGGATGGGGGGATGTCCTGACACCATAGAGTAGTATATTCGATATTGCGTTTTGTATAGGGTAAGTATATTCGATATTGCGTTTTGTATAGGGTAAGTTTATTCGTTGTTACGTTTTCTATAGAGTAATTTATTCCAATGTTATTTTTTATGACTCAGTTTCAATAATGAAATTGTAAAGAATGTAAAATTTTAATAAAAACATCTAATAAAAATACCTAAATATCTAAATGAGAAAGAAAACTCTTGCTGGGAGAAACGGCAAATTTTCAATGAGATTTTCCCGGGATAGCATACCATCCAATTTGTTGACCTGTGTCACAACAAATACTTTTCAGTAGCAATGCAGTTCTTACGGAAATCCGTTTTTGTGGATGATGCTCATCACCGCTTGATATTACTTTGAGAAGCGGATCTGCTTTCTAAGATGAAGCTCATTTGGCAAAGCCAAATATAAATAGAAGTTACAGCAAGTCCCTCGTACATTTTGCTGGCCAAATAGTTCACTAAAAACATGGAAAAATTTCCGTTCATGATTTTATAAATTACAACTTCGAAACCAGGATCTCCTACTAGACTGAGTTGGTCAATCTCCAAATCCCTATCATTGACAACCCTTTAAATCCCTTTGAGTATATGAATGATGTCCTCATAGTCAATAAAGTGCTTCAGTGTTGCTACATCTATTACGCTGTCGAGCTCAAATTTAGGGAGGTCTGTTGTTGCTAGAGCAATATCACGTGACTAGCAAGACATTAGCTGCCGTGTTGTCTACCTGCCGTGTTGTCTCCTAAGGGGCTGTTCATATGGAGGCGCGCTGGCCCGCTTGACCGGGCTGGCTCGGTTAGGCGAGATCTCGGTATTCTTAACAAACGTATAGAAAAATAAAATTGTGTTCATATGAACCCGTTAGCATGTCCATATTACCCTTTGCTATTGTCCAGTTCGGCAAAGAAACATTCATAAAAGGAAATTTGACCTGAAAATAAACAATAAGAACATACCCCCCACCCCCCCTGTTACTTTTGACCGGCATTATTTAACCGTTAGAGGTATGAAGCTGAAATTTTACGACTTTTCATCAAATTTTATTGGAAATATTTGGGTAAAAAAATTTTTTTCATCGGTTGAATATTTTAGGCACAGCGGCATGTTTGTCGGTCACGACTATGATTAGACGGTTTTGTGCAGGCTCAGACATGGAACATTGACAGCTTACTTTTAGCTTATTTTCCTGCAACTGATGATTTTATTTCCTGGGCAACTGTTTTTCTAAGCAGAGTTCACTGATTTCATGTATTTTTGATTGGATATTATGTCCTCTTCCATAAATTTTGGGACAAGGATCAATTTTTTCCAACTTGGTGCATGCGATAAATCTTGTAAACCGCAACTGCCGGTTTGAATTTTTAGGACTTACTCTACTGCAAGGCTATATCACTTGCATTTTGAATGCATATTTCATTTATATTCATTTATAGCACTTTTATATCAAAAGTTATGAGTCATTGTTTGAAAAAGTGGAAACTTCATGATTTTGCGCGGTCTAGAAGTTTTTTGAGTTTTTCTTCAAAGTTGGCGCACCATAATATACCATTGAGACAAAATTGTCAGTTTAGATTTGTATATTCATTTAGTATATTGTAAAAGCTTTTAAGGAAAAGAAAAATGAAGGAAAATGTGTTTCTCTACCTACTTCAGTCGCAATTTAAAAAAACATCACTTTTTTCCAGTTTTTCGTATAATTTTCGACAATTGTCACTATAATTGATGACGTCAGCAAAAATAAGATCTATTTTTGAAATTTCTTTTTATATATATTTGTTTCCTGTATGTTGAAGTATTGCTGTACCAAATTTCATGGCAAAAGAATAATCCTATCAGGAATTATGAGTTTGAGGGAGCCAAAAAGCCCACAGTAGATAGGGTTAAACAAATAAAGTAAACCTTAAAATAGAAGAACAATCTTTTCTGCCAGTTTGCTTATAAAAATCGATGCTTCTCGAGTCATCTCTCCGGTTACGTTGAAAATTAAGGGAGTAAACGTTCCATGATCAGGCATCATGGTTCATTGGTTGTACTTCCGTTTCTTCTCGTTCTCCAATGCAGTGAATTTTGTCGAAATGGATCTGCTTAGATACGGCTCGGCTGAGCTGTTAGGTTCGTAACCTTTACGTCAAAGAATGCTCTTCAAAATCCACGGGCACTTACGTCTGCTCTTGCTTCGTCGGCTTTGACTGCTGAAGCTTTCAGATCTTTCGCTTCTCCCGTAATATCAAGAGGTGGTGGTTCTACGTTGACGTCATTGCAGCATTCACCGAGTAAATTTGCAAAAAGATCTCGTAGGTGGTTGTGGCGACAAATGACGTAGCCTCCAAGATGACAATTTAAGGCATGCTGCAGTGAGAATTTCACTTTACATACGCAGTACTGTGTAACATGTTGTAGTTCCCAATTGTAGCGAAAATATATATAAGATTAAAAAATTCTTGTTTGTTCAGGGCATACTTTTTGGTCAGCGCCGCAAGGTAGCTGATCTTTCATTTCCCCCCGTGTCTGTCAGTCAGTCAGTCCCGTGTGTGTTATGTTGCAGGTCTTACTTAGGCTGGTACCTTGCAGATTGCTAAAACTTAGGCTATATTGGTCCGTGGTTCAATTAAAAAACTCTCATAATTGAGTAGTTACATAATTTTTTTCATGGTAAGTGCGGCGTAAAAAGCAAAAATTGGACCGCGAACTTGCCAGAAGAAAGATTCAGCGTACAAGCCACTTTATTTGCCAAAGTTTGGTAATGAACCATGAATGCATCCAGTCATACGTTTTATATATATGCTACCAAGAAGGCAAAGTAATTCTCATAGTTTCGACTGTGTGTTTTGAGTGACCCTAGGTTATATATATGCTGAATTTTTGTGGAGTTTTTTGTGGTGTGTGTTTATATCAATATTGGTTGTGAGGGAGGTTAAATGACCTAATAATGGACATGATAGCTCGGCTGCTTCCAAGGGTCCATATTCTCTTGGATATACATGTTTTCATTTGTTTTCTTTTCTCGCTTTTTATGATTATTCATATTTTTTATGTTCTGCCTGAACTAAAAATCAAAGATATTGTTTTTTTTTGTTGAAAAGTTTGTGGTAAAAAATAATGGAATTCAACACAAACCAACAATGCATATTATTTGAGAATTAATTTCGATTCCATTATATAAATCATCTTTTCAGCGGTTAAAACTGTTCAGAAATATCTAACAAAAAAAAATTAGTTTCATGACACAACCGTTGCTCTTCTAATACATACAAAAAAGTGTACTCTCGTGCTCCTTTACCACCTTTTCCATGTCAATTCAAGACTTACAAACAAAATGATAAGAAAAATGACTTTTTATGCAAATTACTTTGCGGAATAAATTTCTGTGGATATGAGCAACAAAAAAGTTTGTGGAATAAGTTTTTTCAAATTTACAGTAGGCCAAATCCGCAAAAATAAATTCCGAACATATTTCATTGTCTTTATGGGTCCTCTAGAATACCAATGAACAGATAAAACAGTTTGAAACGTATAATAATGTTTTATTTCCTGCTAAAAGTACATGCACATGCTCACAGGAAAATGACTAGATCAATAGTATTCTATGATGAAACTTATTATATACATAACAATTTTCAAGTAGAGAATGCTTGCGTTTAAACATTACGTCACTTGGTGAGGCGTCTATATATAAAAGTAGTTTTGTTATTCATTATTGCTATCAATTAAACTTGCATAATAATCACATTAACTTAAAGAATAATTTGTCGTAATATAAAAGGAGAAAGAATATATCATTCTATTTATATTCCTCTCTGCTGCTGAATAAAACTTTATTTATATAATTCTGATGATCACAATAACCTGTATATGTTGTCAAAAAAAATATACTTTACTGCTTTAGAGGTAGTAATTTTATAGATGATGGCATTTTATTGCTATTGGAGAGAACAGTCATTTGAAGATAATTGATATATACTGAAATTTCTGCAGATTTATGATTGGTGACCTTAATCAAAAGTGTTTGAATTCAAACATGTTTTAATAACATTTCCTGCTATTTAGGTACCCCTTCACAGTCATTATGCTTTGCAAGTTTGTATGATTATCGTATCAAGTTTGCTTGTAATTTTTTTGAAAGTATATTCCTTTTCTTTAGTGAAACGGTAGAGGGGAATCTAAGAAGTGATTTTCCATGATTGATAAGGCAAGTTTTCCTAAATCGTGTTTCAATCAACAGGAAATTCATAGTTTTACCCAATTATTACTTTTTTATGTTACTGTTTTGAATAACTGCCATTATTGCAATACCATGTAAGAGCATGTTACTATTAGAGCATTTTCTGTATAAAATTTTAAGAATACAGTAGATTTTTTATATAACCAAATTTATGAAAGCTATTTATGTCCTACTCAGTCTACCAAGATTTTCAAGGTGTTCAATACACTCACATCAACACAATGATTTTGCTTAGATTGTTTATATCACTAAGATCTGATCCTAGCGCTTTTTGTAAAAAAATTGTCAATGGTTTCTGATTATGTTATAATGCATGGTAATCAGGACATTTATACGTGCATTTCACAAGCATTAGCAAAGTTGATCTTCGAAATGTGTACCTGAAAATTTGATACAACTTTTGGATTTGAACTTTATGATGACGAATATTAGACTGCTTGAAATTGTACATGTTTGGAATAGTGTTTATTTCTCCCTTTGGTTAACGTTACTGATTTTTCATTTCCCCTGTAGGTGTTAAGTGAGTCAGTCAGTGTGTGTAATTAGTTCACAGTTATTTGCGCCCTCTTTAACGCCTTATTTTGTTATCTGTAACTTTTTCGGTTCAAAATCAGAAACTTTGATTCCTAGCATTAATCCTTGAAGGATAAGCATTCATAATATAATAATCTAAAGAATATTGCAATTGCTTTTAATTTCTTGGTCTTATTTTGCGCTGACCTTAAGGCCTAAGGGCCTCTTGTCTTCTTTCAGAGCCTTCAAGACGTGCAACTTCGTTTTCCTTCTAATTGATTCATAGTCTTGCGTATTTGATCTTTGACTTTTGTGAGTTTTCTAATTTTATATTCACAAGAAATTCTTTCGATTGTGAATCATTTACGACGAATTCGTTTTGGGCGATGATGTTTTTAGTTTGCATCTGACAAATTTTGGAAGAGTTTGAAAATTCTCTTTCTGCAATCTCTGTCACATTGATGATACCAAGCCCTTTCGACAGGAGTTCACCTCCACCAATTATGAACAGTCAGATAGTTTGTTGATAACAGTTACACGCAAACATGGCAAGTATAGGACAGATGATAAAGGTGTTGTGTATCATCACTGTTCATGTTATTGAAGGCATTTGAGGCGTCAACCAGAAAAATCGCTTCTGTGTCGTCATCTTCGTAGATCTTTGTAGATTGCGTGAACAGCAGACTCATAACCACTTTGTTGACCAGCACAAAGTTGCAGACCGCCTGCTGCCTCCATAACGTCATTTTTTAGGTGGCTCATGATTGTTTTGCCGACAATCTTTCGCAGGACTTCCCCTATACCGATAGGTCTCACACCAGGATACTTGTCGAGTGGTATCAGAGTGGAAGCGACAAAGCTTTCCATGTTTCTTTTGCTTCTTTCTGCACATGATTCCATACACATTATCTTGGCCATGGTAGCTATGACGTTCGCAAGATCCGTACTATTTTGATGGTCCAACTGCTCCCATTGTTCTCATAGAAGCTTTTTGAATGCTAGTCCCATCTATGTTCTCAAACGTTGATGGATGAACGAATGCTCTAGGAGATTGTAGCTCGTCAAACTTTCCAGGTGGCTCTGGATGCTTTTGCAACAGTGATTCCATAACTTTTTTATTCATTTGCAAGACACCGGAGGAGGGTTCTTTCGAAAGGAGGTTCAGTTCCAAATTGATTTTTTCCTTGGAGCATCATAATTGTTAAAACGTTTGGCTATTGATTCCTCTGTCACATTCTGGCTCTGAACGAAGCGGTTTTGGATAGCTCTGAATTTTAAAATGATTTCATTAAAATCTCCATCAATTCACTTTTCAGCCTCCTTGACAAGCATTCGCTTTTGATGCTTTCCTCGGTTTTTGCAGCAGCAACGAAGGCATTACAAACAACAAAGTCATGGACACGTTACTGATTTGTGCTTTGTTGTTCTAATTTGATATCAAGCGTGTAGTTTCTTGAATGAACTATTTGCCCGGTGAACCACTTGGTAGTTTTGCGCCATTTGCGCCATTTAAGCTGTACTTACGCCATTTAAGCTTGTTTTCCACCAGTGAGATATCTCTTATCGCGTAATTTTTTACGAGATGACTCATATCCAAGTTCTGCTTCCAACGGTTTGCCACGCGATCTTTTTCTCGGTATGTTTGCTCTCATTTGTCGTGAAGAAAACTGAACTTTTTCATAACTTCACTGAGACTTTCGCCTTTCGTAGGGTCAGAATTATTTGTTCGACCCATGTTATATTTCTACTTCTTCTTAACCAACTGCTCTTACACGCATTCAGACTTTCACAACAGAACGAAACACGTGTAAAAATTCTGCTCACATTTAAAGTCAGGGAACAAACAATAGGTTCTATTCAATTCGTTTAAAGGGACCTTCGGCATTTCTTTGAAATATCAATTTTGTGAGATAAGAGCTGCGATAAAATATCAAAACTTTTTGATTTTTTTCGCAGCCCCTATCTCACAAAAATTGTGAAATGAAAAGCAGAACGTTATGACGTAATTAATTTCCACCAACTATCTCACTGAACTATCGCGTAAAAAATTACGCGATAAGCACATATCTCACTGGTGGAAAACAAGCTTTAGTGACTTCATTGTACAATGCTTCAGCAATTTGCTCTAGGTCCTCAATCGGATGAGGTTCCCAAGCCGGTACCGCCTTGACCTGTTTAGTTTTTATTTCATTTGATGAGTCAGAAAGATTTTCGTTCTTTTCGCATTTATTTTGGTAACCAATGCATCGGACCACTCGAGGAAATCCATTTGTAATGTTGTCAAATCGGTTTGTGTATTCGCTAGAAGCATGAAAAGCCTGCGGGCATGTAGGTATCGGTAACGTCTCCACTCGGTGATAAAGTTTATTCCTTCGCGGGCTTTGGTTGACAAAAATGTGGTACTTGTTCCTCGTGTCCAGTACGGTTTTCTAAGTTTCCGGGGAAATGACACTGAACGTTGAAGGCGTGTCGAGGTCCCCAAACCGGTACCGTCTTGACCTGTTTAGTTTTTATTTCATTTGATGAGTCGGAAAGATTTTCTTTCTTTTTGCATTTCTTTTGGTGGTTTGTTTTTCCTCCTTTGCTTGCGAGGAACGATTACATAATTCACATGGAAAATTAGTTTGAGCTTTCTTGGTGCTTTTTTCTTCATCGCTACTTCTTGCACGGATGATCGAAACTAATGCTTCCGTATTTGCGCCTTTAGAGATAGTATAATGCGGATTCTAAGACAGACACGCACACACGCCACACAGCGCAAGCACACACGCACACACAGCGCAAGCAACGCAGATTCTGTGAGACTGCTGAGGTCATCAATTGCATCAGTTTCTAGGACACTGATGACGTCATCAATCTACCCCTACTGCGCATGCGTGGAAAAGTGTTGACGTCAGCAGTAGCGTTGAAAAGTGCTGAGGTCAGCAATCCCCCCTACTGCGCATGCGTGGAAAAGTGGTGAGGTCATCAGTATCGTGGAAAAGTGCTGAGGTCAGCGGAAAAAACGAATGCGTCAGTTCTGTCCACTGGAAAAAAATATTAGTATTCAACAGCATACGATGACCAATTAAGAAACATGTTCATGCCAATCTATACTAAGATATCAGAAACAGTGGTAGTGGGCAACATACGGGGTAGCATTTTGTCGAGTCTCAGAAAGATGTATATAGACTTGTCATGCCCCAAGCTAGGTATTGGTCTCGATGTGAAAGATGTAAAGATTGTATCTACTATCATACAGCCGGATAGTGGTGATTGTATGGCTAAGGTGTCTTTCATCCTCAAACATGTGATACCCATGGTTGGATTGAAAGTATGCAAACCTCCAAGCAACGATGGAGATCTAGAAATAGTATCTTTTGAAGAAACTTCCGAAAAGATTGCAGTAAAATTTGAAAGTAATGTATCTGAACATGAGATCACCTTATGCCAATACATTGATCACCATAGTCAACTTCCTATCCACCCTGGAATACGCTTTGTGTGTGTGGCAACCATATGTGGACTAGAAAAAATTTCCAAGTTGAGCAGCAATATTATAATAAATGATGATCGAAAGGTTTAACGAAGCAATGAGATTAGCAGCTTGTAATGGTGACATCGAGAGCGTCAAGGAGTTAAAGGCAGTTGGTGTGTGTGATTTTGACGAGGCAATGGCTGAAGCAGCTATGAATGGTCACATAGAGATCGTCAAACTCTGCAAGGAGTGGGGCGCGACTAATTTTGACCGAGCAATGGCTTTAGCAGCTGTGAATGGTCACACTGAGGTGGTTCGACTGTGTTTGGAATGGGGTGCAGAGGATTTTGTCTGGGTAATGATAGTAGCAGTAATGAAGGGGCACATTGAGGTACTTATTTATTTATTTATTTATTTATTTATTTATTTATTTATTTATAACGAATATTTACACAGGATATAAACACTTCAGCTAAATAAATAACTGTTATAAATGTGTGTCCTGTAATTAACCTTAAAATTTAAAAATTTAAAAAACCTGGGCAAAGGAAAAGCAAAAGGTAAAAGAAGAACTCAAAAAATCTCCATCTCCAAACTCAGACCTAGGTTATGAATCAAGTAGACTAATCGCAATTACATACTTTTGAATCAGACACTAAAATGCTTTTTCAGCATATCTTTGAGTTTTTTCACATCTTTTTCTCTACGAATGTCAGTCGGTAGAGAGTTATAAAGAGTAGCACCTTGGAAATAAAAACCACACTTTCCAAATTCCGTTCTCACTTTTGGTAAAGCCAAACTGATCCCATTATTTCTGGTTCGGAGTCTATGATTCATTTCGGTGAAGTAGTTATGAAAGTTTGAGCAAGTAGATTTCGAGATGCATTTATGTACAAACACACAAGTTGACAATTTGTTAATGTTTTCTATCGACGGTATTAGAACACTTCCATCAGGACTGATTATAATGGTTGCACGAGTTGTAAGCTTTTGCAGCTTTGATCTTTGTGATTCGTTTAGTTTTAATGATAGGGCACTGCAGTATCCAAAAATTGGACGAAGAATACTATGGTAGATCGTGGTTGCAGACTTAGTATCCATCAAGAATCGAAGTTTCCGTAGTAGATTTAAACGACTCGAAAATTTCTTATAATTCGAGTCAAATTGATCGTTTATACTAAGAGTGTTTGTAACTTTGTTCCCAAGATACTTATATGTGTTGGTGGTATTTATCTTTCTATGTCGAAACATTATGTTCAAGTATTTGCTGGGTAGTTTTGACAGTTTTTGCGATGTACCAAATAACATGCATTCAGTCTTTCCGGGCTTTAAATTGGGAATCATGTCATTGTCGTCAAACCATTGTGCAAGGGATTCAACGTCAACATTCAAGGAATTCTGGATTACATAAAAATCCTTATGATTGAAAAAAATCACTGAATCATCAGCATACTTGATAATACGGGAGTGTTTTAGTTGCATTCCAATGTCATTGAACAAGATAAGAAAGAGGAGGGGGCCTAATATTGATCCTTGTGGAACCCCGCTAGTAACATATTCAACATCGGATAGAGAGTTTTTATAACTGACATGTTGTCTCCGAGCAAAAAGATAATCGGTCATCCAATTAAGTTCAGTTTCTCTAATCCCATAGCAAGGCAATTTGGCAAGTAAATTGGCATGGCTGATGGTATCAAACGCCTTGCTTAAATCTAAAAACACAGCTCCAACCAACTCACCCCTATCAGCTGCCTTCCGAATGGAATCTACAAACAGCACAGCAGCGGATTCGGTAGATCGATTCTTACGAAATCCAAATTGTGTCTTTGATAGTAATTCGAGTTTTTCAAGGTGGTTCATAAGACGTTCGTGCACTACTTTCTCCAAGATTTTTGACAAAATGGGAAGAAGTGATATTGGTCGATAATTATCATATAATGTCACGTTTCCGGATTTATAGATAGGGACAGTCTTAGCAATGTTCCATTCACTAGGGAATACCCCTGTTTCCAAAGAAAGGTTAATGATTCTGGTAAGTGGTACAGCAATTTCTGGTGCTGCATCTTTCAAAAGACAACCAGGGAGATCATCTGGTCCTGAAGCTTTCTTTCGTTTGATTGATCGAAGATGCTTTTCAACTTCTACTCGTGATATGTAGGTAAATCTAAAGGTACTGTAGCATTGACAAGGAATTTCTTTCGCCTTTCTCCATACAAGATTAAATAACGGGAAGGCTTTAGACTTTAATTTAGTAGCAACATTTGCGAAAAAATTACTAAAACCATTTGATATTGATTTTGGGTCGTCTACACATTTCCCTTCCGATTCAAATAGCTGACACGATAGTTCACTTTTAACTTTGGATGGGTATACAGCTTCCAAAATCTTCCAGAAACTGTCAGGATCCGAAGAATTTTCCCGAAGAAGTTGCTTATTGAAATTTGCTTTCGATTTTCGGATCATATTGTTCACTTTATTTCGTTTTTGTTTGTAGGCTAGGATATCCTCATCCTTCTTGGATCTTCGAGATCTACGTAATAGTTTGTCGCGTGTGTTCATTTCTGACTTGATTGCTGTTGTTAGCCAGGGAGAGTTTTTACCACGGACGCGTTTAGTTATTGTTGGGGCATGTATTTCAAAAATATTTTTTAGAACAGAATTGAAATATGATAAACATTTGTTGACGTCATTAAACTGCTAAAGGATTGGGGAGCGACGGCTTTTGACCGGGCAATGATAGTAGCAGCAGGATATGGTCACTTTGTCACAACACTCTGTCGAAGTTGGTTAGGTTACGATAGTATACATGAAGAGTTGTTTCGCTATCATCACAAGCGTCGCTTCGAGAAAGATCTCCACAGCGAATTGATATAAGTTGCCATGCATCCGGATAGGGTGTGGGATTGGTACTATGATGAAGAGGATAAGAAATTTTTAGGTGCCTATCTTCAATAAGTAGTTTGTATACTTATTGAACAACCTTGTAACTCCAAGGAAACTCACATCGCATGTAAACATAAGCGTGTTTCGAATTCTTCACGCCAGTCACGCCAGTCACGCCAGTCGTCTTTAGAGATGACATTGGTTTCCTCACAGATAAACTTAGCGTCGCTCAACTGCTTAGGATACCAAGTGAATAGCATCTTTGCCTGTCGTCTGATGTTCTTTGGAAGAGCTGTGTAGACTTGGGTGAGAAGCCATAGACTATGTTTTTGATGACGTCCTGTGGTAGTTAGATCAAGAAGTGAGCTTCTCTTCTTGATCTAACTACCTCCTCATCAGCTATAGAATCATCGATGATGAATAAGGTTTCCTGCCCTGCAAATTGCTTGGTGAATCTCTCAATCCAACATAGTCCTGTTGTGGTGTAGGTTCGATCAGAAAAATATCATCATCTTCCCAGAGAATCGTACAGGCTTTATAGGTTGTATTCCATCTAAGGGAAGGACAGAGAATGACGATATAGTCAAATTGGTGCTTGAACTGGTTCTGTAGTAAGCGTGGAACCAGTTCCGTCTTGCCACAGCCTGTCGGTCCTGAAAAAATTGCGGTACAAGGATCTTTAACAAGGGCCATTTCTTTTAGTAGCCGACACTATGGAAGCGTGCATTCGCGAAGTTAACCTGTCCATCGTGTAGCACAAAGAGGTAACATTAAATGGCCCCGCACCATCAGCTTTTTTGGTGATCTGCAGTGTGACACCATCTGAAGTGTTTTTAAGGCGCCTCCCCGCACCATGTAGAGTGTTGTCAGCAACACTTCGAAAGTCGATAAAAAGACAGTAATTAGAATCGAAGAAGTTAGCAGGACTAATGACCGTCTCATTATCGAAACTGAAATAGTTCCATGTCGGTTCATACATGTCTTTCGGAAGTAATCCGTGTGTAAAGAGCTGATTAGGCTCTCCTTCGATGGTAATGTCTACCTTGCTGATTTTTGGGTTGTAGTAATGGGTGTTATCCATAGCGTATGCTTTTCGTTTGTCTGGATCAAGAAAGAATAGAACAAGAGCCTTTAAACTCTCGCTGGGCACGTTTACCTGTATATTCCAGGCGGTATCTTTCTTGTCCAAAGGGATTATTCTATGCCGTAAAACACGCTTGTAAGGTAGGCGTTTATTGGTAAGTTCGTTGTAAACTTTTAGTTTGAACTCAGAGTCAGCTACCTTGTCGAATTCTAGAGCAATGTTGGAGATAGTGTAGGTACCTTCTGGATCTTTCTTCGAAGCACCTGATCCTGATCCAGCATCTTTGATGACCTTTCCGTACTCTGCGAATTTAATTGTGAAGTTTAAGCGATCATCAAGCTGTACATAGGGGAGATGCTTGACGAGTTCAAAAAATTCCCATAGAGGAATGGCAAAACGGTTACCATAGACAGCTGCCAGGGCGGACTTACTCGTTGAAGTACTCGTTGCACCCGGTGTGACTCTGAGCTTGTTCACATCACCCTCTGAATCTATCCCTTGTTCGACGTGTTTCAGCTGGCTTTTTTCAGATAGCCATCTGTCTTTGTAAACTTCCATCACATCCACATTTTGAATGTCTTGGATGATATTTCCTTCGTAACTGATAGTCAACTTTTCGATCAAAGCCTTTCCCAAGTTGTTGACGATGTAGCGCCCTGTATCGGTGGAGTTGAGTTTGATATCAAACGTGAGCTTGAGCGATTCTGGTAGAATGACATCATTAGCACCTAGATTCGGCAGCTACACATCTAGAGATAGAGTCTGGTCAATGGTACTTGGTGTATTCGAGATCTTGACATGCTGACGCGGTGCGTTGAAGGCAAAGCGAGTCATATATTCCTTATGAGGGTTTGCAATACCATACATGTTTATTATAAGAGAAATGGCCTTTAATTCATTTGAAACACCTTACCGTGAAGTTGGTGAGAATGCTATAAAAAACCAGTTAGGTGTTGATAGTACACCAGAGTGGATGCATAAGGGAAGACGTAAATTAGCGAAACAACTAGAAAATATTGAAATGGATAGCTTGGATAACAGTCAAGTCCTCGACAAAATCTCAAATGCGAGGGAGGTATTGGGTGAAATGTTCGAGCAAGGCACCCAAAAAACATTAGAGGTAAAGGAGATCTTAAGCGAACAAGGGATTGAATTTACTTTGCGTGAACTTAGGGGGTTAGACGATGCACTAAAACGAATACGTGGGGAGCTGGAGAACAACTTAGCAAAATTAGGCGAACTCGATAGTGAAATAGCAAAAGAAGAACGTAAACTAGGTGAAACAAGTGATCCTGAAATGGAAGAGATTAAGCGACGACTCTCCGATTTTGAAGCGGAGCGTGCAGATCGACTAGAGGTGCTCAGTGGTAACCGCAAGGAGTTGTCTAGCCAATGGTCGCGCATCAAAGAGACGGTGTTCAAAGTGCTCGAGAAGGATAGAACACTAGGGGAGAAACTTCGCATCCTCTTTCAAGAGCAAGGGATCACAATCGTTTCAATCTTAACAGCGTTTTCGCTGGTAATATCAACGATAACAACCTCTCTCACAGGTGCTGCTGCTTTTGGAAGAGCTGGTGTGCAGCAATGGGTGAAGAAGCAGCTCGAAGCACTTGGACGCCTTCTTGGAAAACTTGCAAGTAAACTTGGAGCTGCATTGCCGGGGATCATCGGAAGTGTTGTAAGCTGGCTCTTAAACTTTCTGAAGAAAGGTGTCATAACTCTAGCGAGCAATGCATGGCTAGTCGAAGTATTGGGGGTTGGTCTGATAGGCAACTGGCTATGGTTTGAAATACAAAAGAAGCCAAATTAATCCGCCACCTACCCACATGAGAGCCTGCTTTTCTTCTTCGTGTTGCTTAGCCGCGGAAGACGATGGAACTTGCTTAACGAGAGATGTTTGAGGATGACGAGGAGGTTGTGAAGAAACCATTCTGCGACCCTGAAATCCTCCCAAGGAGTGTTGTTTAGGTGGCGGTGGTGGTAGTTTACCGATGTGCGCCGCAACGGCAAGCTTTGTCGAAAAATTAGAGACATGGTCTTCGACACCGTGATGGTAACATTAAAAATATTGCATCGAAAAATACAGTTTCTTATTCGTTAGGAACATAATTTATATCTCACAAGATTAGCAATCTTTCATTTTTTACTTCATCTTATATGCATAAAAATATCTCGTCCATATATACATTACGTTAGTTCAAGAAAATAATTTTGGCAAACCTTAGACACAAAAACTAATATACATCTCAGGATGTTTTTTGCAACGAGGAGAAGGAACAAGACCTCGACCCGCGGTAGAAACCCAGTGGACAAAATTGTCAAATTATCGGTGCGAAGGAGTACATTTCTATAGAAAATATACACATTACTTCAATGAAAATGCTCTTTGTCGCAGTGATCATTTTGATCATTTTTTGCGAACTGGGAAAAGATAACACATGAACGAACTTTAATCATAAGAGATCAGCGCAAACATCCAGAAAGGCTTTTAAAGGGGTGACGACAAGGCGATTCAATTCCGCACAAAGTTGCGTGATAAAGGGATTCATGATTAGCTCCTTTAACAAACATAGGAGAATGGGTTAAACTAACTTGAAGAGAGTAGGATCTAGCTGGTTACGTTGTAAGGTTACTTAGTAGGATCTAGCTGGTTACGTTGTGAGGTTACTTAGTAAAGTTCTGTTAAACTTTGTCCATCTTTTGTTCAGCTCATAGTGATGAATAACTTTCCAACGAGTTACGACAGTTGTTTATTTTCCCTTCGATTTCTTGAAGCTCTTCCATCAGCTTTAGATACGTTTTACCGTTTTTACATGATTTCTTTTCGTTTTTACGAATACCTTCTTTTGAATTGTTACCAGAAACTTCCCGATCGTCCCGAGTGTTTTGAAATTTAGATTTCTTCAACTTTTTCTTGTCCTTTCTTCGATTAGTGATGGCTTCCTCGATCAGTATTAGTTCTTTGATCACCTCAGCTCGCGTCTTTAAATTCTCCTCATCTTTAATGAACTTACCGTCACACCGTTTCGAGAACTTTTCGGAACACGACGTCATCGGTTTTTTAATCATACGAAGTTCTCCGTCGTCTAACAACGAAAGTTCCTCGGTAAATACCGAATTGTGGTTCTCGGTACCATGGAGTTTACTCGATAGTTCAGTCTTGATATCTTTTTTATGATTTTCTTTGTTTTTTTTCTTCTTCTTCTTCTTTTTCTTCTTCTGATTGTAGTTATCACCACGAGAATGTTTATCTGCCCGTTCGTCACAAGAGGGCGACCTGTTTCGCTTCTTTTTTGATTTCTTCTTCTTTTCCACATGATGTTTCTTTCGAGAAGATATTTCAGATTTTTCTTCGTTCTCAGATCGTTGTTTTGGCTCTCCATCATGCCTGTCATGCTTCTTTTTGTGTTTTTTATGCTTTTTTGGCGCCTCATCATCTGCTTCGTACTTTCTTTTTCTCCCCTTCTTGTGTTTATGTTTCTTACTATGCTTTCGAGGTATTTTCTTTGACTCATCATCAGTTTCAGTTCCGCTTGTGGCGTCCACATTAATATTTCTTTCAGCATCAATCATCTCTTTTTCCGCATCTATTCTATTCACCATGGCAACTTCCCCATCATGTTGCAGATGACTAAACACAATCCATGAAATCCTCAATCAACTTTCAGTCAATTTAATAAAAACATCTACACAGTTTGGTTGTATTGATGTATCCGCCGTGTAATACACCGTGTAATAATACATCGTGTATCCACCGACAGAACACCTCCCATTTTCGGACAATGCTATACATACCTCTGCCTACCAAGACAATTCAAAAAATACCAAATATTACTTATGTAATATGAGCAGTAGATTTTCAGAAGTGTTTGAATTCCCCAGCGACATGGACCACCTGGAAACTATACATAACTTACTGTTCATTGCTATTGGTTGCTGCTATGGTCTCTTTACTGGTAACTCTTTCCATCTGTTCGGGTTGTTTCACCATCGCCTCCTCCTCCTCCTTGATATCACTTGGCAATTCCACCATTCCTGACACTGGCGTAATAACACCGCTATCGCTGGAACTGTTCACTCTCCTCTGGCTCTCCTCCGCATCTAAAAGAATCGAAATTAAGCCATGATTATCACTGTGAAGAATCTCCACTCTCGTGGATTGGTCGATTCGAACTCTTGTTTTTTCTAGAGAATCGGAAATAAATAAAACTCTAACACTCAAAAAACTAGAATTTTCAGTTGCTCATAGACCATTCGATAAATCGAACTTGAGTCTCAAGTTATTGAGAGATGATTACAGCAGAATTGGAAGAAGTTAATATCACTCATTAATCTTACCTCTGAAAGGGAGTGTTTCAGGTTGTTCCACTTCGTCCACACCAAGAAACACATCACGCAAAATTCTTTCGGCAGTGCTTGTCTCGATCGCCACGTCGGGAACAACCGACACATTGTCATCAGACGGCACCGGGATGTCGTAAACAACGTTGTCATCGTAACCACGAATATCGTACGGCGAGCTGGCAAAGCTCGTTAATTCGTGGACGAAATGAGATGTTTCGTTGAAGAGAAACGGTTTCAATTGTTTTTCGAATTCCTCACCCTCCATCGCTGTTCTAAAGACAAAAACCAACTTTAGGTGTAGATCAAACAGACGAACGTTTTAATTTTAATCCATGTATCTGTATTTACACTTAACAGATTCGTAAACGCTCCATCGCTGGTCAACTGATGGTTTTAACGAAATAAAATAGGACAGTCTTCATTTTTTCGGTACTGATGTCAATGAGGGTCTTGCGAAGGAGATCCTAGAGCATATAAAGCCCCCATTTGGGCTAAGCAAAGAGGAGTGATTCACACTGTTATAGTCGCTGGCATGACTCGATCGGGGATCGAACCCACGACCTCCCGAACAGGAAACGAGTCTGTAGTTCTGCTCTTGAATGACTTCATCTGATGAAAACATCCCTCTTTTCCCCTAAATGGGATCACTCACAAAAAACATACTTGGAGATTAAATTGAGAACCAAGCTCATCACAAATCGGATATTTTCATCATCGTCGCCAAGCAACACACTCAAATCTCTTAGCAACCACGGAACCAAGCGATGTTTCATGGCGGGATTATCGCAGAAGAACTTTGGACCTGTAAGCAACAAGGTTATGATAGAAAATAAATAAATAAACACAAAAAAAGTTAATAGTGGAAAAACTCTTATGTTAGAAAAAATGAGGCAGTAAGCAATGATTTGCTTGCTTACACCAGACAAATATAACAAAGTTTTGACCGCACACCAGTAATGTTCGCATGTTGACTGACCTACAGTTTTTAAAGCATACACAAAGGCCTGTGTTCACGGTAAATCGTATATAAAGGTCTGTCTTCATTGTGCATTTTACCTAACTTCGAAATTAATAATTAAGTTTTAGAAATCTTACTGATATCACGAAATTTTGGTCTTCCACTCTGTTTGACAGTTCGTACTTTCATCTTCATTCTGTACACAGCCCTGAATTTGGAACGAGAAGCTGTCTTGAAATCAAAACGTAAACAAGAACAAATGGTTGCCTCTGTTGGAAATTCCATCGCACATAACCCATCGCACATAGCCCATTTCCCCCCAACTTTTACATCAGTTCATTATTAAGGTTCACATAAGCGAAAACTAGTTGCTGGATTGTTAAGCCAGAACTGAAAAACAGATAGTAGCTCTGCACTCTGTGTAAAAATGCTGATCAAAATATTGTATGGGATTGCCCGTTTACGAATTTCACCTTTCAAATGATAGACATAATAGTAATAGTAATACACAGTTCCAACAGACCCAATAATTTGAGCACAGCATAGACATGACCAACATAGACCCAACCAAACATCATTTATGCCTATTCAAGATTATACTTAAAGTTCTTTTGGGACTACATTGCAGTGGTTTCAATAAGCTCTTTTCCATATCTATTCCGGTTCGGTAAAATACACAATTCATATTTCTTAAAATCATGAAAACGAGGTTTATTATGAACACTTTTTATTTTTCATAGCGTTATTTTAGCTCATAATCTACTGATATTACTTAATTGTAGCATTTTAATGTCATAAATATTTAAATCATGGATGAAAAAGGAATGATAGAGACAAGTAGTAAGGATGTTGCAAAAAAGAAAAAATATGCTCATGGATTAAAGTGTGCAGCCTTTTTTGGATGTAATACATGGCTTTCAACTTTGAAGATGATTCTACATGCAATATAGAAGTTTGATGCTGCTATTTTGAATTTTCGTAGGTGATGTCAGTGATCAGATGCACTTTGACCCATTGTATATTTTTCAATGTTGTGTATTCCTGATTCAGAAATAGAAAGGGGCGAAACATAATGATCCATCATGTCTTTAAATTTCACTTTGATACCGTATTGAAGGGACGCGATGTTCCTGGTGATGAGTTATGTGCAGGTTCAGCTGTAGCGAGGTTGGGTTCAAATATATTGGGTGGTTTGCTACCAAATTTGATCACATCTTTTGGGGTAGCCTTACATGTCGCATACATTCCAAGATGATAATCTTGACGTACAAGAAGTAGATGTCATCTCCCTAAAGGCCTTATAGTTGTAATTTTCCATTGCAAACAATACACCACTGATACAGTTACAATGTTAAAAACCACCAAGTCCAGTGCCTGCTAGAAATGTACATGCAGCAGCAACAATGTCACCAGATGAACAACACAATTTGACTAATTCTTTTTACAACTTGTTTTTCATTGAAGCTTTCACACGAGCGTCAAGAAAACAATATTTATTATTGGATGCTGTTTCGATTTTCTTAATGAAGCCTTCGTGAAAAAACTGGAAGGGGTTTGAACCTTTTATATTGTGTACTTTTCAGTAAAATGTGTTTGTATTTTACAGTGCTGGTGAGTAGATAATTGTATAACTGAATGAACGAAAATGGTGGTGTTATACTTAGGTCAGTGCTGCAGGGAATGGTTAAACACTCTCCCTTGATCATGCTGTAGGTGTTTATGTCTTCTTCAGAACTGGAAGGTGTTTGATTTGTAGTGCTAGCACTTGCAATACGATAGAATTTTAGCATGAACATGAGAGAGTATTGAGAGTATACTATTTATGCTATTTATTCTACTGTAATTTACTTTAATGTGCTATTCTGTTTGTTTTGCTTTACTTAATATATTTTCATTTTCTTCAGGGTTACCCTTATAATTAGATAACTATTTAAAGGTTTGTCTTGTTTGTTATTATTGTCTATTCCTCTTAACTCACGAACGTGTTGCGTTCCCAAGTCCTCCAACGATTTCATGTTTTTTTCCTTCAGACAGTGATGCTCGAAACTGCGTCATTTTTTTGTTAAAACAAACATAAACAAGACTTTAATTCAGCTAAAGTATTGCTTAATCCCGCTAGAAATTTGAAATTGTTCATAATAAACCTCGCTTTCACGTTTTTACGAAATATGAATTGTGTATCTTACCGAACTGAAACAGATATGGAAATGAGCTTATTTCTGTCTACTCACGTTCCACTATAAAGCCTCCATATGAAGTGAACGAGTCAACACAACAAGTGAAACAGTTTCGTTGACTTAATGGAATTTCAAAAAATGGTTCATAATCTTATAGGTTTAGTTAAAAGTTTACATAGTATTTCTGCTTACTTTCGTCTATCTTTGGTTGCCGACCATTTCAACCGTCGGTTCATCTTTCGTTGGTCACGTGTTCTACTTCTCTCTCGTTCTGCCGCTTCTCTTTGCGCCCTTCGAATATTCCACGCCTCAGTGTTAACCATTGTGCTTCGGTAGCGGAACCTAGCGTGAAAATGTTCATAGAAACTGTACTCGTTATTATTATTATTAAGTTATTATTAAGCGGGAGTGTATCTCCTTGGCAAGATATTACGCTTACAGAACCCAACATTGAATAAATTGTGATCAAATGTACACTGCACATACTTAATTCCTTCTTCTGGTAGGGATATCATGTGACTTTGATGTTAGCAAATAGATTTCATGTTTTTGTGTGATCACAATTTTTTTTAAAATGAGTTTGCTCAGACCTTCCATCACATTCTTTTCAGAACTTTTCTGAAAAGAAATCAGGGTTGCCACAGACCTTTGGCAACAAAATTTCCAGACACAACCATACAATTGATACTTTTTTTCCAGAATCTTAGTTTAAAAATGATATATTTTTTCCAGACAAAACTTAAAAAAGGCACTATTTTTCCAGACACTCAGAAAACACTACTTAGGGGCTGTTTATATGAGAAGCGGGACGGGACGTTTGCCGGGACGGGACGAAAAACGTGATGACTTCATCCCGCCTTTACATGAGAAAACTAACCGGGACGGGACGTTTTTTGTCCCGGGATAGTTTTTTTCATGTAAACACGAAATAGATTTTTTATGAAAACTTCAATGGAGGCGGGATCCCGTTTTTCGTCCCGTCCCGCTTCTCATATAAACAGCCCCTTACTTAAGTCTATTGGCTAATTTCACAGATACGGAGGCGAAACAGAATTCAAGGAAATTATCAACAGGTGGTTTGCAGCCAAAATCAGACAAGTTAGTTTCTTGGGTTTTTCAAGGCATTATGCTGATTCTAGAATATAGAATAACCAAACTTCAGCAAATTTGACAAAATGAGGACTTTTCTTGAGTTTGCCATGGCTTCAAACAACATTGTATATTAGATATCAATCAAACAAAAGAAAACCCTGAAATAAGATACAACATCAGACCACAGGGAAAAGAATGGAATACAGAATATTTACTTTATACGTTATCATCAACAATATAATAAACGAAGAAAAGAAACAAATCATGTTCTGTTAAGCAAACAACTAAGAATCTGTCACAGTCTGTTACTTCATTCTTCTGGAAGTAAAGGGCATCAGATATCATAGGGATCAGTTCATATACATCAAATTCGACTACTTTTTCCTTGTAAATTAGCAGGCTCTAAAACTTCTCAATATGTGAGTTGTGAACAAGTTGAATAAATTAACAAAAGTCAATTTCACTAACTACTGCTCAAAAACAAAAGTAACAAAATAACAAATCTATACGACAATGCAACTACCTGAAAGGTGAGCAAGTGCATTTGACAGAGTTTTAATATCAAATTGACACAGTGGCTATATAAATTTAGAAAATACTGCAATGGAGAAGTTTCTCAAGTGAGCAGAACTGTTCTCATTTGAACTAATGGTAATTTGTGATCTGTGTCTGTTACATATTAACCACAATGTAGCAATAACTACTTTGCTTATTGGGAGCATAAGTTTAACTGAGATGTTCAAAATTATAGATGACACATTTCACCTACTTTCTAACTCACTTCAAGGCAAAAAGTAAGAAAACTTGTAACATTTCAATAAAAAATATCAGAAAAAATGTAAGTGACGATGTAAAGGTCAGCTGTATCAAGGCCTACGCTGCTGTACTTTTCATATAAATATAAATTGGGAGCCTTGCGAGTCAGAATAGAAATTCAACTACTACAAGATAGGCTAAGCATGAAGTGGTAAAAGGCAACAAGTTATGAACTGGTTCCTTGGCCAGGACCTTCACACTTTTAACCTTTTTCAGACCAGTGGCTACTGGTCTAAAAATGGTTAAAAGTGCAAAGGTCCTGTTATTGCTAGGAGAAACAGACGGTAAAGAATGTAAACAGCTTTGCATTTTGAAAGGTACTCAATTAGAACACTGGCTGGCTTATACTACTCATCTTGCACTTAGAAATCAGCATTAACTGTAAAGAAGCTAGCTGTCAGATTTGACAGGAACAAGGTCTGAGTGGCAATAAAATAAAATATGAACATCTATCAATGAGCTCCGAATTCAATTTTACTACTTCCTGCTTACAAGAAAATACACAAAGCATGCTTAATTTTTTTCAGCACTAGTCAAATAAAATTTCCAGACATTTCCAGACAAATACTCAAAATTCCAGACAATTTCCAGAATTTCCAGACTTTTCCAGACACAGGCCAATTTCCAGACATTTTTCCAGACGTGGCAACCCTGGAAATTACCCAACTCCAACCACATCAAATAGAGTTTTAATCCTACACTGTTGCAAAGGATGCAAGGGTGTTAAAGTATTTGATTTTAATGCTACCATAATAAAACTCTTACCGTCTACCATCTTCCATTGGTTGGCTTGTACTTCTTGTATCAGTTTGACACTTTTTGGAAGTCACTCGCTCATCTTTTGGAAAAATGAACTAAAAAAAAAAAATAAATAAATGAAATCAAAATGTATTATTGTTGCCATGTTGATAACAGAAAATTAGCATTCATGCTAAATATTTCCATAAATGCTTCAATACAAAAACAAACCAAACAACTTTACCCTTTCATAGTCAAGGTCCTTGGTTACACTGTGTACCAAAGCATTGTACTTCACCTTACAAAGCGGGCATAAGCGAGAAAGCTCTGACCATTGTATGATGCATATGTAACAGAAGGAATGTGAAACTTGTTAAAGAAAACACTTAAGAAATAAATACAAAACAATGGGCCAGATAGAAGACACTTGAAGATGTCTTGCACTACACAGAAAAACTGTATGCCCTAGTTACTTGAAGGGTTCCTTAATACATCAATTTAAGAGATCTAAATTATTAGGTTATTAGAAAAAAAACTGGAAAGGATATGAAAGCATTCCTCCAAAAAAGAACGATTTTCAAAAGGTCCAAGACAAATTGAGCAGGATTTATCCTTCAAGTCATCACGAGATCCAGACATGCGGAGCTGCTCATCAAGAACATCTTTTAAAGTTTTCTTTTTCATATTCTTCAATTTTCTTTTTTTGGTTTCATCATCAGAATCACTAATTTCAATGAAAGCTGGTACTGGGTGAGCAGGAGTCGGCAGCAAAATGATCGAATCATCTGAATCAGAGTCTCTAATGCCAACTGGCTGGTAACCACTGGGGCCTGGTTCACATTCTGCATTTACGTGCTCACTTTTTGTTTTTTCGAATACATCAATGGAATCATTCAGCTTATCAATGTCTTTACTTGTTGTCGTATCACAAATGTTGAAACCTAAACCTGCAATGGTTTCAACCAATGAGGATTGAGGTGTATTTGTTATTGTTTCTGATGTTTGTGCAACCAAATCATTTCTGCTTTCCAGACAAACTTGCTGCGGATTTAGTTCGAGGTTTATTTTTTCGACTTCCTGAGAGCAGCTCACAATATTACATTGAACGTCTGTTACTGTCTCAGAAACAGATACTTGCTCTTTAGTAGAAGTGGTCAAGATCTTATGGTTTTCACTAGAAGATTCACTTTCATCATTATCTGAAGCACAAAGAGAAATTTCGTCTTCACTACCAACGGATATTTTCTTCACAAAAGTGTATGAGGAATCACAATTGATTGCGTTTTGTTCTTCAAATGGTTCATCAAGTTCTTTCTCTGATTTTTTCAAGGGCTTGCTTAATTTATCAAGTTTCTTCGGGTTTAATGAATCTGTTTTCTTTTTTCGTTGGATTCCGGTAACTTTGATTTTCAACCGTGTAGGCTTTTTCGTTTTATAAGTTTGAACAACATCTGCTTTCTAAATGTATATAATAATAATGATTGTTATACAAATAAGTTCAGTCATTTCAAAGGATTGGAATGATTTGAAATTAACATACAAAAGTGAAAATACTCTCGCATGCACTGGGAAGGCTTTTTAAAGAACCAGTTATGGTGTTGATGTCTACTTTCAATTCATTTCTACTATTCCCAATAACCTCCACAATTTATTTCACTTGCATGAGTACGTAACACACAATCAACATTTCTGCTACTTAAACAGAAGGATGAACAAATCTCAGAAGTACCGTTACACCGAACGTCAATGTACATGCTCAAAACCCATTGGGAAAGACCACAACAGAATGAACGTTTTTGCTTTAAAAGGGCTTATCAGATGTTGGTAGTTGGTAAGCCATAAAGCCATCTTAGTTGACTGTAAATTGTTTTGCGTGGATCTTTGTGATCTTTTTCAATGTAAATTTCAACATTTGGAATAATGGTAATTTGAAGACCTCATATCATACCTTTTTGATCAACTGGCTGGTCTTCACAACTCTGTTCTGGAGAAGAGACATAAGAGCTTTTTGACGCAATTTTAATTCACAATTTTGATCATTTGCATTCTTTGTTTCTGTAAGCTGGGAGGAGTATTTATCTACAGGTTTCTCTTCAGTTAAGTTAACATTTGGATAGACTGAATCCTTGTTGCTGTTTGAAGATGACAGGTTTTGCAATAGGCTAGATTCGTTATCAATTTCCAAAGCTACACTTGTTCTTGTGGAACTCTTAAGAGCCTGAATTCGTAGGTGTAGCAGCTCTTCTTCTTCTTCCATCTCTTAATTTGTCATAATCAACTGAAACACACATATTAAAAATAAAAATAAATCATTTTTCAATATCATATTATATTGCATATGGCTACATATCTTATTCTAATGCTCTATTGTAATTCTATTACTCTATTTTATTTTAACTTCACCCACCCTTTATTGGGACCACTATTTCATTGATAAGCTACCCACCAATGCAGAAGAAATCATCCTTCAAAGAGAATCGCAGGAAATTAAAAAAGAATTCAGTAGATTCTATTTCCATAGCGATAAAATCAATTGGGAAAGTGGGAAAATGGAATGTGTCAATTATCTCACATCAACTGGGAATAAGTGTTATATCAATCAAATCCTGATATGCAATATAAGGCTTTCCTTAACAAGCGTCTACTTAGTGTCTACTTATCCCATCAAGGAAGCCACCCCAAAGAACGTTCAGTAATACCATGGGACCGTAGGGTTTTAATAAGAAAACAGAGAAAACTTACAAAAAAAATGTCAAACCAATTCAACAAAACTTATCGATATTGAATTAAATCTACAAGAATCTTACAAAAAAGAGCAAGAGGACAACAAAACCAACGCCACATCGAAGATCAAAACCAATCCTAAATAATTTTATGCGTATGCATAACATTTCGGCAAAACAAAAACAAAAGATGGTCCTCTTAACGACCCAACCAACAACACAGTTACATTGAACTGACATGAAATGGCAAATATTCTCCAAAGACATTACAATGACAATGTTAGTATTTACATCACCCAAAAAAGACTACAGTTTTCTAGTGTGCAAATGCCTTTACTTTGAACTTTTCAAACCTTTCGACAGAGTTGGAGCAATCAAATATAGATAGAAATAACTTACATAATGATTTTGATCCCTATATGGAGCAGGCTGTACTCTGAGACGTGTGCGATCGCACGCGCAGGAACACATGCAATTTAGTTTATGTGTGCAATTAATTGCACGCGTAAAGTCGTATTATTAACTCATTGTTTTTTTCTGTTTTTCTTTCTCCCAGAATTGAGATCATGTAGCTTACACTAAGATCCTTTAGTTTCCTCAGAAAATGTCTTATCTCTCATCTGCTCCGTCAAGAATAATAATATCTGTTCAGAGCCAACCTGAATCTCATAGCTAATACATCGACTCCTGACCTTGCAAAGTACCACTTAGAACCTCACTGCCAGTTGCCTTCGTTGTTGGTCCATTGGTCTTACCGAGAGCGAAATACCCGTGCAATACTATACAAGTACGGAGATGTACGCCGCGCAATGCACTGAGATTCAAGTCTGCAATAGATTGCACTTACAGGCAGTACAGATTTCACTTTTGATTATTCCTGTTGATTATTTTGATTGGTATCTCTCTTCCAATTGTAAAAATATATCTCTCCTCCATTGTTGCAATGAAATTGTAAATAGAAATTCAAATCGAATTCTTCGAAACAACGGTGGAGAGATTGACGAAATATTTATTTCTTCGCATATTTTCATTTTAACGAAGCTTTGTAAGATGTTTTTTATGTTTTAGTGTACACCTTTCCTTATTTCCACATTGCTCTTCTTCGTTGCTCAAATTAATCTATCTCTTATATTCCTATTTTCTATGTTCTCCTTTAAAATGAAATATACATCCAGTATTCCACGCGAATAAATACGTCATCAATATAAGTGGTGATGATATAATCATCTTGAACATAAACCTTGCTACATGTCACGACGCGATACTTTCTTTTACTTAACTGTCTAGACAAATGTTAATATAGCGTCAAGTGAAAAAAAACAGAAACACACCTGATGTATTTAATGGTTTACACGTAAAGATTTTTGAAAAATTTTCTTTTAAGCTGGTGTTTGACGCACGCTTCTCTTCAAAAAAAACAAACTCGCATTCCCACCTGTTGTAATTTGAATAGAAAAGTTGGCGAAAAAATCAAATCGATTTGATTTTCCACCAAGTTTTTGGTCATGAATAATTAATGAGTTGATGATGCTGAAACTTGACTTTTTGATTTACAATTCATTTTTAAAGCCTGAAAACACCTGGTTAAAACAAAAATTGTTCAAAAATCTTTACGTGCAAACCCCCCTTTAAGTATCATTTGGATCAATGCAGGTGGTTTTCTTTATAAATTTTCATTTTTTTTTTTTATTTTATCTTGTCTCTGGGAAGGCAAAAAAATGAGGCAGTAATAAGTTTTTGGATCGCACACGTCCTCCTCTTGGCATGAACGAATCGCCAGACATGTACATTATTTCTTCCCAAAACAGTATGATGGAGATGTTAGAACAAAATCGAAACAACACTAGTATTGTGCACCTGAACACCTGGTGTCTAAGTTCAACTTATGGAATTGCACCTTCTGAAAAAATCCTTTCAGCAATTCGCAATATCCCAGTCCCAGAAAACATAACCGACGCCAGGTCTTGGTTTGGCTTAGTAAACCAAGTGGAGTGGGCATATTTGGTAGGCCCAACCATGCAACCGTTTTGGGAGCTAATCAAGGCAAACAACACATTCCATTGGGATGACACACTTAATAAAATCTTTGAAAAATCTAAAGAGACCATTATCAGGGTTCGAATTAACGTATCGCATTTCGCGATGCGTTTTTGAAAAACCACGAAGCAAAAATCTCAAAATTCATTAAAATTGCAATGCAACATTTATTTAATTTTTATGTCTAGTACTTCTTATTTCGTCAGGTTTCATTGAAATCATATCATCATAGTGTGTATACTCGCCTGAAAGTCAAAATCTATAATGAAGCACTCTAACCCTTCTGTGAGCTGCGGATTTATCTGACCCAGCACAGATGTGCACTCACCCGCAGCAGCCTGTAAATAAGTTTTTTCCCTTGCTGGACACGATTATCATTTCATGTCGGACATGCTTTTCTAAGTCTCTTTTCCAGTGGTATCTGGGATCGTTCAGGAAAGTAAGATGATTGTTGCGCCGTAAAAATTAAAGGTGAGTGATTCATTCAGGGTGCATAAAATTTAAACATTAACTTGACGGGGCCCATCAAGTTAATGCTAAATTGTTTTTGTTTGTCTCATGATATCATCTCGTTTCACACTTTCTACACTTTTTATATAAAATCAGGAGGAGAGCGACTTGCTTTTTCAATTCCTCAAATTATAAAAAGAAAACAAACAATTGTTTCATTGATGAATCTTTTAGCTATTCAAATATAGCTTAATCTTTCTGATTAATATGTTACCTGTAACTTGAAAATTTTAAACAGTAAACAAAATTAATAATTAACGAGTTTATATCCTGTATCTTATGATATTCATTCTGCACACTTTTTATTCCTAGCATGTTCTGCACACTTTTTATTCGCAGTATGTTAGAGTTCAAAATGGTCGATAGAAACGTCGGACATCATGTCTGGCAGTACAGGATCTCAGGTTGGACGTAGCGTATTTCTTGCCGGACAATATCCGATGCTTATTTACAGGCTTGCCGCAGTGAGTTTTTTGCCTGTATGTTGATCAAGATCGGTACATAGTACATACGGCTTGTAATGTATTTGTTAGGTAAAGAAGCAATAACGTCAGGGCTTTGGGTGTTAGCATGTAGACGGAGCGCTGGCCTTAATAATGCAATAGTTCATTCTTACTATAACAAAAACTACATCGCAAATTCATAAAAACGCATCGCAAAAGTGCAAAAATTTTCGCGCCTTCGGCAGGCTTTTCAGCTCGCTTCGCTCGGAATTCTGAACGACAGAGATTTAATTACCATCAACAATTCAAGAATCTCAAAACTGAAAGAAACAACAATGAATTTTCAGTTTAAGATTAAACATTGCCCGTGAACGTCCAACACAAGAAGACATTGATGGTTGTCAAGACATCGAAAACCACATTTTTGCAGTCCAAACAAATGCCATAGCAATGATTACACACAGCATTGAAGTAGCATCCCTTTCTGACAGTAAACTTATTACAATTGAGCAGATTCAGATCGCTGCAGAAAATGACACTGATTATCAAAATCTGCTTACAATCATATCCAATGGTTTTCCATCTTCAAAGAAACATTTAAATGAGAACATTCGTCAATATTGGGAAGTTCGTGATCGTCTTTCTTCCAGCAATAACTTAGTACTCCTTAACCAACGTATTGTCATTCCGCAAGCTCTCCGTAAACAGGTCCTAAGCAATCTTCACGCAGCTCATCAAGGCTTTGATGTCAGCCTGTGCAAATCAAAATGTTTATTGGCCAGGAATAAATTTGAGTATCAGAAACCATCGATCCATGTGCCCATTATGTCGCTACCTTATTTTTAAAGGGGCCTAAGTCCACTTACCCCTCAATTTTAAAAAGGCCTAAGTCCACTTACCCCCTAATTTTAAAGGGGCCTAAGTCCATTTTTATGAAAATTGAGATTTTTGCATTTTTTGAAAGTTTGGTCCAACAGCCATCTTTTGATACCCCCAATAATCAATATTTAGCCCCAAAAATAGTCCAATTTTGCCTTGAAAGTTTGGGGAATCAATACATTTAATTTTAAAAAGGCCTAAGTCCATACTGAATATTTATTAAAAGGCCTAAGTCCATCCTAGAAACATTTCTGAGTTTTGAAAGGGCCTAAGTCCATTGAAAGGGCCTAAGTCCATTCAGTGACACTTTTCCTAGGGCCTAAGTCCATTCTTGAAAGACAAAAGTTTTCATCTTGGCTGGTTTAGGTCTGAGAAGCTGGTTCATTATTGATATAGATAGTTTGAAATCATTACAATTTTAATTTGCTCTTTATGCGCTTTGATTATATATATGGATAGGGTGCTCTTGCATTGCATTTATTAACTATAAATTTTGGTTTTGGTTTTTGCTGTGTTTTTTGTAGGTAATTTTTGTTTCTGTGTTATGTTTCTTTTTTTGTAAATGTTTTATGTCAAAATTTGTTACATTGGCCACCCCCTTTGATTAGTTTATACTACTGGGGGTGGTACTCTGTCAGTTGTGGTGATACTCAGTTATAAGGACAGATGAGAGGGACGAGAAAAGGAAGAAGAGTTATAAAGACAGAGCAAGGTGGCAGTTAACCTTGGATTTAAAAGATCGCAGATCATACTCAACAGGAAAACAACTATGAGGGAGAGAATTCCAGAGGCGAGCAGTCCGAGGGAAAAAGCTAGATGAATAAAAGTTCTTATGGCAAGTTGGGACCTTAACAGTCAAAGGATGAGAATTCGAAGAGAGGCGAGTGTTCCGAGAGAAGGTCTTAGGAGAAGGAGTCAGTTGATGCAAGTCATCCGAACAATGCCCATGAAAGTATTTATAGAAAAGAGACAGGGAAGCAACGTTTCTCCGATGTGAGAGGGGGTGAAGATTAACACAAAGATCAGGGCCAACTAAGTTAACTAAGCGCTTCTGAATACGATCGAGAAGATGAAGATAATGAGCAGAGGCTCCAGCCCAAAGGTGGCAGCAGTACTCAAGACAAGGGCGAATAGTGGCCTTAAACATGTATATAAATGATAGATTTAGCCGAAAGTAAGTGACGGACCCGAAAAAGTGGGCCAACCTTCATAGCAGCAGATTTAGCAATGGACTCGATGTAAGAATTCCATGTGAAATTCTTTGTGAAGGTTAAACCTAAAAGACGAACCTGAGATGACCCTGCAAGCTCACTTCCGTTCATAAGAACAGAAGGAATTACAGTGTTCCTGAAGCAATTAATAGAGAGAAGCTTAGTTTTCGAAGCATTGAAGGAAACCAACCATTTCTGACCCCATTCAACTACTGTCCTAAGATCGTCCTCCAACTCAGCAGCCATTTCAACCTTATCAAACAAGTCCTTAGTCCTTTCAAGAGACGAGTAAAGAGTAGTGTCGTCAGCGTAGATAGCAAGTTTGCTGAGAATACAATCGGGAAGGTCGTTGATGAAAATGAGAAAGGGTTGGACCAAGGACAGAACCTTGAGGCACCCCTGAATTAATAGAGTAAGAAGAAGACGAATGACCATCCAGAACCACCTTAATACTCTTGCCACTGAGAAAGGACTTAATAAGATTCAAGAGTGAACCAGAAATGCCATAAGACTTCAACTTGTGAAGAAGGCCACGATGCCAAACCTTGTCGAATGCCTTGGAGATGTCAAGAGCAATAGCTCGTGTTTCACCACAAGCATCGAGGGACTGACATACAGGTTCAGAGATGACGGTCAGAGCGTCAGCAGTGGAACGACTAGAACGGAAACCATACTGGTGATCAGAGAACAGATGAAGAGATTCCAGATGATGGGTGATGGAAGAGTTGATCAATGATTCGAAGATCTTACTAATAACAGATAGAAGACTAATAGGACGATAGCATAAAGGGTCCGATCTCTCACCAGAGTTTTTGAAAACAGGCACAACAGAAGCAATCTTCCAACAAGAAGGAAAACAAGATTCATCGATTCACTTCCTGAATAGCCTACAGAGTATGGGAGAGAGTTCAGGCGAGCATTTTTCCAGAACGATTACAGGGATTTCGTCGGGACCAGTAGCCTTAGAAGAGTCAAGAGAACTAATAACATCCGAAACCATCTTGGGAGTTATGTTCAGAGAAGACAAATCCACGTCAGTTCTGGGGTCAATATCGGGCAAGACATGACCAGTGTCACCAAGAGTGGAGTTCTTGCTGAACTGTTTAGCAAAGAGCTCCGCCTTACTAACAGCAGATGTCAACACCTCAGGACCATTGAAGAGTGGTGGAATCAGAGACTTACCCTTATTAGAAAAGCTCCGATAGATACGCCAGAAATCACGAGACCCAATAGATTCAGATATAAGCCGATCATGGACCAGATTTCGATAGGTGCGTTTAGCCTCCTCAATGACTTTTTTACAGTCGTTGCGAGCTCTGGTGAAAAGACGCCTGTTGTCTTCACTACTACAACGTTGATAACGATGGAAAAAATGATTACGATAGGCAATTGCAGCAGAAATGGCAGGAGAGAACCAGGGTGTAGAGTGAGGTTTAACCTGATATTTACGAGAAGGAACAAATTCATCAATACCAACCTGAAGCCAAGAAGAGATCTCCACTGCACACCTCTCTGCATCACAGGCAAAGATATGATCAACCGGCAGGTCACGAATCAAATCTCGAAAGCTGTCCCAGTCACCACGATGGTATGAATAAAGTTTGCGATGAATAGGTGGATCATGTGGGCAAGCGGAATTAAAGTCAATGGCTACGTTGACAACAGAATGATCAGAATTACCTAAAGGAGCAGATGTTGATGTTTCGCAAATGTTCGGGTTAGACGAAAGGAATAGGTCAAGTAAAGAAGGCTCCTGATCAGCTCGATCAGGTACGCGAGTGGGAGAGTTCACAAGCTGAGTAAGAGACTGAGAGATAGCAAAGTTGAAAGTGTCAATGCCAGATAGGGAGGTAGTGTGTGAGAAAGGTAACCAGTCAGCATGATGAATATTGAAATCACCGAACACAAAGATATTAGCAGAAGGGTGAGTTATGAGAGCTTTATCAATATTTTCCGAGATAGAATTGATGACACTGCACGACTGAGAAGATGGAGAGCGATACACAAAGAAAAGATAACTAGTTGAATGCAAGAGAGAAAGACGTAGACAGATGAAAGATTCGTCAGGAGATTCGAGATTCAATTGACGACTGACAGGAAGACAGTCACGAACATAGATACCAAGGCCGTGCATAAGAATAGATGAGTCCTTGCGATTAATAGGAAGATAACCAGGTACATTGAAGTCAGAAGAGCTAATAGAAGGGTTAAGATTAGTGTTGGCTAGAAAAGATTCCAAATGAGAGAAGTTCCCACGAAGTCCACGAATATTAGAGAAGGAAAGTGAGAAAGACATTGGCGATTTACGAGTACCCGATTTAGATTTACTAGAATTTGACATTTTTTTCATAATGAGGAGAAAGAAATCCAAAGTTGTGTTGGCTGCAGAACTCGTGCTAGAGGATCATTTAAATATAGGTTTGCTGTTAGCTATGAACCTATTGTCGTAACAAAAGCAATGTTGTGGCCTGTAAGGATGCAAACCGTTACAGCAGCAGGGCACCGTCCAAGCGCAACTTGGCACTACTACTGCAACGCCATTTTTCGATTGTTGATAGAGCAGCCTCTCTAAGTAGCTAGCAAAGAGTTCGGGCTCATGTACTACCAGTCGGCAAAGTAGCAATCAGGTAAAACTACTATCCTAACACCCTCAACATAGATAACTAAGAAGCAGTATTGAAAATAGACTCAAGCATTTGTCAGACAGTCAAGTGCAACAAGGAGACCGGTGTTCATCATCCTAGAGTAGATATAGCACTGCAAGCAGCACATCTACACTAATAGACGAAGTAGGGGTACTAGACCGGGTGGTATCTCTACCTGCCCCAAAAGACAATTATGGCTTGCCAACCAGGTGTTTTTATCGAGACACCATCTCTAGGAAGGTTGCCAACCAAAGCTGAAGAAGCCTTCCCCTCCATTAAAGCAAGACTGACCCCGCCGGACGCCAACCCGGTATTTTGATGTCTTGGGGTTGAGTATTAGTTTAGTATTTGAAAAATATCACTGTTCACTAAGTTTACTTTCCTTTTGGTTTCATTTTATCTAACATTACAAGTTCAGACATATAGCTGACTCCTATATACTACCATAAGTTGTCTTAGAGTAGCCTCTAGGTTGCTGTAACTTGAATTGCCTAGCTAAATGTCAATACGATCTAGTCAATAACATCTAAGTATCACTTTGACGACACCAGTTACATTCTGCTCACTTTCAAGGCTATGTTATAAAACTCTAAGCATGCCTGATTTGGTGACTAATGACATAAAGGCACATAACTTGCTGAAAAATATCAATGCAGTTTGCACGAAATAACTTTAAGAATAAGGGCTCATATTGATTTATTATAAAGTATTATCTTAGTTTTAGTTGAAAAGCTTCCAAAAAGAGCTACTACTTGGCTTAATTTGTTGTCCACATCTATTAGGAGCTATGTGGTTTCAGAGGATCAGCAACAAAATCAACTTGTTTATATATATAGCTTGGTAGAAACACTATGAACTATATATATAATCAAGTATGTGGTAGCATTTTGTGTGTAATATTATAATCAAATTTCAAAGATATTAATGTTCAGTAACCTTGTCTCTCTGTCTCTCTCTTTCTAAAAGCTCAAAATGGTTTTTTACATAATAGTTTTCTTGTATTTTGCACTTAGGCCTTATCAGCAAAAGGAATTCTAAAAGTGTGGATCCTTTTTATACATAAAGTCAGCATCTCTTTCTCCTAGACATGGAATAGTTTTTAACATAGTTTTCATATGTTTTGGACTTAGGCCTATATTGACAAAAGAAATTTTAAAAGCGTGGACTTAGGCCCTTTTATAAATAAATTCAAACGGTGCTAAGTCCCAAAAATAAGAATTTGGTAAGTTTTAAAAAGGCCTAAGTCCTTTCCACTGTTTCTATTTAATAGGAGATGATCTATACAAGTTGCAACATGAGGATTCTTAATGGAAAAAAATTATAATAATCATAGCTTTCAGAAAATCCTTACCTCAATACATTGATATGAGAAGTGGCTTCAGAATAAGGAAAATACTTTAATCGCATTTTTTTCAAAATCACAAAAATGGACTTAGGCCCCTTTAAAATTAAGGCTGCTTGGACTTAGGCCCCTTTAAAATTAAGGCTCTCAGGACTTAGGCCCCTTTAAAAATAAGGTAGCGATGTAATCAAATTGCACCAAGTCAACCAAATGAACCACTGATTGAGTCTCCGCCACCAAAATGGCCCTTCCAACAGATATGCACATGAGCAATCTTACCTTGTGGCAGTTGACCAATTCAGTGGCTGGATTGAAATATACCATTTCCCATCAAGTACGAAATCTGAGCTACTTATCAAAACGTCTATGGGAATTGTTTATAACCTTTGGTGTCCCAGAGGAAATGTCGAGCGACGGGGGGCCCCAATTTTCATCCTCAACATTTGATGCATTCTTGAAACAATGGGGCATACATCGTCTCTCATCTGCTGCCTACCCTCAGTCAAATGGACGTGCCGAACTCGCCGTCAAATCAGCAAAACGAATCATCATGGACAACACAATCAGAGGTTTTCTCAACAACGACCGTGCTGCTCGTGCATTGCTCCAACATCGCAACACACCACTTCAAGGAGTTGGACTCAGCCCTGCCCAGATTTCGTCAATATCGTATTCAAATGAATGGATCTGGTAGACTTTCATTACGAAACCGCAAATTTCTTAAGGTCAACCCAAATGCAAGCAACATCAAACCTGCATTTCCTCCTAATATCATCACACCTCCATCTCCACTTCAAGCACCATCCAGTTCTTCGTCAACATTGAATCCTGAGGCACCACAGTTCGTTGCCACACCTCCCATTCAACCAACTTGTATTCCACGTGCTTTAAAGCAACTTCAAAATTTCAACAAACCTGGACTTAAAGAATAAGTATAACGGGAAAGATTATGTATTATACAGGACTCACTCACCTTTATATTTAGTTACACTTATACTTCTTAATTGTTCTTATAGCATATGTACTATTTTATTACTAACATTTACTAACACAGTAATATATATTATTGGCTGGCCTTTGGCTTTACTTTCAGATTCTAATTCTGTCAATCCTATTTCAATAGAAATGATTTCCAAACTGGAATATTCACTCTATCCTTTCCTTTCTTAATAATCCATGAAACAAACAAAGATTATTACGCAATGGTATCACTTATTCGTTTTCACAGTTATCAAATTATTATTATTAATATCATAGTAACTCGGGTAAAACTTTTTACCACATCTAACTTCGAAAATGATGTACGAAAATCCCGTGTAGAAAAAAGGTGACAAAAAATATAATCAAGGTGTGCAAACCCTGTGACGAAAATTCACCTAATTGCGACGATAAAAAAACTGACGTCACAGCACATGCTACTATAATAATCGTATAAAAGCGATGGCCTCACAAAGAATATGACCACGAGAAAGAAGATTTTGACCATAAAATTCAACAAAATTTATCACTCTCTAAAAAATAAAAGTGAGATGCACACTCGCTATTATATATAAGATTTTCCAATCACGTAAAATGTCAGATCGCATGTGCGTAAATTTTGAGCAACGTGTGATGCATGCAATTTTTATTGCACGCATAGGAAATTTTACAAGTGTGTTTAACCGCACACATGGCATTTTTAAAAGGAGAAGACTAATAATAACTAAATGGGAACCAAGTAATCAGTTCTTTTTAATATGCAAACAGGTCAAAAGAAACTGATGTTGTGTTAAAATCCTTATAACGAACAAATGCATGTTTGCCTGACCATCATATTTGTATTAAATTTTGTTAACTAACCCTAACAGCTGCAATAAACACAGATTTTTTTCTATGAGAGATTATTACTATGGAGATTATTTTTTCGTTTTAAAGATTTCTATGAAACATTAACAGCATAGTTTTAAAGTACAACTCCTATTCTGTTTCATATGTTGTGTGTTTTCTAGACAAATTTATTCGCAAAGAACAATAATATCCTTATAACAATGACAATGATATAACGATAAAACGTTATAACGTTACTGATTAAGGAATATAACGTTACCATAACAATATATTATGAGAACGTTTAACATGTGAGTAATGTAAGCGTTACAGAAGAACTATATAGCTATAAAATATTGTTATTTTTGTTCTTTTTAATGATAAAACGTTACTCATATAACGTTTTATCGTTTGTTATCAAAATCCCCTGGACATTTATGGAAAGAACTCAGAGCTCAAATGGCAATCTAGCTATCTATGGGATATGGGAACAAAAATTGATAATCAATTGGCTCTGTGAAGGATCTTGGTGTTTTATGGAATATCTACAGATGTTTATCATACGACTACAAATTCAAAATGTAATCCAGAGATGAATAAGTTTATAGATCTACCGGACCTTCCAATGCAGAGACAGAAAACTGACAAAAAACTGATGTTAACAAGGAAATCTCTTGACTGAAACCAAGTTAGCCGCACATTGACTAGAATGTACGCAGTCGAGTACCGTAATGCTTCGTTAGACGCCCGGGGCGTTTATTAAATTTTTTGAATTTTTAGGGGGGCGTCTATTCGAGGGGGGCGTTTAAAAAAGAGGGGGGCGTCTATTGAATTTTTGTGAAACTCTTCTTTTTCGTAAATATAAACTAAATATAATCATCGATAAAAAATATACAAAATTAAACTTCAAGATCATCGTCAATATCATCTTCCTCGATCATGTTAAGTTCGGGGGCAGCAGCGATCACATCCTCGTCCGCTATTATCAAAGGGATTTTCATGCTCCCGTCAATTCAATTTTCCATTTGGGCTTGAAGCAAAGCTTATTGAAGCTGAAACAATGCAATGTATTAGTTCTACATGCCTTAATTAGTGTGTCTCTAATAGACGCCCCTCTCTAGAGAGGGGCGTCTATTCGAGGGGGGCGTCTAATAGAGGGGGGCGTTTATTTAAAAATCTCCTGAAAATGGGGGGCTTCTATTCGAGGGGGGCGTTTAAAAGAAGGGGGGCGTTTAATCGAAGCATTACGGTAGGTATATATTTCTGTCGTAATGAATTCCGAATTCCGGGACGAATTTCGGTTGAGGTAGGTACGGATGGCCGATTCCGAAACTACCAACAACCTGCAGCTTGCTGTGGCCAGGCTGTGTGTCAGAAGTGCAAGAGACTTTTGGGTGTGAGGCCAAAAGGCATTTTTTGACGTAAGGGTGTTTGACCCAAGCGCTTCTAGGTACTCAGCCCGAAGTCTGGAGAAGTGTTACCAGCAAAATGAGAGAGGAAAGAAAAACGCATATTGTGAACGTATCCTCTCAACATCGAACATGGTAGTTTTACACCCCTCGTATTTACAATTCAAAGAGGAATGGGACGTGAATGCACCTCATTTATCAGTCGATTATGCAAAATGATTGCCGAAATGAAAAATGAACAACTGTCGGTTACCGTATCGTGGGTGCGGATAAAGCTATCGTTTGCGCTGATGAGATCATGTTTATTGTGCTTGTGTGGTTCAAGAACGATCAAAAACAACCCTAACGGGACATCGCGCTATCTGGTGATAGCATCGCACTAGATAGGTATGACCTTAGCCAATGGGGTCTGAAAGTATGAATAGATAATAACAAAAAAAAATAATTAAAAAAAAAACAAACTATTATACATACATATTATATAGAGAGAAAATACTTGTAATTTTATAGAACGGTCAATCAATGTATTCTGTGAAATACGGTATAAAGTTTGTAAAAAAAAAAAACAAATAAAAAATCTATGACTACGTCATCTGTCGTGTTTTGCAACACGCTCTGTTTCGGTTATCGTTTCAAACTGTGACCTCTTGTTTCGTCACAATTCGACTTTTCCCAGGAAGTTGAAATGTCACTGTAAGTAACTTATTATTGTTTTGTGTTGGCCATGACATGGGCATCTGGGAAATAAGAATTAAAATTGGTGAAAACACTTGCAATATAGTTTCCAAACTTCTTGAATCTTCAATTCGCGTTTAACTGTGACCTCTTGTTTCGTCAAATTTCGACTTTTTCCAGGAAGTGGAAATGTCACTGCAAGTAACTTATTATTGTTTTGTATTGGTCATGACATGGGCATTTGGGGAATAAGAATTGAATTTGGTGAAAACACTTGCAATATAGTTTCCAGACCTCTTCAAACTTCAACTTGTGTTTTGCTGTGATCTCTTATTCCGACATATTTCAACTTTTTCCAGGAAATTTGGAATTGATAGAAACAAATAGTGATATGGTATGTGTTGTCTGGATTTAGTAGTTTAGGGGAATAAGGCTTTTATCTTCTTTGCATTTTTGCTGACGTTGATTTTTGGCAAAGATTGCGAATGTGTCGCTGGAATGTGTGGATGGCGACTGTGCGGCTAACTTGGTTTTAGTATACTATAGTAGGTATCATTATATTATACTGTTATTTTGGAAGTTCGTATACTAAAATTGCTTAGACATTTGTCATAGTACTTTTGTGTCATATTACTTTTGCGGTTCACACATTTCTTTTGTTTGTAGCATACTTTCTGGTTTTACTTGTTAAGCTTTATTTACACTTTTTAAAGTTATATTAGCATTAGTGTGACTTAGGCCTAAGATATAACAAAAAGTAACAAAGTTTTTGCAGATTTTCAGCTGCGTAAGTATATCTATTTGGTTATGCCACATAATTACACTACTCATTAAACAATATGTTGTATTGTAAAACTTAAATATTAACACTTAAATACAGTGTGTTTCAAAAATAAGGCTACCCAAAAAATTATTAACTGTAGCATTTGACATGACTCTTAATTTAAAAATTTTAATCATAAAAAATCAGACTAATAAAATGTCGGATAAAATCCCTTATTACTTCTTGAATATTTAACATTTCAATGTCATTCTCTTTCTCTTTCTTTTGGTATAAAACTTTTCATATTTTAACAATTATGTCAAACGCTACAGTGAATATTTTTTTGGGTAGCGTTATTTTTGAAACACACTGTATGAGATTTTCGGCAAGCGCTTTCTTCACTGCATATAGATACCTTAATCACGATTGTATTTGAAATACTGTGTGTCTGTTCACTCATAAATGCAAAATTTCAAATCTGGTGATAATGTGTCGCAAGCAGTAATAAACTAATGTAGCAATTAAATGATCACGCAACATCTATTTAATGACCAACATGAAATTATTTCAGGGAGTTGTATGTCGTTTTCCTTTGTTTCTCCAAATGCCACAGAAAAACATTGCTGTTTTACGCCAGAGAATGCATTTTTTTATTTTAAAATATCTCTAAAAACACTTTACGCTATTTAATTACCATAAGTGATTGAAACGAAAGCATGTTTTGAAGTTCAAAGAATTGACAGAACCCCAGCTTCACAATTGCAAAAATATAGACTCAATCGCTTATACCAAGGTGTTAAGTGTTTCGATAATTGTTTATAAAATTGTAATGACTTCTGCCTGGCCGAAATTTTGCATCTACAGTGTGTTTCATAATGTTCGAAATGGAAATTTTAAAGTTGTTTTTTTAAATGAATATACCGAATTTCAAAATAATTTTTACATCAATGGAAAGCCAGTTTCAAGCTCTTTCGGCTAGTATATTTTTGTGAAAAATGAAAAAGTGGTTTTTGAAAAAATAAGGAAAATATGTCTTGGAAAAATGTAATTAAATTTTTAATGGTCGATTAAGATGTGAATGAAAAAAGAAAAAATTTTTTGAAACAATGACAGCAATTTGGAAAAAACAATAAACAAATTTAAGCTGTGTGTTCACGAAAAACGTTTAACTTTTATGTTTTAAAATATCCATTTGGGGGTCTCAGCGCAAACATAAAATTAATAAAAAATTTGAATGGATTTGGTGTTTTGAAACAATAAGCACGATGTAATTAAACTACGTGTTAATCGACCATTTAAAAATTTAATTACATTTTTCCAAGACATTTTCCTTATTTTTTCAAAAACCACTTTTTCATTTTTCACAAAAATATACCATCCGAAATAACTTGAAAATGGCTTTCCAACGGTGTAAAAATTAGTTTGAAATTCGGTATATTCATTTAAACAAACAGCTTTAAAATTTCCATTTCCAACATTACGAAACACACTGTATCAGAGAATGGACTATTAGCGGGATTCGGAAAAATCATGTTTCGTTTACACGAAACTATTTTTCTATAGATTTGTAGGGAATTATATACAACTTAGTAGAGTTGTTCGTGAATTTTTCCCTACAAAATCATTAGAAACTTCACATCAACGCTTGAAATGTAAGCGTGTAAAGTAATGATGTTTCTTTTGATACAACAAAAGTCTTTAAATCTCTGAAGTACAGTTTTAGTAGAAAGTTTTAAAAAAATTCTCACAAGTAATTGATTTTTTTCGTGTAACAGGCTCGTCGAGTTTAGGAATCTCCCTAATGAGGAAAAATTGTGGAAAATAAAGTTTTGGAAAGAAAATTTATTTTGGATTATGGTCACCAATGGTAATTTTAATACGCTTATATTTAAGTCGTGTTAATAGTCGGATCCAATGAATCTTTGAATTTAAATTAATTCAAAGCTTTGGTCAAGAAATAGCAGGAATGAGGAAAAACTGTGGAAAATAAAGTTTTGGACATTCTAAAGTCTTTTATCTCATAATTAAAATATTCTGTCGCTTGCCGTTGTGTGTTCTTGATTAGCCGTCCAATAAACAGCTTCAAAACAATTCTCACAACTATTTAGAACATTGCTTAAAGTAATCACAAAGGAAGTAAATATAGCATTGAATTGTCGTAGTTGTACAGTGTGTTTCGCAATGTTGTAGAAGTAACCTAAAAGGGATAAGTGTGCGACTCCTGATGCATTACACTTCAGTCACACCAAGTCATTGACTGATGACTGCATTAGAATACTCAATTAATGCTGATAATGAACTGCCGACAAACCAGCTGAATCTTTCGCCAGCGAAAACAAAGAATAAGCGGATATTTTCATTCAATAAATTCATGCGAGCTAAAGAAGTATAAGCATTCATATAAAACGGGGAAAAAGGATATTTTCACGTTTATTTTTCCTTGAAAACACAATGAATAAAACTTTAGTTCCCAGAGGAGGTACATTTTTCAAACATGTTTGCTGTGATGGGTTTATTCTATCTTTAACTTAAACAGTTACACCTTATTCAGTTCAGGAGTTTTGGGAACGTGAGGTAGAGATGGATAAGGGAAGGAGTGAACAATAGAAAACAAACTGCTTTGAGCAACAATAGCTTTTTAGTTCTGTTATGCATAAGCACAGATTCGTAACTTCTGTACACTGTTCTGACTCTCACATATATGAAATGTATTCTCCATAAAAATGTATCCATACACTGGAAAATCGTTGCATATCATAGTTATTTTTTCAGAGTCAACAAGTCTTTCGAGGTTTTCACAAGCATTGGGTCATATGTTCTTTCCAAATTACTTATTGTCTGAAGTTCTCTGAAAACCAATAATTTCTGAATATTGCATCATTTTAAGACCATATGTGGCTAGAAATGCCCTAAATGGTTGATATTGTTACTTCTTTTGTCTCTGACTCAAAAGTTCAATTATTTTGTTATAGCCATTAATATTTTTCTTCCTAAATCATACATTGATGTTCATACATTGATAGCTCTTGTTTGGTGCTTTATATATACCTGAAAAAATAAAACCAAACAAATATAATTGATAAGATTATTATTGTGACATTTTTTCAAAACTTAAAAATGTGGAAAAATCAGTATTAAATATACAAAACATATATAATATAAATGTATACTTTTCAAGATATATGATTATGCAATCTGTCTCACACAGGTTATCTTTTAGCAAAAAGAATAAATTTAAACGGATTACTTCATCTCTCCCAGAGGCGTAGCTAGAGCTTAGTCAAAATTTGTGGAGGAGAATTTAGTCATTTCTGTATAAAAGAAAAGCGTGCAAAAAACCTAATCGATACTTAAGACTGAAAAGAAATATTGTAATGTTGGACTCCTCCACTTTTTGTACATGACCTTGAATACGTCGTACAAGAAAATTAAAAGCTCATAAAACAATAAAAAAAAACAGGTTGTTTAATTTGTAAATAATTATAGATATCTCCATAGCATATGATGCCCGCCACATGTGTCGCGTGTCATATCATATGTTTGTTGCTAATAAAAATGTAGCTCAAATTACAACATAAAGAGGAAACATGTGGGGCTTGAAGGTATTATAATTTTGTTTCTTAAAGATTTGTGATTTATAAAAACGTTGTCCTGTGTGGTGAAGTCCCTCAAACTGGATACAAAGTCAAAAGTCCCACAATGATGAAGGTTGTGGTCTACAAACAAATCTGATAAATAGTCAACGCTTAGAGGTTGTGAGGATCATGCATGCATAAGCCCCAATTTTAATTATAAAGGAGACAAAAACAGTCTTCGAGGCACAGCCAACGAAAACAAATTTGATTCAGGCAAGAAGGACATTATTAGTGAAAAAATTGGGTTTGCAAAAAGGAAATATAGTCCCTAGTGTGTTTTGCTGAGTGATGACTTCCTCTACCGGATTAATGGGAGCTAAAATTGAAAGTTTGTCGCCAAGTTGTCTTGAGAAGAGATGTACCTCTCCACAAAAAAACCAATTGATGTAGAAAAACACACTACCGCAAATAAATCAATGCTTAATTGACGGGAATTCACACTACTGACATTTGATGTCGTGTGATCAGGGATCATAAGAGCCGTGTAAACAGCACACAACGTGACATCCACTTTAGGCCGTTTTAGGATCATCATCATCATCATCATCATCATCCACGGGTAAACCAATATCTGCTGTTGCTTCGTGCCTCAGATAATTAATAAAAAGTTTGAATGGATTCAGTGTTTTGAAACAATAAGCACGTAATAAGCAAGTAATTAAACTACGTGTTAATCGACCATTAAAAATTTAATGACATTTTTCGATGACATTTTCCTTATTTTTTCAAAACCCACTTTTTCACCTTTCACAAAAATATACTACCCGAAAGAGCTTGGAAATGGCTTTCCATTGATGTAAAAATTATTTTGAAATTCGGTATATTCATTTGAAAAAACAACTTTAAAATTTCCATTTCCAACATTACGAAACACATTGTAGTATGCACAGTGTGTCCCAGATAATTTTGGTCTGAGATTTTAACAAGCTATAACTTTTCACACATATATCAGATTTTAGAGATTTTACATCATTCGATAGCATTTCTTTCAAGGATTTCAAAAACCTATATTTTGAATAACTTAGGCCAACATCTTTGTAGTAAAAAAGACTTCTTTAAACTGTCAGGGTCATTAATTCCTTAATGGTTAATAAAAGTAAGTTTTCACGTGCGATTATTCTTTTGTTTATAAAGAACATGTCGTGGTGTTATTGAACACACACTTTGGGGGTCTCAGCGCAAAGATAAAATTAATAAAACTTTGTATGGATTCAGTGCTTTGAAACAATAAACACGATATAATTAAACTACGTGTTATAGTGAAAGACACTATATATAATTACTACGTGTGCATTTAAGTTCATTTGAAACGTACTTTAATGAGTTTTTCCAAACTTATTTTTTCGATTTTGTCTTCTTCTTCTTTTCCATTTCCTACGAAAAATATATCATGAGAACGACAAAAAGATAAGGGTTCCATTGATATAAAAAATATAAGAATAAATTGGATGTTTACTTTAAAAACTGATACACACGAGATCGAGAGATAACTTGATTATGGACCTTTTCGGAAAATACATCACTGCAGATCTTGCCTCACTTTCAAACAATTTCATAAAGACATTTGTGTTGTTTTAATAAAAAAATGATACCTGAGGGTAAAATCTTACAAGGACCTTTACGGGTATAAAGCATTAGCTTCTATAAGCTACTATGAATGTAGTATATGTGGACCCAGACTAGATTTTGTAGTTTATAACTTTTAATCAAATTTCTGATTATGGTTGTGGCCTGAAAAACAATTTTTTAGATTAATTCTATTAATGCATAGCCTGCAGTTGAGATCTGTTGTAATCCTCTTCATAAAACCGTTAATTGGATTTATAACTATAACATCCAGACATTAATTAATTGAGTGACTGCTTCATTTAATGATTTTAGATATTTGTGAGTATTCTGAAAAGATTACATGGGTAATTTGTAAGTGGAACTCTATGCAGCAGCTAAAACGATCTAGTAATCAAATTTTTTAATCCTTCAATATTTCCATGTCACTTTTATGCAATTAAGGTGTTCTTCTGTCCAAAAGTTATTATTATCATACGATAACGGGTTAAGCGTAGTAGCTTCAGTACAAAAATATTTTTCTCTTGTTTCTTTCGCAATCCCTGCATTATCCTTGCACTGTTATTTTTTGTTTTGTCAACAAAAAAGTGTTACAGTACACTCCCGATAACTGGAACTCCCGATAACTCGAACTTTCAGTAACTCAACCTATTTTTGAATTCCTGTTGAATCTTCACTAATACTTTCTCACAAAAATCACTCAGTTGAACCATTTTTCTTGTCCCCTGGACAGAAATTCCCCGATAACTCGAACTTCAGAGGAAAAATGAAAACAATCTCAGTAAATAATGACTACTTTTCTTTCAATAATATAAATTGTTCTTCCAAAGTTGACAAAACATTTTTCTCCTGTAAATTCTAATGGAATGGCGGCAGCAAATGCAACGGGTGATAAAATACCAATGTTTGTCATTGGTAAGTCAAAATTCCCTCGCTACTTCAAAGGAGTTAAACATTTATCTTGCCGATACAGAAATGAAAATAAAAGTTGGGTGGAAAGCGTACTTTTCGAAGAGTGGATACGAAAATTGGATACAAAGTTTACAAAAGAGAAGAAGAAAGTAGCGTTTATCATAGATAACTGCCCAGCACATCCGACGATCGATAATCTCAAATTCATTAAGCTTGTTTTCTTACCACATCTGAATCCAACCAATGGATCAAGTAGTTATACGCTCTTTGAAAGCTTATTATAAGTCTTTAGCATTGCAAAGACTCGTCGTAGCTATTGATAAAGGAAAAGATCTTCCTGTTTCTTCGATTTTAGACGCAATGAAAATGCTCGATTTTGCATGGCATAAAGTGAAAACCTCCACTGCCGTCAAATGTTTTGCGAAAGGAGGAATTTTGAAATATCAACAGGCATCTGCCCAGTCGAATGACGATGACCCTTTTAAAGACTTTCAAAATCAGATCGAAAAACTTGTTGATTTTTATCCTCCAGGTACAACAGTTGAAGATGTCATTTCTGCAGACCAAACCGCGATGAGTACAGAACCTTTACTATCAGATGGAGAGTTGATAGAAGAGGTGATGAAAGCAGCAACTGGAGATGATGGTGATGAGCATGATGATGATGAGGATGTTCTGTTGGACCCAGTTTGCCCAAAAGTTAGTGATATTCGGGAGGCATTGCAAGTGCTGAATGACTACATGCCCTTCAGTCTATGCGGTGAAGATATTCAACAAAAGCTCAATGCACTCTCACTTTCAATTGACAAAGACTTTACCGCTACAATGAAGCAGAGTGACTTTTCAGTGATGTATAACTATGTACTGTATACCTTCCTTATTAGAATAGAAAAGAAAAAACACTTTTAATAACTCGAACTATTTTCACTTATCGACCAAAGTTCAAGTTATTGAATGCCCCGGTAACTCGAACATTCGATAACTTGAACTATTTTTTTGGTCACTCGGAGGTTCGAGTTATCGGGAGTGTACTGTACTACTTATTTGGCCGATGAAAGACGACAATAAAAAATTGTTCAAAAATTACATAAGTTACATAAGAAAAAAAGCAAAAATCTTTTTGTTGTTGTTGTTTTTTATAACAGGGTCGTCTACAAAGGAACGAGCAATTACGCATTAATCGGGTCTGCGGACAGCACTGAGATGTAATCAATCATACGATTAAAATGTTAATGCATCGTGTCTCAGAAAGAATTATCCGCTAACTCTCATTGTCTATTTCTCAACAATTATTTGTCAAAGTATTGCGAAATTTACATCATAAGAAAGAAATTTTTCAGTACTTTCCATTGATATATATTTTTCAAGAAAATGATTATTCTTCGGAATATTCTTGAAGAAAAATACACAGATTTGCATCATTTCCTAAAAATCAATTAGCGCTTGTGACAATGCAACATCTTTACAAACACAACCAGATGAGTATAAACATAATATCATTAGAAATATTCTAAGGGTTTTTTTCCCGTTTTTATGTTATATTTTAAAAAAATTTCATTAATGTGCACGCGTGAAATATTATCCCCTCCCAGCTAGACGAGATAATTGTGATCATATGGTGAAACTCACCCCGGGATAGTTTTTATGTTATTGTTCATATGAAAATTGTAATTACTGCGCATGTGTGAAATATTATCTCGTCCCGGCAAGACGGGTCAACGGTGATCATATGGAAGAAACCACCACGCTCTGGAGCCTCAATGCTACTCTTATCATGATGATAATGCGAGACAGATCTGAAACAATTTTGAGTGAGTGTTGAGCAGCTTTAGGCTTTGTCGAAATATTTAGGACTATAGGTATGCCACATACCAGGCCCACAATAAACCAAAACATTTGTTTGCAGACAGAAATTTGTTTTTGTTTCCGTTGTATAGCTTGCAATATATAGCTTGCTGTGTGTAAAAATTGGAATGCTTGAGCGCGGGGGCATTTTTAGCTAAAGCTACATGCTAGTATTAAGAATTATGTCAAACGCTACAGTGAATAATTTTTTGTATAGCCTTATTTTTGAAACACACTGTACATAACATAAAGCACGGCACAACCTAGTCACCAGGAACGGCCTAAATGACTAGTAAGGGTAACGTAGCCGCTAGAGATACAAATGTCTCTCCCCTTGCTGCTGACAGTTAATTAAATAAAGTTAATTTCACAGATTGTTCTTGCTTGTTCAATGACAGTTTGTCATTCCTAATACACAACGCTTCACAAATCTTTCGACCTCTATATTCTCCACAGTTTTCCTTTAAAATAGTGAAGTTATCTGACGAGGCCCATTCGTGTCCAGTCCTCTCCGTATGTTGGTATATATGAGAGTTTTTATCACGTTTCTGATGGTCGATTATACGTTCAGAGAGTAATCCCTCTGTCAGTGTTAATCCCTCTGTCAGTGTGGAGCAGATTGTATGGAGTTAAGTGGATGAGCATCAAAAACAATTGATATGACTGTTTAATTACTGCTACTGATGGAAGATTACTAATCCTGCTTTATATTAATTGGATCATATATACGTTGACTATTAAGTTCTTGTATTATTTTGATTTATATTAAAAGTAGTCAAATATTTCGCATTCCCCGTCGTTGTTGATTGTCGTTGTTGATCGTGTTTGTACCAATGATTTAGGTTGAACAAATCAGATTACAAATAAGAAAGATTATCTCATAAACAGCTAATCTGAATTCTTAGCTAATCTAATTTTGAATGCATTTTTTAGGAGTCCTTTCAAAAAAGCCGATAGAAAGTCAATAGTCAATAGAAAACCAAGAAACAATCCTAAATCATGCAAAAGGCAATCTTAAATGTGGATTTACTAGCATTATTATACTGTCAAAAAAGATTACAATTTGTTGATTCAAGAAGCTTAAATTATTCAAGTGTCAATCCGACAAAGAATCTATAAACAACTATTGTTATGATTTTAATTACATTAAGAGGGAAAATTGGGTATAAATATAAGGGACAAACTACTGTTCATCAAGAGTTGCTGGGTTTGATGAAAAAGGCGCAGTTATAATCATGAAGACGCTCATAGGTATATACCTGCTGTTTTCTGTGGCAGCAGTACAAGGTATGCTCACTTGCTTAAATTTTATATTGAATTAAAAGTTTGAGTAGATTTACGAATTTTGTTACATTTCTTCATTATTTTTTTTTCTATTTGAATAGGCCGCACAATTGATTCTATTATTTTGTAATATTGTATACAGCCAGTCCTTCTTATATTTAATTATACAACAATGATCTGATGGATCCCGTTTGTTAAATCATCACTTAACCTTTCAGGGTTTTTTTTCTAAGCTTGGAACTTGAAAATCAATAAATCAATTTAACTTAATTCTTTAGTCGACTCTCGATATCTCGAATCTCGACATCTCGAACTTTTCGATATCTCGAACAATATTTCCGATCCCCAGACTGATTTTCTCTCGTTAACTTTCCCCAAAACATTCAGAAATTTCGGTCGTGAATTTCGCATTTTTGAATGTTTTGATAAAATCCCATTTTTCTAAATTAAAATTTTCGAAAAGTATACGAATCTAGTTTTGTTGAAAGATTAGATTGATTATCTCTACTAAATAAAGGCGAAAGCATGAAGTTCGTTAAAGCCATTTTCCATTCGGAATAGTATTTTTGCTCCAATATTTTCTCTCGGAAAAATCTGCGCGGAAAAATGCTCGCGGTCTTTAATTTTGATTTCCATTCTTTTTTGTATGGAATATATACGAGCTCAGTATCTGTTCTAAAAACGAAAAAACATGATGAAGGCTGCTTTCAAAAGGTACGTGCTTGCAAGGCATAAAAACTGGTACTTCTTCTTATTTTTCTTCGAAAACTGCTAAAGAAAAAAAACGTGGATACGTCACATTTTTATCGAACGGCCAGAAAAGGAACTTTTGAATATCCCCAGTCAAGGATCTTTAAATGTTTAATGCACAATATTTTTTTTGAGAGGTTAGCTATAACATTACACGTTATTTGGCAATCGGCAATGCTCAAGTAACAATTTCAGTCGCTTACAGATTGAGTACGGCAACAGCTGGGAGGATTTTGAAAGAAATATGTTTTTGATTGTGATAAAATATATCGTTGTAATTCAGAAAGATTGACACTGGTTTTCAATTGTCGCCATCTTGCAAATAGATATTTTGAGTCTCTCCCCCTTGCTTGATGTACTCATCCTCGTTGATTCTTTTGATTTTTATCGATTTTGATTGGCTGGTGTAAAATTGATCGGTCGCTCGGCCAGTTCTAGAGATTGCAAGACAGATTTGCTTCTGCGCATGCTCAGGGATTTATGGCACTTGGTCACTTGTTCAGCTGGTGTGAGGGTGGTCCCTTGTTCGAATAGTTGCCATCTTGCGTGAAATGCGTTCCAGGTCTCTTCCGAGGATCTTTGGTGCTTTTTGTCTAGTTGTTACTCAGCTGCGGTGTGTACATTATTGCGAACCATAGTAAAGGCCGTTTTCCATTCGGAGTATTTTTGCTCAAGGGCAGAAAAATCCAAGCGGACTTTTTTAGCATGCGCAGAAGCAAATCTGTCCTGTAATCGCTGATTTATTTTGTGCTCTTGAACTGCAAAAAATGACATCATACAAAGGGATCAAAAGACTTTTATGAGTGGTGCTGCAGCATAAATAGTGACTGACTTAGAGAGAAAGAGACATGTTAATTTGGTGAAATGTATATATTTTTGGATTTCGAACGGAAAAACTTTCGCACAACATTGCATTTCATTTTCTTTAATCAGCAGTATGATGAGTTAAATTATCTAAGAAGTACGCCTTTCCCATATACCCAGGGTGTACAACCATCATAGGTTAAGTTTATGCAAGAAAAGGAGAGTAAATACCCAGGGTATAGGCTGAGGTTATGCAAGAAAAAGAAAGTACTGGGAAAAGTTATGATATCATTTCCGTCTATTTTTTGTGCTTTGCGGACTTACACAGTTTTATAATATCAAACAAAATAGAAATAGGAATAGGGTCACGTGACTTGGGTAATTGTCCCTAAAATTTCAAGCTATCCCTGAAAGGCGATGGTTATGAAAGGAGGAGCATTTCATCGACCACGAGTCAGATTATGACGTCATTCAAATGTGGCAAAGTCCTTTTGTTTTCTATTACTTTCTGACGAGATGTCTTTTGTTTTAAATAAATCTTACGAACATTTGAACGAAGTTTGTTTTTCTTAAGAAAATAAAGAATGTCAGTCATGTCAGTTAAAATGTCATGACGTCATAACGAAACAGTGAAACACCGAGTACAAAGTTTGATTTTTTTTTTTTTTTTAATGAAATATATTTGGCATTTCCACATTACATGGCTATTCGTCCAAAATTTTGAAATATATGTACATTGTTAAAACATTATTATAAATATATTATTATATAAATAACAATTTAAAACTTGGTTAAAAAGGGTTAAGTAGGGAGAAGTAACTGACATAGAAATTCCATCATGCTATGAGCAAAATGATATGTTTTAATTTGAGCTTAGATGTATTTAAAACAATGAATGATAAATTTCACTTTCATAGATATGATTTATGTTTGTTCTGTTGTAATTCACTTACTAAAGCCTAATACATATCAAATACGTTTACAAGGGACGATGAAACAGAAAAGATAATGAAACACAACAATCTTTCATGCAAAAACCACAAATAAAGTTACAAAGTGCAAGAGTGATTGTAGCAAGTTTCTGAACATCTTATTACTTCTTTTTTCCTGGAAACGGCACTAAAATAGTATGAAAAAGAATATTAATATAGTCCATTCACTGATAGATGCAAAATTTCGGCCAGACAGAAGTCATTACAATTTTATAAACAATTATCGAAACACTTAACACCTTGGTATAAGCGATTGAGTCTATATTTTTGCAATTGTAAAGCGGGGGTTCTGTCAATTTTTTAAACATCAAAACATGCTTTTGTTTGAATCACTAATAGTAATTAAATTGCGTAAAGTGTCTCAAGAGATATTTTAAAATAAAAAAAAATACATTCTTGGTGTAAAACAACAATTTTTTTCAGTGGCATTTGGAAACAAAGAAAAACAAAACTACGACATGCAACTCCCTGAAATAATTTCATGTTGGTCATTAAATAGATGTTGCGTGATCATTTAATTGCTACATTAGTTTATTACTGCTTGCGACACATTATCGCCAGATTTGAAATTTTGCATTTATGAGTGAATAGAGTATAATTGAAGGATTGTTTTGGCAGTTTTAAGGATAGTCTCTAGCCTCTAAACACATGTTCAGTTTTTATGAAATATCTCATATACTTTCATTTTTTTCCCCTATAAGAGTATACATTTTCTGAAAGCTAAATAAATTCTCTATCGATCTATCACATCTACGAGGATAGAAAAATTTTAATTAAAAATAAACTCCAAGAAAGAAAAAAATTATTGAACGAATTTTACTTTTCCCGCGCTATTCGAGCTCCAAGTCCCCTGAACCTCATCTGTTTCATGTGAAAGTTACATCTACGTGATCCTCATCGTATCGCCAACAAAAACTTGCCTCAGTTTTTCATCAAAACCAATAGATCTTTCACAATCATTGTTTAATCATTGTTCATGTACTCACGCCCATGTATTTACATGTATTCACGCATGGTTTGTCTCGCTTATTCATATATTTCTCAGCTGCTACTAAAAATTAGACAAACTAGCCGCCAAGGCGGCGTCACTCGCCGCCCATGTTCAGCCTGCGCTGTATCACCACCTGCTCCAAATTATTGCACTTAAAACCAGCGATAAGACTCCCTTTGCTGCTGGCTTTATCGCTTAACAAAGCTCGTTTAAACGTGAAGAGAAATGCGTTCTTGGTGTTTCAAATATCTTGCATGTTCTTAACTCAGCCGTTCATTGTCGCGGTCGCATTTAAAATGTCAGCAGACTTTCTTGCTTTACACAATGCATTCCGAACGTGAACTTCACGTGGTTTTTATTTACGATTTTAAACCAATCAAATATCACTTTTCAACTTATTATTAGCTTTTGTTTTACGCGCTCTAACATGGGTGCTATCAGAAGTAGGTGAAAAAATGGTTTCTCTTAAAAAGATCACACGGGAGGAGAAAAAATGCACGTGCTAAATGAATGAAGTGAATAAAAAAACGTTCGATCAGATTAAAATAGATTAAAAGAAATCGATTAAAAGAAATTAAGACAACTTTTAAGACAAAGCAAAAAAATATTTTGTTTCATAATACTCTTTTTTTACCTATCGGTTTTTAAACATTTCGATTGCTCGGAAAAAAGTTCACCCGTCTCATACAGTCAGGCAAGCGTTAGGATACACTGGCAAACCGAACATGCTGCCACGTTCTGCCACTGCTGCTGATTGTCCAAAATGTTTAATCAGTTAGTTTCTTTGTATTTATTTGATGTATTGTTTTCAAAGCCAAGTCAACGGTGGTCCTTGGAATATAAAACTAACAATGATAATAAAAACAAAACATTATTTCGATTGGTTCACCAGCCAAAAAAAAAGTCACGTTCTATTGGGGTTGCAATGTATTTGCTTCGAACTCACGTCGCACACAAAAAAAGAAATAATTTCTCTCACAACTCAATCTACCATTTTGCGTGACTTACAGACAAACGGAGAATCGGCTATTAATATATAGAAGTGGGGCAAGGGATTTTTCCTAAGATCCCAATGGTTCAAATAAACGTCATTCTGTCGACATCGATTGATGTGTAGGGGATATTAGAGCTCGGCAAAGTCAGGATTACAGCGAAAAAACCATTGTCGAGATATCGACAATTTAAGTTTTTTTTCAAATATCAAACGTGTTTACATAATATCTGAATAGATATTAGCGAGTGACGCAAGATTGAAAGAAAAACTTCGGAAAAAAAAAAGAAAAAAAAAGGTATAATAGTAGCAGATTGAAAGAAAAATACGAATAAAGATCAGCAACGTTTATTGAATCTTCGCAAAAGATCACATGTTTTGAACAAAAGATATTTATTTAAAAAATGTTGAGTAGAACACAAAAATGCGTATTTTGGAAAAAGTGCTGCTAAATTTAAATTTTTGACCCCAGAAACTTAATCTCGATTTCTTTACAAGACCTTATTAAGGATTCGTCCGGAGGTATCCGCTTTAGAGGATGCCCGCTTTAAGGAGGTTCCACTGTATAGGAAATCGATTAAAAAAGAAACAACAGAAAGCAACCGGAGGGAGTTCTCGGTTTCGATTTCAGACTTCTCTTCCGGTCACGTAAGATTCGGTTCGAGGGGATCAGCCAAAATAACAACTGGAAATAGATATTTGTGGTTTGGGGGTCTTTTACTTGTATCAATTTAAAAATCAAATTTTTTATAAAACTATTCTCAAAATTAAGGATAGAAATGATTTTCAAAAAATCGGTTTTGGGTTTTGTCAGCCTACAAGTCAATGAAGTTGAAACTAGCATGTAGCTTTAGCTAAAAATGCTCCCGCGCTCAAGCATTCCAATTTGTATACACAGCAAGCTATACATTGCAAGCAGTAAAACGGAAATAAAAATAAATTTTGTTCGAAAACAAATGTTTTAGTTTATTGTGGGCCTGGTAAGTGGTATACTTATATGCTTAAATATTTCAACAAAGCAGTTTTTTAGGAAGCCTCAAAGCTGCTCAACACTCACTCAAAATAGTTTTAGAATTGTCTCGCATTATGATCACGAGACGAGTAGCATCGTGGCTCCAGTCATAACACTTGTAACATTTAACAGGCATAAAATAACACCCTTTATTCAAGGAGTTGACATGATGGTATGGATTGAACTTCAAGACAAACTCGATAATTGAAAAACTATTTATTCGGCCAACGGTCATTTAAAGAACAAGCAATGTTTTATGACGTCATTTCTATTATTTTGAAAGAACAAGGGTGAAGGGAGATCAAAAAATTAAGATGAATGTTTTTGTAAAACGTTTCACAGTAACTGAAAGCTTATTTGATAAAAATAAAAAAAAAATAAAAAAATAAAAATAAGTTTTGTACTAACGCTATCCACATGCAGTACTCATACAAATTTCAGATGAAGAGCCAATTGTATTTTATTGGAATGCTGAAATAAATTCATTATTATTGTTATTATAATTATTATTATTATTATTATTATTGACTTTAGGAAACCCGTGGTGGAGTAAAGTATTTAAAATACCCGTGGTTTCTCCTCCTCGCTCCTCCTCCTCCTACTTCTACTCCTCCTCCAAGTTATGAACGTTTTCGTGTAGCGTTTACATGACATCGTTGCCGAATTCGCAAATTTGGTCAAATTAGGACTTCCAGTTGACCAATTTTCATGAAAATTTGCACAGAGCGCACAATTGAAAGGTGCTGATTTCAAATTTCACAATGATATTGCCAGGTTTGACTAAAATTTGCCAATTTAGGCCATATTTGGACCAAATTTCGAAAGTTCTTCAATTTTCATGAAATTTTGCACGGATCACATTTGGAAGGTGCTGATTTCAAATTTGACAATGATTTTGTCAGGTTTGACTAAAATTGGGCAATTTAGACCAAATTTGGACCAAATTTCGAAAGTTCTTCAATTTTCATAAAAATTTGCACGGATCACATTTGATAGGTGCTGATTTCGAATTTAACAATGACATTGCCAGGTTTGACTAAAATTGGCCAATTTAGGCCAAATTTGGACCAAATTTCGAAAGTTCTTCAATTTTCATGAAATTTTGCACGGATCACATTTGAAAGGTGCTGATTTCGAATTTGACAATGATATTGCCAAGTTTGACTAAAATTAAGCAATTTAGGTCAAATTTGGACCAAATTTAAAAAGTTCTTCAAATTTCAAAAAATTTTGCGCCGATCACATTTAAAAGGTGTTGATTACGAGTTTGTCAGTCATTTTATTAGAGTTGAACATAATTTGGTAATTCGCCAACGTTGTATTTTTGAGACTAAATATGCATCGTTGTGTTACGTCCTGAAGTCTTCAAGCCAAGCGGCTTCTTGTTAGCATTTATTTTGGATCCATAAACATACAATATGGTTCTTCTCCATAAAAACAAATTGACAAAAATGAAAAAATTTTATAATATGTTACAAAATTATTAAAAAATCCTAAAATAATTAAATATATATGTACATATGTATTAATAATAAAAAACCAGGGGTGGGGACTGCTGTTAGAGAAGGGATTGATAAAATCAATACGAAAATGCCCTCGCTAGGGCCTTATCCTTAAAATATGCTTTTGCTTCCTTGCAAAATGCTTTAAAATTAGTTACATTTCTAACGTTCTTAGGCAGTTCATTGAATACAACACTCTGCTGTTGGAACGAGTGGATATAGTTTTTTTTAACTTTTAACCCTAGTTCATCCAGGCTTTTTTTGCCTGGTGAAATCTTAGGGGGGGGGGGGGGGGGGGGGGGGGGGGCTATCTAACTTTTGATAGGAACATGCAATTGACATGAAATTTGGTACAGAAATACCTTGACATATTCCAAATAGACTGAAAAAAAAATTTTTTTGAAATTTCGATTTTCCACGTGATGACGTCACTAATTGTTCTAGTAATTGTCGAAATTTAGCCGAAAAAGGTAAAAAATGGGTGTCATAGCAGAATTGTCATAAAATGAGTTTGCATAACAAATTTTTGGTTCTCTTTTCAGCTTTTGATTGTTCATATACTATACAAAATGAAAATGTTAAAGCAAATAAGTAAATTTTACTAATTAACTCAAAAAATTGGTACAAATTTGACCGAAGCGACAGATTTTGCTTTGACATTTCATCCTATTATTTCAGTTTATTATTTTCACTAGAATGAAATATAACGTGCAATTAGTAACTGAAAGTAATGGAAACAATCATATAATAAATTCAGGTCAATTGTGTGGTAAATATGTGAGCTAATATGTGATAATTAGATTTATCACCATGACATTGAATCTTGAAAATATATGGCTGAAGATGAAAAATTGATTGATTTTCTAATCAAAAGTGACCTCTACATAAGGTGAACAAAGAGAAACACTATAATATTGCAACCAGTGATAAAGGGAATTGTGCAGCCTAAAGAATTCTACAGCAAAACCTAAAGTATGGCTTGGTAAAGATGTGAACCGGTAGAGCATCTGAAAACGGTTAGCGCCAGCGGTCACCAACAAACAGCCTGCTTCGGAAAATTGGCAAATCTGATTAATTTTTTTTTTTTCACCCCTGCACCCGTATAAAATTTGAGGAAAAGTCATAAAATTTCAGACCGATACCTCAAGCGGTTTGGATACAGCGGTCAAAAAAGCGGCGGGGGGGGGGGGGCAAATCGCCCCCCCCCCCCCCCCCCCCCCCCCTAATAGAGCTAGGGTTAAACCGTCACCGCTGCGTCGCAACGCTCTTCGTGAATAATCGATTTCGATTGGCAAATATGTTGGCCATTTTTCGTCATGAAGAGCTCGATGTGTTAATTTGACGACGGAGTATTTGGTGTTTTCTTGTATTGGTAACCAATTCAGTTCAGCAAGATCGTGGATTTTACTGTATCTGCCCAATACATATCCTGCGGCAGTATTTTGTATACGCTGCAAACGATTCGTTAGGTATTTTGGAAGATATCCAAATACGGCGTTGCAATAGTTTAAATGCGAGAGTACCAGGCACTCGGCAAGACTTTTACGAACATTTAACGGAGTGAATCGTTTGAACTAACGCAGCATTCTAAGTGTTCCGTATGATGTTTTGACAAGATGGTTAACATGTTCTTTCCATGACAATTGGTCGTCAAAATAGACATATTTTGGAGGTGTTTACTCTTTCAACACACTGATGTTTGTAGATAAGTTTAAACGCATCGTTTTCGAAGTGATTATGTTTATTAGCCATTTGTGGAGTTGCAAAAAGCATAGATTTTGTTTTTTTGTCGTTAAATAATAGATTCTCCTTCCTTGACCATTCTGCGAGGTTTAACAGATCATTTTCTTGTACGGTTGTACTGGTAGTAACGTCACATGGTTTGCAATGTTTATAGATGCTAGTGTCGTTGGCATATTGGACAGAGTTTGATTTTATGTTAAATGACAAATCTGAAATATATATGTTAAACAGCACGGGGCCAAGGATACTTCCTTGTGCAACCCCGTAGTTCATCAAGTTCGTCTCTGACATTTGATCATCGACTTGAACAAATTGGTAGCGATCGCTTAAGTAACTTTGAAGGATTTCTAGACTATTTTTAGATACATTCATGCTAGCAAGTTTCCGAAGCAGAGTAAGATGATCTATTGTATGGAATGCCTTCGAATAGTCAATTAAAATAGCCAGTGTAACTTCGCTTTGACTCATGGCACGTTTAATGTCATCCCTTAATTTAAGTAGGAGCGTGTTGGTCGAATGACCACGGCGAAAACCGGACTGTGTCTCATTATATAACGACTAGTATCCCGCGTAAAAACTTTTTACCGAACTTAACTTCGAAAGAGATGTGTGAAATATTTCCGTGTACGTAACCCGTGACGGAAAAATAAATCATAAAATCGCAACTCAAAAGTGTGCCCATGTTGTAGAGCTCGAAAAACTGATCAAAAAAATGTATGGGATTGTTTCGCTACGACTAACCGTTAGAGAGATATCGCTGATCAAAGATTTCAATGACGTCATATCCGCAGTACCAAATAAAATTTAGGCCCAAATGATGCGTCACCCCATCACCCGTATCGCGGACCCCAAAAAACGTCAGTTATCCCTATTGGTTCTTGAGATATTTTCCCAAAAACGTCGCGTTCGATTGGGGATGCAATGCAATGATTCCCCGTGATTATAAAAAAACTGACGTCAAATGATGCCACGTGCTTTTGGAATGATCGTGAAAAAAGTTTCTCTCGCATCTACGTGGTTTTACGCGCACATAAGAGAACGATGACCGTAAATTTAAACTAAATATATCACTCTCTAAAATAAAAGTGGTATGCACAACGCGGATTATTATAATAAGACTAGTATCCCGGGTAAAAACTTTTTACCGAACTTAATTTCGAAAAGGATGGGTCAAAATCGCCTTTCCCGTGAACGATCCCCGTGATGGAAATTTCAATTTAGGAATTAGAAACGGAAAATGTAACCATGTTGTAGAGCTCGAAAAACCGATCAAAAAAATGTATGGGATCGTTTCGCTACGACCAACCGTTAGAGAGATATCGCTGATCAAAGATTTCGATGACGTCATATCCGCAGTACCAAATAAAATTTAGGCCCAAATGATGCGTCACCCCATCACCCGTATCGCTGACCCCAAAAAACGTCAGTTATTCCTATTGGTTCTTGAGATATTTCCCCAAAAACGTCGCGTTCGATTGGGGATGCAATGCAATGATTCCCCCTGATCATAAAAAACTGACGTCAAATGATGCCACGTGCTTTTGGAATGATCGTGAAAAAAGTGTCTCTCGCCTCTACGTGGTTTTACGCGCACATAAGAGGACGATGACCGTAAAATAAAACTAAATATATCACTCTCTAAAATAAAAGTGTGACACACAGCGCGGATTATTATAATAAGATGTTGCATCAATGAACTGGCATAGTTGATGAAGAATGACCCGTTCATACACCTTTGATAAGACAGACAATATTCTAGGAAAAGTACGATATTCATTGCACGAATTTATTATGTAACCCAATGGTGAACTAACTTCATCAGATACAGCCTTCAAGTACTTTACTGGTATCCCATCATGTCCGCTGGAACAATCAGTTTTCAAACTCATGATAATCTTTTTTTACTTCGCTATAGTTGGTCTTACTGATGTTAAAACCAAGTTCAGAGTCGCTGAAACACCTTTCGTATACCTCACTGAGATCTTTAGGTGCGTTTGCTTTTGGATGCAAGTTGCCTGGTGATCCAGTTTCCTATTATAGTGCTGATGAAGTTGATTGTGATGATGAGGATGACCGACAAAATTATCCGCTTGATTTTTCAAATAGCATCACACCATCCGGTATGCCTCCACATTGTTTGAAACTTAAAAGATGATGACTTCATCCCGCCTTTACATGAGAAAACTAACCGGGACGGGACGTTTTTTGTCCCGGGATAGTTTTTTTCATATAAACTCGAAATAGATTTTTTATGAAAACTTCAATGGAGTCGGGATCCCGTTTTTCGTCCCGTCCCGGCAAACGTCCCGTCTCGCTTTTCATATAAACAGCCCCTTACAGTACCATGCTTTGAAACGGTAAACAAGATTCGCAAAAATGCGACTATATATTTCCCCAAAGTTGCAAACATTTTACCAATTATTGTGTGTACATTGATAACCATGAGAGAAATGTATCGTTAAATAATTACAGTATAACTACCATCGACCTGATACTCAGGTTGAATTTAATGCCACAAAAAAACTTACTTTGAAGTTATTATGAAATGAAATTGTTCACGGCCAAATGATAAGGTTTCTCTTTAAAATTTTTTGCTGAGGAGTTAAAAAGTGACTGAGAAGTTACTATGGACACGTAGCTAAAAATTAGAAGACCTAAATGCGACTAATATTTTCCCTTCTGCATATCAAAAAACTCATCAATGTGTAAGACAATTTCATCTTAATATAAGATGTATGATCTTTATTGTTGCAGAAGCTTGACAAGTTTCCTATTTGTAACTCAAATAAAATTATCTTACAACATTATACAATCAAATTTGTATACAGGTTTTCTGTACAAAAGAAGAAAAGAAAATTGTTAAACCTAATTTTGATACCACAGTTTACTTTGGGGTAGACATATAGATGAGTTTCTAAGTGACGTGATGTTTATAAACATTAGTGTTTTTTGCTCGATAATTGCTGTGAGTTTCAACATAAATGTTTAATAGATCAAGACAATTTCCTACTAATATGCGCACGCATCTTTGTTGGGAATTAGATGCTCTCTGCACACTGTCGGTTAAACCGGTTCTCAGGAGGCGTTTTTAAGACAAAAAAAATTATTAAAAATAATACTCATTAGCACTCGAAATCTACAGTGTGTCTCAAAATGTTAGCTTCAGTAACTTTATTCTCAATTTTCTAAAAAATGAATAATGGTATAATAATGAAATATATACCATTAGAAAGCTGAGTTATTTTGCTCATTAAACGGGGTGTTAATTGATCGTTAAGAATTTTTAGATTAAAACACTTGTTTTTTTCTTGGATTATAAGCTAAATATAAAAAACCAGTTAATGGGTACCACATCAATAGAAAGCCAAGAAACTCAGCTTTCTAATGGTATATATTTCATTATTATACCATTATTCATTTTTTAGAAAATTGAGAATAAAGTTACTGAAGCTAACATTTTGAGACACACTGTATTTTTGTGAAGTTTATTAAACTTTTAGTTTAAACAGATCTTGAACTGGTAATTAACATCAGAAACTCATCTATAAGCAATAACTATCAAAAGTAATCAAAATCTCTACTAACAAATATTACGTGTAACATTTCAAATTAGGACAGAATAGTTATTTTTTAAAAAAAGATGGCCTTAGAGTGCGTTTACATGAGAGCCGTAGTGACCTCAAACCAGTTTGAAATTTTTAGCTGTTTGAAATCGCCTTTCTGTTTACATGAGAAATTTCGATACGGTCTTGGAGATTTTTGTCGAGTAAAAATCGAAACAATAGATTTACTAATTTCTAGCTCTCTATACGAGTGTGTTTTTACACGAGAGCTATACTGAACTCACACCAGTTTGGGATTTCAATACGGGTAGAAATATTTTCTATGCACGATGGAATAAATTTAGCACATTCTATATTTTCATTTCATGTGTCAGCAAAATGTAATTAAAATGCACATGCTTGTTAACACATTTTATGATAAAACAATGAAATGTGAAAACTTTCACACCTTTCCAAGCTGTATCGAAATTTCAAACCTACTTCTTAAGTAAAATATTAGGTAAAATATTTGTACAGCCGTTATCATGTAAACATCGCTAAAGGTTTGACCAGGAACCGTAGTGAAATAATTACCCATATCGAAACTCGTAACGGGAGGATTGAAATTTCAAACCGGTTTGAGTTCACTAAGGCTCTCATGTAAACGCACTCTTAAAGTGGCAATTTATAAAACTAAATTCAAGTATTCAGAATAACAGATTTATTTTGTGTTTATTTTGTGGTAAAAATGACCTTCATATATAAATCCCAAATGGAAAAAAAAAACTTTGGTAGTATATCCATAACGAAATTACTACATAGCTGAAAGTAGAAATTCGTGCTCCGTCTTCATTTAAATTACAGACTCTCATTTGTGTTGTGTTTTGAATTACATTCGTTGTTCGTACAGGAAAATTGACAGTACATATATTAAATTTTGCAAAATAAAATATGATTACAGTATCAAAACAGTATACGTGATCATGGAATTCATCCACCGTAAACTATGTTTCCGTTGTTGGATTAAATGACTATATAATACGTTTTAAAATATTATACGTAATAGGTTTTCTGTACTTCTTGTTGCATATACGACATCATGTTTTTACTAGCTATTTTTGTATGTACTTTTTGAAACTGGTTGAACTGGTCGTTCTCCCCACATGAAAAGGGTTTCCTTTGCTTTATGGTTGGTACATCGTGCTTTCAGTTCAGTTGAGCTCTACATCAGGATGTAAAATAAAAATAAATCTTCAGCCTGGCTATTGATAATGAATTTTCACCTTTGCACTGAAACCACAGCTTCAATGGTTTGCTGTTCGAAGCATACTAATTACCAATCATCATAACAATGTTATCAACAAAAATAAAACATCATTGCATTGATACATACATCAACTTTTTCTGGTTTTACTCGTTCATTCAAAAGTTTTTACAAAGCTTTTTAAGACAACACTGAACTAAAACGATTCATTTCCATCATTTAACGTTTCATCTATTAAATCATTTTAAGAGCTAGCAGAAAAAAAACCAAAAATCTTCCACTCATCTGCACTGACTGAAAAAAATGGCGTGCTGTAGACTAGCCTCTATTCTTATCTACTTTGGCGGCTAGGCGAAAATTCAATACCGAACCGCGGCTATAAAAGTGAACGGAGAAGAAGAAGAAGGAGGAGAAGAAGGAAAATGCCGGTTTTAACATATATTTCGCCCTATGGGGAAATATATAAAAAAGCAAAGTCAGCTAATAATTGTATACCACCGTGTAATGTCAACACGAAAGTTGGAAGATGATGATGATGAAGAACAAAATCGGAAACTGACATTCGCCTATCTTGTGAAACTACTATGCCTCCTCGCTCGCTTACGCTCGCTGCGGGGGCAATAACGACTGTGTATTAAGGTGAGCAATGGATAGATAAGGTCGATACTTGTTCAAGACATTTATATGTGTATCGTAAAAATGTTGATTATGTTGTAAAGAATCGTCAAGTTGAATATTTGAGTTGTCTAGCGAAACTTGATTAAAGAAGGGGAGAACAGTATGTAAACAAGCTACACATGTCCAGTCGGTGGTTGGTACTGCTTTAGAGTTCGAATAAGCACACTTTAGATGAGATAATTCTCTACATTTTACACATGATATCTGTTTACTGTTGCTACGTATGGTTTTACTACATGTTGAACAGCAGGGTGGATTACGTTTTGTAGGGCCAGGATTCAACTCAATGTCTCCCGATAAAACAAGATGGAGTGTAGAAACACAGTTTGCATAATACAATGTTCTTGCCTTTGAATATTTTTGTCTCGGACGATTAAGCATTTTCGATAGTTTAAAGCAGTCGTCCCTCTGGAGTGGTTGTATGTGCCCATCTTTCCACGAACAATAAACGTAATTAAGCATAATTACCAAAAGCATCAGCGTTCCGTACTTCATCGTAGATGATTTCCCGTATGAAGAAGTAAATTGTAAAGTTTTAACGCATAAACTTTTACTACACTTCCAGCTCTACTTTTACGAGCACCAATTTATCTACTGCAAGCCACACAAGTAACGTCTTCACAAGCTAAGCACAGTTGCTCAAAAAAAGAAGCTTAGTAAACAGATAAAATTTCCCGAGTTATTAACTCGAGAAAACTTTATAAGAATAAAATTTCCGAGTTAGTAACTCGGTTTGTGGCGTCATAATAAATAACTCGGTTTTGTAACTCGGAAATTCCGAACCTCGTCAATTTGGAGGTCTCGGCGCAAAAATAGAATTAATAAAAATTTGTATGGATTGACCGCTTTGAAACAATAATCATAATGTAATTAAACTATGTGTTAATCGACAATTAAAAATTTAATTACAACTGACTTTTAAGAATTTAATGAATCAAATCGTTGAGTTTTTCTTCAATATATTTTTGAAGAACAAATATTTTGGCAAATATTTTATATGAATGGATAGAGCATGAAAAGCTCTTTGTTGTGATATAAAATTCACAATATTTTATCAGATATGTAATGAGATATGCGCCTTGAAAGTTGGTGGATAAGACATTTTGATACAAACTGCACGATTCTATAGAAAAGTTAAACAAAGATTATTCTTTCCATAATTGCTACATTGTGTCCTTTAAAAAACCTTGTTCTTTTGAAATAAGTGTTAAATTGAATGTATTACTCACAATATTGTTCTTATAATTTCATCAAAACAACTTATGATGTTTTAGTATTCCTAAACTAGCATGTAGCTTTAGCTAAAAAATGCCCCCGCGCTCAAGCATTCCAATGTGTACACACAGCAAGCTATACATTGCAAGCTATACAACGGAAACAAAAACAAATTTTTGTCCGAAAACTCAAAAAAATTCAGATGAATGTTTTTGCAAGTCTTTACACAGAAACAAATATATACATTTAAACTTTTGTTAACATTGTATAAACTAAACACAATAAAAACAAGAAGAATTGCGAGCATGATCATTTCGAAATGGGAGATCAGATTTGAAAACTCCTTGACGGATGGTCTTCACGGTTTTTCGCTTACGTTGTAATTGAGTTAAACTTTCTTTAGGATAACTTCTTTTCTATTGATGCATTACCTTTCAAAAAGTGTAATAAAGGCTTAACAAGTAATATCAGAAAGTATTTGCTACAAACAAAAGAAATGTGTGAACTGAAACCATGGATACGTATTTTATAATTAAAACAAGATTTGTTAAAGAAATTCTGTAAGAGCCAAAAGAAAAAAAACAAACTTTTTTTAAAAAAAAAATCAAAGCAAAAAATCCATTAGAAATCTGCGTTTTAAACTTTGATTCAAAACAAAAAGTAGCCAATGTTTATTAAAAAAAACAACAAGAAAATGTAAAAAGCTTTTACTGATCATGATCAAACACTAGTATGATTAGGTTTGGCGCGAGGTGGACAGTTAAAATAGAAAAACACAAAGAAAGACAATTTGTAATATAGCTTTCTTGCATACACAGAAATCCAATTAAAATCTTTGCCAAAAATTAGTGCGTTGAACAAAGTTTATTGAATGAAATATTTAGAGCTAAAACATATATATACAAAAATAAAATGTATGGTTGGCAAAATTTCAGATTTCAAGCTATGCTTCAAAATCCTTGTCGTTCACTTCACTAAAACAACACAAAAGTAACACGAAAATATCTAAGCAATTTTAGCATACGATCTTCCTAAATAACATAGTATAATACAATAATAAATTAGGAAAGAGATACGAAAAAAACATTCTGTCTTTCCCACTTACAGTACCATGCTTTGAAACGGAAAAAAAGCAAAGTCAGCTAATAATTGCATTCCACCGTGTAACGTCAACACGAAAGTTGGAGGATGATGATGATGATGATGATGATGATGATGAACAAAATCGGAAACTGACATTCGCCTATCTCGTGAAACTACTATGCCTCCTCGCTCGCTTACGCTCGCTGCGGGGGCAATTATCTACAATGTGTGTACCCAACCTCTTGAAAATTCTAAAAGTTCAGACATAAGAGTTAGCTTTATTTACGATAACGATCACTACCGAAGCATTCAGCCGTGTTTGTACATAAATGCAGTGCAAACTATACCATGGATAGCTTGATGACTATTTTGTGAAATACTTTCAAAATGTTATAACCTTTTAACAAAATAAAACAGTTTCTGCCATTTAGCAAATTATGTTAAGAAATCAGTATTCAGTGAATGAATTCTTGTTCCGTAGTAGCGCCTAGCAGCTTACGTTTTTGGTGAAGAGATTTTCCACAGTTATGGTTTGCAAGAAATTTCGAAATTTTTTCTCATGCACGTTTATGAAAATATTTAAGCTTTATATTTTTTAACCAGAATGTTCAAAACGTTTTTATATACACTTCTGATTTATTTCACAAATAACTTTTTAAGTTGTGTAGACTGATAAATTTGAATTTTTTTGCATTTGCTAGGTATTTTAATTTCACTTTTAACCAATAATTTTTTTGCTAATTGAATTTAAAAAAAGTACTTTTGATGTTCTGATTGGCTGTGAGTTTTTGTATGGTTGTGAATCTATATTTATGAAAGAAAAACTTACATTTCTGATTGTAAATTCAATTACACTACATGATTTTTTCAGCCAAAACCATGTCACAGATAAGTACAAATTGATGATTCAATAAAAATGTTGTTCAGATGATAAATAAAAATCATTTTTATAGGTGGATCTTGGGACAGTTACATAGACAATTTGATTGCTCAATCAAAAGATCGTGCTGGGACTGCTCATTGTGATAGGGCTGCAATCATCGGACTTGATAATGGTGCATCATGGACCACAACTGGGCATGCAAATTCACTTAAATTTCAAGGAGATGAAACCACGAAAATTTCTAGTGCCTTTAAAAGTAAAGATTTTACTTCATTTCAAGCAGGTGGCATATTGGTTGAAGGTGTCAAATATCAGTTTATAAGGGAAGAAGATAGCAAAATTGTGTTAGGAAAGACGAAGGGCCATGGTGCAATAACAATTCAAGCGTCTAAAACTGCACTTGTTGTTGGCCACTCTCCTGAGGGATCTCAACAAGGCAATTTAAACAAAGCTGTTGGTGTTATAGCAGAGTATCTTGAGAGCTTGGGCATGTAAGATGGTGAAATGCCACCAAATCTGAAAGATGTAGTATTCGAGATGATGAGGTCCAATCAAACGACTAGATTTTGAATACACAGTTCTATTCTGTTATTGTTTATAATTTATGTTGTTTTTCTTTTGTTGTTGTTGTTAGTAACTCTATCCATGACACCTTGATTTTATTTTGTTTCTGTCCTGTTCTGATTCCAAGCTAAATTTGTTTTATTGAAAGCCAATCTTTTATAAAGCTCGATATTTTCAAAAAGCTTTTCTTTTTTTGATAGCATTTTATTTTCAGTGATTGTAATTTTATGAAAAAAAAAAAAATTAAAAACCTAATAAGGGTATCTATAAACACACCATCTAGAAATTTTTTATTGTTGAAATAACCTCTTTTACTTCAGCGTTTCTTTGAACGGTATTTCATTTTTAATGGTAAAGGAAGTCTTTCGTGTAAATTCTCGTCTATGTTCAGTAAGGAAGTAAAATGTCAACTTTGTAAAGTCTACTTTGGTTGGTTAAGATACAGTTGGAATCTTCATTGAATTACTTGATTCTTTTGACCTATGTATCTCAAGGTATAACAAAATTGCCTGGTTGATTAAGTTTTCTTAGATTCGAACCGAGAAATATGCAATATTAATTCATGAACTAGGATGCTCGAATCTTACTGTTGTGTCACAATACTCGAAATTAAAACCATAGAAGGCGTTTGTCTAAAATCGTTTGTTACCTGCATCGTTTTGTCGCTGAAGAGTTGCTAAGTGATATCATTTTAATTTCAAATTTAATCAGGTATTTACAGTCTATTTTAAACCATTGAATGTCTTATCAAAAGTTGTCTTATTCCTTATGGTCTTGCGAAATAAAGAAGTTTATGACTATTGTTACTCTAGCTTAGTTCCAGGTCCCTTATTTTTTGCTGAGGTAGCTCAAAATCAGCCAACGCTCACTAAAATAATTTTTTCTTTACATGACGTCATAGTTTTAGTGGAACCAAGTCGGAGTAACAAGAGCACGAAATTCTATTACTACTACGGCAACTATTTTTGTTTGTCATCATACATACAGATACTGCGGCAGTATGTCACTAAAATTAACTGAGTTATTCACATTTGTTTGTCAGCAATGTTTTTGGAGATTGTTGAAAAATCTCGGGATTGAGAAATCATTGGAAAATTCAAAAAGTGATTTTCGTCATTTTGGTTTATACTGCAACTCGTCTAACCGATAGGCAAAAATCAGTTTAATTTGCCTTGAATTTATCTGCTGTCAGGATTTAGTGAGCAAGTTTTCGTTATACCTCATCCATCAAAAAGAAGGGAGTGTTTTCAACTCTATTATTATAATCAAGCCGTATGATAAGAGTGGCAGGGTTTTAGATAACTCAGCCTAAACATTGAAAAGCCTATTTGTAGCGAATCTAGATAATATGAGAAAATTTGTCTAATTCAACAAGTATTGGTCGAGTCAACTCATTTTTAAAATCAGGAAGGCTTTTGTTCATATCATTGAAACACTTTTTCGTGAAACTGTTTGTTGCGGAACTCCCGGTTACTATTCCGTAAAATAGCATCCAAGGATCTGGTCCTACTGGATGTTCTTTTTCATATTGCTGACGTCAACTGCATGAACATTATATATAATTTACAGAACAGTAAAACACGTCATGTTTCGACGAGATGAATGGTAATTTTTTTACAAAAAGGAAAAAAACGCCCTCCTCCTGATCTTTTATCCCAATTTCTTCATATGACTTGGTGCATTAGAAATCTTAAGAAACAATATTTCGAAGTGTGGAGGAGACTCTCACTCCATATTTTCGGGAAAACATTTGACAGATAATATCCTCTTAAAAGAAGCACTAGAAACTTCAAGCCAGTAAAGCTGAAACTCGCTTTTAAAACATTTTCATGTACATTCAAGATCTCGGCTCGATAGATTACCGATAGATTGTAGGCTGTTTCTCGATGGAGGTCGGATGATACTAAAAAAACAGGAACTGATATCACGACATGGTTTTCTATATACAGTTTAAAAACTCTAAGAAATAACCTCTTTACTCGTAGTTTCTTGTTAAAAAGACGACAAACCCTAGGTCCGAGGTTGCTCTAGTGAATAGTCTATCCATGAACAACCTCTCACCCATGCTTTCTTATTAAAACAACACCAAACCATATAGGAGCAACATTACTCCATATAGTTTATCTGACCAGGGATGTGTGAGGGAGATGGATTAGTTAACGGCTTGAATATCTAAAAAAATCTATTGTTGTTTCTTTGTTTTTGTATAAATAAGGCAAATGTCTTGGAAAAATGTAATTAAATTTTTAATGGTCGATTAACACGTAGTTTAATTACATCGTGCTTATTGTTTGAAAGCGCTAAATCCATTCAAATTTTTTTTTAATTTTATGTTTGCGCTGAGACCCCAAATTAATATTTAAAAACATAAAACTTAAACGTTTTTCGTGAACACACAGCTTAAATTTGTTTCTTGTTTTCCAAATTACTGTCATTGTTTCAAAAAATGTTTTCTTTTCATTCACATCTTAATCGACCATTAAGAATTTAATTACATTTTTCCAAGACATTTTCCTTATTTTTTCAAAAACCGCTTTTTCATTTTTCACAAAAATATACCAGCCGAGAGATCTTGAAAATGGCTTTCCATTAATGTAAAAATTATTTTGAAATTCGGTATGTTCATTTAGAAAAACAACAGTGTATATAGTGTTGGAAACGGAAAATTCAAATTCAATATTTTGGTGTCTTTTTACATTATACATTAATTATAGTATATAAGATCTTTCTCTTTTCTCTGTGACGTTTCCTTTTTATCTGTGCGTCGTAATCAACGATATACTTCGTGAGTTTCCTATTTCAATGCCTGCTTTTAGTGTTCTGTTGGTTTTTCAATTTCACTCTTTTGTTTTCACAGTTTTTTTGTTTCTTTTGCCTTTTTCATTTCTCAGATTTTATATTTTCTTTGGTTTTTATATTACAGGACACATATGGAAAACAGCATATTTGTAAATGGGACTTGTTCATTAAGCTAATAATTGATATGTTGCTTTACTTGACGGTAAAGCTTATGAGTTCAAAATTTCTTATTAATGCGCTAATCTATAAATAAATGTATTGGACAGATTTTTGAGTGACAGTACTTATTATCGCGTCGCGTGATTATGATGCCGTAGCAAAAGATCGGCGAAGAAAATAAAAAAGGAGAACGGCCGTAAATCATTTAGTAATGATTCTCTTGACGAAATTTTACTACAGCTTGAGCTGTATGAGCTGTACCCTGCGTCCGCCACTGGTTTGATGAGTTTGATTGTGGGAATATGTTGATCAATAAGAACCTTGATTTTGTCATTGAAAACATTAAAGCAAAGATCTGGATCAAATCGAAACCTCTCAAACAGGTCATCCCAATCAATTTCTAGGTAATCCAAAACAAATTCTTCGTCGTTGAACTTGGACCAGTCTTGTCTTAAGTAAGAACTCTCTTCCTCAGCTATGTTAAAGTCAAGTGACGGAAACATAACATAAGTTTCCAGATTGGTACCAAAATCAGCAGCACTGTAGAAGATGTTGTGAATTAGTGTTTAAGAATGTTCTGTCACTCTTGTTGGTAAGAGAATCTGTGGAAGAATAAGGTGAAAGTCGAGTATGTCCATAAAAGATGCTATATTATGCTCTTCTTCACATTTAAGGTCAAGGTTGAAATCGTCTAGTAGAAGGACCTTCTTTTTCTCCATTTAAATTTTGTGCAAGAGTGGTTTTAGATAATTACCTTTAAATAAGCTAGCAGATCATGTGATTTATGTTGGTGCTTTTGGGACGGACAATTTCAACAAAAACAGATTCAAGATTTCGAGCAAGATAGCAAATTTGATCGAGATCTGGCCTTAGTTTGTAGGAATAGGAGTTGCTGATGTATAAAGAAACACCACCTTTTGTTGATTCAGTGGGGGCATATAACGTTTTGCAACCTGCAATAGGAAAATCATGTTCCTGTTCCACAGGAGCTGATTCACAGTCTACAAGACTTTAGTTTCAGAAATACCAATAAAACTAAAATTAGGATTTAATTGAGCCAACACAGTTTCAAGTTCATCATAATGTCGGGAAATAGAAGCGATGTTTAGGTGGAAGGCTGAAACATTTACCAAAGATTTGGAAACGGTTGACTTGAATTCAACACAGTTAAGGTAACTGCAGCTAATAGCTTGAAGTTGTATTTCAAGCTCATCTTCATTGTTATCATTGTTGGTTAGACCAGTGACAACTTTATTTAGTCCTGTTAATAGAGATTTAAGCTTATTATTCATGGAACCAAGGGAACTACTACTACTGTCATTACAAGTTGGAGTTTTTTTGTTTTGTTTTTTTTTTCTTTATAAGTATATTACACAAAAACAAAAATATATACAAGCATACAAGCAACCCCTATGATCGCAAGGCACAAAGTGATATCGTCAAGGATAGGGACCGAGAAACACAAAAATGAATAAATTAATAAATAATAAGCGTAAATAAATAGAGATCTATAACAGTGGTACGCTGACACGATTCGAGTCATAAATAAACCTGGTAACTATATCTAAAATATTTCGATTTGTTTTTATATCGAGTCTAGGATCACCAAATAGAAGTATCCTACAAAGGAAAACAGGATTAAGCGGAAATAAATGTATACTGAGATTCCGAAGACCGTCTAGCATTGCGAGCCTATCATTTGAGTAATTCGAGAAATGCAACAGGAAATCTTCTGTAATTTCAATGGAATTTGTCCTACAATTACGAAAGGGATCAACTGGTCATAAATGTGGTGACGAAATTTATGCTCTCTCAGGTGACTGAACCCAACCCTGAGGCGAGTCAGTAAGATCACTCCTCGGGTGTTTGTTGCCTCGAAGGTTGATTCTCCTTTAGGTCGTACGAATTTGAGAATAGCACATTTGAATCTGGAAATTGAAGGGAGATCACATATTCGACTATCCAGTTTATTCCACTCAAACACACAAAACGGAAAGAAGGAAGTGCGATATCGATCAGTCCTTGAATACAGCGAGTAAAAGGGAGGTCTATGGTGGCCGAGAACTGCCACAGGGAAAATTAGATTAAAAAACAAAAAGACATCTAAATTGATTTGAAAACTAAATTTAAATTCAAATGTTAATCAAATTCATATCAAATCAAATCCATTTGTATTTTGTTTTCGAATGAGTTTTAAATTAAAATCGATTTTAATTTTGTGTCATTGGTCCAAACCCCTATACATCAAAACTACGGCGGGAATTTCCCTTATTATTACAAAATTTTTGTTGATCTTGTTTTGTTAAACAATGTCGTCGGAATGGGAAAATGACACTAGTCTTGAAGAAGATTTGAGGCAATATGTTACACAGTCAATGCAAAGAAACGAAATACTTGATTACGTTAAAAGAGACTATCCAAATTATAATTGGAGTCTTAGGACATTAGATAGAAGACTTAGACATTTTGAGATCTACTATCAAGACAAATATGCTACTGAAGGTGATGTAAGAGTTGCTGTTCGTAAAGAAATGGAGGGTGCAGGAAAATTACTCGGATACCGAGCCCTACATCTTAAAATAAGGCAAAAATATGAACTTTGTGTTCCTAGAGATCTTGTATATAACATTTTAACAGAAGAATACAAGAGTGTTTTAGAAGAAAAGCGACCGGGTTTTAAGAAGAAAAAAAAGAAGACGAATTTTGTTACTAAAGGGCCTGACTGGGTTTATTCTCTTGATGGTCACCCACGATAAGCTCATGGGCTATCAAAATTCAACATTTCCACTGGCAATATATGGGTGCATGGATACAGCTAGCCGTAAAATCTTATTTCTCAAGAGAGAGAAGAGAGAGAAGAGAGAGAACTCCACGAAAGATTAGAAAAGTTTTACAAAGTTGGACTTTCTTGGCTTCTTGAAGAAAAACATTATGATCGAGATTCCGTGAATGGCAGGTAAAAATGTTCATTATTTCCGTTGGTTTTTGTTGAAAGAAATTTGTAAATCAAAATACTGTTATGATGTGATGAAGTACATATGAACAATTCGATTCTTCAATCGGAGCAAAATGTTATTAAGTTTATTAATTCAATATTATTTTTTTGTCTATTTAAGAATGAAACTTGCTTTTGTGATGATACCACTAATACAAAACAAATTAGATGAATTTAAAGACGTTATATGGAACCCTCACAGAATCAGGTATCAAAAAAAACACATTAATGGCTGATGGAATCCCAAACCATATTTACGATTTTCCTGAAAAATATGGCCTAGAACAATGTGGTAAGAGTCTATTTCTAAAACTTATACATATATTTGATCTTTGTGCTAAAAGTCAATATTTTCTATGATCATAGGCTTTGTTGTCTCCAAGGAAGAACTCGAAACAATCAAAAGAGAGTCAGGTGTGAATGAACAAAGTAATTGTTTCATGGATTCAAACTTTAAAGAGTTGTGTGAGCTAACCCTTGTTGATGAAGTAACAGAAATGAACTATGTGCAGTCTTTTTTGGATCTTAAATATAAAATGTAAATAGAAGGCTGTATATTTTATAGAATATAGTTGTACATTTATACCACAAAAATGGAAACATAATATAAAAAAATGCATAATATGTGCACAAAGCAAAACTTTACACTTTATCACAACAAGAATCTTAACAAAAGCCAAAGTGGAAAAATAAAAACAAAAAAATGAAATGCCCAAAAAAATTGAGCTGCTATCAATATTAACTATGCCTTTTTTATAAGCATCAGGTAAATTTGGCTCAGCCTCGGTTATGCTTAAAATTTTTTAGAAATCAGAGTTCATGCTTATAACATGCTTTATTTTAATTTTCGTCTGCACATTGCAAGAACACATGCCACAATCAATTGCAATGGAGTGGTTTCTCTGAAAATGAATTTTCGAATGCCAATTTTCTTTTCTATATACTTTATACTTAGCAATAATCCCCAGGCTCGAGATTGGCTTAACTAATGCTCAATTTTTTGACAACTTTCAGTCTATATGCATATATCTATTATGCTTATAAAAAATGTTATATTATGACTTTTGGCTGAAAGAGTTTTAACCCAATTGCATGACAGTAAAATATTGCAAATGTGAAGTGATAAGAAAGTTTCAAAGGCTGCTGAAGAAAGGTTCCACATAGCTTTTTCAAGCCAATGTGAGAAAATAAAAACATAAGAAACAACCAACCAACAAAAATCAAACTCCTATCAATCAGAACTAATACTATTTGCTAAAGGTTTCAAGCCAATTAAACGACAGTAAATATTGCAAATGTGAAGAGATAAGAAAGTTTTAAATGCTGTTGAAGAAAGGTTCCCCATACAAAACTGCAAACCACCACTTTCATCCAACGCTTTCTCAGTCGTAGCAATTTCAGGATCATATAGTGCATAATCTGATCCTTGAATGTCAACAAGGAGTAACTTTTCACTAGATTTTTCATATGAATAGTGGGCTAAACACATAGCTTTTTCAACAAGATCTAAATCTTCAGGGTGTTCTGGTACTGGTGCTCCTGTATTATTAAGGTATTTCTTGAATGTTCCAGGGATGTATGGCTCTACCGTAACATATTCATTACTATCTTCTTTTTCAATAATACCAAAAAATACATTTTCATAGAAAAAAGTCTCCCCAAATTCTCTAAGGCATGTATTTCTGACAAACATTCGTAGTTGATCCGCAAAGTTCTTGGCTAGCATGTGCGTCTGAATTGCCTTCCTGCAAAGAGTTTCTGCTGTCTCAGGTTTTTTAAGAATCTCGTTGACCTTTTCCATTGCTGATAATGTTTCTGGCAAAAATCTTTTCACTACAAATTCAGTACCATCAGTTGTTGACCTTGCTTTGAACACAGATCTGAAGCCACCTTCAGCAAATGGAGATACTTCAATAATCATGTTTTTGTTTTGGTATAGAGAATACCACTCTAAGTTACCCACATCAAACTGTAAAAGTTTAATGTTTGTTGATACTGGTAATTTATATGAGATTGCTGACCCAACCTTAAGCATTGAAGAGATGGATAAACTTTTAGGATAACAAATTGATTTTGTTGCAGATGTTCTTGTTGAACAACCAGGCAAGCTTTTCTGGTCCAATTTGAGTGGTTTTATCTTATTGTTGATAGGTGTAGAAGCAGGAGGTGTATGAAGAAAAGTTGATGAAGATGATGCAAGTGTACGGACTACAGACATTGCTGCAGAGTCTGTCAAAACAGGCTTTCCAGAGATGAATCGTACAAAAAGCAATTTGAAGTTTTTTATATGAGAGAGCTTGGAGCAGGAAGGCCCATTTTGTGAGGCTAAAACATCACACACCATGTTACCAGCATCAACAAGATTGCTCTTATAATGTTCGTAGCAAGCTGTCTTTATAAGATCTAGTGTTATTTCTTCATAAGGATAAGCAACAAATTCTTGGGCACCCATTCTCTCATATTTCATTGCCTTCCCTGTTGGGACGCTTTCTAATCGTTGGACAATCATTTCATTCTCTACCAAAATATGTGATCCAGCCACAACGTCCTTTTCTTTTCTTTTCATTTGTTTTTTGTTTCGAACGCCAGCAGCATACTTTGCCCACTTCTGCTTATCTTTCTTACTATCAGACATCTTGTTTGATTTTGAAAGTTCTTGTCCATGTGGTAGCTAGGTAATTTCAAAGTATAGTAGTTTGAACCAATGACCAAAAAAATCAATTTAATTTCATTTCGAATTGAGAAACCAAAGTTGATTTAAAAGCAAAATCGATTCAACGTTTTATCTGATTTTGATTTGAATTGAAGTCCAATAACGTCAATTTAAATTTAGTTTTTGTTCTCAAGTTTAATTTTTGTTTGATTTAAATATTGTTTTCATTTGAATTTTTATTCATTTTTTATTTTTCCCTGTGGCAGTTCTCGGCCACCATAGAGGTCTTGCTCTAAGGTTTGCTCATGGACGTATAAAAAGAGAAGGACTTACAACTTTTATAAATCTATTCAAACAAGCTCGCCTCGCTTTATTGAAATTTTGACAAAAGCAGTTTTGAAACTCCCTCAAGTGCTGTTAAAAATACATGTTTCCATTGGCTTCCACACTAGCAGCCTTTTGTTATAAACACGAAAACTGTTGAAAAACACCAAAACTAAAAGTATGATTCCTTAGGAGTTCCTAAAGCTTCAGACTTGAAACTTTCAGAAAAGATAGATAAACTATCTCTCTGTTTTGTGTAGCTTAGGCATTTTTGAGGCGCAAATATTAACTTCATAACATGCAGAGACGCTGTGCCATGATTTTCTTCTATTTTCACTTGTAACATCTTCTAGCAAACTCACAGACATTTTAAAAACGATTAAATATCGTCGTCTGTGGCTTTGAACAATGAATAAAAGTGTTTTGAAAGCTAATGAGTCTTAATTCCTCTGATATTTCAGTTTTCCGCGTTGGATTGGCACGTAAATAATCGTTCGTCTCAACAAAAATCCAGTGAAATGCGAGACGCGCTTTGGTATGAAAGGGATGCCGACACAATGGATTTTAACAATAGAATTGAATAGCTATTGAAATGAGTTGTGAGTCCTTCTCTTTTTATACGTCCATGGTTTGCTGAAGCTCTGTTCTGAGGTGGAAGGTATTTACATAAATACTGTTGTGCCATCCTCTTCACACTTTTGTAGAAAAAAGTAAGTCGTCTACTATAACGTCTATCACATAAACTCTCGAGACCTAGTTCAGAGTGTAGCTTCTCTCTAGAAGTTCCACGAAAGCAACCTGTTATTGCAAGACATGCGTTATATTGAATAGCTTCAATCCTTAAAATCTTCTCATTGAGATGACGATCGAAAGCTAGCTTGCTATCTAGAATGAGACCTAAATGTTTTTGAGAATTATGGACGGGAATGGCAGTGTTATTGAAACTGACAACAGAGGGGTTTTGAGGATCTAACTTTCTAGAAAAATACACCTCTACCGCTTGTTTGGAAGGGTCAGGATTAAAAGAAAATTTCCATTGATGAGCCCACTCACTAATCATAATTAGGTCACTGTTCAACTCATAACATAGATACCAGAGTATCAGGTAGGTCGTTTATGAAATAAAGAAAGAACAATGGACCCAGAATAGAACCCTGCGGGACTCCAGCCAAAATCTTCTTCAATTCCGAGACTTGACCATTTAGAACAACTCTTTGGAATCTTCCCCTCAGAAATTCTTCCAGCAAAAGTAGTAGTGAACCAGAAATACCATGAGATTTGATTTTAAATATTAGACCCTCATGCCAAACTCTGTCGAAGGCTTTAGATATGTCCAAGAATATGCCACGAGTATCTAAAGGTGGGTTAACATCAAAGCCCTTACAGATGTCATGCGTTATAGATAAGAGCTGAAATATACATGAATCACCCTTTCAAAAGCCAGACTAACAAGCTGAAAATAAACCATTATCTTCCATATAGCTGTAAATGGCATCAAAAATACATTTTTCGTATATTTTTCCAAATATGGGTAAAAGAGAAACAGGTCTGTAATTTTTAACAACAGATTTATCTCCTTTGTTTTTGTAAACAGGGATTATGTTGCCTTTTTTCCAATTATCTGGAAACTTGTGAAACTTTGTTGTATCTGAGATTAAAACGTTACCAGAATTACAAACAATGTGGGATCTTTGGTATCTTCCTCTTATGAAGGAATTGATTAATTATAGACCAGTATTTTTTGGAACCTAATTTCGGATCATTTAAAGAATTAGCAAGTTTGGTAAAATATTCGTCTTGAGCATTTTTGATAGCTATTTTACACTGGGAAGCAATTTCGAGCTTGAAGATCTTCAGCCTTTCGATTATGCTTTACAAATCGCCTGTATCTCTTAGCTTTCTCCAGGATCATTCTTTTTATTTCAGCTGTCATCCACAACGCATCTTTATTCCTGACAGTTATAATTTTGTTTGGCACAAAGTTTGAAAAAATGTTGGTAATAGTTTCAGTTAAAACCGAAATTTGCCCGTTTAAACCTAGTCCTGCAAAGGCTCTATCCCAACCAAACTCTTTCAATGCCTTTCTTATGGCAATCGGGTCAGCCCTTGAAAAATCTTAGATTTTACGTTTATAGGTAGGTGGAAAAAAGTCTCAAAACCAACTTTCGCAAAGGTTACCTGATGGTGACACCGAGGGTATAATGAGTGCAGGTTACTTTAATGTTTCTTCAACGTGCATCTATCCACAACTCAACTCACTTGCCAAATGACGTACATATATACATGGATCTCCTTCGTGGAGATAAACACCACATCTTCCTCTCCTCCATTGATGTTCTGGGGGAGGAGCTTTGCTCTACTCGGGTGACCCTAACGGTCTACCGCATATCACCCTATTGTTGGTTGGTGGCCCGTCTAACCCTTCAATGTTCGGCTTGCCCTGGCTTCACGATTCCAGTGATGGTTTCGTGTCTTTGTATCTGTACAGAAAAATAGAAGAACGAAAGCAACAAAAAAAACCCTTTTAACTATGTAGTTTAGAAAGTAGTTTGACACCTCTCGATTGTTGAGACTGTGTCTGTTCGCGTTTTATATACCAGTTCATAACGTGTTTAATCACAAGTTCACTTCCTCTCTCTTAATGGATATGGTTTGTGTTCAGGCTTCGCAGATTTTTCTTTGTTCATTGTTTTGTTTGGTTGATGTGCTGTAGTAAGGCAGGCAGAAGGGGCAATCTTTTTAAAATGAGTTGTGTGTCTTGTTATTCTATGCTCGCTGTTATCATTGTACCTTTGACGTTCAAAATGAACTAGGATTGTAGTACGTTTTAAGCTTGTTTTTCCTTAGGCTGGCGGACTAAGACTCTTTCACCGCACTTAAAAGGGATGTCATGCGCTCGCCTCCTAGTGTCTACATAGTTCTTGTTGTACGATTTACTTTTGTGATCGTTGGCGTTGGTTTTCCTTTCAATGTTCTCTTCGACTGTGTTGTCAGTCTGAAGTATATTGAAGTTCACTTTTCGATTGAACATAACTTCTGAAGGTGACATTTTCGTAGACGTGTGCGATAAGCAAATAAAAATTTCTGGACTGCACTTTCGATATTCTTTCCTTCCAGATGAGCAGCTCGTATAGTTTTGTTTAACGATCGCATCAGACGTTCAACCTCCCCATTTGCTTGCGGCCAAAGTGGCGTGAATTTACGATGTTTGACACCTCTCGATTGGAAAAATTTTTTCAGTCTCTGTGAAGTAAATGGCGGTCCATTGTCAGAGACAATTTTCATCGGATTGCCGAATAAGTTGAATGTACGTGATAAGGACGAGATTGCTGTTGGTGCATCGGTTGTCTTCGTGAAATCTACAACGGGATAACGAGATCGTTGGTCGACGAGGACGAGTAAATATTTGTCATTGGGTAACGGACCCAGATAATTGACATTGACTGTGTCCCAATTGATTTCTGGTATTTCGGTATTGTTCAATGGAGTCGTTTTATTTTGTCTTTCGACAGCTTGACAGGCAAGACAGTTTGAAATTTTCTTTTCAACAAGATTATTCATGTTTCGGAAGTAGACTTTCGATCGCAGCAAGGCTTTTGTTTTGTAAATTCCTTGATGACCAACGTGTGCAATGTTGATGGCCATGTTCTGTAGTACTTTGAGTAATACTATCCGTTTTGCTTTCAGTAGTATAACCGAACTGGTAACTGTCAGTTCATTTTTAAATTTTCGAAATGATTTCAGTTCGTTGTTCATCATCGTTTCATTATCATTTTGCGCGTCTAATCGATACCATTTTTGATCGTGTACATGTTTGGTAACTTCTTGTATTGCTGCTTGAGTCTAATGTAGAATTCGTTCAGTGTTTCATTTTTATTTTGTTTCATGTTACGGAAAATGAAGGTTTCATAATTCGTGTTTGTCTGTGGGTTGAAGTGCTTGTCGAAAGCTTCGATAACTTCTCTAAACGTTAGTGTGTCGTGGAGTTTTACATTTTCAAATACTTCATATGTTTCATCACCCACGTACGTCAATAGCATTGCCAGTTTCTGTTTTTCTTCAGTGACACCAACAGCTGTATACAATAATTCGAATCTTTGTTTATACTTTTTCCATCTTGGTGAGATTGTATCGACCTCTTCCAAGTCAAAAGTTGGAAATGTTGGTAACGTTAAGTTCTTTACAGCCATATTATTTTTTTTTCTTCTTGGCATCAACAAAATTTTTAACTTCCCTTTTTAAAAAATTCTTTTCTTTTTCTTCGTCGCCAGTTTTAATGTTTCTTCAACGTGCATCTATTCACAACTAAACTCACTTGCCATATGGCGTACATATATACATGGATCTCCTTCGTGGAAATAAACACTACAGACACCTGAATCCAGAACCAATTCCTTTGCTGAAGAAAAATTAGATCGATGCATGTAGACGAATTTGGCAGAATATGAGTGGGCCCATCAATGACCTGACAAAGGATATGTTGAATTGCTAGATCCCCAATATCCCTGCCCTCAGGATCAGTAATGTCGCTCGACCACCATTCGGAATTTCTAGCATTAAAATCCCCAATAGAAATAGACAAAGCGGGGAAACAAAAATTTACATTTATCACAGTCTCCTCCCATTTTTGCTTGAAAACTCCGAATTGATCAGCATTCCGACTCGGGAAACGATAACAAAGACATATAAAAAACGATTAAGCCCATATTTAAGTTCGCATACAAGACATTCATCTAGTGATGTTAACTCAGGCCTAACAACTAGTGACAAGTTATCTTTATAATAAATACATACTCCACCCCGCCTGGTATCAGAAGGATGGTCACAACGAAAAATCGCATACCCTTCAACTGGTAGCCTAGGATCATTATCCTCAATTTGAGAAGTTAAAACAGTTTCGCCCAAACAAAAGATATCAAAGTAGTGGACGTTTAAAAATGCTGATATTTTGGCAATTTTGGAGAAATCATCCACCCATACACTGTTAAGATTCCAATGACAAACAGAAAGGGTTGTCTTACTATCGCGTGGACCCGGATTAAGTTCGATGTCACCTGATAAGAGAATGAGGCTAAAATAAAAGATCATGTGAAAGTATTGGAGTTTAACTACCTCTGCCCGGCATAAAAGACTGAAAGCTGAAAAAACACCTGAAATTAAAACTTTCAAAAGGTATGCAGTTTCGACGTAGTACAGAGATTTCAAAAATTTGACAGAAATAAAACTTCTTATTGATGCTCGATACTGTTCTAAACTTACCCCCATGACGAACCATACTGCCCATACTGCCCATACTTCAAGATCTCAATAAAACACTCACTGTTACGATAAATCTCCACACATAAAAATGACATAAGAAAATCAAAACAATCAGAAAAATTGACATTAATTTAATAAAAAGACATTTATAAAAATAAAAATAAGATAATGGACGCAATTTACTCTCAGGAAAGTTTTGCAAAAATATTTGTTCTTCGAAAAGATATTGAAGAAAAACTCAACGACTTGGTTCATTAAATTCTTAAAAGTCAATTAACTCATGTTCGAGTTATGTTCGGGAGTCTTTTATGAGAAAGTATTGGTGAAGGGGGATTCGAAATTGGTCCGAGTTATTGAAAGTTCGAGTTATCGGGGCTTCAAGTTATCGGGATTCCACTGTTGCTAATTGCTAATATTTTACAAGCCTCATCTTCAAGTTGATCGTCAGTGACTGACTTGTCGATTCCATTGATGTCAAGACACTCTCTTCTACTATACTGCTCTGCTTTTAACATTTCAGTCTCCAGAGTTTGAATTTTCTTAACCAAAAGATCGGATGTATTTTTTCTGATTAAGTTTATTGATTGTATCTTACTGATCTTTTCTTCTAGCTGTTGTATTCTTGAGTTGAGCTCTTTGAGTTGTTCACTAGCAGCTTGTTGCTCTAGTACAAGTTTTATAAGATCAGCTTTCTTCAAGTTATTTAAATCACTCTCAGAATAAATCAAAGTTGACACCCAAAATTTATATTTTCTAAGACGACATCCGCACGCTACGCACGCACGCGTCAAAAAAAGTTCGATTCTATTGGAAATGGGAGGGCAGCATTGACACAAGTTGGACAATAACAGCTGTTACAGTTAGGTAGGGAGAGAGATTCGAATTGTTTCTTACTAAGGGCAAATCATTTAGATTGGTGAACCCAAAGATCACATATATCGGATTGAATTGAATTGCAATTTTGACTAATTTAGAGCACACTGTCCAAATAAACATTTAAAGCAGTTAGAGAGACTTAGTATACAAACACACACGCTAGAAATAAAATTATCCTGAGCTAATAGAATAAATAAACAGGAAAAATAATCTACTCGCACTAGACATCAAGAGCGCCATAACTACATACGCCATTATGAATTTTAAGCCTGCAGACCGCTATGCGCAAGAAGTAAATCTCTGGATACACAGCCTTCTTATCAGCGATCAGAAATATCATTCGCAAAAAATCCCGGAAAAAGTTCGTACAACTGCTGAGAGAGGTCTTCAATTTTTTTCATTTTCTGTAATCTTGGCTTTGATATTTGTACGATGAAATTAATTTATTTCTTTTCAGCCTTCGAGACAACCATCCAATTTTTTGATAATATTTATTCAAATTTTCAGAAATATAGAGTGATGAACCTGACGACAAATTTATTTTGTTCATGTCCAGATTAGATACCTTTTTTTAGTTTCTTATAAAGTTTTCTACTTTTTTCCTGTTGACAAACCTCACAATAGTCTTTTTTGTCAAACCATTATTGTTAGACGACAACCGGTGGCAGGCTTCCACTAATCTCTAGGTTGTTTCTTCTTCCATATTGATTGTTACTTTCCATCATTTTCCTCAGATTTCTTTCCTCATTCCCTATACCTTCGAATTCCTTCTAATTCTAATCATACACTTGATGGCAAAGATGGTATCAACGCGCACACAAGCCGGAAACTTGGGCGAAAATGCCATCTAAAGACAGTCAACTCTATCCACAGAAATATTTGGGAGGTTTGTCGGTCTGAAGAAGGACCAAGACTATTCAATGCTCTCCCGAATAATCTAAGGAATTCAAGTGACTGTGCCAAAACCTCCTTTAAAAACAAATTAGAACAATTTTTACTCCACCCAAACCACTGCTCTCAAGTTATATATCTTGCACTAAGAAGAGAAATATTGTAGAAATGGTCAAACACAATTGTGTTGAATGAGTGTAGAATCATGAAAGCCATCGCAAGTAAGTTAAGGGATTCCTGTGTCTAAAATGATGTTGTTTCATGAAGTCTTTTTACATTTTTCGGAAATTCTGATTCCTTGAGCAAAAACAAATCATCAAATTATGAAGTGCAATTATGTACACATCTTGTTTTTATAAGAACCAGTAAAATCTGACCTGAGGCTGGCTGTTCTTATTTTTTGAGCCTTTTTCAGCCTGGATTGTTCTTATTTTGTTCTTGGCTTTAAGAACACGGTTTCACACTTCTGTCTCATTTTGTTCTTATTATGGAACTTCCAGTAAATTAAATATAAATCTTTTTTAAGAACAACTAGTGAAAAGCATGGCTGCTGTTCGGTAATGACCCATTCACACATTTGTTGTAGGTGAAAGAAAGTAAAAAACAATAAACCTCTCAATTTACCAACGAAAGAATTCACATCATGAAAAATCAAAAATAAGAATATTTTACAAGAGGCTGTTCTTAATAAATTGAGCCTCAAGATGTTCTTATTTTGTTCTTATTTTTTGGCCAAATCTGAGGCTCGTATTCTTATGAAATTGGTCTTATAAAAAAGCGTATAATAGGAGTGTTCTGTTGATATCTATACAACTTCGGAATTACGAAACACTATCACTTCATTCTTCTATGAATCAACTCAGGGTGGAAGCCCTTTAGTAAAGTATAAAGATGTAATACTAATCATATTTTAAGTTATTGTGATGAAAAGTGTTAGCTACTATCTTTTTTTTTACATCATGCACTAAATTAAAAGTAGCATCTTTATCTTGGGAACTGGCCAGAGAGATTTATAAAATACTGAAGACATTCGTTAAACAACTTTTTGAGTTCTATTTGTAAATATCATCTTGGACGCAGGAATCCCCTTTAAAGGTTATATAGTTACGAAGAATTCACGCGTTCTTAATGCATTAGTGGAGCCTTGACCATGAAGCATAATGAATCGTTCTTTTTTTGAAAACATTAGGTTATATAGATACTTTATAAGAATAGAGGCTAGCCAGATATCAAAAACTCTCAAAGGCTGGGAAAAGGGTACGCAACTGTTTTGTGAGATTTGTGAGATAATGCAATAATGCAGCAGACTCTCAAACCACAACCACAAGACACTATATGCTTAAACACCCAAACATTTTGTAATTTAAGGACTTTTGTAAAAATATTTTTGGTTGATTTGGAGCCTGATAAGTGGCATACTTTCAATATTTCCACAAAGCCAGTCTTAAATGTATGGCAAAAGATACACAATATTTCAAAAACTAATTGTGATCAAAGTGTCTGTTGAAGAAAAAGCGTGCCAAAAATCACATATTTAAGTGTAAATATTTAAGTTTTACAAGAGAACGAATTGTTTAATGACTAGTGTAACTTTGTGGCATAGTGTAACCGTGGCCGTCCTAAGTCATACTCATGCTAATATACCTTTTAGAAAGTGTAAATAAGGCTTAACAAGTAATATCAGAAAGTATTGCTACAAACAAAAGAAATGTGTGAACTACAACCATGGATACCCACTTACAGTACCATTTTTTGAAACGGGAAATATGCCAACTGGTTGTCAACTGGATCCCAAACGGTGCACGCATATTCGATGATGGGCTTGACGAATGTTTTATAACAGCATAATCGAGCAGCTTTGTCAGATTTTGGAAGGTTACGCTGCAAGAAGATACGTGTGTTGGTTGTCTTTGCAGTGACAAGATCCACATGTTATTTCCACAAAAGCTTACTTGAAAGCGTAACACCGAGATACTTTGCCTTGTTGACATGCTTAAGCTGTTTTCCATGGATGTTGTAATTGGAGTTGATGGTGTTTCTCAGAACAAAGCATTTGTCAGGATGGAATTGCATAGACCATTTCTTTTCCCGTTCCACTAGCGTTTCAAGATCTCTCTGTAGCTTTTCTGAATATTCCAAGGAATCGATAGGCCTGTAGAGGTATGCATTGTCAGCAAATAGGGCGATACTGGAAGTGATTCAAAAGGGTACAGGTTATGAAAATAGACAGTGAATTCTTTAATTTCTAAAAAAAGATTCGCAAAAATGCGACTATATAATTCCCCAAAGTTGCCAAACTTTTGTTAATTATTGTTAAGAAAAATATACATCATTAAATACCATAAGAAAAATATGCATCATTAAATAACTACAATGGTATAACTACCATCAATGTCATACTCAGATAAAAATGTTGTCCTTACTAAACAGGGTAGAATTGAATTTAATACCACGAAAGAACTTATTTTGAATTTATTAAGAAATGAAGATGTTCATGGTCAAATGATAAGGTTAAATTTTAAACAACTAAATATCAACAACCGCACCAATGTCTAAGGCGATTTTAGCATAATAAACATACGATCTTTATTGTTGCGGAAGCTTGACGTCCTTTATACCATAAAATCACAACAAAACAATGTAATGTAACGGAAGACACTTGCACTTGCTTTTTGTAACTCAGATAAATCTATCTTACAACATTATACAATCAAATTTACAAAAGAAGAAAAGAAAATTGTCGAACTTAATTTTAATACTACTGTATAAGTATTAAAAATACTTCGAGGTAGATATATAAGCAAAAAGAGAATAACGAGAAGTTGCATTTTGATTTATAATTTAATTCAATATTTCGTCCTGCATCCGCAGAACATCGTCATGCAGGACGAAATATTGAATTAAATTATAAATCAAAATGAAACTTCTCGTTATTCTCTTTTTACTAAAGCTTTACGCCCGAAGAATATATTCAATATATAAGCAAATAACTATCAAAAAGCAATCAAAAGCACTTCAAATTAGCACTTCAAATTTGGACAGAAGAGTTATTTTCAAAAAAGAGATGGGCTTGAAGTGACAGTTTATAAAATTATATTCAAGTGTTCAGAATAAACATCTCTGTTCAAAAAAGTATGTGCACACCCATTATTATTTGATAAAAATGACCATTGTAAATCCTAAATGAAAAAAAAACAGATTTCGGTACTGAAAATAGACTACACATCCATAACCAAATCACTAAAAAGCTGAAAGTAGATGTTTCGTGTTCTGGCTTGATTTAATTTACAGATTGTTTGTTGGATTGTGCTTTGATTTATATACGTTTGTTGTTTTTGTAAGGAAAATTGACAGTATATCAATTTTTCCTAAAATACCATATATATACAGTATCAAAACAGTATAGGTGATCATGGAATTAATCCATAGTAAATCATGTTTCTGTTGTCAGATTAAATGAATATCCAGGGAAGCACATTTTTCGAGCAGATATGTATGTCTCAATCTTGTCTGTTATTATACGTAATTTGGTTTTCTGACGTTCTTATTGCATATACAACATCACATTTTTACTTGCTGTTTTTGTAATGTACTTTTTGAATTAACACTGGTTGAACTGGTAGTTCTCCACATAAAAAAGGTTTCCTTTTATAGCTGTGCGTACATCATATGTGCTTTCAGTTCACATTATATCAGGACATAAAATAAAAATAATCTTCAGCCTGTATTGATAATGAATTCTCGCCTTTGCACTGAAATCACAGCTTCAATGGTTTGCTGTTCCAAGCATTTAATTACCAATCAATCATCATCTTAACAAAAACAAAACAACATTTTTCTGTTTTTACACGTTTCTTCAAAAATTTTTACGAAACCTTTTAAGACAATACTGAACTAAAATGATTTATTTCCATCTTAAAGTTGAATTCCCTTGAATCATTTTAAAAGCTAGTGGAAAAATCAAAAATCTTCTACAGCCCATCCGCACTGACTGAAAAAACATGCCGTACTACTTGACTGTAGACTAGCCTCTATTCTTATCTACTTTGGCAGCTAGGCGAAAATTGCATTCTGAACCGCGGCTATAAAAGTGAACGGAGAAGGAGGAGGAGGAGTAGAAGGAAAATGCCGGTTTTCGCCCTATGGGGAAATATATAATAATCGTTTTTCGTTAACACTTTTGTGAGATTTATTTAAAACAGAAGTATACTTTAAGTTAATGTGGTTTCAAAGTTCTCATTCGTCTTTGCTAATACAAAAATTACATACAGTAGTATTTTCTACAAACAATTTTTTCTGAAATTAAAATGATTTCACCTCAAGTTTATGAATTGCACGTGCGAAACACCAGTCTTAACGCCTAAACTAATTCATATAGAAATAGAAAATCTATCTTCTCACTTCGGCAACTTTTATCTTTAGAGTTTCCTGATATCACAACTGTAAAATCAATAGAAAAATATGTCAGTGTAGGTGTGTCATTGTACAGCTGTTGTTAAAAATGCCTAATTGCAAAATAATATCAGGACTGCATATCATTAGGACTACCATATTGCATCTACTTGCAATAATAACATCTTATTTTAATGCCATTTCTACATTGACAAATGATAAAATTGTTCCCTATGCAATTCATTACAGTTGAACATTTTTAAAATTTGGCCTAATTTGGCCTTGTTAGTACAGGAGAAATAGTCAAAAAAATCATAACCCAGAAAAAAAATAATATAAAGCTATAACATTGCACAGTTGTTTTATAATACTTATACCTCTACCAAAAATAAATCCCCACAGTAACGTTTCAAAATGTATTGCTTTGTAGATAATTGAGCCTGAAGTCATAATGATGATTTCAAAGTTTTTCATTCTTTGTTTGATTACAACACTACACTATACTATACTAGAAGATAGTATAAAAATTTCATGACGTAGATTTTGAATGTTAAAATAATAAAAAATTATATTTGTGTTATAACATTTTAAAATATGAACACATCATTCTTCAAATACATCAAAAATGTTTCTTTCACATTCCAAATCATCTTCATAGTCATTTTCTTCAATATCGCTAGCTTTTTCAGAGGCAGTCACGTCCACAAGTTAAAATATGAAATATGAAAAATACCAATATCTTGGTACAACTTAGCATAAAACTTGTATGCGATTGCACTTTGTTATTATGTGTCTAACACTGAACACTTGCATCAGGAGAAGTAAATATCAAACTTACGTACCTATTGTTGCAATCTTCACAACTGCAAGCTGACAAGCACTTCAAGCCATTCTTTTTGCAAGAACATTAGTTCGTTCCACACTGATTTTTAGATCCTGTCTTACATTTGCATCTAACAACTTATAAAAGATTTGGTGGACCATTTTTTTTCTAAAAGAACATTAGTTCTATAAGCCAAAAACATTGTGGTCAGAATTAATATTGAAGTAGTAGTATACCAACAACGAGTAATCATTAATTATTGACAATATATTTCGGATTACTTAATCCATCATCAGGTCATTTAAAAGCATGATAAAAACAGTTAAAAAAACATCTATAAAATTCATCACACACATACTCTTATATACATATCTACACTTGTTAAAATGAGAAATGAGAAATCAAAGTTATATCTTAATTACCAACGCACGGCTTTTGTGTTCGTCCTTTGTGTTGAGATCGGGCTTGTAAGTTTTAATCATTAATGCCTCAAGTGTCATTAGGTGGTAAACAAATTTCGTGCTTGAACATAGAATCTCCATGTCAACCATTGAGAGCTCGCGATCGTAACATTTCCCCCAGTGGGCTTTTACTGGACACTTGCCTCGATGCTCTTTCATCCTGGTGACCAAATGTCGGCTCGTTTGGCCGACATAGCACGAACTACATCGTGAGCAGCTTATTTTATAAACGATACCACTTTTGTAAAGATCTTCGATTTCAGGTTTCAATGATGGTAAACAGGTTTTCAGTTTCCTGAGAGTGAACACAATTCTACAAGGGGCGCTGGTCTTTCGTAGCGATTGCTCAAACTGATCCGATAACTTCCCGCGATATTGAATGAACAATAACTTTACTTCCGGTACCTCAGTTTCTTCGATCTTGTTGTTATTCTCACCTTCATTTTGCGTCCTTCTGCAACTTTCCAAAATCTTTCCTAACGTATCATGAATGATGAGGTCGAAGAAAGGCGATGGGTATTGATTGTTTGTTAAAACAATCTTTGCTCTCTGCAAACTCTCATGAAAGTTTGGCCATGTACTGCACGAGCACCAGATTCTGTGAACCAATCCTGCAACTACTGACCGCTTGTATCTCCGTGGTGCCAAGGCGTGGTAATTCATAGTAAGACCAGTATCGGTTGGTTTGGTGTACCAAGTCGATTCAAGATTCCCGTTAATACGTTTAATTTTCATGTCTAAAAATGGAATCGACGCACTGGTTTCCCTTTCAATGGTAAACTTGAGTGACAAATGGAGACTGTTGATTTCGGTAAGCTTTTGGTCGACCTTATTGTTATCAATATCCCTCAGCACATCATCCATATATCTGGCATGTAGATTAGCATCTCCTTTGATGACTGGATCGTACTTACTCAACCACCCATTTGCTAGCTGTGGTGCTGGCGGACTACCCATTGCCAAACGTCGACTTGGCGGTAGAAGCCGTCACACGTTAACATCAATACATTGCAACTGCACAGAGGAGCTAGTTGTTTGAAAGTATCAAGATCAACAGGTGGACATTCGTATTTTCCAGAGTACAGCATGAACGTATAAAAAGAGAAGGACTCACAACTCATTTCAATAGCTATTCAATTCTATTGTTAAAATCCATTGTGTCGGCATCCCTTTCATACCAAAGCGCGTCTCGCATTTCACTGGATTTTTGTTGAGGCGAACGATTATTTACGTGCCAATCCAACGCGGAAAATCGAAATATCAGAGGAATCAAGACTCATTAGCTTTCAAAACACTTTTATTCATTGTTCAAAGCCACAGACGACGATATTTTATCAATTACGTAAGGCGCGTAGCGCCGCAATGTAATTGAGATTTTATGAATATAAAATTGAAATACGATTTAATATTGGATAATCGAGCCCATTCCCGCAATAATGGTACCCCGAGAGAAGCGTTGGCGGAACCCAACAATGCATCTTTTGTTGCCTCAAACCACCGGCAAAATCAAGGTAGAGTGGGGCAAGGTAAAAGACAATAACAAATATATAATAAAATAATCTTTTCTCTAAAAGTAATCACGTTCTGGAATGATAATTACTTCCACCATGGACGTATAAAAAGAGAAGGACTCACAACTAATACTTAAGCCTTTCATTTCTATTATTAAAATCTATTCTGTCGGCAGTTCTTTGATGTAATTCTCGCCTCGCATTTCACTGGATTTTGGTTCACATGGGCGGGTTTATACGACGCTTTAGGTTTAATGAAATGTGGAAAACCAAAGAATTGAGAGAAAATACGATTTGGAGATACATCTGCAATATTCCTTAGTATCACGAAACTTCTACTCAACCTGTTTTAAAAATGTAGAATTGGAATTAAGATAAATTTCTCGGAGTTAGGAAGTGTTTTGTGTATATACTTATATCTAAAGATTTGGTACTTTGAAAGATGCCTGGGTGATGCCTGAGAATATACAGAAAGAAGCATGGTTTTTCATTCATTCAATTTCATGTTTGAGACTGTAAGAAGTCATGAGGAATCAGAGTTTAAAACCTAGCTTCAAAATAATCATAAATCTTTAAATTCATTTCTGGTTGGTTGTTACGATCATGGAAGCCAACGGAAACATGTATTTTTAACAGCACTTGAGGGAGTTTCAAAACTGCTTTTGTCAAAATTTCAATAAAGCGAGGCGAGGTTGTTTGAATAGATTTATAAAAGTTGTAAGTCCTTCTCTTTTTATACGTCCATGCTTCCGCGATAGTTGTTACGATACGATTATTACGATTATTAATAAAGTCATGTTTGCAAAAAAAGTTTAAATGTATGGGGCAGGTGGGCGGGACCTATTGTAAATAAAGCTTAGGTTTACCAGGACATGATATTTAAGAAATGAGTTTTGCTTTGAACTGAGAAATTGCGAAGCTCGGGGTACCATTATGAAGGAGAATTCATAAAATCTCAATTACATGGCGGCGCTACGCGCCTTACGTAATTGATAAATTTTATTTCATATAAAATTTCCATACGATTTTATATTGGATAATCGAGCCCATTCTTCTTCATAATGGTACCCCGAGCTTTGCAATTTCTCAGTTCAAAGCAAAACTCATTTCTTTCCAATTCTTACCTCATTAACCCAAACCCTAACATACACTACACAAGAAAAACAACAAATTTCGGAGCATTTTGGTATATTCTGGTAACAGCATATTTGAGATTGTGAAAAGAGTGGTTAGAGCGCAAAAGACTTAGAATTGCAAAGCCTTTTTGCTTTAGAATCTTTGATATATAATTTTCTGCTTGAATTAGATGACCAACGACCATGTTTCTTAATAATTCAATCTGATACATTGTTGTTAGCAGTGGTGGAATCTCCACCAGATCTCAGAGAATGTAAACCAAACTTTGATGCTTTTGTTGGATACAGTTGTTTAAAATGATCCAGAGATGTTTGTAGTGCAGTCTGGTAGCTTTTCGGATGGTTTGGTTCGATGCTGTGTCCAGGTGTAGTCTTTCTACATCGACATAGAAGAAAACCTTCTTGTGCTTGTAAACTAGAAAGTTGAAGATACTTTTGCAACCAGTACACTGGACAAGTTGAAGTTCCAGTTTTGCTTATTTTTACAATGCTACCTTCTCTTAACTGGTCACATTTAGACTTGAAAATGAATATATCGATGCAATTATCAAAAAATGTAATGTGCTTAATCCGCAAGCTCAAGAGTTCACTGATTCGAAAAAATCCAGCGAAACCAAGAACACATATCACCACAAATCGAAGTTGTACTATGTTCTTGTTGAATCCAAATTTATTAATAAATGCTCTTATGTATTCTACTGTAAGCGGTTCTTTCCTTTGCTTTGGGGATGTTGAAGATATCCTTTTAGCTCCTTCAAACCCCAACTTCACAAATGGAAAGTCTCTCGGGGACTGGAAACCTGTGTTAATGTGACCCCAGCGTATATCGCAAAACGCGCTGGTTATTGTTGATATGGAGGATTGTGTGGAAACGAAGTCATTGATATACAGAGCCACAAAAAATGGATCAGCTGGACAAGATTGGACTTCTTCATATTGGCTGGACCATTGTAACCATTGGTTCCAAGTAGGCTTGTACTTCAACAGTGTCGAACTAGCATACACAGCTTTCATTAACTCAGGAAGTGCTCCTGCTTTCGTTTGAAGACGAGGATCCTGTATTTCATCAAGTTTTCTCCAAAACCCAAAATTTAGCCCATTTATAGGAAAAATTATTGCAAAGTAGCAACGGCATACATATCCTTGCGCCACTAACGGTTTCTTATTACCGTTACCATTCAGAAGGGATACCCGTTTCCCAATGGAACAGGAGTTTTTCTCAACACGGCTCAGAGCCTTCACAGGCATAGATATTCTGCCTCGACAAACGGTTTTGTTGTTACCGTTACAATAATATCAGTAGCGTACCTGCTCCACAATGGGACAGGAGTTTTTCTCAACAAAGGCTTGAGGCCTTCACAGTGGTGTACCTGTTCCACAATAGGACAGGAGTTTTTTTCAACACGGCGCAGAGCCTTCACAGACACAGATATTGTGCCTCCACAAACGGTTTCTTGTTACCGTTACAATACTATCTAGGAGTTATCTACTCCCCAATTTGAGAGAAGTTTTTCACAACATAGTTTTAGAGCCCTCATGAAAAAACATCATGAATATCTGTTTTCCGGTAGAACAGGAGTTTATTCACTACGCTCACAATTGTTCCAGGATAGAACTATTAAAATGAGATGTGAAAGGTTATACAATGACTAAGGTGATTTGTACACGAATTTTTTATTGAAAATGTAGGCTTACAACATAACGTTAGAATAAAATAATTAAGGTTGTTGAAAATCGATTAACAATGCCAAGGATGGAAATTTAGTGATACCGTGAAAAGCAGACTGTGTGGAACTGTTATTTAAAAAGTAAGGGTTAAGTTGCAACACCTGTCGTACAAACGGTTTGAAAACTATACCATTTTCGGTTAACAATGGCCAAAAATATGATGATGGCCAACTTGGCACAAATAGAACTCCTTTCCCTTGACAAAACTTCAGATGACTCAAGGTCTGAGCAATCAATTTAACAGAAGGACATAGCCAATTAAAATCGTTTCTCCAGGTGGTAGTGAACGTATTTACTGCTTCGACCTCAGGACAATAAAACTTTGAATTGAATCTTTTTGTTCGCTTGTTTAAGTGATCCGCGAATCTGTCAATAGTGAATTTCCCGAACGTCTCCTCAATTGAACGTGTCATTATCGATGTTCCAATTATCTGTATCATCTGCACTCGAAATTTCGTCAGCAATTTTGTTTTCACTCCTGGGAATCCATTGAGGTAAAATCTCGATATCATTAGATACGCATAGATTAAATATTTCAATGGCTAATGACTGCAAATGAGGCTTTGAACTTCCCGCTTCGATGATTCTGTACACATTAACGTTAGCTAACAGTATTCCACTGAACACGCTCGTTTAGCAACATAAAAGTCACAGACTGTGAGACGTATTTCACAACATATACTCGCGGTAAGTAGTAATTGGTAATATTTCCTAATGCTAATGACATTGAGATAAGTGACCAGCAATCTTAGATATTTGCTTCGCTGTTACTAATAGAAAGGAGACAATTCGCAATAAGAGTTTTTAAATTTTTTATCTAGTCTTGTGGTATTTTAAAAATCATCAACTTAGTATCTCAAAACCTAGTCATTTGCCAAATTGACTAGGCTTTAAATTTGATTTTTGGAAATTTATTGTTAAGCCAGCACGTTTTGAATTTGTTTTAGAATGGAATGCAGAGATTTGATACGAATGAGAACCAAATATCCCATCGTCGAGATAAATCGCTGAAAATATGCCTTTGGAACGCCATTTTCTGACGATTGATCGCATCAATTTTGTGAAGGCGTGTAGCAAACACTGGCCAATCCAAAAATTAAATTGACGAATACAAAATACTTGGTGACACCGTCTGGAAATGTACATGCAAAACCCAAATACTTTTGATGCTCTGGGGCAATTGGTATGTGGTGGTAACCATGTTTCAAATCGAAAGTTCCAAAGAAATAATTATTTCCGACACTGTTTTTAAATTTTCGTACTTGAATTTTGTAATATCAAGGAAATTGTTCACGTCGGAAATCTAACACAAGCCTCAATTTCCCTAACTTTCCCGCAACTGTGAGTGGGTTACGACAATAAGGGGCCCTTTTCACCTCCATAACACAACTTCCCTTTATTAACTTTTGAACTAGATTTTGAATTTTCCCTGCCACAGAATCTCTGCACTATACGCTCAACTCAACTTCTCGGTCCCGTGTTCTAAATACACAGAAAACTCCATACGCTAACGAAGAAACACATAAAACTTTAATTCTTTCATACGAAACTTTCGTTGCGGACGCTGAACCATTATAGCAGAACGATCTTGTTTTCCACATACCCAGCAGCTTCCATTTGGTTAATTATTAGAACGGTAGGGATGGTAATTTGAGGTTCTCGACGTTGTGGTAAAACGATCGACCTTTTAAAGTCTACTTAACCACTTAGGATTAGCGTTTCTAATATCTCGATTTAAAATGCTTTTCATCGTCAGGATCAGAAGAACTTATCGGTCAAATACTTGTTCACAACAGCCCAACATTCTCGATTCTCGATTCTCGCGAGTTTTATATATAGCTATATATAGTTTCTTATATAGTCAAATATAATTCTTATGTCTATTCTTATATAGCTTTTAAAAATCTAGGAGCTTCAGTTATAGCATTAAACGACCAACTTGATTCGAAAAAGCTACTATTGTTTCGCAATGGTGTGACGTGTTTTGTAAATGTAATCTTTTATTCGTGTAATCTCTTAGGATTCATTTGTATTAACTTTGTATACATGAAATCCAAACATACAGAATAGTAACTTTTTATATGCACTGATGAAGGCTTTACATCGAAAATGTTTTGCTTAAGTTTAAACCTGTTGTTTTTTATTTCTTAAATTTTATTTCCCAAATTAAGGACATATCTTAAAAAATAGCTTGTATCCCATATCGACGAGTCTTATCAGTTTCAGACGTTCAAGAATGAGCTTCTTACCTTTGTTCAGAGACTCTTTCGCTGAGTTCACATCCACATCCGTCACCTCAATAGCTTTATCGATATTATCGAGAACACTTCGACAAAATTCAAATCGGTGTTTGTTACCTTTATATTTGATCTTCACTCGATCCAACTTCTTTGCATGGAATTCTTCGTTTGGTTGAAACATTAGTTGTTTATCGGTCAAACTCGTTTCCTCGCTAGGTCTTTCAGTTGTGAGATTGTTTTCTGTCATAATACTTCTTTACAGAACACTTGCCGCATACGATATGACAAAACCGAGAACGATACTACATCGTTCTTCCCTTTTATATGCATGCTAAGCGCATGCGCTAACATATATAGCAAACTAGATATCGTCCAGAACTGTGAAAGAAGAAACTGCATTTCCGCCTTATCTGTGAAACAGCGGAAATATCGCTTCTTAAATATCATGTCCTGGTAAACCTGAGCTTTATTTACAATAGGTCGACAGTAGTGTTTCTGCCACGTTGAAGATTTTCTAGACCAATCTCCTCTATCTAGTATTCCTTCCAACGACAAACCCATAGCACTTGCTTTGGAAGAAGACGCCGATCTGCATGAGTGGGCAGTAAATAATTTGATGTCTACACCGGCACCCTTCAGCACAGCTTTAACCCATCCTGCTATAGTGGAACAAACTACTTCATTATGTGGTTTTAGGGGACTAAGTAGTAACTGGAATTTAGAATCACCCCTCCATGGTTTGGACCTCTCTAAATAATTATCTAATAAAGTCACAACACAGAGATTCTTGTTCTCTGGAAATTCATGATATTCCACTTCCGGAGGACGTGAGCCTTTTTTCCTAGTTTTTGTCACTTCCGCAAATTTAAATTTGTATGAAACCCTGGTTCTAACCATATAGCGTGTGTCAAAAAGTTTCATTTCTGATCCTCTGGAAGCAGAACATAATGCTAACAACATTGTCACCTTGAGAACAAGCATCCTATCAGATAGCAACTTGATCTCTGGAAAAGTATCTAAGTAATCCAAAACTTGTTGTACATCCCAGACAAAAACAAATTTCGGTTTGGGAGGACGTTTGTTCATCACACCTGATGTAAGAGCACAAACTCGTGGATGCTGTCCCACCGGAAAACCTTCAATGGGAATGTGATAGGCTGATATTGCAGATCTGTGGCTATTTATTGAACTATATTCAAAACCCTGATCAAAAAGACCAGCAAGATAATCTAGTACTAAATTTATAGGACATCGAAAGGGATCAGCTTTCCGTTTGTGACACCAGCCAACCCACTTTCCCCAGGACGATTCGTAATTAGAATTTGTGCCTCTTGTTCTAGCATTTGAGATAAGTTCTGTAGCCCTTTTTGATATGCCTTCACTTGCCAAAACTTGCCTGAAATTTTCCATGCCACTAGCTTTAGTGATTGATTTAGAAGTAAGGGGTGATGGTTTCCCTGGGGTCCTTCCAGGAGATTCAAGTGTTGAGGAAGAAGCATTGGATTTGCAACTGCCATGTCCAAAAGAGGACCATACCAAGGTTGTGTTTGCCAGGCAGGTATGATTAATATCATGCACACTTTTTCCCGTTTGGCCTTCATCAAAACTCTTCCTATCAGGGCAAAGGGAGGGAATGCATACGGATAAAAGTTTTTCCACTCCTGTTGCAACGCATCTACTGCGTAGCAACCCGGATCGGGCTTCCATGACATGTAGGCTGGTAACTGATGGAAGAGTCGTGATGCAAACAGGTCCACATCTGGCAATCCCCATAACTGGCAAACCTTCAGAAAGACTGTGGGGGCCAGTTTCCATTCGCTGGAATCGTGAAAATTTCTGGACATCCAGTCTGCCTTCACATTCAATTCCTCTGGGAGATGCTCGGCAGTAATTGTGATCTCTTGAGCTATCAAAAAGTCCCACAGGTCTTTTGATATCTGAATAAGATCCTTGTTTTTGGTTCCCCCCATTTTCACTATGTAAGATAGGGCTGTCATATTGTCTAGTTGGTAATGTATATGCTGAAACTTCATCATTTTCCTGAAGGTCAGAGTAGCTAAGTAAGCTGCCTTTAGTTCTAGAATGTTGATGTGTAAGAGTCTTTCCTCCTGTGACCATTGTCCTCCTATACGCTTCCCTTGGCAATACGCCCCCCATCCCTTTTTGGAGGCATCTGTTTGAAGTATAACCTGACTCTGTGGTTTCAAAAGAGACTTGCCCTTGTTCAAGATTATATTGTTCAACCACCATTTAATCTCCTGAAGAGCCCTTTGAGTTAAAGTTGATTGATAACTCTTTCCCGTTTTCAAAGCCTCTATTAAAGTTTGTTAAAGGAAACGTATCTGGAGATTTGCTGGAACTACTGCCTGTAAAGTTGAGGATAACTTGCCCACTAAACTGCTCAACTCCCATACAGTCATGGAGGGATGAGTCAGAACATATTGGCATTTTTCCTGCATTTTTTGCACCTTCTCTTGAGGTAATTTTATGATCATCTTTACCGAGTCTATTTCCATGCCTAAAAAACATATTTTTTGGACTGGCTCTATCACTGACTTTTTTAGATTTATCACAAATCCCAACTGTTGAAGTAAGAAAATTAGAGTGTCGCGGGCCATGAACAAGTGTTCCCTTGTTTGGCTCATTAGCAACATGTCGTCTAAGTAAATGATCACACGAATGTTTATTCGTCTCAATATAGAAATCGGTACTTTCAGTAACTTTGTGAAGATTCGTGGAGCTGGACCAAGACCAAAGCATAGGCATAGAAACTCGTACAGGTTTCCCTGCCACTGAAACCTGACATACTTTTGAGACTTCGGGTGCAGAGGAACACAAATATATGCATCTGTTAGATCTATTTTGCACAGAATGTCCCTCTCCTGCAACATTTCCTTCACCAAATGTAGGCCTTCCATTTTGAAGTGTTGGTAAGGTATGAATGAGTTGAGATTCCTTAGATTGATTACTGGTCGGTTCCCCCCATCCTTTTTCCCTACCAGGAAAATATTGCTTACAAATTGGCCCCTCCTGTGAGAAACTTTTTGAATGGCTCCCTTTGTCATCATGGCTTCTATTTCCTCCAACACAAGAGAAACTTCTTCCTGCTTCATTTGTGCTTGATGAGGGGAAGTGTTTTGACATGGTTCTGACAGAAAAGGAATTTGGTAACCAGAAACAACCCCTAATATTTCTGGGTCTCTTGTCAACTTTTCCCAATTTTTTTGGAATGTTTTAACCTTCCTGCCAGTGGATAGTTGCTTATTGGTTTTCTGAAAAGGTTTTTCACTAATGGATGAACATGCTGAAGATTTTTCTCTGGAAGTATCTCTGGATAAATCTTGTTTCTCACTCTCAATGGAGCCATGTTGACAAAGGTTTCCATGTGTTTTCTGACACTTACCACTGATCCGTGGGAAGCTGGACTTTGGATTCTTCCTGAAGTCATTACGCGAAAAAATTGATTGCCCCCCATTTCTCTTCCCTTGAAATGAGGGGCTTGGTAGAAAGGGCTTGCTACGTTGTTGGTTGAAACCAGAGAAAGTTGACTGGAACTTGCGCTTGTTGTTGTGTGAAGGAAGCAATTCCTTTGACTTCTCTTTCACCTTAGCTTTGTCTATGACATGTTGTTGAAATTTTTCACCAAACAGTTGTGAACCAGAATCTTCAAGAACTTGACTGTGGTCTTTCAGCATGGATTTCACCTTCTTTTTATCCGGCATTTAGGCAGACATTGCATTTAAACGCCTGTGGTATGTAATAGCATTAAATGCTTGACCCACTAACATGACCGTCTGTTCAACAGTTTGTGACATCTCTTGCAAGGAACGTTCTGGTCGACATTCTGCTGGCATGCCTGTTGACATGTTGTTGAAATTTTTCACCAAACAGTTGTGAACCAGAATCTTCAAGAACTTGACTGTGGTCTTTCAGCATGGATTTCACCTTCTTTTTATCCGGCATTTAGGCAGACATTGCATTTAAACGCCTGTGGTATGTAATAGCATTAAATGCTTGACCCACTAACATGACCGTCTGTTCAACAGTTTGTGACATCTCTTGCAAGGAACGTTCTGGTCGACATTCTGCTGGCATGCCTAAGGTTGCTTCCACAGCATACCATGTCCTACTCAAGGGATCATAAACATTCACAAGTTTGTGTTGGATTTTTTCTAATCCGTCTTGTAGAGTTAATTCTACTCTACATCGATTTTCCTCTAATAGCTCACGAAAGAATTCGTCCATCTCCTTAGGCTGACGAATGTTTGAAGGAACAGGATTTTCAGTCATTATACTGTCTCGAATGTCCTTGTCTTGGACAAACCTGTCCATATATTTATTTGTATAGTCAGCTAATTCTGCTGGTAGTTCATAAGCATTATGTTTCTCTTCTGCCAATGGCTCGAAACGCTGCCTCTTGAAGGATGGTTCAACGACCTCGAGGCTCTCCTGTTTTTCGACGACAGGCACTTCACTACTCAAGGGCTCAACGGCCGAGTTAGTTTCACTCACAACACTACGGTTCATATCACCCTGTTGTGCAATCACATTACAATTAATTATGTTTTGATCATCCATGATGAAATAGATTGATTTGGATTTTCGAAAATAAGTAAAACATGCGAACAGTTGCGGGAATACTCGAAAAAGAGAAATTGCGAAGCTCGGGGTACCATTATGAAGGAGAATGGGCTCGATTATCCAATATTAAATCGTATGGAAATTTTATATGAAATAAAATTAATCGTTTTAAAATGTCTGTGAGTTTGCTAGAAGATGTTACAAGTGAAAATAGAAGAAAGTTATGGCACAGCGTCTCTGCATGTTATGAAGTTAATATTTGCGCCTCAAAAATGCCTAAGCTACACAAAACAGAGAGATAGTTTATCTATCTCTTCTGAAAGTTTCAAGTCTGAAGCTTTAGGAACTCCTAAGGAATCATACTTTTAGTTTTGGTGTTTTTCAACAGTTTTCGTGTTTATAAAAAATGGCTGCTAGTTTTACCCGCGTTTTGTGAATCTATTGTTTGCTAGGTACATTAGGACATTACTTTCAGACTTGTCTGTGATGATTTTTTAGTTTTCTTGCACCATATCATGTCATGGTTTGAATCCTGTGACAAGAAAGGATTTTTTTATTTGTTTACCTAGCTACATATAGTATCATTTGTATCATTATACATTTGAAATCTTTTTTTATTTTAGACACAATATAAAGTTTAGTAACAAATAAAAAATGAACCTCATGGTTTAAAATCATGATGGATGATGATGGTTAGTGAAAAAGAGATTACTCATTTCGAAAATTCTGTCCAACATAGATTTGGCACAAAAGTTAGAAGGAATCAATTTGTTTCAATTCATTTTTTACTGCTATCTGTTCAATGTTTGCTTATGCCTGGGTATAGAAATCTGTGTTATATCGTTATTCGTTTATACATTAAATCTCTATTAAAAACATGATTTCCGTCCAATATATGGCATTTTAAAAGTTTCAATGTTTGTCTGTGTTTCATGTCACTAGGGTAAAAAATAATTTACGAAACTTATTCGGTTCAGCTCCAGTGTTCGTGAACCTGTAAAAAGTTTTTACACATGACATTATATGCATATGCATTTGTTATGTATTATATAGTGGGATGTTAGTTATCTTTGTATATATGCCTTGGTATATGGTTTTGTGTTATGTTGTTGTTTGCATGATGTAAAATTTATTATTCATCTTCTCCATAAGAAATATGATAAAAGTGCTTCAATGTGTGGTTGTGTTTCACGCCTCCAGTGAAGAAAGCAATTTTGAACTCATGAAAAATTTTAACACATGACGCATGTGCATTTGTATGTATATCTGTATTATGTATGAATGGTAGTACTAACAAAAAGTTTTGTCTCCTACTTATGTCTGAAATATATATAATGTATATATAATGTATATAATGCATATATAATTTTTTGCTGTCAGAAAAAGTCTCGCAGAACCTTCTGGAGGAGCACTTTGCAAGGCATCGAATGCGTGATGGTTGCAGTGAAATTCCAACACTTCATCAATTTGGTCAGCAAGAGTTATCGTTAAATGTAAGGCGGTCAGAATTAATTGGGGATCTTATTGGCAATACAAAAGGCTTTGATGCTCCAGAATTAGATATAAATGATTTGAGAGAATTACCCAAGAAAAAAATTGAATTGTTTGTTACAGAAATTTTTCATTCAATTCTGAAAGCCTAATTAATTTTAGTAGGTTTTAATTGGAAAATGACTTTTTGATGAATTCAGAACTCAAATAAATGGATTGAACGCTTGTTGTTTATTGCAGCGTTTAAAAGCAGGGCGTTTTATATTTATTTATTTTTTAGAGCTTACAGGTATGATGTAATGAATCCTTTTATTACGGTAGCAGCGTAAGCGAATACCGTATTAAAACACCCTTGGACTCCTACTACTACTACTACTACTCCTACTACTACTCCTACTACTACTCCGGCCGAAACGATTTAGAGTATGCGAGTCCCCACTAAAAACTCAATATACATTCTAATGAACGAACGCAGCCTTTTGAATTTTTAAAATACGTTTTCTTTGATATTTTATCACTTAATTGATGAAGGAATGAATATTAATCAAATAGGTCTAAATAAAACTGGGACTTTTAGTTACTTTTATGGTACTGAATCAATGAACTTTGGCACTTGAAAATAGATATGTTTTTCGTGTCAGTAAAGCACAGATAAGACTTTCTTATTACTTTCTACGTTTGTTAGCTATCTGTTCTGTCTTTGAACATCAAGGTTTTCAAAAATCGAGTTAAAAAAAGGCAGTTATCTGTTTGAATTCATTTTCGGTTTCAAAAAATTATAATTCAAAACATACATTTTTTTTTCGAAGAAACGCGTTTTTTTTTTCTACATAAGCTCTTATAAAAAAAACGTACGTTATAAACAGCTCATGCATGTATAATTCTTTTGTCTTCTAATAAATTAAATTGCTGGTGTGTTGCGATTAGACCCTATTTACACGAGTTAGTAATTTTAAACATTATAATATCGTTTATGCCTGTTTTCCACCAGTAAGATATCTCAAGAAATAACGTTTACAGAACGTTTAAGAACTTTAAGTAAAATTTCAAATTTAAAAGTATTCTTGTGGCAAGTACTTTTGCTGCTACCGTTTTGCGCCATCTGGCTCTTGTTTGCTTTATGTCTACCTCAAAGTATTTTTAATATATACTTTAGTATTAAAATTAGGTTTGACAATTTTCTTTCCTTCTTTTTTAAATCTGTATACAAATTTGATTGTATAATGTTGTAATGTATAATGTTACAAAAAGCAAGTGCAAGTGTCTTCTGTTGAATTACATTGTTTTGTCGTGATTTTATGGTATAAAGGATGTCAAGCTTCTGCAACAATAAAGATCATATGTTTTTTTATGCTAAAATTACCTTACACATTGGTGCGGTTGTTTAAGGGAAAGTATTACTCAGCAAAATTTATAAGAGAAACATTATCATTTGACCATGAACATCTTCATTTCTTAAGAAGTTCTAAATAAGTTCTTTTGTGGTATTAAATTCAATTCTACCCTGATTAGTAAGGACAACATCTTTATCTGAGTATGACATTGATGGTAGTTATACCATTGTAGTTATTTAATGATGCATATTTTTCTTATGGTTATCAATGTACACGCAATAATTGGCAAAAGTTTCGCAACTGTGGGGAAATATATAGTCGCATTTTTGCGAATCTTGTTTACATTACAATTACATTGAAGCATATTGAATTAAGACGTTTACAACTATGATCCCCAATTGGATAGGAGAGAAAGAAGAAAGAGTCAGGCAAGTTGCATAAATTATTTATATGTCAATGATTGAAATTGTTTTCTTGTAGCTCACATACCTTTAGGGAAGACTAGGTGTGCTGAGAATTATTCTGAATCATTCTATCCTAATTCTATTTTTGTGGTAGCACTTCCATTTTGCGGTTTTATAGTGAAATTTTGATGAACAAGAAAAAAGGATTTGAGATGATGGAAATAATCCTCTCGTGCAGGGAGTTCTATACTAGAACTTGTAGAAGCTCATTTGAGAGATAATATAGTATCACAATCTGCATACTGTGAAAAATTTTGTATAAAGCTGGAATTTTTTATATTTATACTTGCAGATGCCTGTGCCTAAATACTTGAAACTGACTATATATATGTATACCGTTGATCGCCCTAACTTCGGATATCATTCCTAACTTTGGACACAAAAAAACATATCTGCAATCAATATATATACAAACCACACCAATAATAATCAATACTGCACTGTCAATTAAACTAAATCCAAAACTTCTCTGAGCTTTGCAATGTCATTACGTACGTGATTTATTAAGGCTACATCAGATCCATGGCATTCACACAGACTTGATGTGCATGACATTGCTTTCCACATCCTGCTCACATTTTTTTACTTCATCTTTCCCCGTATTATCTGAAAGTTATAGTGTCTGTTTGGATTTTTAGAAGACTCTTAAGGAGGTCCCTTGTCACTTTTCAATTTTCCGCAGATCAACAAATACCTTACACGAAATTAAACCACATACTAAATTAAGCCGCATAGCATAGAAATAGTCTTAATTAAATGCAGCTTAATTTTTAGCACGGCCTACAATATTGTGGCCTGATTAACATTCATAACCATGACTGACAACATTGAAACCTATCCACTTTGAGATAGTTAAAAAGATTTTTAGTTTCTTTGATACAAAAGTTGGCAATAAGGTAATCATTTCTGAATTTTGATCAGCTGGTATCATCCAAGCCATCGAAAGCCATCACGTGTGGTGAAAATTCTTTACTTGATCCATACATGTGATTTTTCATGAGTAAGAGAACCCTTTCATCGCAAAAAATGAATTTATCCATTTTTGTTTTTCAACTAATTTTTCTTTAGGTGCGTCTTAATTAAAACACATTTTTTCACAACTTAAGTACATTACGGCTTAATTAATGTGCAGCTGAAATTTGACCGTCTTAATTAGGTACGTGGTTTAATTTCGTGTAATAAGGTATGCTCTTTCTCTAGCATTTGTGCGTTCCATTTGTTTCTGTGAATCCTCAATCAGTAAAAGTCCTGGGAAGGAGGTGATATTTTGTGAAAAACAAGCAAAACTAGAATCCTATAAAGTGCCATTTTGTATTTGTGACACATTATCGTGCAAGATGATTGAACTCTGGCAAAGTTATTTGTTTCAAAAATACGCTAGGGGATATGGAATTTTCGTAAAAAAATAAAATCATAAAAAAGTTCTTTGCATTATTAAGGTAACCAGTAATTCTTCACACTTATTGCGTTTCAACATCTTTTATCTGCTTCAACTATTATTTTAGTATTTGTTGTGACTTGGTTATGTGCATTTTGCTTACCAGACAGGTCTGTTTATTACAGTGTCTAAAGTTAGCAAGGCTGTCCAAAGTTAGGACGGTTAACAGAATAAAAGGCAATAAATTTGAACAACTCATTCAGGCAGTGTAGTGATGGTGTACCGTGAATCTTTCTATCTTTGCTGAATGCGAAAAGATTCTGATGATAAATATATATCATACTCATAAACTATAGCAGAAACTATTGTTTGATTGACAAGTGTAGGTTTTTCATTTATAGACAGTTGAATTTGATTTGTGTTCTGAATTAGGAAAATTGACAGTAGTGGCTAGTACTTTTAAAACTGGCAGCTGCAACTCATGGCAAGTCTCCTAGTCATGTCAATACTCTACTCTGACGAAGCCTACTTTCTTTATAAGGAGATTTGCCTCTAGTCTATATTATATCTATATATCTAGTCTATATTGGTAGCACCTTTGCTTTTTGTCTGTCTGTCTGCATACTCCATCAGTTATACAAAATTTAATACAAATTTGTTCAGATTTTTTTTAACCATAGAAAATGAAAAATTTTCCCATGAATTGTCATGAACTGGATTTTACATTTTTAGGGTTGGTTAATTGAAAAGTGATTCACCCCACCCACCCTGAAATAAATAAATTCAGCTTTTCCCTTAAGTAAAATAATATTTATCTGTTTTCAAGTTTTTGTTAGGTCTGAATTTTGTTAAATGGGCCTAGAACTTTTTACACTTTTATTTTTAGTAATTAGCAACTGCTGCTTGGTATTGGATCATCATTTAACTTAATGATTGATGTTCACTTAAATTGGCAGAAAGAAAAGTTCACCTGCGCGATTAGCCAAACTCGCATGCTTGTAAGAACGTTAAGCTGGAAAGTAAAAATTGAAGCTGAAATAAAATCGATTAAAGTATCTGTAATTGCTGTAGTTGTTCTTGTCCATTTGATTTCTGTAAATATTACCCGACTAAGGTTTCATTGATCGTTTTGGAAACGCGCGAGCGACCTGGTTTTCTTTCAAAACGTTTACCGATGATTATACTCTTTACTTTTATGTTTTTATATGAATTTGACTTTGGTACTTCCGTTAGAAAACAATGCGCATGTGATATGTCATGGCACTTGTTATTTGGCACTTAGGAAATTGCCTTTACGGTCTGCACGGGATATACATCCAAATATTGAATTAGAGGAAACAACTTATATGTGTGGTCAGGCTTCTCCAGTTGTCATTACCTTACCTATTCAATAGTGCTAACGGTTTAATGTATCTTTGTTTTGGGTGAATAGACTTGCATTTTCGATTTGCATGCCTACCAACCAAAAACGGGCGTACCAGGTTTTAAAAAGCAATTCTTTCGTTTTGTAAGTAAGTGATTATAATCTTTTGATTTTTGAGCATATATTTTGCGCTGACCTTAAGGCCTATGGGCCTCTTGTGCCTTAATACAATGTGGTAGCTAATAAACGAGGCAATGAGAAGTAAGAAGAAGATAACAAGAAAAACAACATTATATCAAATTTCAAATATCAAAAGTTTTTTCTAAACTAAAAGTACCAATTTTATGCAGACTTATTTGATTAAAGGAATGGTCCAGTGAAGTTTTAATACAGATATTTGTATTCTACATACAGAAATTAGCTAGAGAAAAGTATTTTTACTTTTTCAAATGTTTTGTTTCATAATTAACGGTTATAAATAAGAATGTTATGTCGACTTCAATTTCGAGAGTAAGACGTCATCGGCGAGACAGCTGCATTAAATAAGCTTTGAAATCATACATGAAAATTTTTTTCTTTCCTATTTTCGATTGCAAATTTAAGAAAATAGTTAGAAATAGTTACAAGAAAAGAATATTTTGCTTGTATTTACTTATAAAGGTTTACACTATGCTGCCGTTCTTTCGTTAATCGAGTTATATAATATCAAAGAAAATGTACCTATAAATGCTTGATATTTAAAACCTTCGAAAATTCGAAGGCTGCATTCCTTCATTAGAATATACTTTGCGTTATTAGTGGAGTCTCGATGACTCTAAATCGCAGACTAGTTGCCACTTCAGCCGGAGAGCAGGAGTAGTAGTAGGAGGATGTCCACGGGTGTTTTCGCTTTCGCTGCTAAAAAGATAACTTTGGAATATATTATGCAATTTATATTTTCAAACCGCATATTAATTCATAGATTCTGTTACATTTTTTAAGGGTGAAAGTTAGCTATTTTATGTCAATTGATTGAGTATTAATTTGAGTATGACCGCAGAATTTGAATGTACTTTTATGGTTTTATCTTTTGTTTGATAAATCACTTCCCCGGTCGCCATTTTGAATATACAATAAAAACAAACCTCCAGTATTTTACAGGATAATATAACAGGACTGGCATTAATAGCAGTATATATAAACTGAAGCTTGTATCCTGTTTAAATATTTTTGATAAATAAATAAATAAATAAGCGCCTTTTGGGCAAAGCAATACTCACAGAGAAACAACAAAATAATCCTGAAAAGCTTCAAAACAACTGGGGCTCATTTCTTCCTTAAATGAACAAAATAATTCTCACTAAGCGTTATGGCAACCGGCGAATGCGTGTCGGTCGAAGAGTTTGCAATATCATGCGGGAAAAGTCTGCGACAACATAACGACGAGAAGTCTTTATTAATCACTTGGGTTACTTTATTTGTGACTTAGTTTGCTCTTTGTTTGTGTTTTTAGTATTCGTCTGAAAAAAATGTTAAAAGATGATATATATATATATATATATATAACATACATATAACATATTGAGAATATTGTTTACTCAGTGAATATACTGCGAAAGTTTTTTACGCGAAATTTTGCAATTTTTTGATCACACGACGCAAAGTCCCTCTCGCGAAAGTATTCCACAAGAGTGTAATATATCCATATCGGAAATGTAAACATGTAAACATGTAAAATTCGCACTTTCACTTCAGACTTTCTTCAGCAGTTTTTTTTTCCTGCCAAAGTCACCCCGTTTTTACAATTACTCCCCCCCTCCCATACATAGCACAACGAAACCTCCTTAAAGCGGACACTTATGATGGGACCAGAGATTTTGTCCGCTATATATATAGAGAGAGAGTAGCGAAGTTATATTATATAAAATATAAAATATCATTTCATAATAAAATGTTCTGTTTTTCATTTTGCTCGAAGGTGTCCGCCCTTGGAGAAGTTTTGCTTATTTTGGCCAGAAACTCAGAAGAAATTCTACTCCTAAACCGAGAGCCCATTAGGCATACCCATATTACCTTTTGCTATTGTCCAGTTAGGCAAAGAAAAAACATACTAAAAGAAAATTGAACCTTAAAATACACATTTGTGTGGCATATTGTTTGGCATATCAGAGAGGTGACTAGAAAGTAAGTAAACCGAGGAGCTGGTTATGGGTTAGAAGTTCCGTGTATGATGTTCCATGCGCCATCATTTTCGTTCTTACTTGGCGCTAATAACAAATAAAACCCTTAAGAACAAGAAAATATTGTTGTAAACACAGATGTTTAGGAAAAAAAGAAAAACAAAAGAAATAAAATACTGAATTTTGATATTCTTGTCGGAATTTTTCAGTGTCCGCTATAGAGGTAACTTTTAGGGGAAATTGTCGTGCGGTGGGACACCTGGAAAGAATGAGAGAGATGCCGCCCAATTTGGAGAGGTTTCGATTTCAGACTTTTTCTCCGGTCACGTAAAATTCGGTTCGAGGGGATCAGCCAAAAGAACAACTGGCAATAGATATTTTCGGTTTGGGGGTCTTTTACTTGTATGAATTTAAAAATCAAACTTTTTATAAAAATATTCTCAAAATTAAGGATAGAAAAGATTTTCAATAAATATTTTCTATTCGATATGATATTTTTTTACCAAGTTATTATATGAGCTTTTAATCAAATGAGAAGTAATTTTATTTTATTCCCCCGTGCGCAAAAAGTTGGTTAAGCCCATTCTTATGTGTAATGATGGAGTTTTCTTCAGCGTTCCTTCCCATTAAATATCGATTGGGCGTTAGAGCTAAATTGTGCAAACAAGCAGAACTCCGCTTAAATTTACTCTGAATATAATCATAAATGTAAGTATTATCATACTTGTGAATGAAAACAATCATTTTTAAATATATATATGTGTTTCTTCGTATAGCTTATTTGGTCTGTTCTAACAAGATGAGGAATCTGTTGGTTCGATCTTTCAATTTGTATGAAATTGAAACTATTTCTTAAGTTTCCTTTGGATAAACTGATTTGGAGAATAACAAGAACTTTTAAACATAAATCAAGTGCAGATGAACTTCCAAACTAATGGATTTTTGCAGTTTTAGAATCAAACATGCCAACGTTTGAAGATTTGAGACCAAGAAAGCTTTAGGCACTCCATTTAACACTCTATCATACAAAATTGACTGTGTGGAAAGTTTTGAAATTACTAACAAATCTCGATTTAATTCTGTTACTCCATTCATTTGCATAATTCAGATTTGTGTTTAGAGCAATTGGGTTTTCGGTTTTGTCAGCCCACATGTCAATAAAGTAGAAATAAGCACTAAAGGCCAATTTCCATTCAGGAAAATATCCACGCGGACGTAGGTATTCCACACTCAGTGACTTAGAACGCATGTGTATTGGCTAATTCATAAGCGTAGTTATGTCTGCTCTGCAAGCAAAAATAAAGTTAAAAAATTTTAACTTTTTTTAAGCCCGCCGATGTCCGCTGATAATTTCAGCCAATCGTGTCTTTTGATTTCCATTTGCAGCTGTTTGGCCGCTCGGAAAATTCTACGTCCGTGCGGCATAAGCGTTGAATGGAAATCGGCCTTAACTAATCAATCAAAGGAGCTGGAAACAACAGGATAAACAAAACAAATCGAGAACATTATTCTTTTTAAATGAGCAGTTGGTAGTGTTAGAATGTCCGTAGTATATTTATATCACGCTTCTGTACATAGAAGTTTTTGTGCAGTATCCACAGTTTCAGTAGAAGTGATTTTCGAGGTTGTTCTTGTATTGTTCTTGTAGTTGGGCCTTAAATGGCATAGACAATGCATGGTGATCATTCCTTTCATGTGGTGTTAATTTTCTTATTATTAATAGAGAAAATGTCTTGGGACAGTTACATAGACAATTTGGTAGCACAAACAAAAGACAGTTCAGGGAACGCTCATTGTGACAAGGCTGGAATCATTGGACTTGATGGTGGTGCACCTTGGACGTCAGCTGGACATGCTAATGCATTGGTTCTTACAGGGAGTGAAGGTCCTAATATTGCTCGTGCATTTAAGAGTGGTGATTTCACTTCATTCATGGCATCTGGTATTCATGTGGCAGGTGTCAAGTACCAATTTCTAAGAGAGGAAGATAAAAAAATAGTTTATGGAAAGAAGAAAGAACATGGTGCAGTTACGCTGCAAGCATCAAAAACAGCAATAGTCATAGGTCACTGTCCTGAAGGATCTCAAGCAGGCAATTTAAACAAAGGTGTTGGCGTTATTGCAGAATATCTTGAGAGTTTGGGAATGTGAAATATGGATGGTTAAATAACGAAATCCAAAAGATGTATTCAAGATAAATTGAAGCCAAATCAAACAACTTCTAGATGTTGAATACAAATTCCAATCTTAAAATGTTTAATTTATGTGTTATTTTTTAAAGGTTTATACTTCCAGTCATTTCATTTCAATTTTTTATTTCTGTCACTCAACTCACAATACCGCAAAATTTTATTTTGTTTCAGCCCTTTTATGGTTCCAACCTGCATTTCTTCATGGTTTTTTGAAAGCCAAGCTTTTATAAAGTTGAAATGTTAAGTCGTTTTTGTTGTTTTTTGATAGTATTTTGATTGTAAATTATGTCAAAGAAATAAAAGAACACAAATGGGGATATCTCTAAACACACTGAAATAGTGTCTCTTAGCATTTTGCAATTTTTTTTGTCCCTTGAAAACTGCAATGTACTTTTATACATCAAGGTTTTTAAGTTGGCATACTGGAATTTTTGCTACTGTAAAGCAACTAAATTTTTCTGGAATTTCATTTTGTGGACAGCTAGGTGCTTTTTTATTCCAATTTCATGAAAATTCGTTGGAGCCTAATTTGTGAAATACTTTCAAAATGTTGAAACCTTATAAGGAAAGAAAACAGTTTCTGCCATTTAGAAAATTTTGATTTTAAGATGCAAGTATTCACTGAATGAATTGCTGTTTCGTAGTAGTGCCTATAAAGAGCGGCTTACCTTAGGGGGTTTTTTAGTGGATTAACTTTTGTGACTTTTGGCCAAATTCCCAAAAATAAATTGATGCAAAACATCAAGACATGAACTATTCACAAAAAAAATCCATGCAAAATTTTATGATTCTATTTGCTCATTTTTTTTGCCCTGTGTACCTTTCGTATATCAACTTTCCTTGTACTTATCAAGCACCTGTTGGTTTTGCAATGTGAAAGGCATGGAAATGGTGATTTTTCGCTGCTATTTCTAAGCTATATATAAAATACACCCATTTCGCATGTGCAAAAATAAATGCAAACATTTTCCTTGAGAAGCTCTGACTCACAAAAATTAACCCAAGCAAATCACTCTCAAACTGTAGCTCACAAAAATTAGTCCACGCAAAAATAAATCCCCTTAAGGTAGGTTTTCAGGTGAAGAGATTTTCCACAGGTTTGCAGGAAATTTTGAATTTTTTTCTCATGCACGTTTATGAAAACATTTTTTAACCGGAATGTTCACAACTTTTTCAGTTGTGTAGACTGAAAATTTGAATTTGGATTTGCTAGGTATTCTAACAACACTTTGCACCAAAATAATTTTTTGTCTGGTAATTGAATTTAAAAGAAATGCTTTTGATGTTCTGATAGGCTGTGAGTTCTTCTTGTATTGTAAATCTATATTTATGAAGGAAAAAACTTGCATTTCTGATTGTAAATCCAATTTCACTTACATGCTTTTTCTGCCAAAATCATTTCACAGCTAAGTATAGATTGATGATTCAATAAATCATTGTAAATAACCATTAATTTATAACTTTTTTAAAAATCATTTTTATAGATAAAATGTCTTGGGACAGTTACATAGACAATTTGGTTGCTCAATCAAAAGATGGAGCTGGGACTGCTCATTGTGATAGGGCTGCAATCATTGGACTTGATGGTGGTGCACCATGGACCTCATCTGGACCTGCAAATGCACTTAAATTTCAAGGAAGTGAAGCTGCGAAAATTGCTAGTGCCATGAAAAGTAAAGATTTTACTTCATTTCAGGCAGGTGGCATTTTTGTTGAAGGTGTCAAATATCAGTATTTAAGGGAAGAAGATGGCAAAACTGTCTTAGGAAAGAAGAAGGACCATGGTGCAATAACAATTCAAATATCTAAAACTGCAATTGTTGTTGGCCACTCTCCTGAGGGATCTCAACAAGGCAATTTAAACAAAGCTGTTGGTGTTATAGCAGAGTATCTTGAGAGCTTGGGCATGTAAGATGGTGAAATGCCACCAAATCTGAAAGATGTAGTATTCGAGATGATGAGGTCCAATCAAACGACTAGATTTTGAATACACAGTTCTATTCTTTTATTGTTTATAATTTATGTTGTTTTCTTTTTGTTGTTGTTGTTAGTAACTCTATCCATGACACCTTGATTTTATTTTGTTTCTGTCCTGTTCTGATTCCAAGCTAAATTTGGTTTTTTGAAAGCCAATCTTTTATAAAGCCTCGATACTTTCAAAAAGCTTTTCCTTTTTTGATAGCATTTTATTTTCAGTGATTGTAATTTTATGAAAAAAAAATTAAAAACCTAATAAAGCTGCGTTTCCACTTAAGAAAAAATCAGTCGAAAAAGAAAATTTCTACTAGAAACACACGTATGTCACGGGTTGCTATGGTAATTTTGTTTCGACTCGAAAACTTCAGCATGATCGAACAAGTTGAAAATTTTCAACTTTTTCTGTGTTTTTCGCTCGAAAAATCATAGAGAGCCATTCAAGTTGCTTTAAATAAGCTGACTTGCGCATTTTTTAAAGATCAACATCAAAACAAGATGGCGACGTGTAGAGATGAGAACGGTGTATCTTAAAGTAGTAACGCACAAATCGCTCTTGAGCTGAAATACACTCCCGTCTTTAAGATGATTTTGTTATCTTTTGTGCTACATACTGCAACAACTTTTCACACAGTTAGAAGGCGAAATAATTTGAAAAACGATTCATGGTCAAATAATTTCCTTCACAAACCGATGGAATTCTCCTTTCCAAGATCTTTCCGCAAAAATTTTCCTAACTCAAAATCTTCTTTTTAAACGTTTTTGTTTCAATAGTTGTTTTTGTTTCAAAAAAATGATATTTATCGCAGCCACATTTTGTTTACATTTAAAATTGAAGCTTTCTGAAGAGAAAAGAAGTAATGAAAATAAAAAAAAAAATAAATTTCGGCCGAAAAATACTTTTCCGGATCGAAATTTTCTTTTTCGACTGACTTTTTCCTGAGTGGAAACGCAGCTTAAGGGTATCTATAAACACATCAATCTTTAGAAATTTTAATTGTTTTCTTATTGTTGAAATAACCTCATTTACTTCAAGCGTTTTTTAAACGGCATAGTATTTCGCTTCGAAAAAATTTTATTGGTAAAGGAAGTCTTTCGTGTACTAATAATTCTCGTCTATGTTCAGTAAGGAAGTAAAATGTCAACTTTGTAATGTCTACTTTGGTTGGTTAAGATACAGTTGGAATCTTCATTGAATTACTTGATTGTTTTGATCTATATATCTCAAGGTATAACAAGAGCCAGATGGCGAAAAACGGTAGCAGCAAGCAGCATACTTTCGAAAGCACGACCAAAAGTTGCCATAAAAAAATAGTTCGTGTAAAGAGGTCTTATCGAATGTAAATGGGGTCTTATTAAGAAACGCCACCAGCAAATAATTTTCAAGACAAAGAAATGTACATACATGAAAAAAACTGTGATCTTTGAAATATTTAATGCAAAATGACGGTTTAGATAGCTGACAAACTTTAGATGTAATTGAAAAGTTCGTTAAGGTTGAACTACCGACGATAAAATCGTACCTTACATCCAAATGTTAAGCATTTTTAGTAAAAGTAACTACTTACTACTTTTAACTTAAAGCCTTACTACCAAAGTATCTCTTTCATCATGTATTATTAAGCGATGAAATATTAGAAAAATTTATTTTAGAATGTTTGCTGGATGTAACCTTCGAATATTTTTAGACTGCGTTCCTTTGTGAGATTTCATATGATTTTCTGAACGAAATCTGATCGACTGTTAAGCGTAGGCTAGAAACTGCCGTTTCGGCCGGAGGAGGAGTAGTAGGAGTCCAAGGGTGTTTTAATACGGTATTCGCTGACGCTGCTACCGTAACAAATTCGTCTGTTTGATTAAGTTTTCTTAGATTCGAACCGAGAAATATGCGATATTAATTCATGAACTAGGATGCTTGAATCTTATCGGTTATGTCGCAATACTCGAAATTAAAACGATAGCAAATCAGTTTTCAAAATTGTTTGTTACCTACACTATGGTAAAAGAAAGTTGAGAGATTTTGTTGCTGAAGAGTTGCTTAGTGATCTATGTTGAAAAAACACTGCGAAAGGGTGCATTTCAATAGAAATACACGTAGTATTTCAATAAAGGTGCTCTTCATCACAGAGGCCTTTGACAATTTTGCCTACTGGGTAGTGATCTCATTTTAATCTCAAATTTAATCAGGTATTCTCACAGTCTATTTTCAACCATTGAATGTCTTGTCTAAGGTTGTCTAATTCCTATGGTCTTGCGAAATAAAGAAATTAATGACTATTGTTACTCTAGCTTAGTTCCAGGTCCCTTATTAGCTCTAAATCGGCCAACACTCTCGGGATTGAGAAATTGGAAAATTCAAAAACTGATTTACGTCATTTTGGTTTATACTGCAACTCGTCTAACCGATATGCAAAAATCATTTTAATTTGTCTTGAATTTATCTGCTGTTAGAACTATGTCTGAATTTAGTGAGCAAGTTTTCGTTTTATACCTCGTCCATCCAAAAGAAGTGAGTGTTTCCAACTCTAATATTATAATCAAGGCGTATGATTAGAATGACAGGGTTTTAGATAACTCGGCCTAAACATTGAAAAGCCTATTTAAATCAAATCTAGATATGAGAAAATTTGTCAAATCCAACACGTATTGGTCGAGTCAACTCATTTTTAAAATCAGAAAGGGTTTTCGTCCATATCATTGGAACCCTTTTTCAGAAGGCGGTTTTCCATAGTCATAGAAATGGACATTTCCATCATTTGTTTGTTCGCTTCTTCGTGAACCTGTTTGTTGTGGAGGAACTCTCGGTTACCATTCCGGAAAATAGCATCCAAGGATCTGGTCATCCTGGACGTTCTTTTTCATAATGCTGTCAAATGCATGAGCATTATATAAGTAATTTACAGAACAGTCAAACACGTCATGTTTCGACGAGATGCATGGTAAATCTTTAACAAAAAGGACAAAAACACCCTCCTGATCTTTTATCCCAATTCCTTTATACGACTTGGTGCATTAGAAATCTTAAGAAACAATTTTCGAAGTGAGGAGGAGACTCTCATTCCATATTTTCGGGAAAAACATTTGATAGATAATATCTTTTTAAGAGGAGCACTAGAAAATTCAAGCCAGTAAAGCTGGAACTCGCTCTTAAGAAACATTTTCATGTGCGTTCATCATATGAAAGAAGCTAGCACGTCAAGATCTCGGCAAAGTGGGCCCCACAAGTTATCGTTGAGTCGGGCCACCACAACTAATGATTTTCGAACTTGTCAACCAATCAGATCAATTGTTGATAGCCTATTATTTTGCAACATAGAACAATAGAAATTTCTGATATTTCATGTTTACACCCAACAATATTTATACAATGTTTTACGAGCCAGTTCTAAATTACCACTGGCTCGATAAATTAACGATAGATTGTAGGCTGCTTCTCGATGGAGGTCGATGTAATGATGATACTAAAAAAATAGGAACTGATATTAATGTCATGGTTTAACAACTCTAAGAAATAACCTCTTTACTCGTAGTTTCTTAATTAAAAAGACGGCAAACCCTAGGTTTAAGGTTGCTCTAGTGAATAGTCTATCCATGTAGTTTGTCTGTTCAACTCTAACGAACAACCTCTCACCCATGCTATTTTATTAAAAAAACACCAAACCCTATAGGGGCAACATTGCTCCATATAGTTTATCTGAAGGACCATCACCTTATTTCTTTGTAATGAAAAAATCATTGCACTAATTGTATCTGTCTCGTTCGTAAAACGAAAACATGAAGTTTTCTCACGAAATGTTTTAAGATACCTTATTGGGGATAATTTCGTCGGGGAAAGTGACGAAATTTTTGCACACAAAACTTATCTCAATTATTATGTATTTTTCAAAGAAGGTGCAATCAAGGTGACTTACGGATATTTGTTTTGATGCTGTGTCTTGTTTTTCTTCGTGTAAAGGAAAGCCCAGGGCTTCGTTGTAATAATAGACGGCGAAATGAACAAGACCTACAACGGAAGAAGTTTACCATCCCATGAGTGAACAAACTACAAATTGCTGATGAGATACAGAGTTGTGAAGGAGCCATGTTGGTGGAACCATTACGTCAAAAACATTGCAGAGATGATTATCTAATCTAGGTCAAATAACACAAGTAAACTTTCCTTCCCACTCATAAAAACAGAAAAAAGGGCGGAAAGAAGGGCGTTATTTCAGTTTCATAATTTAATAGCTTAATAAACAACAACAACAAAAAATTGTTTAATCGCGTCAAGAGTGTTAGTCAACTGATCCGACACTAAATATTTAGGAAAACGGCAGTCGTGCCTTTCTTGTAGCGAATGGATCACGAAACCACCCAAACCATAAATATATAATAAAAATTACATTCATCTCAAAATCTAGTTCTATCGTCTTTTTGTGCACTTCGTATTATCACAACAACGAGCGAATGTCTACTTTACATATATATCTCTTACACAGCTCTCTTTCTACTTAAACCTTATTCAGAATTTGTCAGTACTAGGTAAAGTAGAAATCAGGAAGATGTATGTGATTGTATTTACTGTATATATTTATATCCATCACAGTTGCTTTCATTGTTTGTTTGAGACATGTTTATTATAAACAACATGCGTTGTTCTTTAGAAGGATGGAAAAAAGGTTCTTCCCAAAGGGCAAAAATCGCCAAAAAAGTCATTGTGTATATATTTTGATGCTCAGAAATATACTCCTCCATAGTGATTTTTCAACGCTGGCCTTACGTCATGGTGGTTGTCATACGAAAGTAAATGTGTCAGCCATTATGTTTTGGTTGGCTGGGTAAACGAAATCGATCGCCACTATGAATGGTCATGTGACCTATTTAGTTGAAAGAAAAACTGAAAGATAAAAAAATAGCGAAAGAAAAAGTGTGCAATAATTTAATGAAACATTGTTTACATGATCACGGCCTGTCATTTGTACAGTTGACTGTTATTACCATATTTGGTCAAACTCTCAAATTTCGGTTTTCGTGTGGTGACGTTCCGAAAGAAGGAATTCGAACAATTTCCACGAGAAACAATCATCGTTGTTTTTTTTTTCATGCTGACAGTGTTGTTTATTAATATCTCTGCTAATTTGTGATTGGTTAAAATGTCAGTTGCTGATGTGTGATTGGTTAAAATGTCAGCCTACTCCGTTCTCAACATGCCTGATGTTTCTTCAGACTAAACATAATAATGAAAGCTATTCCTTATATAGAAAGAATTGTTGAAAAATTGCTGCAATGAAATGAAACGGACTGAACACACATGTTTATGAAATAATCACACATGTATACCATCTTACATCAAAGGGCGTTACGAGTTTGAATAAAAGGGCGTTAAAATTAAAACGAAGTGGGTCAAACAACTTCATTCATATACAGTTTATATAACCATGTAAGGGAGTTAGTACCTACCTATTTGGTGAAACGCCCTCGCAACGTTGTAATACGCCTCTTGGTTCCCTTCACGCAGATTGAAGTATTGAAACATGAAGATTAATCCCTAGAATAAAATATACAACTTTTCGCACGCCCTAAAATCGTTGAAGGAGACAATTTCCAAATGGAAGAACAACTCAGGGCGGTAATTCTTACGCCAAAAAGGACAGAGTGGCAAGTCATCGTAGAGAAAGGCGATGCTTAACGAATACTTTAAGGTGTAGCAAAACAATTGACAGCTGTCATTCACAAATTGAACAAAGGAAAATTAAAGTCAAACCAAAAAATGTTTTATATAATGTTACTAGGCATGCAACAACGTGTGAGATGACACTATGCTTCTGTGCACGTGACTGCATGCATGCTGACACTCAGGAATAGCTTGTTGATTCTTAGTCGAACAAATAAAAGAAATATTTCTCTAGTGGCCAGCCTTATATAGGAGAGACTTTTATCGTAATTCACGCGATCTTTTCAGGGTCAAATCAAGGAGAGTGAATATGAGGAAAAAATGAAGGAATGGAGACGAAGTTTCCCGCTGTTAAAGATTTTGAATTAGAATTTTTTTAAAAACAATATTAGACAGGGGGTCACATCATGTTAAATCTGTTGTTTTTATAAACTCATCCGAAAAACCTCAAACGACTTTCCGTGTAGGAAGTCTGGTTCCGTTCTGAATAAAACACTCCTTGTAATGAATGGAGAAGGCTGTTCCGAAAACTTCTTCCTTTCATCCGGAACACCATAGGCATGCGCAATGCTTATGTCATAGCATTGTCAGCACTTTTTACTTTGATTATTTACTCAATTAAACGCACAGGTGATATCTTTATTGAAATGGTGGCCTCCCAAAGTGACGTCCCTCTGTTGATCCTATATTTTTTTCATAGAAATTATTATTAGTACCCAACTAATTGACAAATTAAGACCTTAATTGACAAATTAAGAGCGCTCATGTATACTAATTGACCGTTCCCATAATGCAGTTTTCTCCCGAATGCATACTACAACTACCACAATGCAATGCGAAAATTAGCGTGATTTACTTTAAGCAATGTTCAAAATAGTTGTGAGAAATGTTTTTGAAACTTATTTTATTATTCCATTATATTTTGTTACATTGCATTATGGCAGTTGTAGTTTGTTTTAGGGAGAAAACGGAATTATGGGAACGACTAATTACCAGCTCTAAAAGATTGTTGACATTCACCATGAAGTAATCACTAAAAACTGCTCAAAACTGTTACAATAACTGTTAGTGCGCATGCACAATGACATTTAAAATAAAATTAGCATGCATGCTCAGACTGATCCATGTGTGTGTGCAGAATCGCAAAAGTAATATGAAAAGCACTTACATGAAGTATGGACGTGTGTCTAGTTTTGTGAAACTTCTGACAAGAGAGATGGAGGAAGGATATACCGAGTAACATACTGCTCAAAGGATAAGTAGGCCATTCACGAAACGCCCGCGAAAACTCACCTGAAAAAAAGAATCGATATGTTTTTATGAAAAGAAAGTACAGGAAATTCTCAATAACTCGAATAACTCGAACTCGATAACTCGAGCTTCAAAGGGACCAATAAACTTTAATTCGATTAATAATTCGAGTTTTCGAGTCTTTTTGCGTGTGGAAAAGTATAATTATGTCTCTTTACAACTGTCGGCGACATTTTTAGAGGCGCAGTAGTATAGAAACTATTTCTACTTTTTCGTGACGGACAAATATAGCCGTCAGTTCTATAGGCTTCGGGTTATCGTGATTCTAAAGCATACTAAAAAAACCTTCGTTGGCTGTGTGATTAACAACTCTTCTATTATCGTAAACTTAATATACTTGGCATCCCTAAATCACGTGACAGTAGCTATATAACAGAACAGTGGTTATAAATTGCGTCATGTGAAAAATGTATTTTGGTATCTCAATTCTTTGTTGTTAAATCTCTCTTCCGAAACACTCTCTTATAAAAAACCAAGACCTTTTAGTAGTAAAGATACATGGAGTGTTCATACCTATAGCATACTTATACGTTCCACAGAGGTGCGAGTTATTACCATTGTGTATAATCAAGGGGATAAGTTTCGGCCTTTTGAACAACAAACGTAATGTGAAGCGATGATGTCTCTTATCCAACATCTTGTTGGCAATCTGCGTGAACAAATTCCAGATGGCGTTTTGTTGGATTACGCCTTCGTTTTCGTGCATCAGTAGCATACGAAATGCATCGAAGGCTTTCGAGTAATCGCCCGAAATGTAATACAAGGTTGTTTGGAGGTAATCGAGTTCCAGTCGGTATTTCTTGCTTTCAGCGTATGGCTTGAACAACATCGCCTGCTCTAACAGACTGTTGGCTTTCTTGAATTCTTTTAACTTGACGGATACGTTGAGAATCTGAAGTGTCGGAAAGGTGATAACAAAAGTAAGGACAAAAACGATTCATAAAAACACGAGGAAGGAGATATACAAAGCTTCAAACTTTTATCATGAACTCCCAGAAGTGAATTTTACCAACTGTCTGTTTCCTTTGATGAGCTAAAGAAAGCGAAAAAAAAATCAACCGTCATTTTGAATGTCAGACGTCAGATGTCGATTTTAGACGCTCAATCAGAAAAAAAAACCTTACTGTAATCAGACAATAAGTAATTATACATCAAAATATATCCGTGAAATATGAAATCACGTAATCTGTCGGCTTGATGCATCGAAAGACACCTTCTGTACCAGTCTTCGTACTCCTGGTAGAAATAAAAGAAGTGACAAAACCCAGACCCGAACATTGTCGTTGCCACTGGGAAGGTACAAAAAGCTAGTAAAGCCATCAATTTACACGCAGAATCAAGCAATGTAAGCAAGAAGTCCTACAGTAAGAGAACCTACAATTGTTTAGGGTGGTTTCCATTGATGTTTAAGTATTGCACGATTGTTTTAGTTTTACTCTATTTATAATAAACGCAAACTGCTAAGAACGAGGACGATAAGAGCGTAAGCGGAAACCAGGATGGGACCTGGCAAGATGTGAGAGTGTAAAAGAAGTCTGTACAGCAGTATATGAGACGTCTGACATGAATGAGACAAATCTTCAAATGAATGGACAGTCTCGCTTGTTCATCTTTCTTCTAATCATCACTGTCGATGACTCGATGTCTCTTTTCTTATGTCATCACGGATACAAACATTTCACATCACTGGAGATATTATAGGAAAGCTGACATTTGATTACAAAACTTGAGCCAGTTGATTTGATTACAAAACTTGAGCCAGTTGATTTGATTAGAAACTTGAGCCAGTTGATTTGATTAGAAACTTCAGCCAGTTGATTTGATTAGAAACTGTAGCCGGTGGATTATTGGAATAGAGTTTCGTCGTTTTCTGGTCAGTACTATTCAAGTGCAAAAGGAAGACCTTGGAGGTCACAAGATTAACGAAAATGCCGCTGACTGGCTGTTGTTTTGTTTTCGCTTGTTTATGAATGTATTTTTAATGGATCGGATAGGTAAACCGTTATTATAACTATTGAAAACAAATAAATAAATAAAAGATAAAAATAAATTGTTCTAGACTACATTCCAGACTATATTCTAGATCATGCTTCGAAACGATGGTCTTGGGGTCTGGGTACGACTAACCAGATGAATGGCAGCTAACAAGCTACATACACTGTCAGCTTTCCCAGTGGTGTTCCTTGATACGTAAGCTTCAATAGAGACTAAGGTTAGTGTAGATTGAATGGCTTTGCGGATGAAATGATACCTCGATTTTCAAACGGTTCTCTTGACTGATTGTGATGTCATCGCCTTCTTCGTCAACGCATGCTTCTTCATATTCTGCAGACGAGAAAACAACAAAATCATTTATTTTGGCAAAGAGTAAGTGTAAACATCATTCTACAAGAATTGTTAAAAATTATTCTTCAAAAAGAATAAAAAAAAACAAGAATGAAAATAAGGCTATTTCGAAATGAGGCTATTTCAAAATTCTACTGAGTGAATTTAATTAATCTAGCCTCACATTCACGTACCTGCCAGGACAGTAATGGCGTCTTCGTTTCTTCCAATAGCACGCAATTGTGAAGCCAAAGTCAAGCGAACAGACGCTTGGAGTGGAGCCAATGTAAGGACTTGGTAGTAAGAGTCGATGCTTTCTTTGATATTTCCCAAGTTTTCATGACATTCGGCTATCTTCAGCCATACTGCAGCCTATAAGAGCAACAAAAATATGTTAACTTTTGATATAGTGTGCTTCATTCAAATGACAAATTTACTTTTAGAGGAGATTAGATAAAACGTTAGATGATAAACGATAATATACATTTCCTTGGTTAAATTCAGTCACTGGCAGGGAACGATGTGAGTTATAATACTTGGACACATTGGACACTGGATTGTTTATGTTTTGTTTATTATACCTTTGTTTAGTATCGAAACGAGTTCTTTAGTGATTTAACCAGTGAAACATAATGGTTCTGATTTCCCTGATCTCCTTCTAAATCCAGTGTTCTTGTGTCACACAAGAACTGATGGCGACAAAAACAATGCTAGTATCACGAATATCAAATATTATAAGAGTCGATGATTGTTTTGAAAAAATAAAACTTAAAAAACAACAACGTTAGTGGTAACTCAAAAACGTTATTGGATTTCAAAGTCGAGATGCAGCTGAAGATTTCTAGAAATCTAATGTATTCAGTTATAAGAATATCAGTGGAAAGGCTATGTGTTTAGAAAGATAAACTTTTCAAAATACCTTTTGATGTAAGGGTTTCAACTTCATTATCGGTTTTAGAGGTAAGAGGGTACAAACTATATGTAACATAAACAGAACCAGAAAGATGAACACTTTCCATATTAAAACTACAACATTGCCGTCCGTGCCAATGCGAGATGTACGAAATCGCAAACTATTCGTACGAAAACCTTCTCAACAAGCGGACTGGAATAATGGCCAAGTGCAGACATCGAAGAAAACACCAATATTGATAATCAAACACGGACTCAATGATTGACGTTGCATTGCTTCCCAAGATGGCGGACGCTTTTTGCAACGGTAAATCTCGGAAATTAAACTTAATCCGAAATGTTAGTAAATTCAATTTGTTTTTGAAGCAAGTTTAATTGCAAGAACTCAGAAACGATTGCTTCATTTGCTAATATGGAAAATTCAAGCGAAAATTTCAACGTTGAAGAACCGCAGACAAAATCTGCATTACAACAACATACGTGCGTCAATTGTGGAAAAGTTGCTAAAAGTGCCGGTGGCTTAAAAAATCATCAACGTACTTGCTTAGAAAAGCAAAATGGGCCGAAAAATGCAGCGAATGTGGATAATATCGATGAGCAACTTCAAAAGATTCGTTATGCAACCATATTTGAAAACGATGTTAACGATGCTTACGAGAAAATGACTGTTTGGAAGCGTAATATTTTCAAACTACCGAAAGGACATCAAGGAAAAGAATTTATAAACGAAATGACCAAACAGTTAAATTTGTGGAACACTAAATCTCCACTCAGACATCTAAGCATTAAATGTTTAATGATAATGCCAAATCTGCTATTACAACAAACATCATACAAATCAAAGACTGCCAATAACAAAAAAGTTTTGGAAAGACGACTAACCCTCTGGAAGAACGGGAAAATCAGCGAATTAGTTGCAGAATGTCTTGTCATACAGAGCAGATTAAAGACACAGAAATTTGAAACTAAATCTGATAACTTGGCGAAATCATTCAACAATCTTATGATACAGGGGAAAATTAATGCAGCCATTCGGTTGTTATCCAAGTCAGGAAACAATGGAGTTTTACCGTTAACGAAGGAAACAATGCAAGAGCTTCATTTAAAACATCCAGACTCAAAACCAAAATATGAACAGTTATTACTAGAGGGACCCGAAAAGTATACGAATCCTGTAATATTCGATGACTTAGATGATGATGCGATCAAAAAAGCAGCTCTTCAAGTAAATGGTGCTTGCGGTATTTCATCTTTAGACGCCACAGATTGGAAGAGAATTCTGGGGAGTAATTTGTATGGTAACTCTGCAATCGATCTGCGAAAATCAGTTGTTGAGCTGACAAAACAATTGTGCTCCACTGAAGTTGAGGATTTAGAATCTATCCAGCCTTTAATGGCGTGCAGATTGATTCCTTTGGACAAAGACCCAGGAGTACGACCAATCGGTATCGGGGAAGTGTTACGAAGAATAATCGGCAAAGCTGTAATGTCAACCTTACGAAATGATATAACTACAACATCTGGTAATTTACAATTATGTGCAGGTCACAAATCTGGGTGTGAAATTGCTATTCACTCGGCAGTCGACTTATTCAATGATCAGAATAACCATGGTCTTCTCCAAATCGATGCGGCCAATGCGTTTAACTCCATCAACAGAAACGTGCTAGTACACAATATGAAGATTTTATGTCCAGAGTTTGCGACATATGTACGGAATTGCTACCTCAAACCTGCGAGATTATTCGTTACTGGTGGAGGGGAGATCTCTTCTGCTGAAGGTACCACTCAGGGTGATCCCATCGCCATGGCGATGTATGCACTTGGAATTCTACCACTGCTACTTTCAGATAACGAAATGCTTTGCGAAGAGACTGCCAAACGAATTGCTTACGCAGATGATTTCACTGGAATTGGTACAATACCACAACTACGAACTTGGTGGGACAACATATGCGAACTTGGCCCTTACATTGGTTACTTTCCGAAACCTTCAAAAAGTGTCTTAATCGTAAAGGAAGGCTACATCAACGAAGCAAATATGTTGTTCTCGGAGACCAACATCGAGATAACAGCACGAGGTAACAGACACCTTGGGGCGATAATTGGAAACGATGACTACAAAAACGAATATGTGAACAACAAAGTCACAGAATGGGTCAATGAAATCTATAACTTGACTGGTATCGCTAAAACCTATCCACACGCAGCTTACTCTGCTTTTACCCATGGTCTGCAACACAAGTATACTTATGTAATGAGAACGATACCAAACATCTCAAATAACCTCCAACCTTTAGAAGATGCTATCAGAAACAGCCTACTCCCTGCTATATTAAACGGGTACATATGTAACGATATAGAGAGAAAATTGTTTTCTCTTCCAGCAAAGCTTGGTGGATTAGGAATTGCCATACCATCAGAAAGATGTAAGATTGAGTATTCCAACTCACGAAAAATTACTGAGGCGATGGTCAACAAAGTTTGTGAACAGGACAACACGTATGATCCAGATACTGCGCAGCGACAAAACACCATCGCAAATGAATTGAAAAGAGAGAAAGTCGAGAGACAAAAGTCGCAACTCGAAGAAGTGAAGGCACAAATCACCTGCCCGATTAAACTGAAAACACTCGAAGCTACGCTAGAAAACGGAGCGTCAAGCTGGTTGACTGCACTACCAATAAAAGAAAATGGCTTCTTCTTACAAAAAAAAGAATTCTGGGATGTCATTAATTTGCGATACGGCATTCCATTGAAGAATCTACCGTCGCGTTGTGTATGTGATAAACCATTTACTACCGATCATGCACTGTCTTGTCCCAAAGGCGGATTTATCGTAATCCGACACAACGAACTTCGAAATTTCACTGCCGAATTATTATCTGAGTGTTACCACGACGTACACCTGGAACCAACCTTGACACCTCTAACGGGAGAAACGCTTCCCGCTAGTACGATCAAATCCGAAGAAGCTCGTGTGGATGTAGCAGCAAGAGGAGTTTGGGCTAAAGGTCAGATGGCTTTCTTTGACGTAAGGGTCTTCAATCCCACTGCCAAGTCCTACCAGAAAACCACGCTATCTGCTGCACACAGAGCCAACGAGCAAGAAAAGAAAAGATCATACAATAAACGTATTACATCTGTCGATCAAGCCTCATTCACCCCATTGGTGTTCACTTGTTTCGGAGGCATGAGCAAAGAATGTGGCGTTTTATTCAAACGAATTGCCGAGCAAATTGCCGAAAAACGAAATGTAAGCTATAGCACGATTATGAATTGGCTCAGATTACGAATTAATTTTCACCTGATTCGTGCATGTGTTTTGTGCCTGCGGGGCTCCAGATCGCCATATTTCAAGTCAAATCATAGCAGCGAAATCGACATCGAATTATCGATCAACGAATCGAAGACAAAGGATTTGACTCTTTAAGATGGAACTCAATTCAAAGTGTGATGCACCAACTTGGAATTTGTAATTATATATAATCCGTTTTGTAATTATTTGGCCTTGTGTATACTTTCACGTAAAAAAAAAAAAAATTGCATTGTTCAAAAAAAAATTGACGTCAGTTCAATGAAACCATCACATTTAGACCGTTGGCCAAGCATTAAAAATCATCTTAAAAATAGCACTTTTGTGGTGCACCTCTTAGAACCAAAATGTTTTTGTATATATTTGCGTGTTAAGATGTGCAGAATTCAAAACAAAAAAGTTGACATCTCAAAAACCCGCAGTTTTCTCGTAAATCAGTCTTAAATTTTTATCTATCGGGCGTATCGTGCGATATCGGGTTTTTGATTTTTCATTGCTGTATATGAAATTTTCATATTAAAAATAGTTCTGGGTTATTAGTTTTGGTCAATAGGAACATAAAAAAGGCAATAGTGAAACATAGCATCGATTGACCAGTAATTATATATTTTCGTGCAAGTAAATCGATTTACTATCGATTTATTCGATAAGCTATTATTTCTGTACCAACGACACGTAATAATAATTACAAAACAACTGTAATAAGCGTTATAGTGTCTCAAGAATTTAAAAAAAGAAGGTTGACATGTTTTACATTGAAATATCAGATTTTAAATCAACACTTTTATCATGTCATCGCTCGATTAAATTCTCGATCTGCGTCTCTAAACGATCTGTTCGTGAGAGGTTTGAAAACAATTGACTACTTTTTTGAATTTTTAAAAAATTGATCTATGCATTCACTATAACACCTTCTCAAAACTAAAGATCTAAAAAAACACTAGAATCTTCGTCTTCTGATGAATCATCGTCGTCATTTCCACTATATTCATCCATGCTTTCCTCGCCAAAGTCATTTCCTCTTCTATCGGCCTGGTTTCGACATCCTGTACATCCACAAAGGTCTGTACACTTAAAAGACGCCTTCACACAAGAGCACCGCTGCGTACTACAACCAGACAAGCATTTACAGGAAAGGAACTGCAACACATCATCTGGAGCTACTGGCTCCGTTAACCAAACGATGTCAATTGTGCCGGTTTCTTCTTTCACGATCCACCCATGCCCGTTTGGGGATGGAACATATGCCATAGGAAATACTGCATTTCTCCAGATGAATGTTTGATAGTTACATCGTTTTGAATGTTGAACGAATGCATCGTAAGTCGGTGGTAGTGATTCTTCGTCATACTTACCTGAAAGAGAGAACAAAGCCTGGTAACTGACAGACAAATGCATTTTATTAACATAATAAAAAATATAACTGACCAGAAGTAAACAGCAAATAGCGAAGTTCATTGACAGATGATGCATTTTTTGAGTTATATAAGCAACAGACAAACTTTTCCAAATTTTCAAAAACACTCTCGTCAATTTGTAATGATACACAAAGCTGTTGAAATGCTGACAGAAATTCTGGATTCTTCTTTAAAGTTGACAGCGTTTTCGTTTTTCCTCTCCCAAGAAAAGAACTTGTTGTATCGCAAATAGAAAGGAATGGATCAGTTAATATAGGTTTCACTAACAATTTAAAACTTTAAGATACCTGTAAAAGAATGGAATCCCGGAAAGGCTCTACACCATTCGACACCCCATTTACTTGCTACTTGATTCATTGGGATTATCCTACTTCGATTCTGAGTTCCTGTGGCGAAATACACTGTTGCACCATTTAAAAATTCTAAAGACGACAAAATCAAGACAGCAACATCTGTATCAGGACTTTTGATTACGATGGTAGAATATTGTTGACTACAATCATGAGCATGAGAAATCTTTCGCGTATCTGCTTCTTCGTGGTCACACGACAGAGAAGTAATACACTCAACAGTTACGCTGTTATTTGTCGGAATAAAAGCATGACAGCTGTTGTTATGCGCTAGATAAATATTTATTCCACCAAAGTAATCCGCTGAAAGTGATTTCCAGTGTATGAAAAGAAACTCTATCAAATCTTCTTTGTTATCACCAACTGACAAGTACTTCTTCCACTGTTTTGGAAATTTCTGGTTACAGTTCAGTATTTTGATGCTCTGCACTCCAGTTTCAGCTCTTTTCATTCTTTCTAAACCCTTAATACTCACCTCACGATATCGATCACAAACAAAATCGATTCTTTTAGCTTTGTAGTAAGTTCCCAAAGTTACAAGCTTTTGTAAGACATGAATTGAAAAATCTCCAAAAGTAGCATGTGTTACGTTGACTGTTTGGAGTAATGCCATTGCATCGACAATTGCAGCACTTTCGGATGAAATACTTTGAAGACGTGATTTAAGGCGGGATGACTGGTAATTCCTTGCTGCTTCTTCGTTCAAATATGTCTTGAATTTGCTTAAAAGCTTCTTCAATGTAAAAACATCACCTTCTTCAATTAATTCTTTTTCCACTACCTCTTTGCAAAACAAATCAAATGCTTTACTATAACTTTCATTGACTTTCCTTTCTTCTCCTTTTTCTTCTTCATTATTTTTATTTCTGATATTCTGAGTATAACTTAAATAACATTGCTTATGATAATGCACTTCTATTGCTACAAAATCTCTGTCTCTAACATGTATCAGCACTGACTCATCTTCTTTTTGTTCTGCAGCCTTACGCAAAACTCCTCCATCTAATGTTTCAGCACGACTCAATTTTTGTGCTTTTCTTTTCTTTTCGATCTAAAGTTTAAAATTCATAACAAGTGTAGTACAAAACAAGTAATCTTATCAAATTTATAGTCTACTGAAGAAACCTCATTAGAATAATATTAAGATAATTAATTCAATGCATAATCCCAAAGCTAAAAATCTACCTTGCATGTGTAGTATTTTTCACTTTTCTTGCAGATAATGCAGACTTTTGGGAGAACATGACCTCTGGTCTTGCTGGTGGTAGATGTCAGCTGAATTGCAGAAGTATCAGTATCTGACAAACGTAAAGACTTTCTCTTAGGTTGTTTTAATTCATCCTTTGATGCTTCTTGTGTGTTATTTCCGGCTTCTTCACTTCCATTACATTGGTTTTTAGCTCTTTTAGTGGCTCTTTCAATTTGGGTTTTATTGGTGAATAGTTGATAACACTTAACATATGGAAACTTACACTAAGCTGCTCTTCAATAAATGGTAAATGAACAACTGATTGGCTTCGAATTGCTACATCTCTTCCCTCGCTATCTAAATGTTTCCATTTCTCAATATATTCAATAATTTTACTGTGGCTGGTTTCAGTAACTGTTCGTAGATCTTCATTATTATTAGCAACACCAGAAAAATGTATACAACAGCATTTCTTTTCTTCTTCCATATTCAATTCATTGAAATTCAACTCTATCCTATTCTACAAACCTATTCTACACTAACTTACTATTACAAAAATACAAAACTAATTATAAACTGATGCTACGCTTGTTTCTTTCCTGCTACACTACACTACTACTTGCACGTGCAACTTTGTTTACCATCTTTTGTTTGTATTTAATTTTGAAATTCACAGACCGGAATATCGGCCTCCGAGGACAATTTGATTGGATAATGAAGGTTCAGTAAAATGTATCTGACGAGCCGTAATGGCGTATGACCGTTTATTCCACGCAATTCATAATAACAATTCTGTGAAATTTTGTTTGATATTTTTGAGAAAACTGCGGGTTTTCAGCATGTCAACTTTTTAAATTGAGAATCAATGTGCATTAAACTATCATATTCTGCAAAAATATTTTGGTTCTAGGAGGTGCACCACAAAAGCATCACTTTTCTGACCCTTGGCCAACGGTCTAATTGTAGTTTTTTATTTAACGGTTTAATTTGCTGAAGACTGTCTGCGATGCAGGCATGAAACTTTGAGTACAAACAAAACTACAGAAACAAGAGCAAGATCAAAAGACATTTGTGCTTTTGAAAACTAATGTTTCATCAGTTTTGCAGGTATATACTACCTACTCTAACATATGCTGACACTAGTGGACAATATTTTAAGAAAGATTTTGGAGACTCAAGCTGATCTCACATATAACATTAGTACTTAGTACTCTTTCATGGGTGGACAAAACGTATATGTGGAACTGATATGGAACTTATGTGGACCTTATGGAACTGATATTCTGAAAGATATTCTTGACATTCTGAAAATTTGGGCAGTTAGTTGTTGATATAGAGGAATATTTAGGAATCCAGACACATCACAATTTATGAACATACCTGATTGAATTTCTCCGACTCAACAAGATCGAGCAAATGTTTCAAGGCTTCTTCATACTGCCCTGGAATTAAAATTATGGAATAATCTCACACAAGTATTCTGAATTTTTCAACAGTGAAGTACTAACATCACACAGTGGATAACTAACACCAGTTTTTTTTCCGAAATACAAAAAGAATAACAATAGGACCAAACTTAAAACAAGACTTTTCCTTACCCATCTCAAAATATGCTTCTGCAATGTCAAGCACCAAGTCGCCAACCACTTCAATGTCTTCAGTAAGTAAAGGTTGAATAATCACCTAAAGTAAAATGGAATTCAACTTATGAAACAGTTCTTTACAGAATGAAAGTGATTCACGTACTAAAATGCAAAGTAGTCAACATCAACAATCCCTGGGATAAAATAGTTACGAAATAAGAAAGTAATATGGAACAACACGTAAGAAAAACTCCAGGTGTTTGGTAGCTATCCACAGTAAATAATCATTCATTGTGTTTGTATTAGAATACAACTTTTGGCAATGTTGATGATACAGCTATTTACGCTGTCACAAATAAACGAATACCTCTATCCCTTCGAACCTCCCTCTATGAATCAAGCAAACAGCCAGTTTAATTCTTATATCCAGTGGAATATCTTCAGGGATTTTATAGTCCTCATAAATCTGTTTGCCAGTCACAGGTTGCAGTGTAGTAAATTGTTTTACATCACCACTGTCAATGGGATCACCCTGAATAACACTTGTAATTACTTGCGATGAAGCTGTCATATTTACTAAATCAGTTGATGTTACAGCAGAAGCCATGCTTGAAGTTATATCCTTGAATTTCTCACTGTTTAATGCTTTGTCAAGGAACAGATTGAGATTTTGTAAGCTTTGGTTTTCAAGGGACTGAAGTACTGCACTATCAGGTGGATTCTGCTGTTCTACTTGTAGTTTCATGAAATAGGCTGTAGAAATAACCTATGGATATAATTATTTATTATTTTGACTTTACCGGCACTTACAAACGGCTTTTTATTATCTCATTGCAAATATGAAGTTAGCATTTTTCAGAAAACATGAAAAATACTGAGTTAGTTACATGCCATTTGACCAATCAGAAAGAAAGTACAACAAGCATTACATTTATAAGAAAAAGTTTGCAGTTTTTCATGAAAGCTATCATATCATGCTTTATATCTGAAAACCTTATGACGCCTCATCGCTTCTTAGACGCAGATAATTGTGATTCTGAGAAAAATGGATGAGTCCTTAGTAACAAATATGAAACCATTGAAAATGCTTGCCAAAATTATGAAAAGTCTAAAAATTGCAATCATGAAATATAGCTGTCTTCATAAATTCGTTACTACCCTATTTGTTATGAAATAGAGATTTCAGGCAAGAATAAAATGGTTACTAACTTTTAAGACTTCATCATACTTTTTCAATCCCATATAAATTTCGCATAAAAGGTTTATTCCTAAGCAAATAAACAAACAAACAAGTTGATTATAAACATCATTAACATTGAGTTCTGACAAGACATTGACTTACAAAAACAGCAAGGCAATAAAAAAATCCATGGACTCAAGCCTGTTATAACTGATCTCAAAAGTGTAAAACTTTCATTGAGAACCTGATTTACCTTCATGATCTTTGTATCCAGGACAATTACTAAAAGCAGTTTCCAATGTTTCACCAGCTTTATCAGCTAATGCATGTTCATAATAAAACTAGAGCATGAAAAAAATAGAATAAACAACCAGGAGTTATGCAATCACCGTCAGAGACGTGTATAGCACTACTCCAACCAGTGCACAAAAAATAAGGACCACACCAAGAGCTATCACATAATTCAAAACTGATCCAAAAATACACACCTTAGCCATATCTTTTGCCAACTGAATGTATGCGTATGGTTGAACTGGGATCAAACACTAGAAACACGCAAATAATTGTCATGACTCAAAAAATTATAACTTGAAAAGGAGGCTCCTCTTATGCAAGTTTCTTTCATTTACGCAACCTCTCGGTTCTATCAATTACTATGAAAGCTAAGAAGAACAATATATGAAAATTTTTCCCAAAAAGGGGATAATATGTTTTTGCAACTAAAGTCATTCACAAATCTGAATAAAAACTTTTGGAAATCAAAGAATATTTTGATTATACAATACATCTTTCCTGAAATGTAACCAGCACCTGATTTGCATTTAATTAACTATGTACTTAAGGATGATAGAAAAAACTTCATGAAACATTTGCCCAAGGTATCCCATCTCTTCACAAATGACACAAAATATCATTATTGTACAAAAAGTGAGGTCTTAACAAAATTTCCAAAAAGTTCTATTTTAATCAAAGTCTGGAAAATTAAAAATTAGACATCAGAGACATTCATCAGCATTCTTGCTAGTCTTTAAAAATGATAGAGAAGCAGTCATATGAATAAGATAGATCTTTTCAAAAATTGTGTGTTCTCTCTAAGCTTCATAAAAGAATTTTATGAATTTTATGAATTTTATTTTAAATTTTCTTTGTGTGCTGATTCCCTTTTTTTAACAAAGCACATCACATCTATAATATTCACAAAAAGTACACATCAATGGGCTTATATACCCAATTAAAAGAAAGGGAAAGTTAAAATGAGGGAACAGTGATCACGAATGTGGATTCACCACATAAAACAATGCAAAAAAAACTATGGCGTAACGTTCAGTTATATTTTATGACAGTTTAGGTCTAATTTTTAGGGGAGGTGGGTCTGTGATGTCATGAATATATTGAATCAACTATATCTCTGTGATGATTGGTCGTAGCAAAAGGATCTCATACATTATTATGATTAGCTTTTTGGCCTCTATAACACGAGTACCTTTCTGTTGAAGATTCTTTGATTTAATTTTTCATCACCTATTTTGACATGGACATGATATCATCACTGAAATTAAAACCTGTAAAACTTTTATCCAGATACTAGTTGATTGATCAACATAAGGCATTGTATGCTGTAGTGAAATAATGAAAATCAAATTGTTGCAATTCTAACATTAAAGAATGAGATACCACAAATTTATTCACCATAGTCAAACCAGGTTTCATAAAACATCTTTTTGATACTTTATTCAAAATAAAACCAAAAAGACTAAAAGGACTTGGATCAAACTAGAGTATATTAAAGCTTGTTTTTTTTATAACAAACCTTATACTTGGCTCTTGAGCCTGCCGTTCCTTATTTTTTCCAAAGTTTCAGCCTCATGATTGCTAAACGAGTTCCTTGCTTTTTTAGCTGCTTTTCTTCCTTATGTAAACATGTGTTTGAATACTGCTGTTTTGCACACTTTGTCATATGTACAAGTATATTTAGTTTTTGCTTTTAGTAGTTTATTTTGTTTCTTAATTTGAAAAAGAGAATTTTTATTGTTTCTTAATTTTTTTCTTGTATTTCAGCCTGACAAGTTCCTTAATTATCAAGCTTTTTTCAGCCTCAAGTTCTTTATAAAACAAATGGGTACCTGAAATACTCAACTGAATAAGAAAGGATCACATTGAACATCATAAAGTTGAGGTTCAATTAAGGATACAGTATACGCAACATACATCAAAAAAATCAAAATGTTTTTTCAGCAATCTATCTAAAAAAAGTCTAAACTTTACAGGGTGAAGCTAGTTTTTGGAATTTTTTTATAGGAAAGTGGCTTATTTCCAAATAAATGTTTTTCTCAATTAAATAATCTTGACTTTTAAGAAGCTATGCCAAGAAGACTGTCACCATGCTCAAGTATTAGATTTTTCTAAAAATGATTTTTTTTCCTGAAAAGTGAACTGTTCCCAAGTTATTAGGAAACAAAGTTAGAGTTTGGATGGAAAAAATTCACTTTAATAATAATAATAATAATAATAATAATAATAATAATGATATATTTCACAGTATCTCCAAAATTTTACAATTGGCTCTTCACCTGGAAATTGAGAAAATTATGTATATGCAGCGTCTAAAAAATATTGTATATTAAAAAAAAAAAAAAAAAAATACTGGCAGAAATTAGAGAGACATCGTAGTATAGGACGTGGCTAGGTGTGGATAAGGTGAAGGTAGAGTAGAAGGCCCAGATAGTCGTAAACCAAAAAGCATGTCGACTGAAGTTAATAAAACTAGGAAATGGGACATGACTAAACCTAAGGACTAACGTAATGTAAACCGATGTGTAGGACCAAATTGAGGTTAGAATCGAATACTAGAAAAAAAAACAAAAAAAAAACTGTTATAATATATATAAACTTAGATATTAATTCCTCCATGGCAGTAAAGATAGAACTTAGACCAGATTCAAAAAGTAATCTAAAACCTAAAATAGGACTAGATGAAGGTAAGGAGATATGATAAAGGAATATTGGTAGCATTGGTCTTGTTGGAAGTGCGGAATAGGGCTAGGAATAATGCCGAGGATAAAAAACTTTTCAGAAAAAATGAAAGAACTTAAATGAGGCTTTTACAAAAAATAACAAAAAAAAAAGGTTTTTACTCACATCGCATCTCACATCAATTCGATCAAGAGTGGAATGAGCACAAGAAACTGAGTAGTTTCATTTTCTGTTGAAGATTTTCCAAGCCTTCTAAATTCTTACTAGTACAAAGTTCTCTAATAACATTAATACCACTCAATAGCTTATAAAAAGGCTTTCCAATGATATATAATTTAGCAAACATTTATTATTCTTGGCATAAAAAATCGAATTCATGATAATTACACCCATAACCTAATACCGTATAATTGTACTGGTCTAAAAAGCGCAATTATTTTTACCTTCAAAATCTGCTGATAGATGTCCAATGCTTTTCGAAATTCTTGCCCTTGAAAGTATAAGCTTGCACGTTCCCATTGCAAGGCGACATTAACAGGACTATGTTTACATGCTAGTGGAAAAATAAAAAATCAACAATAAAGTAAAATAACATCTTGTAAGTTGGTATTTCGCTGACAAAAGAATGCTATGAACAGCTGAAGACTCAGAAGAAAACAATTTTTTTATTCTTTTTATATGGTTAGCAGATTAAAAATGAACTTAAAACAACTTTTTTTCAGCAGCAAAACTTCACATGTTACAAACCTCTATCATGACAAGCCATAGCTTGTTTGATGTTACCAGCTTCCATACAACGGCGAGATAAGTCTTTCCATTCTTGCCAATCTTTGCAATCCAAAAATGCCGAGATCAACGAATACTGAAGAAAGGACATCCAATTGCAATGTTGATAAAAACTTTTACAAAGAATGATTAAACTACTTAAGGAAAGAATGAGACAGTGTGTGTATATGCGAGTGATAAAGCACCAACAAAAAAACTTCGCCAATCACTAACCAAATAACTAGTTATTATTTATCAGTGGTTGTTTAGCTCCTGGAACATCATAATTAACAAAAATCAAAATATTTCACCTGCAACGCGAGTTCCTTATTTCCCTGCTCTTCATAGATAAATGCCAGAGTTTTGAAAGGAATGCCACTATTCGGAGCTAAAAATAACCTTTGAAGCATACATAATTTTGCTATAACTCCACTCTTCAAGTATCAAGATGCTATAAAGAATTTTAGTTAGATATTACCTTCTCGAACTACCTCCATACATATATTAGCTGCTTGTTTGAAATCACCTTTGGCTACAAGAAGATTGGCTTGCCCCATTTGTAACCTGCATAATTCAGGAAGTTTATTTTGAACTGAATGCATGCCTTTTTTCTTTCGTTTGCGTAGTTGGAAATTATGGAAGTCTTTCATGATGTCAGTTGGTTCCACTAACAGAGAAAACAAAGTAAACACCAAGGTGATTTTCCTTCCAACATATTTTCAACAGTTTTTCCTTATTAAAAAAGTTGAAAGTGATTATGTTGATTCTATCAATATTATGCACATTGATTGATATTAAGTGCTTTTAGACAATTAAAGTGGACAAAAGTTAATAGGGAATTAATTTGCACAACTAAATAAAAACCAGTTTGATGGCATTAAGCTTGACCCATTCAAAACAAAATCAATTTGTAGGACATTTTGACAGCTTTTGAGCTTTTGCTATAAAATATTTTCTGTTATTTTTACAAATCATTACACAGGAACATAATTTTACCTGAAAACTTGGCAGTTTCATATTCTTATATAAGTTGTTTCTTTATAACAAATAAATAGGTGGTTTGGAGGAAGTGATTTACTTACCACTCCCATAATCCCTGATTTTTTCCAGTCTTTTAAAACAGTAATTTTTACAGTAGCAGTGAAAGCGAATACCCAGTGGCATATCCAGAATGTTTTTGACATCGGTATACTAGTTTAGGGTGCCCAAACTCTCACAACCAAAAATAAATTTGGTTCAGAAAAAAACAAAGATTTTGTATTTTTGTACTCATTGCTACAACAAGAAAACTTGAAAGAAGTTTTTAGATTACATACAATCATTTGAAACTATCCTGTTAACAAAAAGATCATTATTTTTGTTATGAATTTACACTAAGACTCATAATAATTACTTTTATGAAAAAAGTTTATTTTTTGACTTGATAAGAAATAACTATGTTCATGTCAATTTGATGAGTTTTCAACAAATTTATATTTCAAATAAGAGGTTAAATAAATGTTTATGCAAATAAAATTAAAATTTTTCGGTCACAGCAGAAAAGAAAAGTTAAGGCTGAGGGACTACTACTACTACTACTCTAACCAAATGGCAGTTTAGTCTCTGTTGTAAAGTCTGCGAAAGTACATAAATTGTAATGAATGTACACAGGCTAGGATTTTTCAAAAGCTTATCAAGACATTCTATAAAGTATTTTTTACGGTTTGTTTTTATATTTTGCCACTTACTCACAAAAATGGATCTTATCCCTATGGAAAAACCAAAAAAGAAGGATTTTAGAAGTCTAGTGCTAAGTATCAATTTAAAGCTTATTTATGCTTCTGATGTTAGTAGTGCCTTGTGCTTCGAAGATCATCTACAGTTAAGAAGAAACTTCTGTAGAAGCAGCTTCAACTTTTAACCGATAATGAACTATTCTTGTTTATTACTTTGTGTTGTTCAATTTCCGTGTTTTAAGCATGTGTTTGGTTTACACATCCTATCTATCTATCTGTCTCTGTAACAGTTTTTTGCCGTTTTCGGAAAGTCCGTTCGGATTTCGGATTGTTTGTTTATTCACAAATAGTTAATGACAAACCCAAAACTCTATGCGAAATGTAATACAAAAAGGCCACTTTCAATATTAATTCATAAAAATAATAACTGTTTTATACAATTTGAAATACTTTTGGAAGTTATTTTAGCCATTTTATGTTGCAAACTTCCTATTTCAATTATCTTTAAAATTTCTTTAAAAAGTCAGTAAAATATGCACACCGAGCACGTGAATCATTCTCGAACCGATTTGGTTTATGTTTTGAGGAAGTTGTAGAACTAGAAGAAGCCTTGAAGAAGAATTTTAAGACTTCTTTCCTGTCTTTATCTACTATTGCAATCGAAATATTATCATGAGAACATATATTGATGTTTAGCTGACTCTGGGAAAAATTCTTGGAGAGAAGATGAACGTTCGATAACAAAACTGTGCTGTCCTGTCACAGCAGAAATGTATATGTAGTATCAACCTTAATGGTGAATATGTCTTATCAATAAATGAATGAAACACGTTCAGTTCATTTAATAAATGTTACACCGAAAGTTGAAGATATTGAAAAAAACAACAAATGAGATTGTCATCAGCAGCACAAATCACTTGTGAATGAGTTGACCCAAACATACATACATACTGAAAGTATAAACAAGATATTGGTGAACGATATGTCTAATAAAACTGTTTTTCTGGCTACGAAACGTCATAGTGAATTGAAAAGTGGTTGGAATTAAGTTTAATTAAAGAAGGGAGTAATTTGGGGAATTCCAGACTGTATCAAATTATTTGTCACTGTACAATGCTCGTTCAAGTTATCACTTGTGCGGAACTGATTAGTTCTAAGTTCACATTGGAAAAGTTTCATTGAAAATGTTCAAAATAATCCTACAAACCACTCAATGGAGGCACAATGATTTAGTTTGATATATGTCAAGAAAACAAACTTTGGATGATGATTAGAATCCAAGCAATTATATACATATAATGAGATCACTAAAGTCTTGTGAAAATTTGGAGTGTAATATATATGTTCTAGGACACAATACCTTCAGGGGATTTTTTTTGCGTGGATTAATTTTTACGAATTTTGGCCAAATTTTATAATTTTCATTATGATCATTTTTTTGAAATTGGGAGACTGTATTGAATTTGAATGTGTCGCCAATAAACGATTCTGAATTTTCAGAATTATTCTGAGGTAAAAATTGCAAGTTCGTGAGTTGTCCAATGATAAGTGTATTTACAAAAATTTTCATTTTTGATGCAAGGATGAAGTATCAGCAAATAAATGATATGGTGAAACCAGAATTATAATTAGTACTATTAAAATTGTTTGCTTTTTATAAATTCATTATTTTGTTTTTCGAAGGGAATTTGATCATTATGATTTCTCTTAAGTACATTCAATCTTCAATGCGAATTGTCAAAACTCTAACGTGAATTGCAATGGCTTAATTCAAGGCCTGAATTGCTAAAATAAGGTGACACAAAAAAAGTCAGCCCAAGGCAAACTTGTGAGAAATCAAGCAATACCTTCAGTGTTATGCTGCTTTTTTTTAGAAGGTTGGCGTATACTTGAATTTGGCATAAGATGCTGTAATGTTTTCATGAATGGAATGAGCTGTGAACCTTGTATCTGCTGATCAGCAGCATTATATGGCAAAATGGCGGATAGGTCTGGTAATAGGAACAGATTCTCATTGGCTGCATTGCTGGATGTATCTAAGAATACAAAATGAAATATTGTGAGACCCAAAGTTTTTTAGTATATAAAGTAATTTAAAAATATTATTTATTTTTTAATAAAATAGTTTGGTTGGTCATTTAGCAAACGGTTCCTCTGTCTTGGCCTTCAAGAATATCATGAGGGATCAAAAAAAAATATAAAAGAATTTAATTCCTGGTCTCCTTTTACATGCTACAAAATCTACTTTTAAGCAAATTTCTTTTCTAACAACTGGTGGCCATATGACAAAAATACTTCATAAAAATGAGGAAAAAATATATATTATATAGCACCAGTTGCAATATTTGAATCTTCATATTCCTCATCATATTCATCTTCGCTCAGATCTTCAGGTAGACGTGCTTTAGGATTTTCTGGTGGCTTGCTAGTAAATGCACTGCCCCATGAAGAAAATATACTAGCTGAATCTTGGTTGACATCGAGTATAGCATGAGAACTGGACAAGTTATCAATAGGTAATCCACTTGCTGTATTGCTCTGCTGTGTTTCCAACCAACTTTCAAATGTTATTTCACCAGACAAATATCGAAGTAAATCTGGTTGTTCAACATGAATATTAGGTTCCATATTACTGAAATGTGTTTAAACTGAAAAAAAACCAAAAAAAAACCACATTTATAACAAGATCATTATACACATCCCAGGGCAATCTGTTTTCACTGTATCATTTGGTTATTTATTTTGGTAAAGAAGGCCATTAAAAAATGCAGTACAATACTGATGTGGACACAGCCCATCAGCTCATCAGCTGGACTACACATTTTTTTTTTATAAGCAACCGAGTTGCTAAGGGCTCAGCCCTCAAAATGGCCAAAAAAATAAGCAACTTGCTTAGCAACCCTAAGCCCTGAAATCTTAACAACTTTTTTTAATCTACAAAATCAAAAAAAAAATTCACATAAGTTTAAAGTGGTGTTATCCACATTAGTGGATAACACTGCCAGTTCCCCCCCGGCCTCGTTAAAATAAATTCAAAAAAAAAAAAAAAAAATAAAATAAAGGGAGCCTTGTAAACCTTTATAAAATTTCTTTTTGTCCATCAAGACAGACTAAAATTACCAGCGATAGATGGGTAGAATGAGTCAATTTGTGCATTGTAAGCATTTTTCTTACTCTTTAATAGAAATAGTCATAATAAGAAGAATCAAATGTTTGATAAAATACTGTATAACCAAAATCTATGAAAAAACACCCAGAAAAATCAACATAATGGACAATTAGCAAACGGTATACAACAAACAAAACAATCCTTTAGAGAATAATGAATAAAAAGTGTATGTGTCATGTAATGAAGAAAAATTAAACATTGCGTAAAATAGCTCAAATGTGTTTTTCTTCGATTTTTATTGCTTGAAACATTTTTAAGCAACCTTACAAGCAACTTTAGCCCTGGATTCTTAAAAATGCTTAGCAACTCCAGCCCTGAGCCCAAAATCGAGGTTGCTTTAAAAAAAAAAATGTGTAGTGCTGGGTTTGAACCTGGAACCTATCAATTCCAAGGTTAATGTTATACCCATTACACCGAGTAGGCATCACATGTCACCAGAGTGCTCAATGCCCCTGATAATCCCATCCCAAAAATGTAAAGCAGGTTTCACAAAAATCATTGAAGCATAAAAAACACTTTACTGAAAAAGAAATTAATATATGAAGTGAAATTATAAATGGTAAACATTGGCATAAATGAGGTATAATACAAGAACAATGTGTATTATTATGCTGACAAGAAAATGAGAAACAGATGTACTATAATTATGATACAAGTATATATCTTATTATGACATGGAAGTTGTTGAAATTATTTCTGCAACAATGCAGAACATAATGTCTCAAAAATTACTTTGTTTAAACTAAATTATTTCATGTTGCGTTATGCAGTCAATCTAACTTTGAACTCGGCAATTACGGAATTCCTTGCGCCATTTAGCTGCATTCGCGAAGAGTTGACAGTATCACCAGCAGTTTTTATGGTTGCACTAGTAGTGTAGATTATTCTGCTAGAATCAAGTTCATTGTACATAGCACTGAAGATGGTTTAATTAACCAAAAAGCTTTTTGCTAGTTTTAGAGAACTTGTTGTTTTTTATTATTTTAAAGTTCATTATATATCCTCATCCTTATTTTTACATTTTCTGTTCAATTCTGGTCCATGCATACATATCATTGCAGAACGAATAAACCCTAGATTCTAAAGATGGAGATGATAAATCCTGGCTGTATGGTGATGAAGAAAAACAGAAGCTCTTTGTTTTTCAGGATGAGATTTTTACTTATGTATGTTGGCTTTTTGTAACATAATGGCAACGAGCTTTCATGAAACTATTGGTTGATTGATTGATTGATTGATTCTGGACCAAAAAAGACCTCTTGTGCAAAATGTTTTAACATAGAATTGCTTGTATATATATTATACTATTATAAATAAATGTATTTGATTTTATACACCAAGATATTTTCATTAGTTCTCCTTTAAGGCGAGTCACGTTAGTAATAGAAGATAAAATATGTTTGGGGAATTGTGAATCTGAGAACACAGTCAATTAAGCTAAAGTTTATGTTCATTATTTCACCCATCATATAGAAAAGTATAATTATATACAAGAGATATTGAATTGTAAAGACGTATATACAAACATTAAATAATTTGGTGATCTTAAAATCGAAATATCTGCCAAAAGGAATCAGAAATTTCCAAAAACTTTAAAAAGAAGAAGCAGAGCGAGAATCCCTTCCTTTTTTACGAGCAAGATTTACTTCTGACAAGACTTGCAGATTGAGAAAGGTCGTAAACATTTTTGTGATCCTCCTTTATGCAATTAGTAGATGACCTAAGGCAGACAACCTGAAAATTTTCGAAAACTCTCTGTCTGGATCAGTTTTACCTTTACAGAATTCCTTGACTTATAGGGCGAACATCATTGGGGGCGCAATTGATGGTAACATGTGCTCGTTACATCTCATTTGCTCTAAATAATATTACCGTTGTTTTTGCAGTCAGCTTAGTCTTCGTCTACGTCCAGTCTACGTCCGATAGTTCTGCTATCAACGCTTCGAAAAATCCTAGCTGTGGCCATGATGGGCAGAATAGGTGACAAGATGGACAGGGAAACACTATCATCCCAAGCAGCATATCGAAAAGGAAGGTCAACAACGGAACATGTGTTTGAAAACAGTTATTGAAAGAACAGTTAAAAGTTAACTCAAAAAATGAAACAGTGTACCTAAAGCTCTTAGATATGAGCAAAGCTTTTGACAGCATACAACGAAAAACAATGATCGAGTTCCTGCAAACTACGATAAATGCGGATGAACTCCATATAGTCAAGAAAATGCTAGAAGTTACACTAGCGGTGAGATGTAGAAACAGTTTCAGTCAAACTTTCATCACAGATACTGGTGCCCCCCAAGGCGATTGCGCAAGTGCAAATGAGTTTACATACTACCTATCAAAATCACTTGGTGAACCAACAGCCAACAATCTCCACGACCACCACCACAGTCAAAGTAACATCAACATGCACGAAATCCCTGACGAAATTTGCGAACAGAATTACTCACAACGCAGTCAAGTCCAACACGTCACCATCAACATGGAGTATGCTGATGACATAAGCGAAATCACCAGTGATCTCAATAATTCCCGCAGATACGAACGAGAGAGAATCATGAAGCTGTCAGATAAAGGCTTACAGATAAACGATAGTAAGACTGAAAGATATGTAATTAACCGAAAAAACAACTCGTGGAAGAAATGCAAATTACTTGGGTCACTCCTCGATACTGACGAAGAAGTCAAAAGAAGAAAATCATTGGCTATAAATGCCGCAAATAATCTTGAACATCTTTTCAAAAACAAAAACTTGACATACTCCACAAAAATGAAAGTGCTAGAGACCTATGTCGAGCCAATATTTTTATACAATTCAGAAATCTGGACATTGAATAAGAGCCACGAAATTTCAATCGATGCGTTCCATCGTAAATTAATTAGAAAATATGTTTTTAACATCAAATGGCCGAACACTCTGAGCAATGAGGAACTTTACCGAAGAACCGGTACTCAAAGCTGGAGAAATAAGATCACTCTCCGGCCGCTCAAGTGGTTCGGGAAACTAATGAATATGGCAGAAGATACACCAGCCAAAAAAGCACTGCGGTATGGGCTATCGCCGTATTCGAAACCACCCGGAAAGCCCAAAACGACGTGGATATCCAAGATCAAGGAAGACCTGAAGAAAATGAACTTTTCGTGGACAGATGCAGAACGTCTAGCCAAAGAAAATACAAATGATTGGAATAAAATTATCACGAAATTTGTAAAAAACAACATCTAATATCTTATTATCTTTTTATACGTTTAGGTAATGTAGATTATCATTTACGAATAAACCTAATGAATGAATGAATGAATTCAAATCAAGCCGGTGTAGCGGATTATTTTAACTCCCTGGGAACAATGACTCCCCCAGTTAAAATAAACTAGGAAATAATGACTCCCCTAGAGTAGAAAATTTCTAGTAAATAATGACTCCCTTAGTAAATAATGACTCCCCATTATTTCGGATTGAAAATGTCAGGGAGTCAAAATAAACTAGTTAATCATGACCCCCCCTCCCCCCACCCATCAAAAGAAGTCATTAGGGAGATTCGTAAACTCGACGAGCCTGTTACACGAAAAAAATCAATTACTTGTGAGAATTCTTTTAAAACTGTTCTACTAAAACGGTACTTCAGAGATTTAAAGCCTTTTGTGGTATCTAGGAGGATAGAAAAGTGGCTCTTTTTCTATCCTCCTAGGTGGTATCAAAAGAAACATCATTACTTTACACGCTTATTTAAGTATTGATGTGAAGTTTCTAATGACTTTGTAGGGAAAAATTCACGAACAACTCTACTAAGCTGTATACAATTCCCTACAAATCTATAGAAAAATAGTTTCGTGTAAACGAAACATGATTTTTCCGAATTGTAGTTGTTCTACTAGAGTTCAGTCAAATCCGACCTTTTTTGAAGTCTCCAGGCTGCCCCAAAGTTTTAGCCTCATTTTGGTGCAAAACCCCGTTCCAAGCAAAAAAAATCAAAATTTTTAATAATGAAAAAACACTCCCAGATATTCACCCAAGGAACAAGTGTGCAAAATTTCAGCCAAATCCGACCATTTTTCAGGCTGCCCCAAAGTTTTATGGACATATAAACAGACTGACAGACACACAGACATTTTCAGATTCTAGCTCAACTGAAGTTGAGAATAAGGTATTCAGTGAAGGAATGAATAGACAAAATTTAAATTTAAAGTCTTGATGTCCAAGGAATGGCCATATGAATTTTAAAAGTTTTTAAACAAGATTTAGAGGGGAGTCATTTTAAACCAGGGGAGTCAGGATTTCCTAGGAAATGTTAACTCTAGGGAGTTATAATTTACTAGTTTATATTAACTGGGGAGTTATAATTAACTAGTTTATTTTGGGGGAGTGATTATAAACTAGTTTATTATGACTGGGGAGTCATTATTTAGGGGAGTTAAAATTTACTGTGACACCGGTCATCACTCGTCTGAAATCAATCATTCATCACAAATCGAAATGGCAGAAGAAATTCGTTTAAAGGAATTGAAAATCCAAGAATCTACTTTGAGAGATGAGATTGAAGACACGATCGAAGATAATTCTCCCTCAATCATCAACCAGTCGCCGGAGTTAATGAAGTTATGTGTGCAGAAAATTGAAACTCTTCGAATGCATCATCGCTCCAAACATCATGAACACTAAAAGTCCTGTTATCAGCTGATAATTATGAACTTGTTCATCAGAAATCATATGCCAACACTATCAGTAACTACATACGAAGTTTAAATCACCTGATACAACAGCATCATCTAGTTGGTATCAGATCAGTAGAAGAAATAAATAGTCGCCAAGCTGAACTTGTCATTCTTGAAATTGAAAGATCGATTACGTATCTGGGAACCAGTAGAAATTGCAAGATCAACAGAATCACTAATGATGACTTGAAGCTCGAGTAAGTTAAAAGAACTGATTGGATTGCATCCCAACATGGAAACATACAACGATCTGAAGGCAAGATTCGAAAACTTATTCTTAATCCGCTCCAATTATGAGGCTAAGATCAAGATGGAGTCAACCTCAAGGGAGATCGAGAAACTTGAAGCATTCAATAAAAGCAAGCTGAACATCAAGCTGTCAAAATTTACTGGTTTCGACACTGCTATTGACATTTACACATTCATTGATGAATTTGAAAAACTTTATTCGGATAATGTACCGAAGTCTCTTCAAGCTGAATTGCTGGAAAATAATCACTTGGACAAGCAGGCAATATCAGGAAATTCTCCTACAACACAAGCTAGCTGAGCTGCATCGCATTTCAAACGACAGTAAAGAGAGAGACTCTATGAAGGTCATTGAATTTCTCAGCAAATTAACTAACTCAATGAGAGACCTCATGCAACTTTCTGTAAATCACAACATTGAAAATGAACTCCTATACAGTGACGCTTTACATAAGATCGTCAGTTATGCTCGGGGAAAGCCGCATGATGAGATGGCTCACAGTATCCTGCGAAAATCCGAAAGATGGGAGGTATAAATGGAGACAATTGATAGAGTTTCTTGAAAAGGAGATGAAGATCCATCAACAGAAAGCTGTGATTCAGATTTCCTCCAAATCAACAACAGGGAAGATGATTTCATCTGCAAGCATCAATCACATGACAAATACTCAACCAAGAAGCATGTTCTTGTGTGTGACGAGCACAAGAACGATCATCAAAACAAGGATGTGTTGGAACACTATAAAGCTAGATGCATCATGAAGCAACCACTCCCAATGCATTCGAAGAACATCCAAATTGTCTATAGTTTGTCCAAGGTGCAACCAAAAGTTGTTCCGAAGGCTGATGACAATTCACACGATGCAGTCTTCATCCTTCAACCAATCACAATCAACGATTCAAATTTCACAATCTTTTATGATAATGGTTGTAGTAATTTTATAAGTCGTTATGGAGCTGTTAAACGTCTTGGATCAAGAGCTAAACAAGTCTATGCTGGCACCATCCAGATGAACGGTATTGCTGGCATCTCAAGTCCTACGAGTCATGGTATCTATCAAATCAGTTTACCTCTATGTAACGGAAATAATGCAGTCATGACTGGACTCTGTCTTGATAAAGTTACCAACACGTTTCCGGAATTTCCAATCAACGGTGTGGTATTCGATGACATTAAGCATCAGTACATTGAAAAAAGAGGTGACGCATCAAGTTTACCATCAGTTCCTGAGAAGGTGGGCGGAGATGTTGATTTAATCATTGGTATTAAGTATCTACGTTATTTCCCAAAACCAATTTTTCAAATGGTATCAGGACTTACAATCTATGAGTCACATTTTTGGAATAGTGATGGTTCAGTTGGATTAATTGGAGGTCCACATGCAATCTTTAATGCCATCCACAACAAATCAACGAATTTTGCAACCAATCAACTAAGATTGTACTCATATGGCTATCACGTTAATCCTGATGTTCGTCTCCTTGGATATCGTAATCAATTTGGTGACATCACTCAAGATGATCCAACTGATACATTTAATGAAGTTGAGCATGCTGGTAGTGAGATGCAGAGACTGTTCAACCTGCAAAAACACAACCAACACCAGCTCAAGTATCAAAGAAGAGACTGAGCAAGAGATAATTAACAACTCGGTCATTGTCGACATCACAACTCAAACCTCAACTGCAACGCTACCATTAATCAGCAGCCCATCTCGTTTAGAACCAAACCGACGGATTGCTCTGAACGTATACAATCAACAGTTGAGACGTTTGGCCAAGAACCCTGATGACAAAGCCGATATTCTTAAATCAGAAAGAAAACTTCAGGCACTTGGGTATGTAAAGTACGTCAAAAATGTACCTGAAGAGGATCAAGCACTGCTCAATCAATCAAATCTGGTCAACTTTATTCCATGGAGAGCAGTGTGGAAACAAAATTCTGTTTCAACACCCTGCAGAGTCGTGTTTGATGCTTCAATGCCAACCAAAAGCGGTTTTTCTTTGAATGATATTTTGGCAAAAAGGCGAAACAATATGAATAAATTGGTCGACATCTTTCTTCGATGGAGAGGGTATGCAGTTTTATTTCACACAGATGTACAGAAAATGTACAATTCAATTCAATTGCACAAGTCTCATAGGGGATTGCAGAGATATCTTTGGCAAGACTCACTCGATCCATCCCAGCCACCAGAAGAGAAGATCATTAAAACCCTTATATATGGCGTAAAATCAAGCGGAAATCAGGCTGAACGAGGATTGAGAGAAACTGCAAGACTATTCAAAGATGAATACTCAGACATCTACAAAGTTATATCTGAAGACATCTACGTAGACGATTGTCTGTCTGGATCAGAAACCATCTCAAAAGTACTAAACATCGCAGATCGTCTGGAAGTTGTTGTTAACCGAGGTGGATTTACACTCAAGTGGTTTACCTTTTCTGGTCAAGATCCTAAAGAATCTCTCTCAAGTGATGGTTATTCAGTATCAGTCGCTGGCCTCAAATGGTATCCAAAGAAAGATGTCCTATCAATCGATGTTCAAGATTTGAACTTTGCCAAAAAGTATCGTGGACAGAAACCAACTTCAATCTCATCAATTCCAATCAACCTAACTAGATGTCACTGTGTGTCAAAAGTGGCTGAACTATACGACATCACTAGGTTAATTACACCAATCATAGCTACAATGAAATTGGATCTTCACCAACTCGTGAAGCATAAAATGGATTGGGATGACATTCTTCCCGACAATCTTCGGAAAATATGGATATCACATTTTGAGATGATGAGGGAAATTAAATCTATCCATTACAAACAAGCCATCATTCCAGAAGATGCTGAAAGCTTGGACATTCAGACGTTAGATTTTGGAGATGCTAGTCAAGCTCTTGCATGTGCGTCAATATATATTCGCTTCAAGTGGAAGAATGGTACTAATTCCTGTCAACTCATCTTTGCAAGGTCACGAATTGTACCTGACGGATACAGCCAACCACGAGCTGAGCTATTTGCAGCAGTGCTGAATACACATACTGGTCACACTGTGAAGAAAGCATTTGGACAACAGCATAAATTATCAATGAAATTCACGGATTCCCAAATCACACTGCATTGGATCTGCAACTCAAATCTTACTCTCAAACAATGGTGCCGAAATAGAGTTATAGAAGTTCAAAGATTCACAGAACAGGACCAATGGAAGTACGTCAAGTCTGAAGATATGATTGCAGATTTGGGCACTCAAAGATGTTCATCATTGGATGTTATCAAACAAGAATCATATTGGATCGGAGGATATGATTGGATGAAGTTGCCCTCATCTGAATTTCCAGCATTTTCCAAGGATGACATAACTTTAAGTGCGCAAGACCGTCATTTAGTGAGCAAAGAACTGAAGGAGCCACCACCATCTAACGAAATCAAAAACTCGTTCTTCACTTCATCATCAACGATTGTTCCAGACGAGGTTTCAAAGCGATACAAGCATTCGAGATATTTAATAGATCCAAATTCCAGAAGCTTTGCATCTGTTATCAGAATAATGGTGATTGTTCGAAAATTCATCAAGAAACATCTGAAGATCGGATTTATCAAGTCCAAAAACGGACAGAAGTATATCACTGCTCAAGAAGATGATGCCAGAGAAGCCAAAAACTAATTCTTCAAGAAGGCAACTCAAGAAGTGAAAGCATTCGTTCCTTCAAAAAAGTACAACAAAATCTCACAGATGAAAGATGGCATCTTGTACTACACAGGAAGGATACTACCAACAGATGAAGCAACAATCGTTGGCAACGCAACAAACGTGATGAAAGATCTGAGCGCATTCTTCTTGACAGACATTCACCACTCGCTTATTCCATCGTCAATGAGATCCACTGGAGCCATCCTACTGCAAGACATTCGGGTGTTGAAACCACTTGGCGACATGTTCTTCAGATTGTTTACATCATCGAAGGCAGATCTTTAGTGAAACAAATCCGGTCAGCATGTACCAAATGTCGATATCTGATGAAACAACAGATAGATGTGTCCATGGGACCACTTTCTCAAGACAACTTTTTCATTGCTCCAGCTTTCTACTGCACTCAAACTGATTTGGCTGGACCATTTCTGTCGTACTCAAACCATCACAAACGAACTACTGTTAAAATTTGGTTGATAGTGTTTTGCTGTTCTACAACCACCGCTGTCAAGATTAAGGTCATGGAAGATAACAGCACTTCATCTTTTTTGCAAGCTTTCACTAGATTGGCATGCGAGGTTGGATATCCAAAAAAGCTTCTTGTAGACGAAGGCAGTCAGCTGATCAAAGGTTGTGAATCGATGAGACTGAATTTCCATGATTTATCCAACAAGATCAATCTGAAATCTTCTATAGAATATAAAACATGCCCTGTTGCTGGACACAATGCTCATGGACGTGTGAAACGCAAGATCAGAGAGATACGTGAATCAATTGAAAAGTCTATCCACCTGGAAAGATTATCTATCATACAATGGGAAACACTAGCGTCTTCAATCTCAAACTCAATCAACAATCTCCCTTTGGCTATTGGTAACTTCAAAGGTAACTTCGAAATAAAAGATCTAATTACACCGAATAGATTGCTACTGGGCAGAAACAATGATCGATGCCCAACTGAACCACTTCAACTTTCTGATGATGCTGATAAAATCATTCGTTCGAATACAAAGATATTCAATGTTTGGTTCGAATGTTGGCTTGCATCCCACGTACCATTGCTGATTTATCAACCTAAATGGTTCAAGTCAGACCGTGACTTGAAACCTGGTGACGTCGTTTTATTCACAAAGAACGAATCAACCCTCTCCTCAACGTACCAGTATGGAATGGTCAAGTCTGTAAGTCGTGGTCGTGACGAAAAAATTCGAAGTGTTGTTGTTGAATATTGGAATGCAAACGAAAACGTGAAACGCCAGACCAGTCATTCTGTTAGACGTCTCGTGTTGATACTGGGTGTAGATGAAGTGTCAAAAGAATTGTTCAAATCAAGATAAAGTTTCAACAATTTTTCAATTATATAATTTATCTAATTAGTTTATTATCTAGTTGGTTTTCTATGACTGTTGGGGGAGTGTAAAGGCATTCTCCTTTATTTCTCAGTGTTTTATTAGTCATTTTTAGTTTGTTTACACGTTCCCTGTGGTTTTTCATTTTGGTCTTTATTTTTCATGTTTTTCAGTGTTTTTTTATTTGTTTGGGTTTTTATGTCAATTTCTGTGTCTTTTTGTTCTGTAGTATAGGTCATATCTAGGTCAGTATTTTGTTTTATTAATTTATCAATTTTGGTCAGTATTTTCTAGGTCTGTATTTTATATATGTAGTTTTCTGATTTCTCACTATAAATCATATACACTTTCACTTTTTCTGTCATCAATTCAAAGAGTGGTCATGGAATACATCTATCATTTATATCTTTGTCTTTTCATACTCAGGCAAGCTGGTATGTTTTCTTGTTTATCTTCCTTTTACTTTGCTTTGTTCACTCTTTATACACTTATATTCAATAGTTGTATACTTATATTCTACTTTAAGCTTTGACAAATTTTTCAGATAGTTTATTTATTTAAATTTCAGTTTGAACATATTCATACTGTTACAAACACTTGTGTTATCCATGACCCCTGACCCCACACAGACAACCTGAAAATTTTCGAAAACTCTCTGTCTGGATCAGTTTTACCTTTAGAATTCCTTGACTTATAGGGCGAACATCATTGGGGGCGCAATTGATGGTAACATGTGCTCGTTTACATCTCATTTGCTCTAAATAATATTACCGTTGTTTTTGCAGTCAGCTTAAAGTCTTCGTTTGCAATATTTCAAACATCGTAGACTATCGCAGCATTAGATAAATGTATAAATGAGTGTGAAGTCAAGTGAAGTGTGTACATACACGTTTTTTTAAATAAGCAACACGTTTATAAGCAACACTAGTAAATTTTCTCAAAAAATTCAGCAACAGTATTACAGGATCTTACATAAATTAGCAACATGCATTTTTGAAATAATGCAGCACTAGAGCATAGCTACAGCACATTTCTTAGTTACACTAGGTGGTTACACTAGGTTGCAGTACTATGTCCTACACTTTGTACTTGAATAATTAAGCTCACACAAAGGTATTCAAGACTGGGAGTACATATTTTTTCAATTAATTCTTAGCAACAAATTAAGCAACATTACTATACTACTAAAAAATGGTCATTTTTTAAGCAACATTACTGCTAAGGTCTGACCTTGGTTGCTTATAAAAAAAACCCGTGTATTTCTTCTTCTATAGTCAACTGTGCAACAGCAAGTTAAAAGAGTGGCGCAGGAGCCGTAATGTGAAATTATAGATAAACTGTGGAGTTTTGCGAAATCTCTTCTATCTCTATCAATAGCTTTCATTAATCGAATGTTTATTGATACAATTAACTGACATGCTAATTACTTTTTAATGATATAATTATCTTTTGTTCTGCTGATGAAATCTTTACTCTTCGGAAGCTAATTGTAGGGGACCCCCGCTTTTTTTTAGCGAAAAAAGCCACCCATTTCCATTTATTAACACCCCTCCCGTTTAGCAATTTCACTCAAAATACCAACCCCCCCTCACTAATAACACCCTCCGCGTTTAAGGATGTTGGACCAAAATCGAATTGAAAAATTTTTTACTGATGCCTGTGAAACTTTTTGAACAAGAAGATTTTAACAAATATTAACAAATGTTTTAACAAAATATCAACGAAAAGTGTCTTTATTAACAAAAATATATATTCCATCTAAAACGAGAAAAGAAAGATTAATTCTTGAGTCTAAATGACTTTATAACAAGTTGAGTACTTCAAAATAACATCTCTGACCACAATCTCCATGCAAAATATTTCTTACTGAACACACACTCATAAAAAAGAAAACATTCGATTCGAACATTCAAATCGTTCAAATTTTTGAATCGAATCATTAAATGTTCGAATTATGACACTGCAAGAACTTCTATTGTTACTTTAGAAACAACACGAAAGCCTCACTGTCCCACCCCAAAAAGAAAAAAATTAACAAAAAAACAAAAGTCACCCCTCCCCTCTTATTGCCGACCGCCCCCCTGATTACTGTATTTTATAAAAAAAACCACCCATTTCCATTTATTAACACCCCTCCCGTTTATGATATTTTTCTAAAATGTTGACCATCCCCTGCTATTAGACCCTCCCCCACAATTAGCTTCCGGAGAGTAGAATCTTAGTCTGAAATAACTGGATGATGAATATTTTTATATTCATGTTTCTGTAATGTTGTTTTGTTAAATTGTCGGCAGACATGTTTTCAATTTGCAATTCTTATATCATAGGAATGCTGGCAAAATTTCCCATCCAACGGTGTAGAAGTTATTATCATAATCCAGTTATTTCAGTTTCAAATTCAATTTGAATTTTGTGTAATCTTTTTAAAACTCATGCTGTATTATACCTTATTTATTTTCAATTTTATCGAAAAATTTTTTACTGTGTGATGATTTTTAATTTTTTTATTGTGTTTATAAATGGCCTTCATTGTAAATTGAGTTAATTGACTTTTAAGAATTTAATGAACCAAATCGTTGAGTTTTTCTTCAATATCTTTTTGAAGAATAAAGATTTTGGCAAACACTTTATATTAATGGATAGGGCATGAAAAGCTCTTTCTTGTGATATAAAATTCACAATATTTTATCAGATGTAATCAAAAATACGCCTTGAAAGTTGGTGAATAAGACATTTTGATACACACTGTATAAGAATCAGCAACCAATAAAATCACAATGTCCAACCATAAACCAGTAATAAACATTTCAATACTCTTATTGAACCATACATGACCAACAAATCGACTGTCTATGCCATGTATCGTCAAAACCTTGAATAAATCGGCAATAACAAGCGCAGGATATACAGAAAGAAATAAACAATCGTACAATGAAGATATGAAGCAACTGTCCAATATACAAAGAAAGATACAGTAGCAGATCGAAGCAACACCACACGATGATGCTAAGAAGACAACACAACAGGATCATGACGGAGATACACAACATCAAAAAGTCCGAAGAGAACAGGAAAATGAGAACAATCCTTAAAAACCATGAACACAACCAAAACGAAAGTGAACGCATGTCAAGAGCTTGAACAAAATGAAACTAAGATAATCCCTTTTAATAACATCTGAAAAAGGCTCTGTTTCTTTATTCAGTTAATTGTCGGACGGAAAATCGATACTTTAAACCCTACAGAAAACTTAAGAGGAACAACTGTGCTATTTTTAAGTGTTGATTGAATGGTATGGACCTAACCTCTTCCAAAACAATTAAAAGTGAGATCGAAAAGGTTTTTCCTTTTTTACTATGGCAAGGAAAAGTAAATTGTCGGACGGAATCGATAGAAATTGAAATTGAACAAAACTAAAGGTTTTTTAGGTATTCTATCGAAAATAATAAGTTCCATACGAGATATGTCTAAAATAATAACTTAGTATATACTAAACGATATGAACAAACTTTTTAACATGTACATAATCAACATGTAGCGATATAAGCCGAAATTCACCCTAATGTAAGTTTTGTCGGAGGGAATTATCGGACGGAAGCGATGTTGACTCATAACTGTATACAGATTTTTTTTGGAAAAAACGACCTAATTCTTATTTTTAGAGAGTGTCTCCAACATACTGCCATGATAAAAGGGGCCAATTTTTAAGTTTTATAAGATATTAACGCACCATTTAATCAGCTTCCGTCCAACAATAAAATACAGAAAAAATGGAAAACTGTAATTATCATACGTTTTGAAAGATGATAAGGCAAAGGTCATTAGCTATTTTCATCAAGGCGTAAATACAAAAGACATTATAGTTTTATACCAACAGGAAACCAGGAAAAACTATAAACTGACTTGTATCATTCAAAACTTCCGTCTGACAAAAAGTGAATAAATCCAAGGGAACATCAAATACAACAGAAAAAATACTTTAAGTTGTAAATCTACTCAAAGAAACAATGACCGTGAAGCCATTCCTGACTTTAACCAGGGCATTGCATCCATTTTTCACCTTTGATATTGTATTCCTCCAGACACAAGGCACAGTGATTTTCGTCAGATAATTCTGATAATTCATGACACGACAAATAACAAAAATGTAAACATTCGAATCGCGAATGTTTTAAAATCGCTGCATTGCAAATACAAAATCAAAACAAATAGAAGACTAAAAACTAGGAATTACACATGTTGCTTACTCACACGAGCATTTCATGCTACATTCGTTACATCTCTGTTGTGTAAAATTTTGCATTTGTTTGACTCCAATGTTGTCTAATGTTGCACGGCCATGCAACACTGTAAAATGAACATGATCATTTTGTTATAACGTTATAACATTTTGTTATAACGTGCTGTAGTAATGTTGCAACTTCTTTTATAATGTTGTATTGATTTGGCATATCAAAGCAACATTTCTTAAAAAAAGTTGAATTTTGGACGTTAAATTGAACGTCAAATCGAATGGTTAGCATGATGGTATCTATTTTGAAAAGGCTTTACTTGTTTCCGAAAATGAAATGTTTTAGAGACTGATGTGATGTATATATATTTATGTATAAGCGAGTCCAAGGTCTCTTTGGCTGGGGCTCGTTAGTGAGATAAGACGTATGTATTACTACGCATCAAGAAAGCATTTTAGTTGACCTTTCAATACGATTTACTACCCCAGGAATCGGTCACATCATTTGGCGACGAGGAGTGGAATTTTTTTTACCTGCTGTAAGTTGACTTTTCCAGATCCGATTGTCCAGCATTCACGAGTGTGTTTGTTGACTATTCCCAGCATCGAGCATAAACCACGCTGATTTGCTTTGTTTTTTTTCGTGCCTTTGCCTCAATAACCCAAGTCGGCAGGAGCAAAGTAGATATTTCGTTTGAATATGGCGGAGGGCGTTTACACAGCACTCGAAAAGTTTAAAAAGGGGAAGGACCCCAGACACACGTTAGAGAACTTCGACAAATACATAAAACGTGCGAAGCTGGTGTTTACCACGGCGGACGTACAAGATGATGCTAAAAAGAAATCACTTTTGCAAATTTGGGGTGGTGATGAAATGGTCACGTTATTTGACCATGAAGGGAAAGTTACTGAACAGGACACTTTTCAACAAGCTGTGGATAAAATCCAGATAACTTTGATGGCGCAAATTAACGATATCTATCCTGTCCATAAATTATTTTGTGAAATGCCGCAAGGTAGTCAATCGTTTTCTAGTTGGTATCCTAGAATCATGGAACAAGCCAAGCGTTGCAATTTCCACAACTACACGCCAGAACGAGCGGCTCGTGATGCGATGGTGATACAAACAGAAAACAATAAGCTACGAAAAAAGGCGCTATCAGAAGGCCCGTCGTATAATGACTTCATTAGGGCAGGTACTGCAATGGAATCTAGTACAATGCAGGCAGAAAAGATGGAGAAAACGGATACTGTCAACAGATTCCCGAGTAACAACAAATTGTCCACGAAGAAATTGGATCGCAGCAATGGCGATAACAAGCAACGTGATAGAAAACCACAATTGTGTGATTTTTGTGGCTATGCAAAACATCAAGCCCATCAAAAAGGAAAATGTCCTGCGAAAGGAAAAATTTGTAAGGCTTGTGACAGGAAGGGACATTTCGCACATAGTAAAGTGTGCCCGGGTAAAGTTCGAAAAATTGTAGACGAGTCGTCGGAAGAGGACGCCGACGCCGGAAGTACAGATAGTGAAATGGCTGGCCGCATCATCAACAAGTTGGAAGATGAAGGAAGCGACGACGAGTCGGACAAAATAGTATCGGTAGCTATTAATGGTGTAGACGTTGAGATTTTGGTTGATTCAGGATGTAGAAAGATATTACTTCCCGAAAAGGTATTTCGGAAAGTTCAAAAGTCCAGCAAGCTAATAAAGACAAAAGTGAGACTGAGACCCTACGGTGTAAAGAACGGTATTGAAGTTGTCGGTCGAGCTTATGTTGATATCGCGGCGAAATGCGGAAAGAAAATCCGAGATTTTATCTATGTAGTTCGTGGTCACAAAGCAGAACCTTTACTTGGTAACAAGGCGGCAAAGCAAATGGGTATATTGCACATAAGCCCAGAAGGATCGTTCGACCGTAAGGTTAATCGACTGGAATCATCTGATTCTACAGGTGACAATGACGTTGAGATGTTAGTGAATTCGTATGACAAACTTTTTGAGGGAATTGGCAAACTAAAAGGTCAGGTCGTTGAATTTCAAATTGATGATGGTATTAAACCAGTAGTACAGAAAGAAAGACGAGTGCCGCTTGGATATCAAGAAAGACTGTCGAAGCATTTACAACAGCTTAAGGAAAATGATGTCATCGAAGGTCCATTAGACTCAACGGTAGAACACAAGTGGATCTCCAACGTAGTGATTACGGAGAAAAAGACACCGGGAAAAATTCGAATGACAGTAGATATGCGACACGCTAACATGGCGATTAAGCCAACCCATTTTCCAGTACCAACTATTCAAGAGTTACGACATAAACTTAACGGTGCTACTCGTTTTAGCAAGATCGATCTTACTCATGCATTTCACCAAATGGAATTAGGTAAACGTTCGCGTGAGCTAACCACCTTTTATACGCATGAAGGTTTATTCCGTTTCAAACGTCTGGTTCAAGGTGCAGGGCCCGCATCCCAAGAATTTCACGAAAAATTCCGACTCAGTTTGCACGGACTTAAAGGTGTAATTCAGATTCAAGATGATGTATTGGTGTTTGGCACAACCGAAGAAGAACACCTGGAAAATTTGAAACGACTATTTGATCGTCTAATGCACAAACTAAACAAAAGTGCGAGTTCAATTTGAAAGAAGTAGCCTGGTTTGGTTTCGTGTTTGATCAGAACGGTATGAAACCAGATCCCAAGAAAGTTGAGGCTATACATCAAAAGGTTACCCCTAAGACGGTCGCTGAAGTGAAATCGTTTTTACAAATGTGTCAATATAACCAATCATTTCTATTTGACACAGAGAAAACCTACAGTGATATTACGGCTCCGTTAAGAGCGATGTTGAGGAAGAATGCTCGATTCGAATGGACATCGGCATGTGAAAAGTCGTTCCAACAGTTGAAGAATGCTTTGACTAGCAACAAGGTCATGGCACATTGGGTTCAAGGCAGAGAAACCGAACTCATAGTTGATAGAGGCCCAGAAGGCATTGCAGCAACACTCTATCAAAGAGAAGAGGAAACTGGTTTTTGGAGACCAGTTAATTACACTAGCCGTACTCAGACTAAGACGGAACAAAGATATTCCCAGATTGAAGGTGAAAGTCTAGCTGTTCAATTTGGTATTGTCTCCAACAGAATGTACCTGTATGGCAATAAGTTCGTGGTTGTCACCGATCACCAACCGCTGGTGTCCTTGTACAACAATGTGCAAAAACAAGGGCCAGCAAGAGTGGAGCGACACAAACTCCATGTCCAAAGCTTTGATTTCAAAGTGGAATATAGTAGAGGAGACAAGAACCCAGTTGACTACAATAGTCGTCATCCGATGAAAAGAATCAATACGGATGAGGATGAAAACACCGAAATCTATATCAATGCGGTGATAACTGACGGTCTTCCCGACGCGATTACTCTCGATATGCTTCAAAGAGCAACGAATGAATGTGACACGATGGCAAAGTTGAAGCAGTGTATATTGAATAAAGGGTTTATCCCTAACGACTGTAAAGAACTCGAACACTACCGCAAGGTATTTCCTGAGTTATCCGTCGCAAAGCAAGTCATTCTTCGCGGCAACCACATTGTCATTCCCAAATGCTACCAAGAACCAATCGTGGAGCTTGGTCACATTGGACATCAAGGTTTAACGAAGGTAAAACGATATCTTCGATCACGAGTTTGGTTTCCAAAGATGGATTACATGATTGAGGAATTCGGAAAAAGCTGTTTGTCATGTCAAGCGTTTACTCCGTCCAATGAATGCTTACCAGACAATCCTTCTGATATTCCCGAACGACCCTGGCAATATTTAGCGATGGATTTCAAGGGTCCGATCGGTCAATCGTTTTATTTCTTCGTAGTGATTGACGAGTTTTCGCGATTTCCCGAGGTGGAGATTTTTGAATCCACGGCAGCTGAAGTAGTGTTACCTCGCCTTGACCGTATTTTGGGGACTCACGGCATACCTGAGAAAATAAAGAGTGACAATGGTCCTCCATTCAATGGTCATGACATGAAGTGTTATGCCAAGAAACGTGGTTTTCATCACCAGAAAATAACTGCCGAACACCCAAAAGCTAATGGGCTTGCCGAAAACTTTATGCGTATGCTTCGGAAAGTGGCCCATACAGCACTCATCGACGGTAAAGACCCCCGGGAAGAAGTGTACCAATACCTGCTACACTACCGCGCAACACCCCACAGTGCCACTGGTAAAAGTCCTGCTGAAATGCTATTCCAGCGGCCTTTACAAACACAAGTTCCGTTGTTCGACAGGAAAAAATACGTAACTGATGAAATGAAGAAGCAACATCAGAAATCGACAGAAAAGTTTTCAAAATACAACGACACACGTAGACATGCCAAGTGCAGTGACATACGAGATGGCGATATGGTACTGGCGAAGCAAAAGAAAACCACAATTAAGCCATTTTTCGATCCATGTCCCTATAAGGTAATTGATCGGAAAGGCTCAATGGTTACGGCAAAACGTGGTAACAAAACGCTTGTCAGAGACGCATCTCGCTTCAAAAGATTGGCAGTGCGATCGAAATGTCAACAATCTCGTGATGCTGTAGATGTCGATAGCGACGATAGCGATGCATACGATTCATTGCTGCAACATATACGCCGACAACGGGAGAATCAACAACATAATGGAGAAGCAGAGAGAGAAAGCGATGATTCTGACGCAACGGTCCCGTACGACTTTGACGAAAACGATGAACGAAATTACGTGAGTGGAAACGAGCATGAAGACGAAGAACATTCTGTTCCTGAAAGACCAGCAAGACAACGTCACGCTCCGAAGTATTTGGATGATTACCAAATAGAATGAATGAACTGATAATTGATAGATAGTGACTGAAAATTAATAGACAAAGGGAGAGGTGATGTGATGTATATATATTTATGTATAAGCGAGTACAAGGTCTCTTTGGCTGGGGCTCGTTAGTGAGATAAGACGTATGTATTACTACGTATCAAGAAAGCATTTTAGTTGACCTTTCAATACGACCCCAGGAATCGGTCACATCAGAGACAATGTTGCAAGTAAATAACGGCCCTCTCTCTTAGTAGAAGGAAATAAGAACTTTATTGATGTTCTGGAGATCGCTGAAGGTGAAGAAATTTTTTATCTATTTTTGTCGGACGGAATCATTCAAAATAAATCGCTATTCCCGACAATTGAAAACCAAAATCAGGTATTTCAAGTGAACATAAACATTTGGTAGTTATCATTCACTTTGCTAAGAAGAACTTTTTCGATTCGACTTTGTTGTCGGACGGAAAAAACATAGGGAACACTGTTTAAAACAATTTTTTTTACCATAATTCTTTCCGGTGTCACAGGAAATTTTAACTCCCCTAAATAATTTTTTTTTTTTAATTAGTCGCTCAATACAAGGTTTAAAACCACTAATGTGTATTGAGGTACAAGGAGGGACTCCCCAGTCATAATAAACTAGTTTATAGTCACTCCCCCATCAAAATAAACTAGTTAATTATAACTCCCCAGTTAATATAAACTAGTAAATTATGACTCCCTAGAGTTAACATTTCCTAGGAAATCCTGACTCCCCTGGTTTAAAATGACTACCCTCTAAATCTTGTTTAAAAACTTTTAAAATTCATATGGCCATTCCTTGGACCTCGAGACTTTAAAAAATTTAAATTTTGTCTACTCATTCCTTCACCGAATACCTTATTCTCAACTTCAGTGGAGCTAGAATCTGAGAATGTCGGTGTGTCTGTCCGTAAAACTTAGGGGCAGCCTAAAAAATGGTCGGATTTGGCTGAAGTTTTGCACACTTGTTCCTTGGGTGAATATCTGGGGGTGTTTTTTTATTTTTAAAAATTTTGATTTTTTGTGCTTGGGACGGGGTTTTGCGCTAAAACGAGGCTAAAACTTTGGGGCAGCCTGGAGACTTCAAAAATGGTCGGATTTGACTGAACTTTGGTATATTTGAACAACTTGGGCCTTCGAAAAGTTAAAGATATGCACTGCAATGACTTCTTTTGATGGGTGGGAGTCATGATTAACTAGTTTATTTTGACTCCCTGACATTTTTCAATCCGAAATAATGGGGAGTCATTATTTACTAAGGGAGTCATTATTTACTAGTAAATTTCTACTCTAGGGGAGTCATTATTTCCTAGTTTATTTTAACTGGGGGAGTCTTTTTTCCCAGGGAGTTAAAATAATCCGCTACACCGGTAAACGTTTTATGCCTTTATTTTCCACTTCAGTTGTTTCTAAGCTTTGAATCGCCATAAAACAATGCTTTAGCAGAACTTTTAACTCCTTAAAAGATCTATGAACAACAGGTATGAACAACCGAAAAAATATAACAAAAACCTACTTTAACCAATTTTATTTTTTGTGTCAGCGAGACCTTTTTTATAACAGAGTCAAAAGGACTGGTAGCAGACCAGAGCAAGCAAACGAAAATCATTGCCAAATATTTCAAACAGATTTTCTGGAAAAACGCAGTACACATGCGCAGTACACATGTCAGAATTCACACAAACTCCAACAACAAATCAATTAACAAGAAACGAAATCAAAGCTGCAGTACGCAAACTTAAGATGAACAAGTCTCCAGGATGTGATGAAATCCCTGTCGGGTTAATAAAATACGCACCGGATGAAGTGTACGAACTGATTGCTGAAATCTTCTACAGAATGGCGTTAACGAAAACTGTCCGAACGAGAGCAGCACATGCATACTAATTTCACTATAAAAAACAGGAAAAGCTAGAGGAATCATAGTAAAGCTACACCCTAATTCTATTGTCGACCCTAAGAAAGATATTAGCAGCGTGTATTATGTCAAGTATAGGTAAACGGCTCGATCAACAAATATGGTCAGATGCGGCGACAACTACAGTGGAACTATTTGACACCGACACTGGAACACCCCAAGGAGACTGTGCAAGTGTAAACCAATTCACCTTCTACCTGGCAAAGTCCCTAGACCCACCATCAACCAACATACTCGATCACCACTACTGTCAAACACAATACGCGGCATCAACCCAAATGCAACATGTCGACATCGCAGACGACTTGAGCAATATCACAAGCGATTATAATAGACAGGTAAGTACAAAGAGGAAATAGCTGAGAGACTAGGAAAGCGTGGACTTTTAATCAGCAGCGAAACAGAAGAATACAAAATGAATCGAAATAACAACCAATGGAAAACCTGCAAACTCCTAGGAACAATCCTTGTAACTGATGAAGAAGTCAAAAGACGAAAGATCCTGGCAATGAACGCACCCAACAGACTGAAATACATTTTCGACAACAAGAAGCTGACAACGGCAACGAAACGGAAAGCCGTTGGCCCGTACATCAGTCCTATTTTCCTATACAACTCAGAAAGGTGGACTCTGAATAAATCAACTGAAGACACGATCAATGCCTTCCAACGAAAGATACTTCGAAAGTACGTACTCAACGTGAAATGGCCAGAAAAAATTACGAATAAAAATCTGCGTGAACAAACAAAAGCCTTAGAATGAGGTAAAAAGATATGTCACCGTAGATGATAGTTTAGTAGTAAACTTCAATGACATAAAAAACTGAGTACATTACCCTTTTTTTCTAAATTTTAAAGATTAGGATTCCCTTGTTGAAGAAGAATTTTCAAAACGTAGTAAAACTTAAATTGATTTTTTGAGTCCATGTAATGATATTTATTACTCAGAATGGCATGTTCTTTCAAATGATAGATTTGGTTTTCGATTGTGGACACGTTGGAATTTTGGGATATTTTGAGATTTCTCATTTTCTACAAGAGCTATAAATGGGGCTTTTTTTCTGGTAATCTACATATGAAACTGAGAAAGTGTACTAAATTTCAGCATTGTACCATTTTTTTCCAGGCCAAAACACTCAACAACTGGACTATAGTGACTTGTCGAAAAGGTTTCCTTACTCCAGCTTGCCTAGGTGGTCTTACTGGAGCATCTAATAAATTGATAAGCTCAGCCTTCCTCTTCCTTTTAAGCCACGCTCTTTTGTTGGAGCTCTTAATTCTCGAATCGTTTGGTTATTCATATCCTTTATTATACAATTTTTCAACTTGGAATTTTTTTACTAGTGGACAGAACTGAGAGACATGAGTAAGGGAATTCCCCTGATTCATTCAACGTGAACGAATGAAAACGTATGAAAACGAGTGAACGATGCGTATTCTGAACATGATACCTTATCGGACAAAACTTTGTTCGACTAAAATTTTTTCGAACAGTCACCAACAACGTTTGTTTTTATTTAAAAACATTATTTAGAATATATTTCGATTCATTGTGAATCATCATCAGCTAAAAGATAAAATAACAACAGTTAAAATACTGGAAATTATATACACTTATTCACACACTATTAAAATTTTGTCCGACTAATTATTATGTCCGTCTAAATATTTGGTCCCAATCATTTTTTTTTCTCAGAATTTTTCTTCTTATCAGTTTAATTACAAAATTTTATAAACATTTTAATTTTTTTATGATTTTTCTATTTGAAATCAGTCAATTTGAATATTTCATATTGTGAAAATCAAAGAATTTTATCTAGTAGAAAATCTTCATTTTTCTTCTTCATTTTCATTTTTTTTTATAAAATTTTATTCCTTCAAAAGTTCTCACTTCAGATCATCTTTTCAACGAGATATTATTCATTATCATAGCTAATATCCCAGCGGGCACAAAGACGTCTTTTCAAGACGTCCCTAAGACGTCGCAAAATGGTCGCGAAGTGGGAATCTTAAAAGACGTCCCAATTACATCTTCATTGAGACGCCTCGATGACATCCCAACGACATCGTAACGACGTCGCAGGATTATGAAATTTACTCTTTCAAAAACTGTAATAGGCCACAGGCGGACTCGAACCTGGAACCTCTGGTGTGCCAGCCGAACTCGTAACCGTTATGCCACCGCTGCTTGTTGTCAAGACGTTTAAAAACATTTACAATAAATCATTCTATACAGACTGATTGCTTTTGAAAGTTTATAATTGTTTCAAAGATCGTTATTGAATCTGCACAGAGACGTCCCAAAAACGTCGTAAAATCATCCTTCACACGACCAATAAACAGAATTCGATACGAATGTAAATTCTGTATAAGCATGTTAGTGTTACTCGATTTATACCGTTTAATGATTGCAGAATGAAATTTGAAAATTTTTGTCAGGTCGCTATCTGATCGTAACAGGATCCCAATTGCGACAGCCCGTTTCAGACGTCCCAACGACGTCGCAAAATGATCTTAAGTTTATAATTGTTTCGAAGGTCGTTATTCAATCCGTATAAAGACGTCCCAAAAACGTCGTAAAAGGATCCCAAATGCGACGTCCCGTTTCAGATGTCCCTACGACGTCCCAAAATGATCTTAAGTTTATAATGCTTTTTAAGCTCTGGATACGTACAGCTCAGCTTAAGTTCACCTCAGCTCCAAATGTCTGTCTACTCAGCATCACTTTAGCTATTTTAAGGTTATTTGCTTTGTATAATGCTTTGAAATGCAGTATTGTTTTTTGTTGGTGATCAGTAGTTTTTAGGTTACCAATGTCTCTAATTATGAACAGCCTTCCTAATTTTAATAAATATATAATTCGAAACACTTCACATTCTGTATATAAAAAAAAATTTCAACTTTCAGTTATATATGTTATACTAGTAACCCGGGTAAAAATTTTTACCAAACTTAACTTCGAAAACAATAGGTCAAATCCACCATTCCCGTGTACATACCCCGTGACGAAAAATAAATCAGAGAATCGCAGCTCAAAAGTGTACCTATGTTGTAGAGCTCGAAAAACTGATCAAAAAAATGTATGGGATCGTTTCACTATGACCAACCGTTACAGAGATATCGTCGGTTAAAGATTTTGATGACGTCATAGCCGCAATACCAAAAATAATTTAGGCCCAAATTTTGTGTCACCCCATCACCCGTATCGCGGACCCTAAAAAACGTCAGTTCTCCCTATTGGTTCTCGAGATATTTCCCCAAAAACGTCGCGTTCGATTAGGGATGCAATGCAATGATTCCCCGTGATAGATTAAAAAACTGACGTCACGGCACTTGCTACTATATAATAATCGTAAAAAAACGCATGGCCTAACGAAAAATATGACCACGATTAAGAAGATTTTGACCTTAAAATTCAACAAAATTTATCACTCTCTAAAATAAAAGTGTGACACACACTCGCTATTATATATAAGACTAGTATCTCGCGTAAAAGTTTTTTACGACTTTAATTTCGAAAAGAATCTGCAGAAATACGACGCGTTCCCGTGTGTGTACCCCGGTGACGAAAATTTTAATTACGGAATTGGAAATGGAAAGTGTACCCATGCTGTAGAGCTTGAAAAACTGATCAAAAAAATGTATGGGATCGTTTCGGTACGACCAACCGTTCCGGAGATATGGTCGATCAAAGGTTTTGATGACGTCATAGCCGCAGTACCAAATAAAATTTAGGTCCAAATGTTGCGTCACTCCATCACCCGTGTCACCGACCCTAGAAAACGTCAGTTATCCCTATTGGTTCTCGAGATATTTCCCCAAAAACGTCGCGTTCGATTGGGGATGCAATGCAATGGTTCCCCGTGATCATAAAAACATCTGACGTCAAATGCCCCGTGCTATTATACTAATCGTGAATGTGTCTTGCGTGGTCGAACTGCCGCTATATGACCACGATTAAGAAGATTTTGACCATTAAAAAGACAAAAACAAAACACTGTCTAAAATAAAAGTGGGATGCACGATTGCGGATTAGTATAATAAGACTAGTATCTCGCGTAAAAGTTTTTTACGACTTTAATTTGGAAAAGAATCTGCAGAAATACGACGCGTTCCCGTGTGTGTACCCCATGACGAAAATTTTAATTACGGAATTGGAAATGGAAAGTGTACCCATGCTGTAGAGCTTGAAAAACTGATCAAAAAAATGTATGGGATCGTTTCGCTACGATCAACTGTTGCAGAGATATCGTCGATCAAAGATTTTAATGACGTCATATCCGCAGTACCAAATAAAATTTGGACCCAAATGTTGCGTCACCCCGTCACCCGTATCGCTGACCCCAAAAAACGTCAGTTATCCCTATTGGTTCTCGAGATATTTCCCCAAAAACGTCGCGTTCGATTGGGGATGCAATGCAATGAATCCCCCGTGATAAGGTAAAAAAACTGACGTCACGCCGCGTGCTATTATACTAATCGTCAATTATCAATGGTCTAACGAAAAAATGACCACGATTAAGAAGATTTTGACCATTAAAAAAACAAAAACACAACACTCTCTAAAATAAAAGTGGGATGCACGATTGCGGATTAGTATAATAAGACTAGTATCTCGCGTAAAAGTTTTTTACGACTTTAATTTCGAAAATGTTGTCACGAAAATAGGTGACGAAAAATTAAAGTACCAAATCTCGAAGAGAGACCGTACCCATGTTGTAGAGCTCGAAAAACTGATCAAAAAAATGTATGGGATCGTTTCGCTACGACCAACCGTTGGAGAGATATCATCAATCAAAGATTTTGATGACGTCATAGCCGCAGTACCAAATAAAATTTAGGCCCAAATGTTGCGTTACCCCATCACCCGTGTTGCCGACCCTAAAAAACGTCAGTTATCGCTATTGGTTCTCGAGATATTTCCCCAAAAACGTCGCGTTCGATTGGGGATGCAATGCAATGAATCCCCCGTGATAAGGTAAAAAAACTGACGTCACGCCGCGTGCTATTATACTAATCGTCAATTATCAATGGTCTAACGAAAAAATGACCACGATTAAGAAGATTTTGACCATTAAAAAAACAAAAACACAACACTCTCTAAAATAAAAGTGGGATGCACGATTGCGGATTAGTATAATAAGACTAGTATCTCGCGTAAAAGTTTTTTACGACTTTAATTTCGAAAATGTTGTCACGAAAATAGGTGACGAAAAATTAAAGTACCAAATCTCGAAGAGAGACCGTACCCATGTTGTAGAGCTCGAAAAACTGATCAAAAAAATGTATGGGATCGTTTCGCTACGACCAACCGTTGCAGAGATATCATCAATCAAAGATTTTGATGACGTCATAGCCGCAGTACCAAATAAAATTTAGGCCCAAATGTTGCGTTACCCCATCACCCGTGTTGCCGACCCTAAAAAACGTCAGTTATCGCTATTGGTTCTCGAGATATTTCCCCAAAAACGTCGCGTTCGATTGGGGATGCAATGCAATAAGATAAGATAAAAAAACTGACGTCACGCCGCGTGCTATTATACTAATCGTCAATTATCAATGGTCTAACGAAAAAATGACCACGATTAAGAAGATTTTGACCGTAAATTTAGAAAAAACACAACACTCTCTAAAATAAATGTGGGATGCACGATTGCGGATTAGTATATATAGACTAGTATCTCGCGTAAAAGTTTTTTACGACTTTGATTTCGAAAAGAATCTGCAGAAATACAACGCGTTCCCGTGTGCGAACCTCGTGACGAAAATTTCAATTAAAGACTCGGGACTGGAAAATGTGCCCATGTTGTAGAACTTGAAAAACTGAGCAAAGAAATATATGGGATCGTTTCGTTACGACCAACCGTGGCAAAGATATCGTGGATCAAAGAGTGTGATGACGTCATAGCCGCAGTACCAAATAAAATTTAGGTCCAAATGTTGCGTCACTCCATCACCCGTGTCACCGACCCTAGAAAACGTCAGTTATCCCTATTGGTTCTCGAGATATTTCCCCAAAAACGTCGCGTTCGATTGGGGATGCAATGCAATGGTTCCCCGTGATCATAAAAACATCTGACGTCAAATGCCCCGTGCTATTATACTAATCGTGAATGTGTCTTGCGTGGTCGAACTGCCGCTATATGACCACGATTAAGAAGATTTTGACCATTAAAAAAGCAAAAACAAAGCACTGTCTAAAATAAAAGTGGTATGCACGATTGCGAATTAGTATAAGTAGACTAGCCGCCCAGGCGGCGTCGCTCGCCACCCATGTTCAGTATGCGTTGTGTCACAGAATTTAACTCGTGTATATAAAAGTTTCTTTTCAGGCATTAATTTGTTATTACATTCAGAAGATTAAAAACAGAAACAAATAGCAACATGGCTCAGAATAATATATTTATACGCAGAAGAGAAGTAACTTTAATGTAAAAAAAATGGCAATATATAACACAGAACTGTTTACCCAGACATACAAAACCAAACATTGAATAACATTACAAAATGTGAATTGAAAACAAATTGATACCTTCCAACTGTGTTTCTTTCGTGCGGAAGTTACATTATACAGCAACCATTAATGAATTTTTGAAACGATATATAGTCTGTTCTTCCCAAAACCATCAACGTCATGATTAAAACCATGAGTTTCATTTCTTTATGCTTGTTTTTATTATTACCTAAAAAATTAATACTTGAATTGTAATACCGAAAACCTAATCATGCTATAAGAATATTGAAATAAACAACAACAACAACAAAAAAAAAAATGCAATTCAACTACGCATTTATCCTAAAAACAATAACTCAAAACAACAAAACACCGTAATAGTAATTGTAATACTGTAATACCGAAAACCTAATCATGCTATAAGAATATTGAAATAAACAACAACAACAAAAAGTGAAATTCAACTACGCATTTATCCTTAAAACAAAAATTTACCCAGAAGATAAAAAGTCACAAATAAAATCATAATGCCAAACTTATATATATACCCAGGTAAACGATTACCATAACACAAAATAATGCATAAACATTTCATTGCACAGTAATAACTAATGAACTTCTTAAATACATAATCCATTCACATCTACCTTATGAATAATAATCAAAAACACAAACGTGATGACAAAATTTATATATCTAAAGAGTTTATAAAAAATTGAAAACAACCACATTTTTAATCTGAGTTAAAATCTCCTCTGGCTAATTCACAACAGTTAAACAACCCTTTATTCTTATTTATCCAGCATACCAACTGTGTTATAACTAAATAGATTTATACTATTTTAACTTTAGCTGAACTTTAAACAAAATGGGATACCTTTCACTGCCAATTCACATGTTAGTAAACTAAACAGCATTGATCATCTTCTGTAGACATTTTCAAACACTTCTAAACTCTTTACTTCTATATTCATACCTATAAACAAATTACTAATACTTTATTTACTTTCCAGCACAAACATACATAGGTATTTATAAAACACTTTCGCTACCATTTTTTTTTAAGTGAAATACATAAAACTGCTCTCTTCGTTTGGAAAAACTGCTAAACTTTCTGTATTTTCCAGTAGATTTTGTACTTTTTGGCAGGCAGACAAAAGCATCAAGCATCGATATAAATTAGATACAATAGATACAATCAGACAGCATAACACATTCCCCACTTCCACAGCGTCATGAGAAATAAAAACATTCATAGCTGTAGGACCATTTTTAATGTAATAATAGCGCGCGTTACCAAAACAAATTTCTCTCGGCTTCCTTTTCATCCAGCAGCATATACACATTCTAAACGACAGAATAACTGAGACATCCACTCAAAGCTAAATCAATTAATCTTTCAAAACTAAATTAAAACCATTCCTTACTGTGTAAATAAACATGAAACTGCATTTCTCCACTGCACTTTCTTCTGTATAGCGATATTTGATAACTAAAACGTAAACAAACATTTAAAAACCTGTTCTTTTATTAATCTAAATTATTAAACAGTAAAAGTCTTATCGTTCTGCACAGCCAATTTTTAAAAACTTCACTGCACTTCTTCTGTATATCTAAATATGATTTTTCATTGTAAACAAACGATAATAAAACGTTTTATAATAATAACAATACCTTCGTGCATACAAACCTGTGTTTCTTCATCAGTTCTTTCGTCGATTTGCTGCCTAAAACAATCAAATTTAAATCAAAGTATTCGTATACAAAAAGAAACACGTCTTCTTCGCGAAGTTTCTTGCTCACGAAATGATCGTTGACAAATTTCGAACGATTAACATTGCATTGCTCGCACTCCTCCAAAGACGTTTTTCGGCTGATTTCCACTGCGCAAGCCAAAAATAACAAAACGGAGGAGCATATACTAATCGCGAAAAATCAAAAAAATCACTCTCGCTTTGGCGTGGTTTTACGACGAAAAGGGAAAAAATAAGAAGGATTTGACCGTGAAAAAAAAACAAATATATCACTCTCTAAAATAAAAGTGGTATGCACAAATGCGAATTAGTATAATAAGACTAGTATCCCGGGTAAAACCTTTTTACCGAACTTAACTTCGAAAAGGATGGGTCAAAATCGCCTTTCGCGTGAACAATCCCCGTGATGAAAATTTCAATTTAGGAATTGGAAACGGAAAATGTAACCATGTTGTAGAGCTCAAAAAGCTGATCAAAAAAGTGTATGGGATCGTTTCGCTACGACCAACCGTTGCGGAGATATCGTCGATCAAAGGTTTCGATGACGTCATATCCGCAGTACCAAATAAAATTTAGGCCCAAATGATGCGTCACCCCATCACCCGTATCGCTGACCCCAAAAAACGTCAGTTATCCCTATTGGTTTTCGAGATATTTCCCCAAAAACGTCGCATTCGATTGGGGATGCAATGCAATGATTCCTCGTGATCATAAAAAAACTGACGTCAAATGATGCCACGTGCTTTTGGAATGATCGTGAAAAAAGTGTCTCTCGCTTCTACGTGGTTTTACGCGCACATAAGAGGACGATGACCGTAAAAATCTTATTATAATACTAATATATAATATAATATATATATAATATAATATATATATATATATATATAATATATAATATATATAATATAATATAATAATAATACTAATACTAATACAAATGCGAATTAGTATAATAAGACTAGTATCCCGGGTAAAACCTTTTTACCGAACTTAACTTCGAAAACATTAGGCCAAATCCACCATCCCTGTGTACGTGCCCCGTGACGAAAATTTTAATTACGGATTCGTGACTTAAAAGTGTACCCATGTTGTAGAGCTCGAAAAACTGATCAAAAAAATGTATGGGATCGTTTCGCTACGACCAACCGTTAGAGATATATCGCTGATCAAAGATTTCGATGACGTCATATCCGCAGTACCAAATAGAATTTAGGCCCAAATGATGCGTCACCCCATCACCCGTATCGCTGACCCCAAAAAACGTCATTTATCCCTATTGGTTCTTGAAATATTTCCCCAAAAACGTCGCGTTCGATTGGGGATGCAATGCAATGATCCCCCGTGATCATAAAAAACTGACGTCAAATGATGCCACGTGCTTTTGGAATGATCGTGAAAAAAGTGTCTCTCGCATCTACGTGGTTTTACGCGCACATAAGAGGACGATGACCGTAAATTAAAAGCAAATATATCACTCTCTAAAATAAAAGTGGTATGCACAACGCGGATTATTATAATAAGATAATATCCGGATCATGTATTTTTCATGATCAAAATTTTTGTTTACTTTTTTGTTTGTGATACACTTTACATTTTTCTGTGCCTCCAAAATAAAGTAAATATTTTCTTTCGGATGTAAATAAATTTAATGGTGGAATATACAGTTTAAAGTTTTTTAGTGTCAACAAAGTTTTTGTAGTGTCAATTAAGCTTTCATGAAGTTCTGAGGAGTACGTACACTTATAATAATATAATAATTCTTCTGTAGTGTGATTATTCTTTTCTAACTAAAAAGTTGTACAAAGTCAAAAAGCTATGTGTTTGTATTAGGGAAAAATGTCTCAATGTTTAAGCCTTTCTAGATACAAAAGATTTTTGTTTGTTTCCTGCTTGTGCTGTATACTTTTTAAGCTCTGGATTCGTACAGCTCAGCTCTGTTTCTTCCTTAGCTCCAATGTTAAGTGGTTGTCTACTCTGCACCACTCTTGATTGATGATTTTCTAGCTATATTATACTGCCAATGCCCCTAATTACGAATGATCTTCCTAATCACACAAATTGAAATGTTCTGTGTATAAATTCAAAATACTTTATACAATTAGTAACACTACAAAATTTTTGGTATAAATTTATAGAGCATATACTTTTAACGATCAAGATTTTTGATTACGTATTTGCAGCATTGGGAATTCTGTTTGTATGTATATAATTAAGAAGATTGGAAGTACATATCATATCAAGTTTTAACATGATGTTATGCTGTAAAGATCATTCAACCTTTTTTTCGAATTTCTTAAAGAATTTTTATAAACTTTCTTCTATTTTGTTAGATTAAATTAGGTCATGTGCGGTTGATCGTTATGTCACACTTTTCTTTTATATGTAATTTGTGTATTGTTTATAGATGTAATTATATATAAGAGTACTTTTTACATTTTTCACTCTCATTCAACATTCAAGAGTCAACATAATTTTCACTGGTAGCACATTTTTGGCCAGCTGTTTGAACTTTCAATAACAAAACTCATTTTACTTTGTGTGTTACAATTCCCACCTACTGTTTGCAGTCTACACTGAGCAGCAGTCAATGTTGTACTGTATTGTATTGTATTGTATTGTATTGTTCAATCATTCAAAATCATTCAAGTTTCAAGAATGTTATTGTTAGTCTTCCATCTTTCATACTTCAGCTGATTTTGCAGAAATCTTTCTGCCCGTAAGGGCATCTTGTTTTATTTATAAAATCTTTTATCATTCTGAAATTTTGAATTATCAAAAGTTACTAACACTCTCCATCACTTAACAAACGTGAGCTGGTGCTAACAAAGTATTCTAATTTATGTTTTATACGAAAGTAATCGTAGATCACACGTTTTCTGTTTTGGCGCTCTATAAAAGCACATTTTTGTGGAAACAGCACTGTTTCAAGTCACCCCTGCACGATAAATTTCAGTAGGTGTACTTTGTGAAGCAATAACTTGAGATGGTATGCATCAATTAGTTTGAACACTTCGTTATCTGAAAGACAAAAGATGAATGGACCTTTTTTCAAAATTTCATAGTAATTACTTTCTTAGATTAAAAGTTATGAGCAAATCTTTTCAAAAAACGGCGAATTTTGTTTCAAGTCACCCCGTTTTACGGTATACACTGTCAATTTTCCTTACAAGAACAATGAACGTAAATCAAAACACAATCCAACCTAACAATCTATAAATAAGTCAAGCCAAACATGATCTTCTACTTTAAGGTTTGTAGTGATTTGGTTATGGATGTGTATTTTCACTACCAAAATCTGTTGTTTTTTTTCCATTTCGGATTTACATAGGTCATTTTAACAATAATGAGTGTCAACATATTTTTTCGAACAGAGATATTTTTTCTGAATACTTAAATTTTATGACTTGTCACTTTAAAAAACCCATCTCGATTTTGAAAATAACTGGGTCTGCCCTAATTTGCTACACATAATATTTTTTAGTAGAGATTTTGATTGCTTGTGATAGTTATATAAATGTTTGCTTATATGCCTACGTCGCTTATATATCTATGTCTATGTCATTTATTATGATGAAGTTGCCTTACACATTGATGTGGTTGTTAATATTCAGTTGTTTAAGGGGAAATACTAGTCACATTTAGGTCGTATAATTCTTAGCTATGTCCATAGTAACTTCTCAGTCACTTTTTAACTCCTCAGCAAAACTAAGAGAAGCCTTATCATTTGACAATGAAAATGAAAATATCTTCTTTTGTAATAATAAATTCAATTTCACCCTGTTTAGTAAGGACAACATTTTTATCTGAGTATCAGGTTGATGGTAGTTATACCATAGTAATTAGCTATTTAATGGTACATCTTTCTTATGGTTATCAAGTACACATAATACATTGATGTTTCGCAATTTTCGGGAAATATATAGTCGCATTATTGCGAATCTTGTTTTATGTCGGACGGACAAATCGATACTTCGGGCTATATAACAAACAGCACGTTTATGATACAATATCAAACAAACGTTTTTCGAAAGTATACTAGAATAAAATTCCAAAACATGATTTCTACAAGGGTGATAGTTAAAAATATTGAAACAAACAGTTATGGTGTCGGATGGACAACACGCTAATACTTTTGTAACAGACCCTCACTGACATCGGCAGCTATATTATACTTAAACTCCATGTTTCCTAAACTATAACCGATAAAACTTTGAGCAAATGCTTTAGGGGCAGGGACAATATGACATCATTAAGACTTTTCCTTAATTTTATTTTTGTGAAGTCTTTGGGTGACACAACGCAGGCTGAACATGGGCGGCGAGCGCCGCCGCCTTAACATTCTATAGTGTCGGGATTTGAACCACTATCATCAATTATCACCCTTTCTACAAGTCTTACCACCAAGTGAGCTAACTTCCTAGGTGTTTGGGAAAATGCTCAAAACGCCGTATTCCGATGTGCGAATCACAAATGTAAACTAGAACTTAGATTTGCATATCGAATTAAAGTGAGTAAGATATTGTATAGCACTCTTCAGATTTCAAAACAGTTTTGGTTGCTAAGTGACGAAAGTGTTGACGTTTCTATACAACATGGTGGACATTCCATGTTCAACATTCTCTATTATTTGGTTTTAGAAAAGCAAAATTTCTTTTCTTTTTCGTACTTGGAGGAAACTTGGAAACTGTTGAAAAAGGGTTTATGTTCATGTGACCAGCTTTCCATATAAGCTTAGTAAGTATTCTACATGAAACGTGAAGCTGTAATACGATGCACGTTTTTGAATCATGAAACTTGAGAATTAATGTATTATCATGTTACAAATGAAATATCCAACGTACTTTGCCTTATATACTGTTAAGTGATAGCATGTTTTGATTTTTAGCATTTTAACTGATCAAGTTGACATTTATGTAAGTTTTTTTTTATAACTGAGAAATCTACGGTAATGATTATACAGTGTGTATCAAAATGTCTTGTCCACTAACTTTCAAGGCGTATTTTTCATTACATGTCTGATAAAGTATTGTGAATTTTATAAGACATTTTGATACACAATGTATTTTCAACTCATTTTCAAAATGATATCATATCTCATCTGCACGATGAATCTCACATCTAACCATGAATTTATTAAGATGAAACAATTTAGATATAATTTCATTCGTTGCAAAATCATTTCTGTTTTATTGTAATGAAACATTTTTCTCAAAATCAGTTTTTTGTCGTATACGTCTTCATCACATTTTATGTCTTTTCACAATAACTAACATCCAATATTAAAAACCTTACGCTCAAATTCTTATTGGATTTCTGCGAAAGCAAGAAATACATTAAAACCGGCTCTGTTTTTCTTCTTTTTTGGATTTCTGCGAAAGCAAGAAATACATTAAAACCGGCTCTGGGTTTTTGGATTTCTGCGTAAGCAAGAAAGCCTTTACGATCGTCTTTGTTTTTTGGATTTCTGCGTAAGCAAGAAATACTTTACGATCGTCCGTGTTTTTGGATTTCTGCGTAAGCAAGAAATACTTTACGATCGTCCGTGTTTTTCTGTTTTTTTGGATTTCTGCGTGAGCAAGAAATACTTTACGATCGTCCGTGTTTTTCTGTTTTTTTTTTTTTTTTCATCCTGTCCAAACCGGCGCATATTTGTTTCTCGAATTTCATTGGTCGATAGAAAAGCCGTCTGTACCGTCATTGGCGCATAATGCCCGACTACTAAGAAAGGGTGTTAATTTAGCCACCTTAACTTCAATAGCGATAGTTCATTGGCTGATTTTCGCCATGCCATGTGATCGTCTTCAAAACGTTTTAAAAATGGCAGCGAAAAAACGTGTGACTAGTAACGTGTGTAGTTTGTTAAAAGTTTCTTTGATGAAAATATGGATTTAAAAGAAGTTAATACAGCTTATAATTTTATATAAAGAATTGCATTACTGTTGGGAACTTGTCATGTTCACAAAATTAAATTACAGCGTGGTTATTCGGTTTTTTGAAAGAAGTTTTCTTGAAGTTTAAAATATGAAAACAATGCCAATACATGGTGTGGAAGAAAAGGTATTTCTTGTTTTATTTTTGCTCCAAGCCTTTTTAAATATGAAAGACCTTTGTGTATTTGTATGTGTACGCATGTCTGAAGTCAATTTTTAGAAGCTTTTGGATTCTTAAAGCTCAGCTTAGCTTCCTTTCAGCTGCTCCCCCCAGTATCACCAACATAATTACTCTAAATACAGCTATTTATACTATATTTACTAGCAATTTTTGGATGTATTCTGGCTATATCACCATATCTCTTTGCTCCCTATGTATGTTGTTTTTTTTTAACTTTTAGATTAGATATGAATTTTAATTTCTAAGTAACAATTATTGTGATATTACATATCTTTTTCATCCTGAGGAGATCAATGTAGAAACTTTATATAATTATTGTGCTGTCCAAATGATGTATTGGTTGCCGCCAGTATACACAGAATCTTTTTATAGAATTCATTATGTTTGATGTGGTTAAATTAGAGTTTCGTATTGTGTCAATGCACTTTTTGGAGTACGTGGGTGGCAAATATCCAGTAACAATCATTCCGCTTATATATTCGTACCAATAGATCTTCATAAATAATCTCTACCGTAGCATAAAGAAAAGCCTCTTTTTTCCGTTAATGTAGACTGACTTTCTTGACGAACATTGTCAATCGCATCAACATTTTTGTTTATTTAATGCTGATGCTTCTCGAGTTGAATGATGTGACTGTTTTAGTTTAGCAGGACGAATCTAGGTTGCATTTTTGTTTCATTTTCAGCAGCAAAGCTTGCAGAAATCCTTCTGCCCGGTAGGGCATCTTGTTTTTTTCATCTTACTGTCCAAACCGGCGCATATTTGTTTCTCGAATTTAATTGGTTCATAAAAAAGCCGTCTCAATCGTGATTGGTGCATAATGCCCGATTTCTACGAAAGGGTGCTAATTTAGCCACCTCCACTTAAATAGCGACAGTTTATTGGCTGATTTTCGCCATGCCATGTGATCGTCCACAAAACGTTTTTAAAATGGCAGCGAAAGAACGTGTGTAGTTTGCTAAAAGTTTCTTTGATGGAAATATGGCTTTAAAAGAAGTTAATACAGCTTATAATTTTATGTAAAGAATTGCATTACTGTTGGGAACTTATCATGTTCACAAAATTAAATTACAGTGTGGTTATTCTGTTTTTTGAAAGAAGTTTTCTTGAAGTTTAAAATATGAAAACAGTGCCATGGTGTGTGGAAGAAAAGGTATTTCTTGTTTTATTTTTGCTCCAAGCCTTTTTAAATATGAAAGACCTTCGTGTATTTTGTATGTGTATGCATGGTTGAAGTCAATTTTTAGAAGCTTTTGGATTTTTAAAGCTCAGCTTAGCTTCCTTTCAGCTCCTCCCCAACAACATCACCAACATATGCACTTTATACAGCTATTTATACTATATTTAGTAGCAATTTTTGGATGTATTCTGGCTATATCAACTTATCTCTTTTCTCCCTACGTATGTTGTATCCTTTTTAACTTTTAGATTAGATATGAGCTTTAATTTCTAAGTAATTATTATTGTGATATTTATATTTTTCATTCTGAGGACATCAATATAGAAACTTTATATATTAGTTTGTGCTGCCCAAACGATATGTTGGTTACCGCCAGTATACACAATCTTTTTATAGGATTCATTATATTTAATGTGGTTAAATTAAAGTTTCGTATTGTGTTGATGCACTTTTTTGGAGTACGTGTGTGGCAAATATCCAGTAACAATCATTCAGCTTATTCGTACAAAAAACAGATCTTCATAAATGATCTCCGCGATAGCATAAAGAAAAGCCCCTTTTTTATGTTATGGTAGGCTGACTTTCTTGACGAACATTGTCAGTCGTATCAATATTTTTGTTTATTTAATGCTGATGCCTCTTGAGCTGAATGATGTGACTGTCTTAGTTTTGCAGGACTAGTGTGCTAGTGTTTGTGGCATTTTCAGCAGCAAAGCTTGCAGAAATCCTTCTGCCCGGTAGGGCATCTTGTTCTGTTTTTTCATCTTACTGTCCAAACCTACGCATTTTTGTTTCTTAAATTTCATTGGTTCATAAAAAAGCCGTCTCAATCGTGATTGGTGCATAATGCCCGATTTCTACGAAAGGGTGCTAATTTAGCCACCTCCACTTAAATAGCGATAGTTTATTGGCTGATTTTCGCCATGCCATGTGATCGTCCACAAAACGTTTTAAAAATGGCAGCGAAAGAACGTGTGTAGTTTGCTAAAAGTTTCTTTGATGGAAATATGGCTTTAAAAGAAGTTAATACAGCTTATAATTTTATATAAAGAATTGCATTACTGTTGGGAACTTATCATGTTCACAAAATTAAATTACAGTGTGGTTATTCTGTTTTTTGAAAGAAGTTTTCTTGAAGTTTAAAATATGAAAACAGTGCCAATACATGATGATGGTGTGTGGAAGAAAAGGTATTTCTTGTTTTATTTTTGCTCCAAGCCTTTTTAAATATGAAAGACCTTCGTGTATTTTGTATGTGTATGCATGTTTGAAGTCAATTTTTAGAAGCTTTTGGATTTTTAAAGCTCAGCTTAGCTTCCTTTCAGCTCCTCCCCAACATCACCAACATATGCACTTTATACAGCTATTTATACTATATTTAGTAGCAATTTTTGGATGTATTCTGGCTATATCAGCTTATCTCTTTTCTCCCTACGTATGTGGTATTTTTTTTAACTTTTAGATTAGATATGAGCTTTAATTTCTAAGTAATTATTATTGTGATATTTATATTTTTCATTCTGAGGAGATCAATATAGAAACTTTATATATTAGTTTGTGCTGCCCAAACGATATGTTGGTTACCGCCAGTATACACAATCTTTTTATAGGATTCGTTATATTTAATGTGGTTAAATTAAAGTTTGGTATTGTGTCGATGCACTTTTTTGGAGTACGTGGGTGGCAAATATCCAGTAACAATCATTCAGCTTATTCGTACAAAAAAACAGATCTTCATAAATGATCTCCGCGATAGCATAAAGAAAAGCCCCTTTTTTATGTTATGGTAGGCTGACTTTCTTGACGAACATTGTCAGTCGCATTAATATTTTTGTTTATTTAATGCTGATGCTTCTCGAGCTGAATGATGTGACTGTCTTAGTTTTGCAGGACTAGTGTGCTAGTGTTGCATTTTTGTGGCATTTTCAGCAGCAAAGCTTGCAGAAATCCTTCTGCCCGGTAGGGCATCTTGTTTTTTTTTTTTTTCATCTTACTGTCCAAACCTAGTCATATTTGTTTCTCCAATTTGATTGGTTCATAAAAAAGCCGTCTCAATCGTGATTGGTACATAATGCCCGATTTCTACGAAAGGGTGCTAATATAGCCACCCTAACTTCAATAGCGATAGTTTATTGGCTGATTTTCGCCATGCCATGTGATCGTCCACAAAACGTTTTAAAAATGGCAGCGAAAGAACGTGTGTAGTTTGCTAAAAGTTTCTTTGATGGAAATATGGCTTTAAAAGAAGTTAATACAGCTTATAATTTTATATAAAGAATTGCATTACTGTTGGGAACTTATCATGTTCACAAAATTAAATTACAGTGTGGTTATTCTGTTTTTTGAAAGAAGTTTTCTTGAAGTTTAAAATATGAAAACAGTGCCAATACATGATGATGGTGTGTGGAAGAAAAGGTATTTCTTGTTTTATTTTTGCTCCAAGCCTTTTTAAATATGAAAGACCTTCGTGTATTTTGTATGTGTATGCATGTTTGAAGTCAATTTTTAGAAGCTTTTGGATTTTTAAAGCTCAGCTTAGCTTCCTTTCAGCTCCTCCCCAACATCACCAACATATGCACTTTATACAGCTATTTATACTATATTTAGTAGCAATTTTTGGATGTATTCTGGCTATATCAGCTTATCTCTTTTCTCCCTACGTATGTGGTATTTTTTTTAACTTTTAGATTAGATATGAGCTTTAATTTCTAAGTAATTATTATTGTGATATTTATATTTTTCATTCTGAGGAGATCAATATAGAAACTTTATATATTAGTTTGTGCTGCCCAAACGATATGTTGGTTACCGCCAGTATACACAATCTTTTTATAGGATTCGTTATATTTAATGTGGTTAAATTAAAGTTTGGTATTGTGTCGATGCACTTTTTTGGAGTACGTGGGTGGCAAATATCCAGTAACAATCATTCAGCTTATTCGTACAAAAAAACAGATCTTCATAAATGATCTCCGCGATAGCATAAAGAAAAGCCCCTTTTTTATGTTATGGTAGGCTGACTTTCTTGACGAACATTGTCAGTCGCATTAATATTTTTGTTTATTTAATGCTGATGCTTCTCGAGCTGAATGATGTGACTGTCTTAGTTTTGCAGGACTAGTGTGCTAGTGTTGCATTTTTGTGGCATTTTCAGCAGCAAAGCTTGCAGAAATCCTTCTGCCCGGTAGGGCATCTTGTTTTTTTTTTTTTCATCTTACTGTCCAAACCTAGTCATATTTGTTTCTCCGATTTGATTGGTTCATAAAAAAGCCGTCTCAATCGTGATTGGTACATAATGCCCGATTTCTACGAAAGGGTGCTAATATAGCCACCCTAACTTCAATAGCGATAGTTTATTGGCTGATTTTCGCCATGCCATGTGATCGTCCACAAAACGTTTTAAAAATGGCAGCGAAAGAACGTGTGTAGTTTGCTAAAAGTTTCTTTGATGGAAATATGGCTTTAAAAGAAGTTAATACAGCTTATAATTTTATATAAAGAATTGCATTACTGTTGGGAACTTATCATGTTCACAAAATTAAATTACAGTGTGGTTATTCTGTTTTTTGAAAGAAGTTTTCTTGAAGTTTAAAATATGAAAACAGTGCCAATACATATGGTGTGTGGAAGAAAAGGTATTTCTTGTTTTATTTTTGCTCCAAGCCTTTTTAAATATGAAAGACCTTCGTGTATTTTGTATGTGTATGCATGTTTGAAGTCAATTTTTAGAAGCTTTTGGATTTTTAAAGCTCAGCTTAGCTTCCTTTCAGCTCCTCCCCAACATCACCAACATATGCACTTTATACAGCTATTTATACTATATTTAGTAGCAATTTTTGGATGTATTCTGGCTATATCAGCTTATCTTTTTTCTCCCTACGTATGTTGTATTTTTTTAACTTTTAGATTAGATATGAGCTTTAATTTCTAAGTAATTATTATTGTGATATTTATATTTTTCATTCTGAGGAGAGATCAATATATATAGAAACTTTATATATTAGTTTGTGCTGCCCAAACGATATGTTGGTTACCGCCAGTATACACAATCTTTTTATAGGATTCGTTATATTTAATGTGGTTAAATTAAAGTTTCGTATTGTGTCGATGCACTTTTTTGGAGTACGTGGGTGGCAAATATCCAGTAACAATCATTCAGCTTATTCGTACAAAAAAACAGATCTTCATAAATGATCTCCGCGATAGCATAAAGAAAAGCCCCTTTTTTATGTTATGGTAGGCTGACTTTCTTGACGAAAACATTGTCAGTCGCATCAATATTTTTGTTTATTTAATGCTGATGCTTCTCGAGCTGAATGATGTGACTGTCTTAGTTTTGCAGGACTAGTGTTAGCATTTCCAAAGATTGCCGTGTAAAATCCTGACGTCATAAAAAAAATTCGAAAAATAACTCAACTTCAACAGTAATTATCTTTCTTTTGGATCGCGCTAGCCGATTCCAGTTTTTTTTATTGTTTTCCTTGATTTTTTGGCTTTCCGGCGATATCTAATTTGCCCAGTTTGCTATTCGGTGAAATACTTAATTTACGGCTGAGAAATGATCTGATTTGCCGGTTTTCCCGCCTGTGGCCACGAAAATATTCGACCAGGAATCACTTTGATGTTCAGCGCGGTGGATTGGCTTGTTGAATTGATGTCAAACTTTGTAGATTATGTAAAAAAGGGCTGGGGAATCCAAAAATCGCCCGGAAAAGTTGTTTCCGATAGCCCTTCTATGACATTTCATTAATTTTCTATTATATCAGTTCCAATTTTTTCCCTCGAAAAAAGTTTTTTCTCTTCCGGTACAAAAACTATCACTTCTATCCTTCCTCTTTCCATCTATGTAATTATTTCCCTGTAAAGATCACTCAATCCAGTGAGGAAAAGCACCTCAAAGTTGGCTATTTCACCCCTGATTTCAATGTTTTCCTTTTCCGAAAAAATTTGAACGATTCAAATTTCAAAATGGCAGATTTTGGTATAAATAAACATTTGACAGGAGTAAAATAAGTTGTATATTCATCACCTTTGTTTTTAAATGATCCATTATTGATATGTTTTATCATTCACAAAGCCTTTACTTTCCCTTTAAATGTATAACAGTTTCTTGAAGATAAGTTATTTTTATTTAATGATTTATAATAAAAAATAAATGTTGTTTGTTAATAAATTTAATATCTTACCGAAATTAACTGTTTATTGTCTGTAGACCCAGATGTATCTATTATCAATGATTATTTATGTCTATTAGTCAGTTCGCCCAATGAAAAACGGAAACCAATGGAATTGGATTTTGATATTATAATATATACATGTTTTCATGATACATCTTGTTTGTCGTCTCTTGATTTTACCCTGTTGCTAGGGAAAATTTGGAGTAAATCTTGAAATTCACTAGTATATAAGCACCACACACCATATTTACTTATTTTCTGTTTAAACAGAGTCAAAAGTTGTCCGTTGCCCCCATTTCTTGTATTGTAACTACTTGAAATGTGTATTTTGTCTTGATTTTACCCCGTTGCTAGGGAAAATTTGGGGTAAATCATGAAATTCACTAGAATGTATAAGCACCAAACCTCATATTTACTTATTTTCTGTTAATCAGAGTGAAAAGTTGTCAGGTGCCACATTTCTTATATATATTGTAACTACTTAAAATGTCCATATTGTCTTCATTTTACCCCGTTGCTAGGGAAAATTTGGGGTAAATCATGAAATTCACTAGAATGTATAAGCACCAAACCTCATAATTTACTTATTTTCTGTTAATCAGAGTGAAAAGTTGTCAGGTGCCACATTTCTTATATTGTAACTACTTAAAATGTGCATATTGTCTTCATTTTACCCCGTTGCTAGGGAAAATTTGGGGTAAATCTCGAAATTTACTAGTATATATAAGCACCACACACCATATTTACTTATTTTCTGTTTAAACAGAGTCAAAAGTTGTCAGTTGTCCCATTTCTAGTATTGTAACTACTTGAAATGTGCATTTTGTCTTGATTTTACCCCGTCGCTAGGGAAAATTTGGGGTTAATCATGAAATTCACTAGAATGTATAAGCACCACACCTCATATTTACTTATTTTCTGTTAACCAGAGTCAAAAGTTTTCCGTTGCCCCATTTCTAGTATTGTAACTACTTGAAATGTGCATTCTGTCTTCATTTTACCCCGTTCCTAGGGAAAATTTGGGGTAAACCTTGAAGTAATGTGTAATTTGGTTCCGCAAACTTAATGTTTCTTTGCTCCACCTTAGTTTGAAGTAGTAAAGTATATGTTTTTTGGAGCTTCTGCCTGTAAATTCTTGTTTTAGCCCTATTTTATGTGTTGTTGCCATGGGGGAGATCCCTGTTGCTATGGATAGTATTAATTGAAAACAAATATTGCTCTTTGTAGTAAATGGTTATTCAAATATACGCTGAAAATATTAAGTCCAAATTATGAAGTGCTAAAAAGTTATGACAATATTCTTTAACCTTATTTTCAAGAAAAAATCCAATATTTTGGTGCCATTAGACATATTATTACAGTTGAATACTATAGGGAAAATATCTAACAGAATGTCAAGAATTGCCCCAAATTTCCAATACTAAATTTCCTATAACTTCGGAACGGCTTATCGTTGAGAGGTGTATGACCCCTCATTTTTTTTCTCTTGAAAAGATCTATCCAATCAGCATAGTTTCATAGCTTTTTGACAAATTTGATTTTTTGGTCTGGAAATGCTACTAGTGTGCTAGTGTTGCATTTTTGTGGCATTTTCAGCAGCAAAGCTTGCAGAAATCCTTCTGCCCGGTAGGGCATCTTGTTTTTTTTTTTTCTGCTGTCCAAACCTAGCGGTTTTTTGAAATTTCGTGCGTGCGCCTACATGGATTCATTACATCTATGCGTAAAGCCATTTTTTCGTAGCACGAAGTTTCTTCCACGAGAAACTTCTGGCCACTGGTTGTAATTGCGGTAATACAGAAATCGAAAACTTTCTTTTCTAACATCGGTATTTGAAACTTCTATCTTTTGGTAAGCTTTCTTCTTAGTGCTTTTTTATCTTCCCATTTGCTTAATTGTAGGCTTATATCTGGGTACATCGGAGTAAAAGTGAGGTCTGTGTGAGGTTTGTCAGCAAGCCTCTAGCTGATCCTAGCTGATCCTATCTTACCCGAGCTTCCTAGCCTATCCTAGCTTATCCTAGATAATCCTAGCTGACCAAGCAAAGCTTTGAGGCAAACGTGAGAAATACAAAAATTCATCGAAGTGGCTCATAATTAAACTTTTAAAAGGTAAAATTTTTAAATGCTTCGCAGCTAGCTTAGGTAGATACGTAGTTACTTTAAAACATAGTATTTCCGATAAATTTTTTAATTTGTTTCTTATATTTTTTTCGAAAAAGTTTGTGTTTTTTTCTTTCGTTTTTATACATAGATTCTTTTTTTTAAAAAACTGTCATATAAATCGCGTATCCATGGTTACGATTCGCACCTTTCTTTTCTTTGTATGTAATAGCTTATGTTGTTTTTAGTTAAGCCCTATTCACACTTTTTAAAAGTATTTTTGTCTTATCTATTTTTGATCTACAGTATATAATATGTTTGTTTTCAAGAAAAAACTACTTTCATTTTGATACTTAAAGTTTCATTCATTAAGCAATCGTCTCTCCATAACCATAAAAGTAGTATAAAATCTTCTTAACGTTTGTGTGTAAAGTGTTCAAAATGCTCAACAGGAAAGAGGAGCTTTAATATTTTTTGGATCTATAGTATGTATCATTGATGCTTTCATAGATTTCTAGGGTTTCATGCTTCAGCTGGTTTTGCAGAAATCCTTATGCCTGCAAGGGCATCTTGTTGGATTTCTGCGTAAGCAAGAAATACTTTACGATCGTCCGTGTTTTTCTGTTTTTTTTTTTTGGATTTCTGCGTAAGCAAGAAATACTTTACGATCGTCCGTGTTTTTCTGTTTTTTTTTTTTCATCTTACTGTCCAAACCGGCGCATATTTGTTTCTCGAATTTAATTGGTTCATAAAAAAGCTGTCTCAATCGTGATTGGTGCATAATGCCCGATTTCTACGAAAGGGTGCTAATATAGCCACCTTAACTTCAATAGCGACAGTTTATTGGCTGATTTTCGCCATGCCATGTGATCGTCCACAAAACGTTTTTAAAATGGCAGCGAAAGAACGTGTGTAGTTTGCTAAAAGTTTCTTTGATGGAAATATGGCTTTAAAAGAAGTTAATACAGCTTATAATTTTATGTAAAGAATTGCATTACTGTTGGGAACTTATCATGTTCACAAAATTAAATTACAGTGTGGTTATTCTGTTTTTTGAAAGAAGTTTTCTTGAAGTTTAAAATATGAAAACAGTGCCATGGTGTGTGGAAGAAAAGGTATTTCTTGTTTTATTTTTGCTCCAAGCCTTTTTAAATATGAAAGACCTTCGTGTATTTTGTATGTGTATGCATGGTTGAAGTCAATTTTTAGAAGCTTTTGGATTTTTAAAGCTCAGCTTAGCTTCCTTTCAGCTCCTCCCCAACAACATCACCAACATATGCACTTTATACAGCTATTTATACTATATTTAGTAGCAATTTTTGGATGTATTCTGGCTATATCAGCTTATCTCTTTTCTCCCTACGTATGTTGTATCCTTTTTAACTTTTAGATTAGATATGAGCTTTAATTTCTAAGTAATTATTATTGTGATATTTATATTTTTCATTCTGAGGACATCAATATAGAAACTTTATATATTAGTTTGTGCTGCCCAAACGATATGTTGGTTACCGCCAGTATACACAATCTTTTTATAGGATTCATTATATTTAATGTGGTTAAATTAAAGTTTCGTATTGTGTTGATGCACTTTTTTGGAGTACGTGTGTGGCAAATATCCAGTAACAATCATTCAGCTTATTCGTACAAAAAACAGATCTTCATAAATGATCTCCGCGATAGCATAAAGAAAAGCCCCTTTTTTATGTTATGGTAGGCTGACTTTCTTCACGAACATTGTCAGTCGTATCAATATTTTTGTTTATTTAATGCTGATGCCTCTTGAGCTGAATGATGTGACTGTCTTAGTTTTGCAGGACTAGTGTGCTAGTGTTGCATTTTTGTGGCATTTTCAGCAGCAAAGCTTGCAGAAATCCTTCTGCCCGGTAGGGCATCTTGTTTTTCATCTTACTGTCCAAACCTACGCATTTTTGTTTCTTAAATTTCATTGGTTCATAAAAAAGCCGTCTTAATTGTCATTGGTGCATAATGCCCGATTTCTACGAAAGGGTGCTAATTTAGCCACCTCCACTTAAATAGCGATAGTTTATTGGCTGGTTTTCGCCATGCCATCATGTGATCGTCCACAAAACGTTTTAAAAATGGCAGCGAAAGAACGTGTATAGTTTGCTAAAAGTTTCTTTGATGGAAATATGGCTTTAAAAGAAGTTAATACAGCTTATAATTTTATATAAAGAATTGCATTACTGTTGGGAACTTATCATGTTCACAAAATTAAATTACAGTGTGGTTATTCTGTTTTTTGAAAGAAGTTTTCTTGAAGCTTAAAATATGAAAACAGTACCAATACATGGTGTGTGGAAGAAAAGGTATTTCTTGTTTTATTTTTGCTCCAAGCCTTTTTAAATATGAAAGACCTTCGTGTATTTTGTATGTGTATGCATGTTTGAAGTCAATTTTTAGAAGCTTTTGGATTTTTAAAGCTCAGCTTAGCTTCCTTTCAGCTCCTCCCCAACATCACCAACATATGCACTTTATACAGCTATTTATACTATATTTAGTAGCAATTTTTGGATGTATTCTGGCTATATCAGCTTATCTCTTTTCTCCCTACGTATGTTGTATTTTTTTTAACTTTTAGATTAGATATGAGCTTTAATTTCTAAGTAATTATTATTGTGATATTTATATTTTTCATTCTGAGGAGATCAATATAGAAACTTTATATATTAGTTTGTGCTGCCCAAAGGATATAATGTGATTACCGCCAGTATACACAATCTTTTTATAGGATTCGTTATATTTAATGTGGTTAAATTAAAGTTTCGTATTGTGTCGATGCACTTTTTTGGAGTACGTGGGTGGCAAATATCCAGTAACAATCATTCAGCTTATTCGTACAAAAAAAAAGATCTACATAAATGATCTCCGCGATAGCATAAAGAAAAGCCCCTTTTTATGTTATGGTAGGCTGACTTTCTTGACGAACATTGTCAGTCGCATTAATATTTTTGTTTATTTAATGCTGATGCTTCTCGAGCTGAATGATGTGACTGTCTTAGTTTTGCAGGACTAGTGTGCTAGTGTTGCATTTTTGTGGCATTTTCAGCAGCAAAGCTTGCAGAAATCCTTCTGCCCGGTAGGGCATCTTGTCTTCTTTTTCTTACTGTCCAAACCTAGCGGTTTTTTGAAAATTCATGCATGCGGTTACATAAAACCAAAGCACCATGCCATGCATGTCAGCGGGAAGAAACCCTTTTAGAATATATAGAAGAAACTTATAATTATCTTGAACTGTGATCGTGTTGAAATATGTGACGCTCATTTTCAGCACGATGGCTTTTATTATGTTCGATGTTCTTATTAATGTATTGTGTTCACGCACGTGGCTTTTTATCACGCATGTTATTCTTTTTAGTTTTTTCGTTCGTTGTATATTTTTTATAGAGAGAAAAACGTACTCGTTGCGATCAGATCGTTCTTTTCTAACTAAAACAAAATTCTCAACGTTTTGTAAACAGAAGAGTCAAAAAGGTATATATTTGTTTGTTTTTAGTGGAAACATGTCTTGAGATGTCTTGAAAAGCCTGAAAACATCTTTGTTTGTTTCGTATATATAGGCTGTTATGCTTTTCAAGCTCTGGATACTTAAGCTCAGCTCAGTTTCCTGTTAAGTTCCAACATCAAAAATGTTTGACTACTCTCTGCACCACTTACTTTCAATGTTTGATGTTTTAATGTTTTTAATATTTTATATCAGTTTTTAAGTTATACACTGTCGATAATGTCCCTTATTATGAATGGCTTTCCTAATCAGCGAATTAAAACATCTTCCAACTGTGTAAATTCAGAACACTGCACATGAAACACGATACAAAACTTTCCTTTCATTTATATAATTTATGTGTGTGCTTGAGCATACGTAATAAGTATAGGTATATACGTATAAGTATAGCTACTACTTTCAAAATCTTTGTTTACTTTTTGTGTTTTCAAAAACCATTATGAAAACCATTCATAATGAAGAAGATTGGCGGTATATATCACATGTTTAAAGAGTACACTTAACATACGAAATCACTGTGATATCTGAAAAGATCAATAAAAGCGTAATATTTCGTTCCCCAAAAATAAAGGATGTTTATGTCATCACACAGTGTCGATTACACATTCACAATGCCCTGGGGTGCCTATGAAATTAGAAATGCTGTGTTGTAAAAATCATTCAGCCTTATTTTCAAATTTCTTAAAGAATTTTTATAAACAGGCCATGGAATGTCAACTTAGATTAAGAATGTTTGTGGGTGTATGCCATATCAATTAAACTAAAACAAAAATGTCTGATTTCAGTTATATGCTGATTTTGGTCTATGTAGATGTATTTTGCATGACCAAAATCTGTGTGCCTTTTTGTGCTTGTCATTTAGGAAGATTGACACAAAGTTATCAAATTCAGAAATTCATATCTTTTAGAGTTATGTGCTCATTCATTGTGATATCTGCAAGGATCAATATATCCTTGATACTGTTTCGTACCAGCAAAATAAAGAATGTAACATCAGCGAGTCTATTTCTTGTCTGACTTCTTATGCACACATATGTAGTAATTTATTTTAACTATGAATACCAATTTTAACTAACTATATTGTATTTATTGTATTTATCTATTGTTATATTTTTTATTGGGTGAAAAGCCATTTTATGGATCCCTGAAATACATTTAATGATAATAATAATGTAATTCAGATGTAATCCAGTTTATTGACAGTATATACATTATAAATCTCAGATAGTGTCAGTTATCCTTTGACAATGTCTTGGGGAGGACATGATTAGAAATGTGATGTTTTATTTTGGAAATCATATATATATACAATCTCTTTCAAATTTCAAGTCACATGGTCTTTTATTTTTCATTTTCAGCAGATTTGGCAGAAATCCGTTTGCCTGTTAGGGCATCTTGTTTTAGTATTACAATAAGCCGAAACAAATATGGCTACTGCAACAACCCAATTTGTTTTCAAACAACCAACGTTTTATGCTCCTTCTTCGAAATTGGAAACGGATCTCATTTACCAAAAAAAGGCACATTCATTCAAACCTCATAGAATCAGCCTCAAGGATGATAACATTGAAGAAAAAATATCCGAGGCAAAACATTATGGAGGTGTCTTTGAGTTGACAGATCTTGGTGAAGCTATTGCGCCATTTGCTGCTATCAAAGAGCTATTCAAAAAAATTCAACTCGAACCGAATTTGGCCGAACGCGCCAACACTGCCTACGTGAACAACCTAGTGTATAAAGATGCTTATGGGAAGGGCATGGGCGGTGCTGAAGTTGATGAGAAAAGGGTGATTGATCTTAGCCCACAAAGGCTTGATACAATCGTTAAAGTTGATGAACAGCTAGCTGAAGAATTTGGCCAACCACTTAAAGATGCTTTACATTTTTTCGACCATGTAAGGTCTGAAGTGGCTCCAAAAATTTTGACAGCCTTGTCCAAAGTTGTTGGAGATCCCAATCTTGCTCATGATGGCATGGTCAACTACAGGTACTATTTATTTAATTGACTTTTGTTTTTCCTTTATTTATTTATTTATTGGTTTTTCATGTTATTTTTTACACAAAGGATGGTTGACTATCCGGAACGTCTTGCGTCCAATCATCGAAGAGAACTTAATGAACATGGCCCTCGCTGTGGTGCACACAGGGATTTCGGCACGTTCACACTCATTTTTTCTGATGGTGTACCTGGATTAGAGATTCTGTTGGATAATGAACAAGAAATTTGGAGACCAATTGATCTATCTGCATCAAGTTCAGCAGTTCTCTTATTTGGTTGGTGCGCCAATATTCGCTCCAATGACCGTGTTCCAGCAGTGCTGCATCGTGTTGCTGACGCAGAAGGCGGTGATCACTCAGAGGGCTCGCTAGAGATTGTCCCACGACGATTGTCAGCTGTGTTTTTCTTAGCTCCTGCCTCTGATACCAAACTAACTCCAAAATTGATGTATGAGGTAGGGTGTTTAGTTAATAAGGTTTCTTATAGTTAAGCTCATGAGGAGGTACAAAATATAGATATATATATATATATATATATAGAGGACCATCCTCCGCTGTGCACTAGTTTCCTTATTTGCGATTTTCAATAACAACAAAAAATATAGCCGAAACTTATGATGCACAGTGACCAGAAATACACAACCCGTTCAAAGTCGTTCAAAGGGGCCACTATTTTGTTCTTGCTTACTCAAAAATAAAAAATGGAAAATGACGATTTTTTTAGGGTGAAAAGGCTGTCTACCAGTCGTTCACAGCTGGAGAACTTAAAAATGTTGTCGGAAGAAAATGGAAGTACAGGGAAGGTACTTTATTTGATGAAAAAGATTTGGAAGAAGAGCGAAATGAAGCGAAATTTTACAAGACGCAAGATGACGTAATAGCATTTAAGTTCAAGACCAAATAATCAACCAATTGCAGAATTACGAAAAACTTTGAGGAATCGATATCCTGTCTGAAAATTATTTGACTTTTTGTGACACTTACAATATCATTATAATGTTCTTCTTCTTGTTTTTATTATGATCTACGAATTTATGGGATTTTAGCCAATTCAAAATTTACATATATAACTTGCAATACATATAATTTGCAAACATACATAATTTTGTCCCCCCATTGGATCCTGTAGGTAAAGCATGACCGAGGGATGTTACTGATTGTTGCTGATTAAGTGTGCGCAAGTATATCAGTACTATTCTTCCAAGGTCATACCATTAAAGTATATCAGTACTATTCTTCCAAGGTCATACCATTAAAGTATATCAGTACTATTCTTTCAAGGTCATACCATTAAAGTATATCAGTACTATTCTTTCAAGGTCATACCATTAAAGTATATCGGTACTATTCTTCCAAGGTCATACCATTAAAGTATATCAGTACTATTCTTCCAAGGTCATACCATTAAAGTATATCAGTACTATTCTTTCAAGGTCATACCATTAAAGTATATCAGTACTATTCTTTCAAGGTCATACCATTAAAGTATATCAGTACTATTCTTTCAAGGTCATACCATTAAAGTATATCAGTACTGTTCTTTCAAGGTCATACCATTAAAGTATATCAGTACTATTCTTTCAAGGTCATACCATTAAAGTATATCAGTACTGTTCTTCCAAGGTCATACCATTAAAGTATATCAGTACTATTCTTTCAAGGTCATACCATTAAAGTATATCAGTACTATTCTTTCAAGGTCATACCATTAAAGTATATCAGTACTATTCTTCCAAGGTCATACCATTAAAGTATATCAGTACTATTCTTTCAAGGTCATACCATTAAAGTATATCAGTACTATTCTTTCAAGGTCATACCATTAAAGTATATCAGTACTATTCTTTCAAAGTCATACCATTAAAGTATATCAGTACTATTCTTCCAAGGTCATACCATTAAAGTATACAAAAGAAAAAGCTGAAACGAGAAAAGTAAAAAGTAAAACATTTGTGCCGATTTCATCGTCTTTAAATGGCAAAACTTTGTTGATAAATGTCAGGTCAAAAAGCTTTGAAATCTAAACAATTTTACATGATGGCGGCAAGAACGGTTGTACTCGTGTTGCTCATTATTTTGATGTGTATTTTTAAGATTAAGACTAACAGTACGCCAAATGAGGAGTATAATATAAAGAGAATTGAATTTGATTTACTTGTTGATAAGTGGAAGAGTGGATTAGCTTTACTTGGAGAAAAATGTTTTAGTTTACATCGACTGAGAGTTCCAAGATTACCAAGAAAGACTTTATTTATTATGCTGATTCTTTTATGTGGCGATGTCGAAACTTGCCCTGGGCCGTGTATTCAAAATGATTTACAAGGGTTTTTGAAATTTAAAGGAGTAAAAATGATGCATCAAAACATCAGAGGTTTATTTGGAAAGAGAGATGTATTACAAACTTTATTTACAAGTCAAACCTCAAAGCTCATAATCACTCTGTCAGAAACGCATATAAACTCATCTAACTCGGAACTCTTTAAAATTCAGGGGTTCCAATTTATTCATAAAAATCGTCAAAGTGGCGAAGGAGGAGGAGTTGGTATGTACCTATCTAACGATCTGAAGTGGAAAAGGAGATTAGACTTGGAAAATAGCGAAATCGAATGTATTTGGGTCGAAATTGAAATCTTCAAAGGGAAAAACTTTCTCGTTGGTAGTGTATACAGACCCCCTGACTCATCTGACTATTTGACGAAAGATTTTAATAAACACTTAAATGAAATGCTAACGAAAGTCAATGAAGTATCCATGGAGACATACCTCTTGGGAGATATGAATGTGAATTATCTGACAAAGCCCAATCACAAAGAAATAAAGGAATTGTTTATTACACATGGCTTGGATCAAATCGTTAAATCACCAACACGAATAACTAAGGAAACAAAATCATTGATTGATGTAATTTTTACAAACAAACGTTCTAACGTGCATTATACCAAAGTGATACCCTTGAGTATGAGCGATCATGACTGTGTGACATGCATACGGAAATTAAATCATTTAAAAGAACTACCGAGAACAATTGAATGTAGAGATTATTCAAAATATGACCACACAGAACTTGCTCGTGATGTTAGTAATTATAATTGGGAGCCTCTTTATTCTATTATGAATGTGAACATAGCTTGGAGCTTCATTAAACACGCACTGGCCTCCATTATTGATCGTCATGCACCCTTAATATCAAAACGCGTTAAGGGGCGGCAATGCCCATGGCTGTCCTTTGAAATCAAAACACTAATGAACACGAGAGACAAAGTACTCCGAAAAGCTCGAAAAACAAATAAAGAGTATGACTGGTCAAATTATAAAAGACTTAAAAACTCTTGCAATAATAAAGTGAAACAGGCAAAACAGAACTATCACAAAGATATTATTTCCGAAAATTATCGTAATCCAAACAAATTTTGGAAGTGCATTAAGGAAATATTCCCAACAAAAGAATCACCACCCATCATGGCAACAACCAGCAGTGATGACACAAAAAATTATTCAACAGCAAATTCACTCTGCAGTTTTTTCACAAATGTTGCAAACACCCTAAAGTCTAAAGCTTTTAAACTTAAGAATTATGTATGGGAGAAACCAAAAATGTCTAGAGCTGCAGAGCATTCATTTGAATTCCAATATGTTAGTAGAATTTTCGTCGAAAAAGAACTGAAATCATTAAAACGTAAAAAGGCGGCTGGATGTGACAACTTTCCTCCTGGAATTTTCAAGGATGTTGCATATCCCCTTTCATCTCCTCTAACATATTTGATAAATTTATCATTATCTACCGGCTTAATACCAAACGAATGGAAAACTGCGAAAGTAACCCCTATTCATAAGGGAGGATCTATTAACGACAAAAATAACTTTCGTCCAATCTCTGTATTAACAGCAAGCTCGAAAATACTAGAAAAAGCAGTACATAAGCAACTCTCTGACTATCTGGAAAGCAATAACATCTTATCGGACAACCAATTCGGATATCGTAAAAAAAGGTCAACTGAGTTAGCTACCGTCTTCTTGACTGATAACATTCGCAAAGCCGTTGACAAATCAAATATCGTTGGAGTACTTTACGTGGACTTATCGAAAGCGTTTGATACCATGAGCCATTCGATTCTCCTTCAAAAGCTGGAATGTGTTGGAATCAAAGGAACTGCCTACGAATGGTTTACAGACTATCTGTTTAACAGAAAGCAATTTTGCATGGTTGAGAGATGTAAATCTGAATATATGAGTATCGGCAGTGGGGTTCCCCAGGGGTCCATACTGGGACCACTGCTTTTCCTACTGTATTTTAACGATTTTGAACATTGTTTGCAGCATTCAAATTCTTTAAGCTTTGCTGATGATACCGTTATTTACGTGGCAGGCAAAAATAAAGAATCAATTGAGGAACAATTAAATGAGGATTTGAAACACATATCTTCCTATTTCCAAACCAACCAGTTGGTAATAAATCTAAACAAAGGGAAAACCGAATCCATGATATTTGGAACAGCTAAAAAACTATCCAAATGTGGCAAAAAACTTTCACTTTACTATGATGGAAATGAAATACGAGCCACTGAAACGTACAAATATTTAGGAACGACACTGGATAGTACCCTATCGATGTCAACCAATTTCGACAAAACGTACAAGACTACCATGTCAAAATTACGAATGCTATTTCATCTCCGGAACTACCTCGATAGATCATCAATGGTTAAAATTTTTCATGGAATGATCCTGCCTTGTGTTACTTTTAACTGTAATGCCAACCTCAGATTTAATCAAACGCAAATAAACAAACTTCAATCAATTGACAAATTGGCTACAACAATCATTGGCTCAAATCAAACTCCTATGGAGAATGAAATTAAAAAACGCGCAGTTCTACTCGTTCGAAAGTGCTTAGAGAACCTAGTATGTGAAAAGTTCAACGATTATTTTCAGAGAATATCCCACGGTCGAGGTACCAGAAATGATGGCTTTAGTTTAAGAATTCCGTCTACGAAACTGGAATACGCAAGATCAGGATTCTACTATATGGGAGCAAAGCTTTACAATGACTTGCCAACAGATACACGTAAAACTGACAATTTTAATCTATTTAGAAAACAAGTTTTATCTTTTATGTAAATAATAAATCGATTTTATCTTTTCTTTCTTTTTTTTAGACTAAAGTTTTAGCACGCTTCTTATGTGATTTCATCTTCTCCTCAGTTTTATTGTTTCTCTTTTTGCAGTCTTATATGTATTTTTATATATATATATTTTTTTTTTTTTGCAGCAAATTCTATCTCGTTTTTCTATCTTGTTTCTCATGGTAGAGGTGTGACTACATTTTTACCCCAATGGACGCTCTTAATTTTATATTTTGTTTATATTATTTAATATTTTTATTATATTTTTATTTAATCTATAAACAGGACGTTGTTAATAGCAATATGTAAATATTGAAAAAACCTATCCTGTATAAAGATTGTTAATAATAATAATAATAATAATAATTTATAAAGAAATTCGTTCTGTTTACACTGGAATGCAGTGAAATGTCATTCACAAATTAATCATAAAAATGAGAATAAGAATCGCCTGAAAATCGTAAATACACGCAAAAAAAACGTTTTGACCCGACATTTGAAAACTATTTTAAACGCCCTTCCTCGTAAATCACATTCTCGTAAAATACTCATCTAATGGCATTGAACCTTATAGTGAAGTAACAGTGTACCCAAAAGTGAGCCTTGTGATGTACAACACAGTCCACTCTTCGGAAGTCAGATTTAATTTTGAAAGTGGACCTAATGATTGAACCAGACAATTTGAGAAAATTTGTTTTCCCCATTATAAAATATAAGCTGAAAACTTTCCAATGATTTGGTTGCAACCGAGCGTAGTGAAGGTTTTATGTCTTTCAGCATCCTTATTTTTGTCTGTAAAATATTTTATAGGTAATACAGTATTTCTGTGTTGTCGTAAGCCGAATTGATTCTTAAATAACAACTTTTCTTGTACAAGAAATTGACCAGTTGTGTATGAATGCAGCAGTTGCCCCTGCCCATGGTTTTTCTTACTTTACGCCACTGACCCCTCAGCATAAAATCAGTGCTTATGCTGATATTATGCACCTGGGTAAATATTAAATATTATCGAAACAAGAAGCCGCTTGGCTTGAAGACTTCAGGACATATCACAATGAGACATCTCTACTCTCAGAAATAATAAAACATATTCTTAAAATACAACATTGCCGAATTGACCAATTTTTGTCAAACCTGAATCTGATAGAACAACTGTCAAATTCAAAATCAGCGCCTATCAATTGTGAATTTTTATGAAGAAAATCGCAGAGCTTGCGAACAAAATTTGCTCCATCCAAATTTGGTCATTTTGGTCAAAATCTGACAAAATATTTAGCAAATTCGAAATCAGCACCTTCCAATTTCCTTTGTGCAACTGACAGTTCAAAGTTGGCTGAGTGACTGCGAATTTGTCAACGATGATTGTCATGTCAACGTTACACGAAATCGTTGTCCGGGAGCTCAGGTTCAGACAAGACAGTGTGTACTACCCAATTAATAATTTTTGCTGATTGATATTATGGTGTCGTGTTACTTATATGGGCTTTTAAGGAGCCCATAAGAGTAATATAGCACGTTTTTGTTAATTTTTATTTCATTTTCGAGAATACTGGATTTTATTGTAATAAGCACTATAGAAGCATAAATGCAGACTTTATTTTGTGATAGCTTAAAAGCATAACCGAGCCTCATATCTGAAAATTTAACATGCTTATAAAAAGAAAAACATGTACATAAGATACTTTCAATTATAATTTCTGGATTCATTTTCATTTCTAATTCTGTTTGCAAACAATTGCGAGTTTTCCGCCGTTAATGGCGCGGCGCTGCGGAGAAAATTGGTGAAAATGGGGGCGCAAGAGCAATACAAACAATAGCCTTGGTTCAATGTTTCTTGTTGCACAAACTAACATCACAGACACATGACCAAAATCTTGTACAGTCGTTTCTCTCTGTTGAGCTTTTAGTTTAGTTTATTCCTTGTCCTCCTCACGTACTCTTGCTATATTCAGTCTTAAGAAGGTAACATTTAAAATTTAGTATAGTTTTTGTTTGTTCTTCTCCTCCCAATGTCCTGCTTTCTTCTGTTACTTTTATACTCTTGTTTTGGCGCAGGCAATACCAATAAATATACTTTTTACTTATGTAGCTAGAAGAATTCTTGAAAAATCCTGGGAATATCTGGGGAAGATGATGAATAATAGACAGGTTTTTCTAGCTCGATTTTCCCTTTTGGTTATCAATTTTGGATTAGTTTTGTTTCAGTTTGGGTAAATCTGTTTTCTACAGTTTCTCAGAGCCTTGTCTAGGTTACGGAAGGGGAGACCAAAATAACAGTTTTAAATTTGCATTAGAATTACTGAATTCATGCAAAATGTTTACCGATTAAATTGTCCTTAGAACATTTTCTGCTTGCCAGGCCAATTCATTGCCTTCCACAGAAAAAGCTGTGAATGCAGTTTAATGATATATACAATAGAGCAAAACCTTCGTGAACAGTTTACCCAGCAGAGTTCTTTAATGTAAATGAAATGTAACTTTCTTCCTTCTTGTGAAAAAGTTTTTTCTTTTCAGATGGTAGCAGAGAAATACATTATAATAATCCAATACTTTATGTCTGATGAAAAGAAGTAATACTGTACTCCTGATCAAAAGCCCTGTTTATTGAGGTAAGACAAAATAAATTATAAAATTTCCTTTATATTCAACAAAATATACAAAAACCTTTTTGTCACTTGTTTTTCAACATTTCTACTTAAGGGCAATATATATACACAGTACAATTTGTAGTATACTACTTGTAGCACTCTCTTTCTGCATAAGATTTTTAAAGTTTTTTGCTTTTGTATATATATACACAATACTACAAGTTGTAAAGTTATATATAATAAAATCAAATTGGAAGACAATGTGGAAGTATTGGCTTGAAGTGCAGTTATTGTAGCAGCTGCTTTCAAAAAGGAGAATAGAATAGAATATAGAAAAATATTTTCATCAAAAAATTAAAAAAAATTAAATACAAAGTAGAATGAGTCAAAATAAAGACTGGAGACCACCACAGTAGATGAATCTAAACAAAGGAAGTGGCCACCAAAAAGAAGACGAAATAAAATGTAACTACGAGAAAATATAACAACAGAAAGAGAACAAGATGCTCTGACAGGCATAAGGATTTCTGCGAAACCAGCTGAAGCATAAAAAATGAAAGACTAGTGACATTCTTCAAATTTGAAGATTGAATATATAACTTCTACAATACAACATCACATTTTTGATCACACACTCAGGGGTCGAAATAAGGCTTTTTTCATTGCCGGCTATTTTTAATGATAGTACTGAAGGTCACAAATTTGCAGAAGTGCTTTGATAACAGTTGGATGTTTAGAGGCGAAGGGCCCTTTGGAAGTTTTGGAAGCATGAAATACCAAGTAGATATACCAGGTAAGTGTGAAACTAAATCTTTCAATAAAAAAAATATGAAAAAATATCAATTTCATTGTCGGCTTAAAAGGAAATCTTACGAATTTTACCGTCGGTTAAACATAGAATTTGTCCGACCTTTGCCGACAGCCGGCCGTTATTTCGACCCCTGACACTCCCTAGGAATCCATGAAAGCATAACTGATATTATATGTATAGATCAAAAATAGATAGAACAAAAATAGAACTATAGCAGTTAATCCCTCTAGAAAGTTTGTCAACTTTTGTTCCCAGGGATGATGGAAATTTACCTTTTAAAAAGTGTAAATAGGACTTAACCAAAAACAACAGAAGCTTTTACATACATACAAAGAAAAGAAATACGCGTAAGGTGCGAATCGTAACCATGGATACACATTTTATATGACAGTTTTTTAAAAAAAGAAATGATGTAAGAGCTAAAAGAAAAAAAAGACACAAACTTTTTCAAAAAAAAAAATTAAGAAACAAAGTAAAAGCGAAAAACTCATCAGAAATACTTTGTTTAAAACTAACCACGTATCTACCTACCTAATCTAGCTACTAAGAAAAATATAGCTTTTAAAAAGTTTAACTATGAACGACTTCGATAAATTTTTCATAACTGCAAGAGAGCTTCGAACCACAAGATGTTACCAACAACGAACTTTTAAAATTATAAGTTTATTACAAGCGATGCTTCGAATTTGGTGGAACTGAAATGTCTGTTTTTGTGAATAAGTGGCAAAATACTAAAATACTCTATAAAGAATGTTTTGGTAGTTTTCATGTAAATGTACGCACGAAATTTCAAAAAACCGCTAGGTTTGGGCAGCAGAAAAAAAAAAGAAAAACAAAGCCGGCTTTAAAGTATTTCTTGCTTTCGCAGAAATCCAAATATAAATAAAATGGTAGTAAACTAAAAAAACAAAAAAACAACAACAAAAAAAAACAAAAAAAACCCCGAAAAAACAAAAACAAAAAAACAACAAAAAATACTGTTGCCTGGACTTATCCAATCGTGAGATTCTAGTTGCAAGTTAGGTAGTGACTTTGAAAAAAATCGGTGGCAAGATTTTTAAGTTGGTTATATGAAAGGGAAGCTAGGTCGATGTGTTTATAGGTAGATTGGAGGAGATTCCACGAAGATATTGATTGATATGTGAAAGAATTAATACCATAAACGCTAGTGTTTATACTAGGTTTAGAGAGAGATCCTGCTGACTACCTCTGGTATTGAAGGAATGGGATAATTTGGAGAAATTGAAAGCACTATGAATGTGATCAGGAATTTTGTGATTAAGAGTTTGATGAATGAAAAGAATATTTAGGGTTCTTGTCAAATCAAAGATCGAGAGAAGACCAAGTTTAGAAAAGAGAGGAAAAGAATAAGTTCTAAAGGAAGAAAAGGTAATAAGATGAACTGTAGTTTTTTGAAGAAGGAGAATGCGATTATTATTAGTAGATTCATGCAGGGCCCAGACCTGGCAGCCATAGCGCATATGTGAGGAAAAGATTGCATGGTAAACAGAAAGAGAAACAGATTCAGGCAGGAAGTGACGAATTTTACTCAGTGCACAATTGGCTCGTCGAAGTTTAATTGAACGCTCATGAATGTGTTTTTTCCAGGAGAGATCCTCATCAAGAAATACACCAAGATTTAATGAACTGACTAGGTTGTAGTTTCCTCCCACCAATTTTGACCTGGAGTTAGAATTTCAGTGATTTTGATTGATGTCTAAATAAGATAAACTCAGTTTTACTGGTATTAAGAGAGATTTTATTTGCATTAAGCCAACTAGAAAGAAGTTTTAAATCGATGTTAATTCTTTTGTTCAGTGACTATAATGACTTGTTGAATTGGAGGAGGCTAGTATCATCAGCAAAATGGTAGATGTCAGAGTAGGCAAGAGCATAATGTACTTACTTACTTGAGTTACTTGAGATGGCTTCTGTGAATCTTCACTCATTCAACACGACGGTGTCCAATGCTTGACCATTTCTGCGATGCTGTTGGAATCTGCTCTCCTAAGTGAAAGGTAGCTTGAGAGCAGTGGTTCATCAGGTATGTGTCGTAGAAGTTGGTCTAGTTTAGTTTTGAAGGTGGTTTTGGCACAGTCACTTGTATTTCTGATATGTTTGGGAAGGACATTGAAGAGTCTTGGCCCTTCTTCAGACAGACAACCTTTCCAGATATTTCTATGGGTTGAGTTGACTGGTTTGAGGAGACATTTCCGTCCTAGCCTCTGACTTGTGCGTGCATGTATACCACCGTTACCATCATCAAGATTAAAGTTTGGGACTAATCCTTCAAGGATGCACCAAGTGTATATGATTCTATATCTTTCTCTTCTCCTCTCGAGACTGTAGATATTCAACTTCTTCAGTTTTTCCCAATAATTTAGGTTTCTTAGTGATGGCATACCGTTCAAAAATGATTTCTGGAGGGCTTCAAGATCTTGCTTAAGAGATCGTTTCGTTGGATCCCATAACTGAGAACAATAGTCCAGGTGTGGAATAACCAACGATTTCCATAGTGTTAGCATCAGTATTGTGTCCCTGGATTGAAAGGTTCGGTAGATCCATGAACTTAAGTTCTTAACTTTCTGGATTATATTTCTAATTTGCAAGTCGTACGACATATCAGTTGACAATATAACACCAAGATCTTTCACAGAGGTGACTGAATCAATTTTTGTTCCTGTATCTGATAGGTATGAAGAATGGGACTTGAGCTCCATATTCTTTCCATATGGGAGATGCTCAAATTTTGTTCCATTTAATTTCATATTATTCTGTTCTGTCCACTCGTAGACAGCATGAAGGTCATTTTGTAGCTCTGCAACATTTTCAATGTTTGAAATACCTTTCAGCAGCCTCGTATCGTCAGCAAATGAAGACAGAGTTGAATGGATAACATTTTTGTCAATATCCTGGATCATAATGAGGAAGAGCAGTAGGCCCAGGACAGACCCTTGTGGGACTCCAGAAATAACAATGGTTTTGAATGATAGAAATCCATCGACGGAGACGAATTGCAAGCGACCTGTAAGAAAAGACTTTAGCCATTTATGGATTCTTCCTCCGATTCTGTTCTTTTTCAGTTTGTTTAACAGGATTGAATGATCAACCCTATCAAATGCTTTACTGAAATCAAGGTATAGCACGTCTACATTCTCGCCTTTTTCCATGTGTGAGATTAGTTTTTCTGTGTGTGCAAGTAGCTGACTAAGACATGATCGGCCTGTCCTAAAACCGTGTTGGGACAAATTGTAGAGTTGATTTGTTTCGAGGTGTATTTGTAGATTTTTTCTCAAAACCTTTTCAAAAACTTTTGTTACTAATGATGTTAGTGCAATTGGACGGTAGTTCACTGGTGCGCTTTGATCACCACCTTTAAATATAGGGGATATATGACTTGTTTTGAGGATACTTGGGGTTGTTCCATTATCCAAATTGCTTCGCCAGATAATTTTCAATGGTTTTGCAAGTGAATCTTTGCACTTCTTTAGGAAAACTGCTGGTATTCCATCAGGTCCAGGAGCTGAATTAGACGGTATTGTGTCGATCTCTTTAATGAAGTCGTCTTCAGTGAATTCTATGTTCTCTAGAACTGAACTTTCCTGGTGTTCTTGATGGTCGGGAAAACTGTAGTCTTTTTTGGGTGGTGTAAATACAGACATGTATTGTCTTTGGAGAATGTTAGCCATTTCGTAACAGTCGGCTGTAAGTTTGTTTTTTGTTGGGTCATGTGAAGAGGTCCAACATTTGGTTTGGTATTGCTAAAACGTTTTGCGTATGAGTAAAAATATTTAGGATTAGTTTTTATCTTAGATGTTGCATCGTATCCGCTGTCCATTCTCTCTTTTTTATAAGATTCTTGTAATTTGAATTCGATGTCGATAAGTTTTTGTTTGTTCTTGTTACTTTGACAATTTTTTGTAAGTTTTCTGCATTTTCTCATTAAAATCCTACGGTCACGTGGAACTGTCGAATGTTTTTTGGGTGGTTTTCTTGCAGGTAAGTTATTGGAGATAATATGTAAACAGTTGTCAAGGAAAGCTTTATATTGTATATCAGGATTTGGTTGATCCAACACCTCATCCCAGTTAACGTGAGTTGATTGTTAATGCTTTCCCAATTGATTTTATCGCTATGGAAATTAAATCCATCAAATTCACTTTTTAAATTCTTGCAGTTACTTTCGAAGGTTGGTTTATTCTGGACTAAGTGGGTAGCGATATCAATGAAATAGTGGTCTGAATAGGTGGTGGTTGTGCATGTGTAATTAAAGATAGAGTCTGCGTTGTTTGTAAATAGAAGATCAAGGACGTTACCGTCGCGGTGTGTAGAATTGTGAATTATTTGTGTTAGGTTAAGGTGTAGGCTAAAATTAGTTAAAATCTTTAAAAGCTCCTTGTGGCAGGAAGGTGATGGAGTGCATGAGTTGATGGAGGGTATAAGAGGAATATTGAAGTCACCAAATAGATAAAAGTCAGGAACGCAGCCTTGGATAGCATCAGTCTTTGCTTGAATGGCAGCTGTGAGTTCCACAAATTCTAATCCACTGGATTTATGGGTGGCATTGTTTGGTTGCCTGTAGACGACACACAATAATAAATTCAGCTTTCTTGAGTAAACCATTAGTGCCTCGTTCACACCCTTGGAAAATTCAAGCAATGGTTCAAAGTAAGGCGCTATAATTTTCACAAGTAGAACATGCCTGGTATTTTGAAAGGGATATCACGCATATCTTCGTTTTTGTCGAGAAGATTCATGCTTCTCAGAAGGTTTACATAGCATGGACGATGGACCTCTTGTCCACATGATCCACAGCTCAGTAACGGTTTGTCATTAATCTTGTGTGTGTATGCCCAGTTGCAAATCTGACACAAATCAGGAAAATAGTTCTTAATTTTTAAACACAGTTTATTTATAAGTTCATCTTTGTTTTGTTTTTGGGGCTCTTCTTTTGAAAGAAAGTGTAGTGTCTTGATGATAGGTTCCTTTCTAAATTCTTTCAAGGATTTGATGTTTTGGCTTTGATGGATCGTATGATCGAATACAGTTTTTGATGGTTTCATTGGGTGCTATCAACACGAGTTCAGCAATAACTCTTTTCCAGCTTTCGATTTCTTGATCTGTCGCTTCTGAGTCGGTGTTGGTGGGAAGAGTCATTTGGTGGTTGTATATTCTTTGTTGACTGTGTCAAAAAAAATTCAAATTTCCTTCTTTTTCATCCACCAAAAACAGTAGATTTCTATTTGTTCTCATTTATTATTTTTCTCATTTATTCTAGATCTAAAAGAACAAACTGGCCTCTCCCGTGTGTACCACAGGTTCGGCCTTTTACTGACTGGAATAGTATATTTAATGTCAGTATTTTTATGCATCAAAATGTAGATCATTGATGTAAATTAAAAAGAGTAAAGGTCCAAGAACAGACCCTTGTGGAACACCATGACTTATGGTTTTTAAATCAGACTTAAAGTTTAATATTTTGACAAATTGTAATCTTTGGGAAAGATACAACCTAAACCATCTGTTGGTGATGCCTCGAATACCATAGTATGAAAGTTTTTTGCATAAGATTTCGTGATCTACAGTGTCAAAGGCTTTTTGGAGATTGACAAAGACTCCGATACCAAACTGACCTTCGTTGAGGGCTTTGCGCTCAGTGACGTTGATTAAGGCATGAGTAGTAGAGTGCCCTTTCCTGAAACCAAACTGTCTCCCATACAGATATTTATGTTGATCAAGAAAAGAAGAAAGGCGAGAGTACATGAGTTTTTCTAATAGTTTTTCTATGTTGGACAGAAGTGAAATAGGACGGTAATTAGAGATTTCCAAAGGAGAGCCTTTATTTTTGTAGACAGGAACAACTGAAGAAGTTTTAAGGAGAGTAGGAAACACACCAGTGGAAAAAGAAAGATTAAAGATTTTTTGAAGAGGATTAGAGATTTCATGTTTAAGAAGTTTGAGTATGGTTACATCAATGCTAAAAGGACCACTAGCCTTTTTATCAGGTAAGGATGAGATTATACAGCAGGGGTAACGGGAGATAATTTTAAAGTTTTAGTGAATTTTTCAGGTTGCTTCAAATAGGAAGAGAAGTGTTTTGATGTGAATGGGATAGTGGTTCTTATAGTATCAGCAATGAAGAAAAATAGTTGTTAAAGGCATTGCTTAGTATAGAAGGGTCAGAGGTAACTGAGCATGATGGGATCTATAGTGTGTTACAAATCCTATACTTAAAATCATACCATGCATATTGCCCTTTAGCTGATGAATCTGTTAGGATGAAGTTTCATCGTAGTCCTAAGTTTAATTCCAGAACATCTGTATAGCTCTAGATAATGTATTGAACACTCTTGGTGATATGTAATTCACCGAAGGCTACCAAAAACTCTCGGTTTCTTACTTACTTACTAATATAAAACCCTGAAATTTTTAAACTTCTCCTGCAATTCAGGGTAAATTTCAAAAAATGTGCTAAGAAATCCAGGAATTTATAATATTGGGACTCCAGTTTTTGTTTATAACTCTGAAGAAAATCAAATTCCTTAGGACCTTTAATTTATATAGTTTTTGTTTTTTGTCTTTTATTAGGAATTCTTTAACAAATGTATACACAACACAAAGTATGCAATGCCACCTTAGCTTTCTGGTTTTCTAGTGATATTATAATACTTTAATGGCTGTATTATTATCAATGTTGTTGCAGTCCACAGTATCTTCTTCTTTCTTCTACTCCTCTTCTTCTTTGTTGTCATCTTCCAGAACTATGACATCTTGAACAGATTGTTTTCCTTTACTACTACCTGATGAGCAGAAGACTTTTCTGATCTTCGATGTTTTTAATTTTGGTAATTAATGTATAATTATGTATGATGGATTTAAAGTAATGAACTGTTGAAGGGTTGTGATGAGGGAATCTCCACAGTAGATTCGTATTGAAGACTTTGCACAATATTTTGCATGTCTGCCATTTATAAGTTAAAGAGTACTAGCCTAAAGATAGAACCTTGTGGAATCCCAAATCATTCTTAGTTGGGATTACCTGCTGTCAATTTATTTGTATAATAGTGTTATCGATTTGATATGTGATCAGCAATCTAATATAGAAAATGATTGAAAAAGATTTAGCGAATGCGTTTTTTTATTAGCAATGTTTCAAAGTCAAGGGTGTCTAAATTCTTCAAATATGGCCATGGAGATTTCTCCATTTTTCCAGTCTTGCAGGATGCCATATTAAATGTTGATAAGGATGTTACGATGGAATGATTTTTCAGAATAAAATAATGAATAAATGAATGTTGATCTTCAATGAATGCTGCAAGTTTATCTTTGACAAGAATGTAACACTTGTATAGGTCAGTAGTCAGATAGGATTGAATGTGAAGATAACTTTAATACTGGGCTAAATTTTAATACCGGACTAAATTTTATGCATTTCCAGGCAGATTATTATAAATCATTATAAACAAGAGCCAGATGGCGCAAAACGGTAGCAGCAAAAGTACTTGCCACAAGAATACTTTTAAATTTGAAATTTTACTTAAAGTTCTTAAACGTTCTGTAAAAGTTATTTCTTGAGATATCTTACTGGTGGAAAACAGGCATAAACGATTTATAATGTTTAAAATTACTAACTCGTGTAAATAGGGTCTAATCGCAACACACCAGCAATTTAATTTATTAGAAGACAAAAGAATTATACATGCATGAGCTGTTTATGACGTACGTTTTTTTTTATAAGAGCTTATGTAGAAAAAAAAACGCGTTTCTTCGAAAAAATAATGTATGTTTTGAATTATAATTTTTTGAAACCGAAAATGAATTCAAACAGATAACTGCCTTTTTTTTAACTCGATTTTTGAAAACCTTGATGTTCAAAGACATAACAGATAGCTAACAAACGTAGAAAGTAATAAGAAAGTCTGATCTGTGCTTTACTGACACGAAAAACATATCTATTTTCAAGTGCCAAAGTTCATTGATTCAGTACCATAAAAGTAACTAAAAGTCCCAGTTTTATGTAGACCTATTAGATTAATATCCATTCCTTCATCAATTAAGTGATAAAATATCAAAGAAAACGTATTTTCAATGTATGTGATTGAAAACCTTCGAAAATTCAAAAGGCTGCGTTCGTTCATTAGAATGTATATTGAGTTTTTAGTGGGTACTCGCATAGTCTAAATCGTAGGCTAAAAACTGCCGTTTCGGCCGGAGGAGTAGTAGTAGTAGTAGTAGTAGTCCAAGGGTGTTTTAATACGGTATTCGCTTTCGCTGCTACCGTAATAAAGTTATTGATGATGTGTGTAAGAATGTGTGGTTTCTTTTTAAAACTGTTTTCTACATAAAGAGTGTTACTACAATGATTTTATTTCTACTCACACTAGTGTGGTAGTGGTACAAAATAATAAGACAAACAATTGGTTGGTGCGGTACGTGACTAGTTGGTGCGGTACGTGACTGGTTGAGGATGTCAGATACTCGTTCATACACCAATGATATCCAGCTTAGTGAGATTATTCCACTAATGGAGGAAGTTCATCGCACAAATGGACGTTTTGTCCCAAACATTGGAATACCGAGTGCTATAAAGCAGAAAGAAGAGATTGTAGTGGAAAGAATGATGGAACATTGTGGTTTCAAAACTGTTATGGCTTGTGTCTTAGGTATTTATTAAATTAAGAACGGTGACATGTTCAGATTTCAACACCTGACAGATGCATGTTGTTAGTGACGATAACAGGAATCGATTCACTCGACTTCCAAGTCTAGAGAGTGGACTTACTGAGTGTTTAAATGCTTAACAGTTCTCTCAAAACTGAAATAAATGCAAAATCTAGTTAGATAAGAAATGAGTAATATCCCAGTGAGCAAAATCTTCAAAATGTCACTGCAATGAAGAGCATTTTTATTGAAATGATGTGGGGATTTCTATAGATTTGCACTCTGTTGCAGTGATTTTTCAACAAATTTGCCCACTGGTTTAAGGTGTATTCCTTTTATCTGTACTACACTAGACGATATCCACACACTCTATTTGTTTCTTTTTGAGTGCATTCGATTTGACTGTTTAAACATTCATAGAAAATTCTCAGGAAATCGTAAAACATATCATAAGTTCTTATTTGAGAAGGTCGAATTTTCTATAGGTTTGTTATTAAAAGCGATAATCAAGAAGCTTCTCTTCGTTTCTTCCTTCTTCACAACAAAGGATTTTTTTGTTCTCTTCTGTTGATTGTTTTTAACCAATTCAAGAATTATGGTATTATTTTGTCTTAGGGTATGCACTTGGTGGCGCTTTTGGCTTATTCACCGCCGGCTTAGATACAAGTATGCCAACATCCATGTCCCCACAGCAAGACCAATCAGCAAAAGCCATTCTCAATGAAATGAAATCCAGAGCTGGTTCGTACGCCAAAAACTTTGCAGTTGTTGGAGCGATGTTTTCAGCCTCTGAATGTCTCATAGAATCCTATCGCGGTAAGACTGAACTTTCGAATGGAACAATGGCTGGCTGCTTAAGCGGCGGTTTATTGGGATTAAGAGCCGGTCCACAAGCTGCGGCGTTTGGTTGCGCTGGATTCGCCGCCTTTTCTACAGCTATAGATTATTATTTTCGCCACTAATATGCTTTAAAGGAAGTGTTTTTTTTTGCATTTATAACTTGGCTGGAGTGTTGAGATCTGTTATATTTAAAACATTTTCCAATGAGGCTGATAAATTAAAGATGAATTGAATATCATCATTTGTTTCTTTGTACTCTGAATTTAAAAGTTTGAAGCTTTTAAAATATGAAATATCAAAGTTGGATAAGTTTATTCCAGAACTTAATTTACGTTTTTTGACTCTTCATAAGACGTAGCGAGTCCCATACACTCTCTTTTCAAACACCAACACAGGTTGAGATACCATCAGTGAAGAATTTGCTAACGTCATTATGGAACACAGTTTCTAGTTTTCCCTTAACTAAACATGTATTTATCCTTGTTTATTTGTAGACATAGGTTTTTGAACTTTAAGATCAAAGATAAGAAAAATGATAAAGTATGCAGTATACATTTTTCGGATGAAATGTGATGGCGTCTTGAGTCATGTAAACATAACATAATCGAACATGTATAAACTGATCTCTCATGTTTGTTTGTCCGCTTCTTTTACAATGCAGCCATTGGTTGTAAACAAACGTCGAGTATAATGTCGAGTAAATGACTTGTTTTTACTATGCTGTGTCCTGATTCGGGCCCATATTTTTATTCATATCCTCACCAGTGCATGGTGCTGTCGTAGACGTATCTTGAGGGAAAGAGTGCTTAGGAAGCATTATAATACAAGTATGCTTTTATTCGGATCTTCACCAGATCATTTCACCTCTGCTCGATTTGTCTAAAACAATTCCTTTCACTACCGTACCGCCATGTTGTGTCAAACGTTTTGTGAGTTCTCAACACGACACACATCCAGTGAAACAACTTTATAGTTTATTCGTTTCAGCAGCCTTCACCTCGTTTTTAATGACGTCATTAACAAAATTGACGAAATGATTTTATGACGTCATATAATGAATTGCGTAATAATTATTAAGACTGGGAACGAGAAGAGCGCTGCAACGATAGATTACTTACGAATTTATTGGTAGGGGTGTTCGCTGATCATGACACATTTTTTCTTCACTTTTTACGAAATGGCGTTAACTCAAGGTTTTTCCTCCCCTCTTCAAGAATTCATCCTTTCCGCAACCGCCACTAAGGACAGCTTTATACAGCCGCATAATCGCCGCGTCGAATTAAACTCTTTATTAAATGCGACGAAAATTCGACTGTATAAAGTGAAAAATTAATTAAGTGCGACATGATGAATTAAGCTCAGCAGAGTTTGTCGAATAAAACGGCAATCTTCGACATAAATTCGGCATCACTTTATACAGCCGCATAATTTTACCCGAATTAAAGTAATTTAATTCGACACGGCGATTATGCGGCTGTATAAAGCTGTCCTAATTGATACCGGTTGTGTTTATCGGAAAATGGCTCTTTTTCTCCCCCATACTTTGTAATTTGGGGTCAATAACGCAGAAGTTAACTGATGTCTAATTCGGGTTTGTCTTGGGAGCTAAGGTTTGATAAATTCATGTAAATACCAAAAGTTCTGGCACAGCCCATGTGGAGTTCGCCTGGTCAATGTGAAGTTTTCACTTCTGTCTTGGTGTTTCAAGATCATTTCTACTTTCCGGTTAAAACTTTGTTGTTTTTTTACATTTACAATTACAATACAATTCAGTAATGCCTCGATTCCCATTCGGTACAAAACGTTTTTAAAATCGCTTTTTTTTTTGGTGTCCTTATGGTCAAGAAAACATTTTAAACTGATTTTTAAAGCATCGGTTTTGTTTTTGTATCGAAAACACTGCAATGTTTATAGGTTTAATAGGTTTTCATTAAGAGGTAATCTAAAGAACTCGTTTTTTTGAAAACATTAAGATTGAATGACCACGACAAATCATTATCCAATTTTATTGTCTGTGCCCTAACATACCGAGACAATGTGTGTGTTACCAAGATATTGAAGTTATTCGCCCCGAAAAAAGCTACACAATGTGCATCATCTAAAAAACATCTTAGGCTCGCTAATCTCTCTACAAAATTACATTTCGAAAATTTTTGTTTTCATCTAGTTTTCGGACAACAATAACAACAACAACAACAGATGTAATTTTTGTTCAGAGCGACGTCCAAAGCAATGTAATGACTATGCTGACCAAAGGATCATTTCTAAAGCTCATCGCTTCACGATCTATCGGCTAAATATCTTGGACTACATTATGCGTTGTGCCCTTTTAAAAATTGCTATTAGTCAGGGCGCTATGGGCAAAAAAATGCGCCAGCGAGATGGACATTCCAAAACCTACATTGACAGATTCCTATGCCATCTGAAGATCTAAAAAGATTTTACTGGCCATTGTGAAAGCGCTTATTGCGCCCACCCAGGCGGATTAAAGATAAACGCCCATATTGTGACGTCATAAAGGGGCGTAAAAATTTAAGAATCGCTCATAAATCGAAAAAAATTGATTTAATCGGTAGATCTTCGAAAAGTAAGGTGAGAATGTTTACTTTATATTTAATATAACAAGGGGCCAGGAGGCCTGAAGGTCAGCGCTTTCGCCAAAGTTGAAAAATGCTTTACTGTGAAGCAAAATGGAAAAATCACATTTTTGTTCCAGGAAGGTCAAAATAGGAATTCATGAATGATAAATGAAGTAATAGTGAAGTAATAAGACATTCAATGTTAAAACCAAACAGGTCTCGTCTCAAAATTGTGTCCATATTAATTCAATAAAATGTTTTAATGTTTATATGTTTTTGAAATGTTTTCTTTAAAGATACAAAGCATATCAAACACTTATCAATGTTTCATTTGACTTTGTGTACAGTTTTATCTATGTTATCTAAGGACATCTTTACAAATGAAACAAATACGATTGTCTTTGAAGTGAATTCAATAAAATGGATTGTGAATGAATACACGTTTGCATTGAAATCAGAAGAAGTTACCAATTCCTTAAAAAAGCTTAGAGTATACTTCACAAAACTTCATGCAGATCTTTATTCTAATGATTACAAAGAGTTAAAAAGCAAACTTCTCACATACATTACAAAGATGAATTTTGCAAAGGAATGACTAAAAATAACTGATGATATTTAAAAAATACCATGTACTTGTATGAGTGGTAATGCACCATATTTGTCACTGAAAATAAAAAAAAGCATGCAAAACAACTGCCGATTAATTAAGAGCCACTTTTTGTAAGAGGCTGACACCAGTGATAGTGACCACCTCAAAATTATCTTATTTCGAGATATTTTCTTGTCTATGTTGTGAATGATAACTGTGCCAAATATTTTGCTCTAAACTCGTCTTGGCTCTGAGTTACGGCTTCATGAAATGGGAGCAACAGGACCGGTAAATCATGAAAACCAAATTTGGGCAGTTTTCGAAGGTCATTATTTTTAAAACGTATGTACAAGTACAAAATTTTTGCAATGAATATTACTTCAAAATCAAATGGGGAACAAGAATATATGACAAAACGATGTACCAAAATTGTCAGCCTCAAACAAAAAATATATATATGTGACAAAATTAAAGAAAAACAAAACGACAAGACTATAAGTAAGTGAAGAGACATACAATGACTCCACATAGGTAATTTATTTAATAGACAATATTCATTCTATAAAGTGATGTATGTAGAGTTTACGAACATGTTTATTTCGCTCTTTTGCTTTAATTACAACATTACATTACAAACAACACAGAATATCATTGTTAGAGTCATTTTAGATTATGTGTACCACACACTGCTTACCGAAAGCTAGCCGTACCTAAGCCGTACCTTAGCCGTACTTAAGAAAACCAACGATTTAAGCTGCTGTGTTTGACAAAAGTAATTCAATCAAGTTCAAAACAGTTAGAGAAGTGATGTAACAATAATAAATTAGCATTACTTTGTATTCCAAGTTCAAATTCTAATTAAATCAATAAGTAGTATGTTACGCAATAAATGTTTACCTATGTTTTATAAACTTTAAGATGTTGTCTGATTATTTTTGATGACTATAATACTATAGATAGATTTCCACAACTACACATTTTATTTTTGTGTGCATAATAATTATTTAATTTTTATTTATAGTGACATTTAAAACTTGCCTATATTGACGGACACATTTGTATGAATACTTAAAAAATAACATATACATATCTGATAATACACAGGTCCTTTGTTGGAGAGGCAGCAGCAGAGCTCTCTATCTCCAGGTCTGACTTATGTGGCACAAAACACAAATTCAGGGCTCGTTAACTCAACAGTATTATAATAACAGATTCAATGATGATATACGATGATATTACGAATTCCTTTACTTCTCTGGTGAAAAATAACCCTTCCCTTCAGCTTCCATCTCCAAAAAACGATACCTGTGTGATGGGCAAACTGTAAGACTCGTGTTTTAATTTGAGGCCGCACTCACCCTGATAAAATAACTGTAATTATAAATTATCTGAAAAATCTGAATAAAGCCACGATTAGCAAATAGCCTCTATTCCACCCTTATTTTTAAGCGGTATCAACTTTCTATGAGGAATCCAGGCTAGAACTGTGGACAAAACTCTGGGACGGAAGTACACACGCTAATGAAAGATCAGCTGCTTTCCGCGCTGACCAATTACAAAAGACAAGAATAATGTTATTGTGATGCGAGCATTTCTATTTTACGCCCTTTATGTTCATTATTATTTACTATATACGACTTAAAATCAATGTATATATATATATGTGAGTTTCTTGTCAACGCAAAGCACTTGAAAATATTGGGTCACGGAAGGCGCTTCATCTCGCAATTTGAGCCAAGCATAGAAGTCTCAAACCAACCTCGAACCTGGTATATCAAAAACACCATAGGCGGATCCAGGGTTAGGCAAAAAAAGTGGAGGAGTACAATGCTATTAATTTCTTTTCAGTGTTTAACTGTAATTAGTTAAAAGGCACGTTTTTCTATTCTTCTCCTAGATGACACAACGCTCCTCCTCAAATTTTGCCTAAGCTCTAGATCCGCCTATGAACACTCTGGGTGCGAAGTCGGATTTCAAGTTAGTAAATGCAGATCTGAAAAACTCATTTAGTATATCCTATCTATGCTGAGATTGTGAAGGCTTTTGTAGTTGTCCTTGCAATAATTTTCCATATCGTGTAGGGAAAATTTTTTTGTTTCAAAGAAACAAAATATCATAAAATCATGAAGAAAGTTTTCTCTTTTATATATCCCAATAAGTGACGTCAATACTTGTTTTTAAGATAGAGAGAACAAAACCTTCTTGCATGCAGAAACGATTTCCGCTTGCCCAGGCAACTTACCCCTTTATGAACAGCTCTTAAGAAAAAATATTGTTGGAGAATTTATGGTATGTGTGAACATGGTTTATGTAATATGATTTATTCTTGTTAGCAAAACATCATGTGATGAAAAGATCAACATTCCTGAGCGAGCTTCAAAACGAAAGTTTAAGAGATAAGTTGGTCGATATCGTGTTATAATTTTTTTATAATCATGGCTGAAGAGTTCAAATGCAAAATTTGCATGGTAGATCTAGTCGATTCCAAAGCGTTACCTTGTGGACATTCTCTTTGTAAAAGGTGTAAACTTAACCTGATTCAATTTAATGATGATGGAAGCGCCATATTGAAATGTCCCAACCAATGTGAGAAATTCGCTTATATTCAAAGTGACCAAACCATGGATGATGTTTTACAGGAAAACTTTTTGCTAGCAAATTGGTTAGAGATACTTCATAATAACATCAATGCCCAAGCAAACAGGTATTTCTTTCTCCTGCTAAAGTTCTTTGAATCGTTTATGCTATGTTCTTAGGTTAACTTTAGACTGAGATTAGAGAAGTTATTAATTAGCCCTAATTAGTGATATAATAGTTTGGAAACCATGACATACGCTAAACAGAACAAATGACAAACGTTTTAGATGTTGAACAGTTGCCAATGATGTGCAGGGGGTCACTTTCTTAAACTGTTTGCATCATTATATACATAAACTTCATTCTCTTGGGTAAATCCGATTACTTACACAGCTACAAAAAATCGACTTCTTGAGGGTTTGTTCAATGTGACCCTCCAAAACTTCAACAAAAAGGTAGAAGGAGCATTCCAAATCAGTTGCAATCTATGTACCTTGCTGTTCTTAATCCACGACAAATGACTTATCAAACCTTAACTGTACTGAAACCTAGGATTTCTATCCTCCTAGCTGAAACGATGTAAACTAACGAATAATACATATGTTTATTATAAAGCTTCTTCAAAAATCGATCTGGTCATTGAGGTATAAAATAGAGGAGAGAGAACGTTTCTTTTGTTCAAAGAATAAATTTTCTTTTCATTATGGCTACCTGTGTGACGTCATTCATGTTTTGGTGGAGACAGAAAGCTTTTTAAAAGTTAAGGGCAGTTAAAGGCGCAACGTATTATCCTATTTTTTGTTTTGTTTTTTTTCCGGATGTTAAAACGTAAGGTTTTCATGGAAGACAAAATGAATGTTACAACTTTACATAAGATATCACATGATTAATCTGAAACTTCTTACGATAATAACAAAACAAAATAAATCTCCAAGAGCCCTTGAACATAAATTTGTGATTCAAAATTGATATAAAGCCAAGCGTAAATAACATCCTATAGTTCCAGCATCAAAAAACACCAGCTCAATCAAATTTATAGGAACATGAAGGATATGAATCTAAAATTATGAAATCGTTCTATTATAAGGATATTTTCGTTTTTGCATAATTTTTCCACAGACCAGTTATTGACCAACAGCGATGATGGTGTAGTGTTTAGTACCTTTGAGTGCGACCGCTGCGATCCGTGTTCGAGTCCAGTCATGTCGTGTCTCGATACTCCACTCCGATGCGCTTTAAAAGCAGCGTATCAGCCCATTAGAAGCCATCCACTGACTGCACACTAGCCTTCGGACAAGTTAGAGTAATGCTATACGTATCTCTGGCGGTAAGTCAACTAATAGTTGCATATCGGCAGGCAGAAGAGCCAACCATTTCGGATAGAAGCCCAAGGACTAAAAATTCAAACGTGTCCAACATTTCATCCAACATCGAAAATTTTCGGTGTTGGATGAAATGTTGGACACGTTTGACCAAGAGCAAAATTTGCAAAAGAAGAAAAAATGTGTTGGATGAAGCAAAAATGTGTTGGATAAAAGTTTGATCGCGATCAAGCTTTTCATCCAACATTTACGGCTTCATCGAACACATTTCGTGTTGGATGCGTTTGACCACTTTTTCATCCAACACTAATGAAGTCATTCTATAGCAAATGAATGTCATTTGGAATGTTAAAACGTTCGAATTTTAATAAACAAGACCGCATTTTTGTATGTCAAATCACATCACTAGTTTCAGTGTAAAGATGAGCAACAAAGAAGAAACCACGATGAGCGATAGCTCAGCTGACAGCGTCAATTCTGTTAAAGGGAAAGCCTTCAAAAAATACCAAAACACGAAAGGGAAAAAGTTGCTCCCAACTCGTTCCTTCTTTTCAACCATTCTCTGGTTTTTCCCCGGCATGGCCTTTCGTCGCCAGAGAATCCAAACGTTCCGATAAAATAACACCCATCTTGAGTTTGAGAGAATGAATGGACATGTTTTGTTTTTTATAGAAGGAGAGAATAAATGAACATAGATGTTCGATGAAATGTTGCATGGCCGTTTGACCGGCACGAAATTTTCATCCAACATCCATCCAACAAACGTCCAACACGATGATGAAAGTGTTGGATGAAATGTTGGACACGTTTGACCTAAGCTTAAACTGTGACTGACTTTCATATCTAACCTCGTTTTCATGCGATTCATTGTTCCACTGACTTCGTTACTTTATAACTTAGTAATAGTCTCTACTATTTTCAATTCCCATTCCGATAATTAGAAACAGTTTGAATATTCAAAGCGAGGTTAGCCAGCGTTTAAACAGAAATTCGAGAAAGGTCTATTAAAATCTCAATTTGCGAACTCATCAGAGAATTCGAAAATAGTTCGATTTCAGGTCTTTGAACGTTCTATTCAATTTGGCGGGAAATTTCAGATTAATTTTCCGAAAACATCAATTAAATTTCAACCAACCATATGATTATAAAACAGAATTTCGAAAAGTTGAAAAAATTATGAACTTGACTACGAAACGATTCGTTTATCTCTTTTAGAAACAAGGAGGAAAATGCACACGAAATCTCACCTTCGCGTCACAAGGATTGTTTTGAAGAACATACATATGAAAGAAGCAATCGCATCAAAATTTCATATGACTCTCATAAGAAATGTTTTCTACCCGTGTGTGAAACCCACGATCTGTTTGCCAACTTTGTCTGCAAACAATGCAACAACAGTTATCTTTGCGTATACTGTAAGAACAGAATCCATAAAGATCATGAAACAAGTGAACTGGATTCCTATATACAGAAATTGAAAGCAGATATAAATACGGAGCTTGAAGCTGCCAAAAAGTTATCAGAAAGAATTATCGAGTCAGAAGATTATGTTTTGAAGGAACTACAGAATTTCAGAGAAGAACTAACGAATACACTGCTCATACGAAAGTACATCAACCTAAACAAATACTTCGCTCAACTCAATGAAGAAGAATCAAACATATTGAAAGAGTTCGACGAACAGGTGAAAGAATTCCACACACAAAGAGAACAAGTGGTGACCACATGTAATGAGATAAGGAAAATATATGAAGATCAAGAAGAAACCGCAAATCTTTTGATACTATCGGACCAAAATCTTCTTATGGAGCGATTACAAGCCATTTCAAACGAGTTGCTGCTGAAGGTAGTTCTCCATGATAGAACAGCTGATAATCACCTGGGACGGTTTCTGGTAAACGTGGAAACTAAATCGACATCAGATGACGGTGTCGTTTCCTGCAAGATTATTTCAGATGGACTGATTGGTGAGTGTATGATTTGATTTACTTTAAAAACAACAAAAACAAAAAAAAGAAAAATAAAGTGGATCTTTAATATTTACACAGAAAACTAGAAATAGACAGTGTTGACGAGAAAGCCACATGTGCGCAATAAAACACAATTATATTCATTTAAAACATATGTGCAGACAGTAGAAAACAAATTGAGCGAAGCTTTCTGTAGAAGCTATTTAGTTGTATGTAAAATCTGATAATGTAAATAACTTTTACAAAAAGCTTTGCTCAGCTTTTAGTCTTTTGTTTTTGCCGTATGCACATTCACTTTGTAAAACATACTTTTCTTTATAGAAATGTTTTGTGATATCCCTGGTACCAGGTATAATTTGATTGCAATGTTTCTTTGAATCTACAGTTACCATTATCAGATTTACTTACCATTTTCAGTTGCATGTAAATTAAACTGAACAAGATGGTTTCATGATTAAAGCATCGTCGAGACCACTGCATTGAACCGTGCCATATAAACATAAACTCAAAGCAAAACATTAATATATAAAATCGAAAAACGCAACAACATTTGTTTAAAGTTTTAACATAAGCTTTCGGTTTACACCATCATCAGTGCGATGTAAAACGTTTATTTTAGTTTTAGGTTGAGATCGAACTATATGTGAACCATATTCTTTCAATAGATTTAAGAATGGTGAGAAGATTTCTGCTGGGTTTTTTTGTTGCATTGTGATAATATTTTTTATAGTGATTTTCCGAAATTCATGGACGATATCAAGCTGAAAATGTACAGCTTTGAAGGTAATTTAGAAGATTTTAGTGTGAATATAATAGGATCCTATAGTTATAAGTCTAACATTTTGCTCTTTAGATATCATAGCAATTATACAGAATGGAAAAGATCTTGCAAAACTTCGGATGGCTCTAAAGTTTGCACAAGTACAAAAGAAAGAAGGTCTGCTAGAAGCTGCTGTTAAAAGCAACCAATGGGAAATGGTTAAAGTATTAATAGACTGTACGAATATTGATATCAACGCTGTATTTGATCATAATACATCTCTGATGATCGCTGCGAAGAATGGGTATAAAGAATGCGTAAACTTATTTCTAGAAAAGAACTGTGATGTTGATTTTAAGGATAACAATGGATTAACAGCTCTTATGTTAGCCTCTAAACATCAACACGTTGAATGTGTAAAATCGTTGCTTAGAAAGCACTGCGATGTCAATCTCAAGGATAAAAGTGGTTGGACTGCTCTCATGTGGTGTTGTAGATATGGGCATATTGATTGTGTAAAACCATTACTTAAAAAGAACTGTAATGTGGACCTCAAAGGTAACAATGGCCTTATTGCACTTATGTTGGCATCCAGATATGGACACTATGAATGTGTGGACTTACTTCTTGAACATACATTTGATGTCAACATTAAGGACAACCACGGATGCACTGCGCTGATGTTGGCGTCTATACATGGACATGTGGGCTGTGTAGAATTATTACTCAAAAAGAACAGTGACGTCTATATCAAAGATAACAATGGGCGGACTGCAGTTAGATTGGCATCTTTTTATGGACAAAATGAATGTGTTGAGATTCTGAATCGCTATAAGAATTCGCTGAAAAGATAAATATTTTTCTTTACTAATGATTAGTACTACACTTTTAAAGGGCGTCACCGTTACGCCACTGTTACACCATGACTTAACTAACCTTCAGTGGTCATCAATGTGAAAATGAAGTTTGTCTATGCAGATCATTGTAGAAGTAAGAAAGATATATCTTCAACTGAAGTGTGACAGAAACTTCCGATCAGGGTTCCAAGATTCTGATTTGTTTTTCGAACCTGTCCCATATTTGATACTGCCGACATAAACTGAAAAACTGCACAACTTGTATCTTCGATGTGACTGACGGATTTCATTTTAACCATTTTAATTGGTTTGAAAAACTTAAAACGTGTGGTATTGAAAATGATGAAGGAGACGCTACTTGAAGAGACTTTTCTTAAACTCAATAATCACCACGTCACCATTTTTCCAACCTCGTACCCAGCGTTTCTTGCCTTTTCGATATATACGGACGATCGAAAAGGCAAGAAACGCTAAGTACGAGGTTGCTTTTTTTCTAATTTTACTATCGCATTGTAATTAAATTTTATGTTTGTTTTCGTTTTTACTGTTTTATCTAGCGATATTGTTTTTATGTGGTAAAATATAATGGAGATTGTGACACCAAGAAGGGAGTCATTGAAACACCTTCAGTTATTTTGACTGCAAAAGCATTTTAGCAATTCGACCCAATGTGGCCTTTGTCTCCTCACCTATATTTCCGGTAAATGTGCCTTTGAACCTTTATTTGAACTTGTCATCAGGTGTTGTTTTATCTTGATCCCTTGAGAGAATTTACCATATGTGCTTCTTCTCAAAAGTTAATAATGAAAATTGATTGTTATCTCACTTCTGAGCAAAGGAAGGAATCATAATAATATTGAATTTCGATCACCTCAAAATGGTTTCATAAAATTTCAATTTTCACTAAATTTCGAAAATTTGTTTGTTATCAAAATGTTTGAGGATTTATAGAAAACCCATGGAATATTTCAATATAAACGACCAACCCCTAAGCCTAACCCGACACGATGGATTCATTCTTAACAGTTGCCGATTCGGATTCAAATCGGGGTTTTGTTGAGATTTACAAGAAACGAAGATGATGGAGATACCAAAATTAAGGATGAAGCATCTCGTGAGCTCTTTGAGGATATAATGAAACCGATTTTATTCGGACTAAAATGGGCGAGACAAAAAAATCAAATACTTGTTGAGTGTGATTAAATTGTTTGTTATGATGACTCTTGTCTCAATTGTTTGTGTTTTAAAATAAATAACTTTGATTTTCTTGTTTTAAAGCCATACTAGCTACAATCCAATAAAGAACTATTAAGACATAGGTCGTACAGATTGCAGTACCACATGTTTAGATCGTATGCATTACAGTACGACATGATTAGATCGTATGCATTACAGTACGGCACGGTTTGCTGATAAGAATTAATTTCCGTTCCCATTGCGAAGCTCGATATTGATAACGACGATTTTTACCTCATAATTTTCCTTTCGTTAGAATTCGCTCGATTCACATACTATCGCGAAACGTGCTCAATGCTTAAAGCCTCGATTCAACGTTGATTCTCTCTTCGTTTCTGATATTGTGTATTAACAACATTCACTTCTGTCAGGACACTACTTCCTGTTGTAGCACGTCCGCAGACGGGGGTAAATATAAGTGATTATTACTGCGCTTGCGCGTCATCTCAAGCATGTGATCAGGTGACGGTGTGCTCTCGTTACTATGGCGACGGTGAACTGGTGGAGAGTGATATTTTCCATTTAAAATCCCTCGATTACGCAATTTTGAGTCTTTCTTTTTAGTTTGACCTGTCTCTACATCACAGTCCGTTATCACCGTCTTTGGGACGTTGTGCAGAATGTCATTTCTCTCTTTATTCTCGTTGAAGTTATTCTCGTGCGAACTCGGAACACTAGGTGTCGGTTTTGTACCATTTCCGACTTGTTCCTCGTTTGCGTTTTCGTCGGGAACGAAAGATTTATTTTCAAGCCCGAGTGGCTGTTCGGTTTTGTTGGAACTGTCTATTGCGGTTTCATGCTTTTCGTTGGAGATTTTCTCTGTAGATTGCGCCAGAGGTAAGTTGCCGATGCTTCGTGAGCGACGCGTCGAATTCCTTGATGCACCCGTAACGTATAATGACAATCGCTCTCGTCGGAACCTAGTAGAGGATACACCGGGAAAGTTTGTTGAAAAATCACTGCAGAGGAGTGTATTTCAATGAAAATGCTCTTTGTTGCAGTGGCTTTTTAAGCCTAGTTTAGACCTGACGATTACGACGATTTTAATCTTACCTTACGGCTGAAAGTCTCTTATGTTCGAACAAAAGAGCGAGGCATTATTCATTACAAACTAGGCCCAGTGGGCGAAATCCTTTTTACTGAAATAGTGTATAAATTTCTAGAAAAATGTACTCCTTCGCAGTGATTTTTCAACAAATTTGTTCGCTAGGGTATTGTTCGTCTCTTGTTAGACAAACTATAGCTGTTCAGGCTTACTTCATTCTTTTTTTTTACACAAAGAGGTCTGGGAACAAAGCTTGTATTTCTTACCTTCTGTTGTATGATATAGGATGGTTTACACCACCCTCTATTTCTTCATTCTTGTTTATTTTGTATTCCTCTCTGATACTGGTACGGCTTACAACATCACTTTCGTCCCCACTCTCCTCGTTTAAGCTAGCAGAATGTTGACTAGGCTCTGCTACTAGTGCATTGGCCGCACCGACTAAAGCGTTTTTAGGTCGTTTTGGTAATTTTAACCGTGCTTGTGCATAATGGTAGAACAGTGTGAAGTTGTTTCCTAAAAAGTGATGTGAATAATTCGATATCATTTTATTTGTAGACTCGATTAAAATAATTTTAGACTATCAAACGTTCTTATTGTTCTTATTAAACTTGTTTGGATAATCGAGCTCAACTCTTGCCTTCTTCGTTTTATCAGCATTTTCAACAAGAACTTTGGAGGTCTGAAATTATGAACAGTTACAAGAACTCTAGGATCGATTGCTTTCGTGAACATTTAGTCAACACAATCGGATCTTCGAGAGTACAAGTGCAAAGTGACTTATTGTTCTGGTACCTCCAGCTAATGTAGATGTAGTATTCCCAGGGTACATTAGGATACCAACACGTGATTAAAGACACGTGACAGAAATAAGAAAATCTTGCGTAACTTTACCGCAAAAATCTTTTGAAGACTAGATTTAGGCAGAAACTGTCATGGCTGAAAAATATTCTGCAATGAATGCGAGACACAATCACATTGCATAGAGCTTTTTTGAGACGAAATATTCCAAGCCACAATAAGCCAGACATGTTGCGGTGATTCAAATCTTTCAGGGAAAGTGAGACAGAGTCTATCTATGCAACGCATAGTAATTGTATTGAGATTCCTGTCGGAGTACTCCAGAGGAACGACTAATTGATTCTGAATAAAATGGAACATACCGATTATTGAAACCGGTAATGCCAAAATCAAAACGCTCATTGCAGCACAGAGTGCACCAAACACTTTCCCGACTGTCGTCTTAGGTGACATGTCGCCATATCCAACGGTTGTCATAGTGATGATGGCCCACCAAAGTGACTCCGGAATTGTCTTGAACTTTGTGTTCTCCACCTACAACAATATAACGATATTGACTCGATTACACAAAACAACCCCAGGCTTCTTTCTTTACAAGTATCCGGGATGACAAAGTAGAACATTGAAAACCCTTCAATCTATAAAGATAACATTGACGTGCTTTTATTTTCATAATGGCTGTCATTTGCTATGAACTACCTAATGAATCGTTTTAAGGTAATATTTCCTGATCTGCGCTTCCAATTACAGATCAAATGAATAACAGATCAAATGAATAACAGATCAAATGAAATATAGATAAAAATGAAGAAAAGGCTAGACTTGGATAAGATAGTTCCTTTCTTGGTAGCATAAAACCTGAGGAATGCAAACCCGGCAAACCATTGTTATTCAACTTGAAAACGAGGCTACAGTATTATTGTGCAGTTTCCTCTCGGTTTTACTTAAATCCAGTCAAATATGACGTCATCAACTTTTACAAGACAGATTCTGACATGCTAAGAGGTTTAATTACTTATTCAGTAATGTGCCTTGTTTTCGACGAGGTTCCTGCGAATGAGGTCGTCAATGATTGGTTCTCATTTAGGTTCAACTAGTCAACTAACTTCATTGTAGCGGTCAGCACACCATTCAACATAGTTATCACAAAACTGTCTTTTATAACAACTCTTTGCCCGTGTTTTTTCATTCAATTGTGCACTTCCTTTGATCATGTGATAATTGCCTAGCCAATTCAAACTAATTAATTGCTATCGTGACATCACAGTAGGTGCACATAAAATCAATGTGTGTTACAATTGCTCCCTGATGATCATTTGGTTAAAGGCGGCTTTCCACTTCTGGAAAATTTCCCGCCGATTGAAACGGAGTGTGGTAGAATATTAGAGAAAGCCTCTTTTCCTTGATTATTCTTTTGTTCTTTTCCTTGATTATTCTTTTGTTCTTTTCCTTAATTATTCTTTTGTTCTTTTCCGTCACTGTCAGAAAAAGACCGATCAGAAAAAGTTGAAAAAATTTTTTTCTGTTTGTTCCAAGCATAAAAGAAGGAAAAGAAAATCAACCAATCAGATTGCGGAAAATTTTCTATATTTTCCTTAAAAAACGTTGACGTAGGCATTTCACATTTCATCGTGACATTAATGAACAGTGGCAATATGCTCAGTGGCAACTGAGAGTGATCCTAGTCGAAGTTTATCGACAAACGCTAAACGCATGTCACATTGCTAGGTAAGCAGATGGAATATAATATGTAAGAAAGATAATTAGAAAATGAAGAAGAAAATTGTAATAGAACATCGAAAATGTTTGTGTTTTATTCGATATCTTCCTTCTTCTTCTTTTTACACCAAATTCCCAGCGGCCAAAATCTTCAAAAGTCGCTGCGACGAAGAGCATTTTTATTGAAATTGTGTATATATTTCTATAGAAATGCACCCCTTCGCAGAGGTTTTTTTAACAAATGTGCCGGCTAAGTTAAAGCCTTTTCATCATGCTCGTTGAAGCATAAACTATTAACAAAACCCTGAAAAGATTACACTAATTAATTGTGTACTTATGGGGCGTTTGCACTTGTGTGGGCGCATGTACTTATGGGGCGTATGTACTTGCCATTTTTTTCGAGTATCAGTGCGCCTTCAATGCCATCGTAATGTTGTTTAACAAAGATAAGAACAATACGAGACAACCTTCTTAACCGCTCAGTTTCCTAATGACTAAAGTTGAATTAAGACCATGATACACTATCGATTATTCTATCAAATATTATTCTAGACGGACCATATATGGAGTGTCTGCAAATGTTATTGAGTATATTCAAACATAATCGATAGTGTATCATACTAAGAAGTTATCAATCAAATACTCGAGAAGAATTTTAATCGGTGCAAATCAAATCGAATTGGTTTTTCTTCCGAATATTTGATGGAATAATCGATAGTGTAACACGGCCTTTAGTCAGAAAAAAGTTTTTACCCGGGCAGCTGAAGTGTGGACTTACATTGAGGACTTACATTTCTTTCGCAGTAATAAACAATGGTAGCAAAGACGGCAACCGGTATCAGCAGAAGTAGAAGTAACAGCAGCAATTCTTTGGAGCTGGCTATCAACGTATGCTTCAAAATCTCTAGTCCGGTTGATAATCGGAAAAATCGGAATAAACGGAACAATCTAGCAATTGATATTAGTTCAGCGTAATATGTCGGTGACAGGTAACATGTGGTGGCATTTTTAAATTGTATAAAATACGGAATGATAGTCAAAGCATCTACGATATTCATAATATGTAACATGAAAGAGATTCGGTTTGGGGCAGACAAAAAACGTAAGCTGAATTCGATGGTGAACCACGTGACGCAAATAACATCCAATGTCAACAGTAGATTGGACAGAATCCTTCTTGTGTTCGTAGCGCATGCGCTTTTTTGTTCGTCTTGGGTGGCAACAGGATTCAACATCGAATGAAAACAAATCGATAACACCGATAGTAAGATAAACGTTAAAGACACGATAGACACGATCTGAAACGATAATTAAAATAAAATCAAAATTTCGCGTAAAACATCAAATTTTTCGGAGGATGCAAAAAAGTCTGAATTCAAAGTTGACGTCAGCTGAATTTTCAAGAAAGTTTATAGGAGAGTTAAAATTCTGTTGTTTTATGAAAGGAAGCTCTCGATGAAACATTTCAGTTCGATTAAAAAGGTTATCTTTTGGTAAAAATAAGGATTATCTTTCAGGCTGAGATATCTTAGAGAGTGAATATTAAGACATAGGAGTTAAGATTTCCTTTTAAACTATGTAGCTGTTGTTAACCAGAGTTTATTGGTACATTGGTACTAATATTTAGTTGCTCTTGAAATAAACTTATCTGTCTGTTCTGGAGACTGTACGTAAACTTTACGCATATTTTGAAGTTCATATGCTAAAATTGTGTACTTAAAACTTATTTGAAATAAGGCGCCGTATACACAACAATATGTATTCAAATAAATCTGTCTGTCCATGATGAAAAAACAAACATGGCCGGGAAAAAAACTAGAAAAGTTTTGCTTATTCAACCGTCACTCTTACCTTTGAAAGGAGAGGCGCATGCGTGGAATGGTCTTCGAAAACCTTCCACGTGTTTCTCTTAAATTGCATCCACTTGATCGTGCGAAAGCAAGACGGTTTTATACTTTTGCATAAGCGCTGAAAGAATCCATTATTTTCGGATGCAGCCTCCAGGGCTTGTTCGTAGCGGAGAATCTGGTCTGCCTCATCTTCGATGGGATTTAAATCTGGATTGTCAAACACTTTTAGATTCTCTTGAGCGTCTCGATGTTCAGTATATTTGGACCAACAGCATGGTTCCATTGATTTCTCTTCTAAGCCCCAATATGCCAGCTCCTCTTCAAACAATGGGCCACAAATGTCGTTAGGGCAATGAAGTTTACCTTCAAAGAAAGCTACAGTAAGAACTTATGATGCACTCAACAATGATTGTTCTAGGCCAACGGAAAGCAAAAGACATATCCCAAAGGGCAAATTTGTTGAAAAATCACTGGAAAGGTGTGCATTCATAAAGAAATAAACACCACTATTTCAATGAAAACGTCGTCATTGCAGTGACTCTTTGACGATTTTGTCCACCGGGATAGATTAAGGTGGGTATGGAATAGAAAATGAATATGTGATACCTGTTCGATAGAAATTGATAATTTGCGAAAATGCGTTGGGATGTCGATCAAAGAAATACTCGTTTTTGATTGGGTCGTAAGAGTCAACACTTTCACTACCGTTTATTGCGATCCACCCCAACCGGGTATCAGGAAAAATCTTTAAAGTCGACTTGAAAGTCTCGTGTCGCATGCCACCGACATTCAGAACAATCCGATCGGTGTGACTGTTGGCATGACTTTCAAGTCGTTCGTCAGTGACGGAGACATCGCTCGATTCGACGGATGACCGTCGGGAGTCCTACAAAATACAAAGTTACGCAGCAATGAAAAAACTTTCATAAATGAAGATCGTTTAACTACTGCATGGAGCTACTGCTAGTATCTCTATTATCCCACGACTCCATAAATAATAAATAAAAACAAAAAATATGGTATGATAGCAGTTTCTTATGTTGCGTAATACAAAATTTTCCTAAAGAATTGGGGAGAAAATAATTCCTGGGTCATATTTTGAACCAATCAGAAATGATCCCAAAATTTCGTAAGAAAAAGTCCACGTCATCAGATCAGAACCTTAATTGTCTGTAGAAACTACATGTGGTGACACTGGACAAATTTGTTTAAAAATTTTGGTGCGAAGGAGTGCATCTCTGAAGAAAAAGCCGGCAAATATATTCACTATTCCATGGAAATGCTCTTTGTCGCGGTGTCAACATAAGTTTTCAAACGACCATTGTCAACCGTCGAAGAGATTTATTTGGTGGACTGTTGATTACAGTAATTTCTAAATTCCAATTCCTGAGGTGAACCACTGAAACATTAAAAATGACCTTGTCTTAAAGAGTGTAATTGATTGTTCCATAAATAAAAATCTTTGATTACGTAATAAATAAGTAATAATATTAATAGAAACGAGGCAAAACTGGATTTTAACGGAAATTCGGGACAGATTTATGGACAGACATGTATCCACGGTACAGTTGCATGAAATTATTAATTGAAGGTCCATTAAATTGTAGCTATGGTAAAAGCTACAATGTTGTTTCATTTTCTGAAAAACTGAATTCATTTGCTGAACATGAAATATTACTAATACGACACACAAAGGGTACTAAAGGAATGTGCCAATGTGTAAAACAAACCAAATGATTGGGAAGCAGAAAATAATTACTCGCCAGCAGGATTTTGGCTCTATATAACTTTCTTCTGTATTCAGCTAGCAGGCTTTTACTCTGACGAGGTATAGATGAGAGGGATGACGAAAAGCCCGCCCTTCTCTTTTCCAATCGCCTCTTGATGTTCATACAATCACTTATATCGTCAAAATGCTGGACTTTGGATTGTAATCCTGTACAATCAGATTGTGATCTCGACACATCTTCATGATTGTCTAAGATCTGCTTACTGGCATGTGGTTGGTCAATTGCTTTTGTCTTGGTTGTATTACTACATTCTTTTGTCTTGGTTGTATTACTACATTCTGTCGCCATTCCTGTTTCAGTACACTCACAATAACTTTTTTTTTGCTTAATGCCACTATTCAAAATACAACTCAAGTCTTTATTTGAAGCATATTCTTCATTTTTCTTCATATCAAACAGTTAAAAAAGACCACCTTCTAACCAAAATAACAAAAAGCTTTTTTACCGCACATATCCTTTTGCCATATGTTTAAGAACTCGACTTTGATTCGAAAAGTTGCTTTATAATTAGGATTCAGTAAATTCCATTGGAAACCACTTTTTCTTTCTTTCATTGTTATGTAGATAAGATCGTCTCTTACTTTAACATTTACGCTTGTTTTTTTAAATTTCTCTTTCCTTTCCTTTTTGTCTTTTTCAGAAGGAAAATCTCGTTCTCTGTGTTTGTTCCTCTATAATGTTCTTTCCTTCACGAAACTTCTTTCTTCATTTTAATGATTTACGTTGTCGTCCATCCATCCACACTCGAAACTCTTTTATGACAACTTGAAGATTGAGAATTTCCTATTTTTTAGCAGCGTAAGCGAATAAAACACCCTTGGACTCCTACTACTACTCCTCCTACTACTCCTCCGGCCGAAACGACAGTTTTTAGCCTACGCTTAACAGTCGATCAGATTTCGTTCAGAAAATCATATGAAATCTCACAAAGAAACGCAGTCTAAAAATATTCGAAGGTTATATCCAGCAAACATTCTAAAATAAATTTTTATAATATTTCATCGCTTAATAATACATGAAGAAAGAGATATCTTGGTAGTAAGGCTTTAAGTTAAAAGTAGTAAGTAGTTACTTTTACTAAAAATGCTTAACATTTGGATGTAAGGTACGATTTTATCGTCGGTAGTTCAACTTTTTAATTACATCTAAAGTTTGTCAGCTATCTAAACCGTCATTTTGCATTAAATATTTCAAAGTTCACAGTTTTTGGGAAGGTTTCTTGAGTCCATGGAATCTTTGTTATTGTTTTTAATTTTTTTCGAAGCAGACGCGTTTTTTACACATAAGTTCTTATAATTTTTTTCTTGAAAAAATTCGACTCTTGAAAATTATTTGCTGCTGGCGTTTCTTAATAAGACCCCATCTACATTCGATAAGACCTCTTTACACTAACTATTTTTTATGGCAATTTTTGTTCGTGCTTTCGAAAGTATGCTGCTTGCTGCTACCGTTTTGCGCCATCTGGCTCTTGTTTTAATCATCAATATGGGATCCATACAATAATATATGGTTCTTCTCCCTAGAACATAGATCCTATAGATCTGTGTAGACGGCTTGTAAAGGTTTACTTGCATTTTTGGGAGGGGATTACACACATTTCCCCATTATCAGTTCCTAAACATTATGGCAAATTATCAGAACCAAACTTCGATTTCATGCATTTGAAATTTACTATAATTATTCACCTGTAGCGCTCCCGTCTGCTTCGTAAAATTTCCACTACTTTTACGTCACTACGTAAATTGTGTATTTGAAAGTTATATCACGCGTTTTCACTCATTACATTTTTTAGCAATGTAACCAGCAGGTGATCTTCCAGTCTTTCTGTGTTACAATTAGTTATATAAGTTCTGCCGCTTTGTTGGATCATTTTTAATAATTTTCATCAAATCATCACATCATAGGTAGGAATGTTTAGCAAAATTTCGATGTTAGGAAAACAAGATCTCTTTTCCTGTGTGTTTTTAGCATTGCATGTTTTTCTTTAGGTATTATATAGTATATGATCTGCAAATAAATGCATGTATTATCAGGACCAATAAAACGAAAAACCTCATCTTACGTCATTTATACATTTCTAGAAACTTGCTTTCTAAGAGATACCTCGTTTCTGTACAACGTCATTAAATATTCAGTTTGAAAACGAGGCACCGGATGGTGTAATGTTATTAAAGAAAATATTCATTAAATATTAGGCAGATCTTATTATAAAGTCACTTTCATGACAAAAAAAGTCTGGCTTTCAATTGAGCATGGCCCTATATACCACTTGGAAACCGAGCTAGAACGTAACGTAAACGTAAAATGTGCTGATCATCATCTGCTATATGAAGCTTTACTACACCTGGCATCCACCTCATCATCTGCTATTTAAGACATGAGAAAGTGAAGAAAGCTTGGGATACTGTTTTGTTGTTGCCCTTCGTACCCAGACCTTTCGGCAAAGTTCAATTAACCGAGACTTCCAAATGGATGATTAAAATGACAATTTAGAAAGTTATTCAGTAAGTATCGAATAATGTCTTCGATTTCTGATAACATGTGAGTGTTATGGGGTAATAATTGGCGCCAATTTGTAATACCTGCTCTAATTTGTAATCCTTTGTACAAATCTGTACAAATTGTTGTGGGCAGGTAGCAGGTAGCAAACTTCATTATAAATTGTTGTGGGCAGGTATTGTAGCAAACTTTATTATAAATTGGGGGCAAGTTATTGGGGCACAATATGCGCAGAAGAACGGATGTGGCTTTGAAATGATTTGATGGCCAGCAAAGTTGAATAATTTCATACCACTCCCAATCAAAAACAAGAAAAGCTATGCATTTGAACAAATCGCGTAAAAGTTTTATGAATAATATTGAAAAACCATTCAATCCCTTCTGCACATGCGCAAGAAAAAAAGCAGCCAAAGAATGCTTTTGATCAAAATTATGTTAATTTTGTTTGGAAGAATAAGAAACCAAATTTCCTTCATTAACCCACAGACAAATAAAAAATTCTTGATCAATTTGGAATGATGACATATCATGTTAGGAACACCTACAGGCAAAAAAAATTTTAAAAAGCGTGCATTACAGATCAAAAAGTCAGATCAAAAGACTTTGTTCTTCAAACCACCAGTTAATCTGCAAATGCTGAGACAGATATTGCATAAATAAGCATAAGGTGAAAACAACCTCAATGATTTATCATACCTCAGAAATTGTGAAATAACCTAAAGTTAATAAAGTGTTTTATACAACAGTGAAGAACTTATTGTACAACTAATACAATTAATATTTGTTAAAAAACGTTACTGAAATATATACATCATATATATTGGGGTTGGGGGCAGCTAAATGGCAGAATACAAGCATTCTTGATGTTCGAGCTGAGGAGGAAATTGAGCTGAGCTGTACCTATACAGGGCTTAAAAGGCTTTTTTACAACCCACACACACAACTTGTTTAAACAAAGAGCTTTTGTGAGCCTTAGAGAATCTCAGATATTTTTTTCAAAAAACTAAAACGTGTCCTTTTCACTCTGCTTACAAAATATTGAGAAATTCAGTTTAGAAAAGAATTATCTTTTTCATCTGCATTGTTTTTTAAATGCATTTGATTATTGATTAAACAAACTTTTGTACGTTCCAATGACACCGTATTGATTTCATGCGAAGTTATGCACAAAGCATAAAATTTTTAGACACACGACGACGACGATCACCTCGCGTATCGCGATTCGAAAAATGTTTCGCTTATAAAGGTTTTCAATAAAATTCAGAGGAAAACATGGTGTATATCGTTTCGAAAAGCATGGTCGATATCTTTTCTTGAAAGGACGAACAGTTGATAAGCTAATCTTTTCGATGAGTCATCATCAACTGTTTCATGAACACCGTACATGAACATACACCGACATTCACTACGAAGAAGAAACTATTTCAAAATCTTCCAAAATGATGCAATTCCGATTTCTACTTACAAAGACAAGTTAAAAAATCCTCGGTTGAAATTACGAAAATATAAACTAGAACGAAAGAGAAATAGTTCACAGGTTTAATGCTTTACCTTCTTCATCTTTCATCCAAAGGTTATTTTTCTTTATCAACTGAAATTTATAAGTTTTGAATTTTGAATTTTTTTTTTGTTTTGTTTTGTTTTTTTCTGGAAACCACACGAACATTTTCTTAAACTTTGTAAATTACCCAGCAAAAGCTTTGTTGCAGATGTCTAAAGAAACTTTTTCAAGTTAGCCTTTTAGCACATACATATGAGAGCTTTTATTTGCGTCATCAGAAAATCTCCTAGTTCAGAAATCGTTTATCAAAACTTATTATTAATTTTTTTTTTAAAATAATCGAACTTAGCTGCTTTGAGAAAACTTTCAACCAACCCGCTGTAGTTACATAATATCACGTGATCAAAAAGGGTTGCGACTGAAGATATGTGCCCAAGTTAAAAATACCGACAAAAGAACAATCGGCTTCAGAGAATTCCAATGACGCGATGGACATTAACATCACAGTGAAACCTAAATACTCTTCCAAAGAAATCAAAACTGACTTACAAATTTGAAATATGGAAACTGTTGCGAAGATTGAGCTTTTGTTCATCCAATAGACGACTTATCTGCGTTAAGCTTGGAATACACTATTATTTAAATGGATCAGTTTAAATTTTTTTTATGACAGTTTTGCCCACGGGAACTATATTTCTATTTAATTCGCTATATGTATCACCTTTTCTTTTATTTAAAGCAATTTAAACTGATCCATTAAATGTGTAATGTACTCCAAGCTTTAGATTCTAATCATCATTACTATACAGGTGTTTAGCTGAACTCGCAAAACTTTGAGTGCCCTTTCAGATTTGCGAGATAACAAAATTCATCAACTTTTGTGGAAATTTATTTGTTATATTCAAATGATGAAAAATGAAAAATTTCATATTTATGCAATCTTTAAAAACCCAGCAGGTAAAATCGTCAAATTCTCTGCGATGAAGAGCAATTTCATTGAAATAGTGTGTTTGTTTCCATAGAAATGCACTCCTTCACAGTGATTTTTTAATCAAATTTGCCCACTGGAAAAGGACTATTTTAAAACAATACAAAATTTGACCAAAACATACGAACAGGCTCAAAATACTTCTATAAACGAAAAGTTAAATCATCATCAATTTTCTTGGAAATTATTTTAGGATATAAATTTACTTACATTCTCTTAATTTTATTTCATAAAATCTCCGTACGATATAACAATGCATTCTTCCAACTATGTGCTCCGTATCAACTCCGCGGAGCTCGTTTCCCACCTCTACCAACACATTCCGAAGAAGCTTCGTTAAACTACGGTCTTATTTATCATCGAGTTACATCTAAATATATCATTTGAATCATTGAATAAATATTCTCGTTTTCATACGTTATGGATAATACGAATCCTATTGATGGCGAAAGATCAAGAGAGGTCGAAGTGACAGCAACGCCTGATGTTTCCAATCCTACGAACGATTCGGTGGGTCCACAGGCAATTCTCATCAACCCCCATCCCACACATGAATCAGTGGGACAACAGGCAGTGACTGGCTCACTAGAGAGCTCAGCTGTACTGAGGGGAAGGAAACGTAAAGCAAAATCGAAGAAATCAAAGAAATCGAAGAAAAGAAAGAGATCTTCTTCCAGGTCATCTTCATCATCGTCATCGACATCAGACGACAGTGGTAGTGAGGACGACAATGTGATATCTAAACGCTTCACAATTAGATCGAAAAAAGATAAATACAGATGGTCACTGACAGAGGAAATGGCCAAATATGCCAATCACCAGATAAACACCTATATTCCTGAAAAAGAAATTCAGGAGAGTCTTTTGGAGAGAATCCCCATTCCTGATAATCTCCAAAAGCCCCGTGTGCTGGATGACTTTGCAAAGGTTTTGATTAAAGAACCTACAAAAAATTGGGACGAGACCCTCTCTAAGTCACAAAATCGACTCACTCAAGTGTTCGCCCCACTGGGAACACTTTGGTCCAAAATGGAGAGGTATTTGGAACCTCTGAAACCAATATCTGGGGAAGGATCCCTGACAGATACAACAGAGGATGTGGATGTAGACATGCATGAACTACTTGGACTAGTAGAGCAAACTGTATTACTCCTAGGTCAAGCCATAAACAGCACTACATACACACGTAGATTAAACGTCCTCAAAGACATTTTGAAAGATACCAAGGACGCTAAAAGCCTATTGAAAGATAAAGGGGATATGCTGAAGAAGATTAATTCCAATGATCTCTTCGGGAAGAAGTTCAGGTCACACATAGAAGACCTCGTTAAAGAGAGGAAAAAATCAAAGGAAGCTTTCCACTCCTACAGTGTGGCAAAGAAACCAACACCCTTTCGAAAGAGCCTCCCTCAGCAGTCCGCCTCCAATGCTGGGCGGGGGCGTTTCATCGTTAACAGAGGCAATCAGTCATCAAGACAAAGTCAACAACATTCGAATCAGACGAGACAGTCACCCAGTCATCAACAATCATCAAGAAGAGGAAACTTCAATCAGGGTAAGAGAAAGTTCAAAGTTTACAAACGTAACTTTCTCCAGCAAAACCCCATCTCTGTTTCCAAAGGAAAAGTTGAAGTTTGTTCATCCAGTAGTAAAAAGTTTATTTGCAAAGGAAATTCCAAAAGTACCATTGGCAGGAAGACTAAAATACTTCCTGCAAGAATGGAAAAAACTGACAAACGACCCAGAAATCCTTACAACGGTGGAAGGCTGGGAAATACCTTTTACTACTACTCCAATACAGGAGTATGCCCCTCAACCAGTAAAATTTTCAACCGAGGAAACCAAAAAGGTGGAAACAGAGATACAGGAGATGCTGGGGAAAGGAGCGATACAGAAAGTCCTACCTTGTGCCCATCAGTATGTCAGCAATCTATTCCTAGTGGGAAAAAAGGATGGAGGGAACAGACCTGTGGTCAATCTAAAGCAATTGAACTCTTACCTCCCCTACGAACATTTCAAAATGGAAAATTTAACCCACTTAAAGAATATTCTTCAGAAGGGAGACTACATGTGCAAATTGGACATGAAGGACGCCTATTTCTGCGTGCCTCTAGGGAAACAATCCAGAAAATATGTGAGGTTTCGTTTTACAGGAAACCTATACGAGTTCATTTGCCTTTGTTTTGGCCTAGGTCCAGCCCCAAGGGTATTTACCAAGCTTTTGAAGGTCCCAATTGCTCTGTTGCGAAAGATAAACATTCGCATTATTATTTATCTGGACGATATGCTTATAATGCACCAGACAATTTCAGGTTTAGTAAGGAGCAGGGACACAGTGATTTTTCTTCTGGAACATCTTGGTTTTGTGATAAATCAGAAGAAATCGATTTTCGAGCCGACTCAGGAAATAGAATTTTTAGGGCTATTAGTCAATTCAATTACTATGAGCCTATCCCTGACTCAAGAGAAATTGGACAAGATTTCCAAGGAGTGTTGGGAGATGTACAAAAATCATACAATGTCCCTTTTAGATCTGACAAAGCTCATAGGGAGACTTTGTTCCACAATTCAAGCAGTTCTTCCGGCCCAGTTGCAGTACAGGTACTTGCAACGAATTCAGACCCAGGCTCTCTGCTTAAATCAGGGTTATCACCACACAGTAAAATTGGACTGGAGAGCCAGGGAAGAACTTTTATGGTGGGTGGTGAATTTACAGATCTCCAATGGAAGGAAAATACTTCAGGAGGATTCTCAGTTGACAATTCAGACAGATGCATCCAAGAAGGGGTGGGGAGCCTATGCCCGGGGCATACCGACAGGGGGACCTTGGAATACAGAGGAAAGGTCCCGTCACATAAATATTCTGGAACTTTTGGCAGTGAAGTATGCCCTCCTATCATACACCAAAAGATTCGAGTCAGTGAGGTCCATTCACTTTCAGATAGACAACACAACAGCTCTTTCATATCTACTGAAAATGGGGGGCACACGTTGTGTGGAGATGACCAAAATAGCAAAAGAAATTTGGTCATATCTGCTGCAAGGGTCGATCACAATTACAGCAGAATACCTCCCCAGTGCCATGAATTACAAAGCGGACTGGGAATCTCGGCACACAGTGGACAGCTCAGATTGGAAGCTGTCAAAAAGAGTGTTCCATCAAATTTGCCAAAAGCTAGGCATCCCCAACATAGACCTGTTCGCTTCAAGAGTAAACAATCAGCTTCAAAGGTATTACTCTTGGAGACCGGATCCATACAGTCAGGGGACAGATGCAATGCAACAGGATTGGACAAGAAAGTTCCCTTACGCCTTTCCCCCATTTTGTATGATAAGTGCTACTCTGGCAAAAACGAAAAGGGAGAAAGTAGGTCAAATGATAATTGTAACACCAGCATGGCAGTCACAACCATGGTACTCGCAACTCATTCAAATGTCAATTCGAAATCCAGTTCTTATTCCACATCATCAAGACTTGCTGTTGAATCCCCAAAGGGAAGTACACCCACTAGTGCAGACAAGAAAACTACAGTTGGTGGCATGGCTAGTTTCAGGGATAGCTTGCAGAGTGCAGGTCTATCAGAATCAGCTAGCGATCTTGTCCTCCACTCCAGGAGAGCAGGTTCTTTGTCAAATTACGAATCGTCCTGGCGACTCTGGTCTGGCTGGTGTAGTAAACAATCGATTGATCCTATTCGATGTCCTATAACTGATATTTTGAATTACCTCTCATCCTTGTATGATAATGGATTGGCTTATAGGACAATAAATAACCATAGGTCAGCTATATCGGCATACCACGAGGTGGTCGATGGTAAAAGTGCAGGAAAGCACCCACTTGTTTGTTCTCTTTTAGCGGGGGTGTTCAATAAAAGGCCGCCAAAACCACGTTTGACTCAGGTTTGGAGTGTAAATGATGTTCTGAGATATTTTCATTCTCAGGGCGAAACAGATTTGTTATCCGACAAAGATTTAACCCTAAAATTGACAATGCTTCTAGCTTTATCATCGGCTTCTAGGGCTTCAGCAATTCACCACTTGGATATACGGTACATGGTAAAGGGGGAGGGTTGTTATGTCTTCTCCTTCGACAAATTACATAAAGCTTGGAGAAAAGGCAAATCTCCTCCACAAGTTGTATATTTTGCATACCCAGAAGACAGAATCTTGTGTGTGATCACTGCTTTGGAAGAATACCTTAAGAGGTCTGAGCAATGGCGGAACAATAAAAAAACACAGTTGTTACTTAGTTTTATCAATCCACACAAGGAAGTTGTCTCTAGCACAGTTTCAGGCTGGCTCAAAAAACTCCTCCAGTTAGTAGGCATTGATACAAATGTGTATAAGGGACATTCGACTAGGGCAGCATCAAGTTCCATGGCAGGTCTGAAAGGTCTATCTACTCAAGACATCATGGAAAGAGGGTGTTGGTCGAATGAGTCTACCTGGCAAAAGTTTTATAACAAGGACATAAAGTCTTTAGCCCAAGTGTATCAGGAAAAATTGATGTCAAATTGAGCTTTGAACAGAGGTGGGAAACGAGCTCCGCGGAGTTGATACGGAGCACATAGTTGGAAGAATGCATTGTTATATCGTACTCCGATTTTATTCATAAAATCGCAATTACATTGCGGCCGCTTTGCGGCCTTACGTAATTGGCTAATTTTTTAGAGTCAGGTGTTGACTATTACAGTAAATAAAACCTGATGAAAACAAAACAAGAAAAATTCATGCTGAAAAATAAGCACAGCCAATCAGGTGATAACAAAAAATAAATCACTCACCACCACTTGAATAAGACTTGACACACAAACTGCAAGTTTTCTTTTGTTTGAAGACATTAAGTTGGCAATTTGTATTTTATTATTTTTCATGACATAACTGTACCATAATCTTCTCTAATTACGTTGAGAATTCAGCACTACTTTTAATGCTACATTTGTCTGTCTTAGTAAACTCATGATCGATTTAACTTTAATTAATACTATGTCTGACCATTAAACAGTCACATTACAATTATTGTGACCGCACAAGGAACTTCGTATAGATTCGTAACATTTCTCAGAAGTTTCTGAAAAACATCGAGTATGTGTGTCTTGTGTGTGGTATAACGGTGAATTGAAAAAATCACTTGAGCTTCACTATTTGTGGCAAACATCATTATGTATATTCATCATAGATATAAGATGTTTATTTAACACCCAGTATCATTCAATTGGATTTTTAATATGTATTAATGTAATGTATCTTTTAATCAATAATGTATAATTTATGAAAGTATGATAAAAAAAAAAGATTTTCTTTTTTTATAGGGAAAGAGTTCCATATTGAATGCTTAAGACCTTGCTCAACTATGCTAAAGTAATGGGGAGTTTTTTTAGTCCCTTGGCTTCAATCCGTAACAGACGAGCTCCACAATGACGTATGTTTTGTTACGTCTCGACGATTCAACGCTAGAATTGTAATTTTCATTGATAAAGTATTATTATATTATATTATTATATCATATTATGCAGTATGAGTCTGAAAAACTGTTACGTAAAATTAAAATTAAATTTAAAACTGAAATAACTATCATAATAATTTTTACAGTGTTGGATAGAAAATTTAGTCAGCTTTCCAATGATATAAGAATTGCAAATTGAAAACATATCTGTGGGCTGGAAAACGCAAATCCCTTCGGTTCAACAGAGCGTTAACCTTTAATGATCAGAGATGGTTTAATGGCCAGAGTTGGTTTAAATCACTGAAAGGAGAATTAGGAATAATAGAGACCATCGTTAAGTTATAAAGTAATGAAATCAGTGGAACAATGAATCGCATGAACACAAGGTTAGATATGAAACTCGACCACAATTCAATAAACAGGAAGTCGCTCTATTAGTTGACATTACTGTCTGAGATTCGTGTAGCATTGTATACCGTATTTCCTCTAATAAACACCGCCCTCTGATAAACGCCGCCTTCTATTAAACGCCGCACTTATAGCCAAACACTTGTAATAAACGCCGCATCTTGAAAGCGGCGTTTATTTGAAAACAGGCCGAATAAGAAATAGTTTAAAAAGTTTAACTTAAAGGCGACTTTCCACTTATAGAAAATTTTCCGCGGACAGGTACGGAACGACTAGGAAAGTTACTGAGCATGAGCACAAACAATGTTTACACAGCACGTGCTCAGGAAATTTTTCGTTCCGTAGAAAGTTGAATCGAGTTCAACTTTTTCTGTATTTTCCTTGAGGAAAACATGGAAAATATTTAGACTGGCCAATCAAATCTCGTTATTTTCATGATTTTGACACACAACACCATCTACAAACTATCGTCTTGCTGGTCAAGAAGAATTTGTGATCAGCTATGAAACTTTCTATGTCGTGAAGGAGGACGGCGACAGTGATATTGATATTTCTTGAAATGTTTGTGTGATATGAATATATCTTTTGTTAAAAACATTTTCCCACAATCAAACAAGGTTTTTTAAGGAAAAGAAAACATTGTTGTTTTTATCTCATTTGTAATAAACACCACCCTCTAATGAACGCCGTCCTCTATTAAACGTCACATCCAAAAGTTGGAATTTTTAACAAACGCTGCGGCGTTTATTAGAGGAAATACGGTACACGTGTATAGCGTATTCATAATGCTATCGTTATGACTACGTGTTCACTTTTGGCCGCAGAAAAGTATTAAGAATTTGATTTCATGAGACCATCTGACTCTCTTTCGTCCAATGAAATTCATCGTATACGTGACAGTCACATGTTATTCTTGTTGCGAACTGGACTGACAAGTTGTGCAATTGGCCTATCCCATAATTCAGTTATGCATGCTACCACTACCATAATTCAATGCGACAAAATAATCAAAAATTCCTCCATGGAATAATAAACAAAGTCTCGCAAACAAAATTGACATTCCCATAGCTATTTAGTGCTTAAAGTAGTTAATCTCAAAGCAAGTAATTATAGTGTCTATTGGAGCAGTTGCAGTTCGGGAGATAACTAAATTATGGGAGCGGCAAATTATTACAAAAGTATATATAGTAAAAGTGTGGTTTTTCTAAGTTATCAAGTGATTTCTGATTGATCCATCCGAAAAGTTAAGAAATTACCCGACAACTTGTGAAATGGTATCCGAAGATTTGACTAACTATTTATTCTAAATCCATAAAGCTTGACTAAATTCAGGATCCAGCTTTTCCGACTAGAGTGGAAGTTTTTCAATATTTTCAATCTGAAGATCGTTTTAATGCATTCTTTGATCTTGTATCTATAGATGTTTCGAACGCAACAAAGTTTCTCGATAACCGTAAACTTAGTCGTCAAGGATGAAGAATTGAAGGTGCATAGGCAGAGCGAGGAATAGTGGAGTAAACGTTTTTTTTTTCATTAAGTTAGTAGTAATGTTGGTTAATTTGTTGCAAAATATAAATCGAAAAAATATGTCTCGTTTTGAAAACCTTTGTGTAAGTTTAAGTTGTTTATTTAAAGTATAAAGTCTAGGACAATCAAATCATTACAAGGAGCGCGCAGGCTAGTTAACACTTTTAACAATTTTTTGTGTTTGCAATTATTTGCAGCACCGTTTCAAATTTTCATGTTGTCCATGTATCTAAGATCCTGGTAGTACTGTTGCTCAACTTTTTGAGAAAACTTACTAGTGTTGCTTATAAACGTGTTGCTTATAAAAAAACGTCTAGTTAAAAATGAGTATAAGTTATGATGTTTGATGAGTTATCGAACTTCCTTTAAAATAAAGTTGATGGTAGCAAACAAAAAAGTATTTATGATACCTTCATTTAACATGCCTCCTATCAACTCAAAAGATTTAAGAAACTTTTCAAACTCCTAAGTAAGTAAATAGGACTTTTGAGTGCTTGGGCTTTTGAGTGCTTGGGGTTCCATCCGTAAAAGTTGTCTCTTCTGACCACCGATTTGCAGCTATGATAGTACAATGATAGATCTCATTTTTACAAACAATGAATCGACAATTTCACATGTTGATGTTTTTCCTTTGGGTCTCAGCGATCATGATTGTGTGGGATGCGTGAGAAAGATAAAACATCAGAAATTTCCACCGCGTCAAATTATATGTCGTAATTACAGTCGCTATAACCCCAATGAATTCAAAAATGATTTGAACACACATAACTGGTCAAATATCTATAAAATGTCTTCTGTAGAGGATGCTTGGAAGTATTTCAAGGATGTATTTGTAAATATTTTGGACAAGCATGCCCCCATTATTCACAAAAGAATTAAAGGTAAAACGTGTAAATGGTTATCGACTGAAATTAAAAACCTCATGAACAAACGTGACAAAGCATTACGTAAAGCTCGTAAAAGTAAATCCGTAACTGATTTTGCCGAGTATAAAACTTTAAAGAATGCCTGCAACAACAAAATTCGTGTGGCGAAAAATCGGTATCACAAAGACCTTTTAATCGAACATAAGAACAACCCGGCAAAGTTTTGGCAAACAATTAAGACCATCTTTCCTACTATCAAAACCTCTATATACACTCAATCGTCCATAGATAAAGATTCCCTTTATAATAAAGCAAACTCGTTTTGTCAATACTTTTCATCATGTGCGGCAAAGCTCAAAGATCTTGCTTTCCCTATAAATAACCCACGATGGAAAAAGCCGAAGAGCAACAAGCAAAGGACGCCGAAAGTTTTTGCCTTTGGGTATGTTAGCAAATTGTTTGTTGAAAAACAACTGGCTGCGTTGAAACGGAACAAAGCAACCGGGGCCGATGGTATACCTCCGAGTTTATTGAGGGATGCCGCTTCTGCTATCTCTGCACCCCTGTCATTCATCATAAATTTGTCACTCAGAACCAGTTCGATCCCTACTGACTGGAAGTTGGCAAAAATTGTGCCACTACACAAGAAAGGTGACACATCTTTAGAATCGAACTACAGACCGATATCCATACTTTCAGTCTGTTCAAAGATTTTAGAGCGTGCAGTACATCATCAATTAATCGATTTTCTTGAGAAAGAAGAACTGCTCTCGAAGAACCAAGAACCCTCTTTGTCGATTTGTCAAAGGCTTTCGATACTCTTAGTCACGCCATTTTGTTGGAGAAATTGAGATCTTATGGCATCAAAGGCATAGCCCTGGATTGGTTTAGAGACTATCTATTCGGCAGAAAACAGTTTTGCGAGATTGATGGAGTTAAATCGGAATTAACTTACATAGTATGTGGAGTGCCCCAAGGGTCGATATTGGGACCATTGCTGTTTTTATTATATTTCAACGATTTTGAAGATTACGTCCTGAATTCACATGTAGTTCAGTTTGCTGATGATACAGTTCTATACTGTTCGGGAAAGTCGATTGCTGCCCTTGAAGAAAAGCTGAATGAAGATCTTTCCAGTGCCCAGAATTACTTTGATGATAATGAACTAATTATGAATGTCAGTAAAGGAAAAACTGAATCTATGGTATTTGGTACGCATAGAAAACTAAACATGTCGTCAAGAAGTTTAAAGCTCTATTATAACGATCACAAAATCTCATCAACGACCCATTACAAATATCTTGGTACCCAGCTGGATCAAACACTCACATTAGCAGACCACTTCGAAGGTGTTTACAAAAAAGCTTCCAATAAACTCTACCTGCTAAATCGTTTACGATCAAAGCTCACTCGTGAAGCCGCACTGCAAATCTACAGAGGTATCATTATGCCTGCTTTGTTATTTAACAGTTCGATGTTATTGAAAATGAATAATTCTCAGTTGGCAAAATTAAACTCACTTGACAATCGAGCTTCTAAGGTAACCTTGTCTACTGTTCCGAAATTGAAAAATGAAATTGAGAAGCATTGCTGTCTTCTAGTTAAAAAGTGCTTGGTTGGGAAAACTTGTGAAAATTTTCAAAACTACTTTATCATGTGTACCCATGGAAAGAATACAAGAAACAATGGTTATATGATTACCCAACCTTTGGTAAAATTAGAATGTACGAAAGCTGGATTCTTTTTTTTGGTTCAAAATTATATAATCTACTTCCACTAGATATCAGGAAGTGTGACTCGTTTAGCCAGTTTAATATTTTGTGCAGGAACCACTTCTCATAGCTTGTTGAAACAATTTTTAGTTTTTAGTCAGATCTCGAATTATTTAATCTTTTAATTTAAATTTTTTTTTCAACTTGACTTTTTTCTTATCACTCGAGATTTTTACATTTTGAGATTCAAAATATACTGTTTGACCTCCTACCTTTTTTTTCTATTTGATTTTAAACTTTTTGAGTTTTTCAGAATTACAATTTTTAACATTTTTTTTAACTTGATAAATAAAATATAAGTGTATTGCGCAGGGTATTTGGAGAAAGAAATATCTCTCCTTTCTAGCATATGATACTTTTTCTCCTAATACCATGCTTAACTTATTCTTTTATTCTTATTATTCAGGACGTATATGAAAAACAATTTCTTGTAAATTGATTATACCTATCCTTTATTCGGAATAATAATAAAATAATAATAATAATAATTAGTAATTGTCATAAAATACTGCATGGTAGACCAGATATTGAAAAATTTCAATGTTCACTGTACATACCGATATTGCTCCCTATTAATGTTCATGAACTCTGGATAAAAATTGTCAGTATCCTAGGCGGCTGTCCACGCGTGGTTGCCCATACATGGTTGTATGTATCTTTTTGACTTTAGGACACCCGTGGTGGAGTAAAGTATTTAAAATACCCGTGTTTCTCCTCCTCCTACTACTACTACTCCTCCAAGTTATGAACGTTTTCGTGCAGCGTTTACATGAAATCGTTGCCGAATTCGCAAATTTAGTCAAATTAGGACTTCCAGTTGACCAATTTTCATGAAAATTTGCACAGAGCACAATTGAAAGGTGTTGAATTTGAATTTGACAATGATATTGCCAGGTTTGACTAAAATTGGCCAATTTAGGCCAAATTTGGACCAAATTTCGAAAGTTCTTCAATTTTCATGAAATTTTGCACGGATCACAATTGAAAGGTGCTGATTTCAAATTTGACAACGATATTGCCAGGTTTGATTAAAACTGGCCAATTTAGGCCAAATTTGGACCAAATTTCGAAAGTTCTTCAACTTTCATGAAATTTTGCACGGATCACAATTGAAAGATTCTGACTTCGAATTTGACAATGATTTTGTCAGGTTTGAATAAAATTGGGCAATTTAGGCCAAATTTGGATCAAATTTCGAAAATTCTTCAATTTTCACAAAAATTTGCACGGATCACATTTGAAAGGTGCTGATTTCGAATTTGACAATGATTTTGTCAGGTTTGAATAAAATTGGCCAATTTTTGCCAAATTTGGACCAAATTTCGAAAGTTCTTTAATTTTCATGAAAATTTGCACAGAGCACAATTGAAAGGTGCTGAATTCGAATTTGACAATGATATTGCCAGGTTTGACTAAAACTGGCCAATTTATGCCAAATTTGGACCAAATTTCGAAAGTTCTTTAATTTTCATGAAATTTTGCACGGGTTACAATTGAAAGATGCTGATTTCGAATTTGACAATGATTTTGTCAGGTTTGACTAAAATTGGGCAATTTAGGCCAAATTTGGACCAAATTTCGAAAATTCTTCAAATTTCACAAAAATTTGCAGGGATCGCATTTGAAAGGTGCTGATTTCGAATTTGACAATGATTTTGTCAGGTTTGAATAAAATTGGCCAATTTAGGCCAAATTTGGACCAAATTTCGAAAGTTCTTCAATTTTCATGAAAATTTGCACAGAGCACAATTGAAAGGTGCTGAATTCGAATTTGACAATGATATTGTCAGGTTTGACTAAAACTGGCCAATTTAGGCCAAATTTGGACCAAATTTCGAAAGTTCTTCAATTTTCACAAAAATTTGCACGGATCACATTTGAAAGGTGCTGATTTCGAATTTGACAACGATATAGCCAGGTTTGTCTAAAATTGGCCAATTTAGGTCAAATTTGGACCAAATTTCGTAAGTTCTTCAATTTTCATGAAATTTTGCACGGATTACAATTGAAAGGTGCTGATTTCAAATTTGACAATGATTTTGTCAGGTTTGACTAAAATTGGCCATTTTAGGCCAAATTTGGACCAAATTTCGAAAGTTCTTCAATTTTCATGAAATTTTGCACGGATTACAATTGAAAGGTGCTAATTTCAAATTTGACAATGATTTTGTCAGGTTTAACTAAAATTGGCCATTTTAGGCCAAATTTTGACCAAATTTCGAAAGTTGTTCAATTTTCATGAAATTTTGCACGAATACAAATGAAAGGTGCTGATTTCAAATTTGACAATGATTTTGTCACGTTTGACTAAAATTGGGCGATTTAGGCCAAATTTGGACCCAATTTCGAAAATTCTTCAATTTTTACAAAAATTTACACGGATCACATTTGAAAGGTGCTGATTTCGAAGTTGACAATGATAGTTAGTTTTTGCCAGGTTTGACTAAAATTGGCCAATTTAGGTCAAATTTGGACCAAATTTAGAAAGTTCTTCAAATTTCAAAAAATTTTGCGCCGATCACATTTGAAAGGTGCTGATTACGAATTTGTCAGTCATTTTGTCAGATTTGACCAGAAATAGGTAATTCGGGCCAAATTTGGATCAAACTTAGAAAGTTCTACAATATTCATAAAAATTTCTACAACGCACAATTAGAAGTTGCTGATTTTGAATTTGCCAGTCATTTTATTAGATTTGAACATAATTTGGCAATTCGGCAACGTTGTATTTTTGAGACTAAATATGTATCGTTGTGTTACGTCCTGAAGTCTTCAAGCCAAGTGGCTTCTTGTTAATTTTGATTTTATCTTTACATTGCTAAGTGAAACTATTCTGTTTTAGTTTTCATTTACTCGTTGCGATCTATTATATCTCAGCTCCTTTTAACTTGCAACTTATCTCTTTAGTGTTATTTTTTTATATTTTAGGTGATATGATATGATATTTTATTTTCTGTTGAGAAACATACATGGTTCATCTAGTTTATACAACAACGCTATACTAGCAAGTAGTCCTCACTATTATGAATGCCCCGCAACAGACTGACAATAACAGACACAGTTTTACAATACACCTAATAGTTCAGTAGTGCAACCAAGTGGCATAGTATAGCGGTGGCGGTATTTCAAAACTGACTGGGAATATGATCTAAACTTTAACAGATGAAAACTTAGTTATTTTTTGTTAGCTCTAAGGCCTCAGTCACAATGTTGCTAATACGCCTTTCAAAAAGTGTAAATATAGGCTTAATAAGTAATATCAGAAAGTATTTGTTACAAACAAAAGAAATGTGTGAACTGCAACCATGGATATGTATTTTATAATCAAGATAAGATTTGTTAAATAAATTTTGTAACAGCCAAAAGAAGAAAAAAAACCAACTCTCAAAAAACAAATTAAAGCGAAAAATCCATTACAACTTTGATTCAAAACAAAGAACAAGCTTACATAAAAAGACAAGAAAGAAAAAGATTGTTGATCATGCTCACACTAGGTTTGGACAGTTACAGAAGAAAAACACACGAAGAACGGCAATTTGTAATATGGCTTTCTTGCATACACAAAAATCCAATTACGTGTCTTCTAAAATCTTTTTAAGGAAAATTCCGTCAAAAATCAGTGCATTGAATAAAATTTATTGAATGAAAGATTTAGAGCTAAAATATATACAAAAATAAAATGCATGGTTGACTAAATTTCGGATTTCAAGCTGTGCTTCAAAATCCTTGTCGTTCCCTTCACGAAAACAACATAAAAGTAATATAAAAAATGCCAAAGCAATTTTAACATACGACCTTCTTAAATAACAGCATAATACTAGCATGTAGCTTTAGCTTAAAATGCCCCCGCGCCCAAGCTTTCGAATTTGTACACACAGCAAGCTATGTATTAAAAAAAACAAACTTTCCGCCCAAACATTTTGTAATTTAAGGATTTTTGTAAAAATGTTTTTGGTTGATTTGGGGCCTGATAAGTGGCATACTTTAAATATTTCGACAAAGCCAGTCTTTTATGTATGTCTTGTATGTATGGTAAGATACACAGTATTTCAAATACAATATTGATCAAATTATCTGTATGCAGTGAAGAAAGTGCGTGCTGAAAATCACATATTTAAGTGTAAATATTTAAGTTTTACAATACAACGAATTGTTTAATGTGTAACTTTTGTGGCATAGTGTAGCGGCGGTTACATTAATTTGGAATAAGCAAACCAAATAGATCTACTTGCACAGCTGAAAATCTGCATGAAACTTTGTTACTTTTTCTTATCTCTTAGGCCTAAGTCCACTAATGCACTAATAATATAAATAAGGCTTAACAAGTAATATCAGAAAGCATTGCTACAAACAAAAACAATGTGTGAACTGCAACCATGGACACGTATTTTATAATCAAAATAAGATTTGTTAAAGAAATTATGTAAGAGCCAAAAGAAAAAAACTAACTTTTTCGAGAAAAGAAAATTAAAGCGAAACATCCACAAGAAATCATTTCAAGCATTTCAAGCTTTGATTTAAAATAAAAACAAGATGCCCTGACAGACATAAGGATTTCTGCGAAACCAGCAGAAGCATGAAAAATCATACAAAACAAATTTTTTTTTATAACTGGTCCTTCGGAACAATCAATATTAGATCAGGAAAAGAGAGTGATCGAGGTGCAAAAATATATATGACTGCAAAGGAAGTAGCGAAAGCTGGTTTAACCTTTTGTTGCCTACAAGAAGTGAAATTCCTTTACTCTGGTAAAAAACACTTATACAACTTGATACTGGTGAAGAATTCGAATTTCACTGATGTTTACCAAGAAGAGAAGAGAAGCTGATGTCGCCTTTCTAATCAAGTCAGACCCTAACATCATTAGAAAGGACTTTGACAGTCAAGACTCACGAATAATGACCGTTAACTTAAGGTTATATGGATTCAATATAGGAGTAATTAATGTGTATGCTCCAACAAACTCAGACAGAAACATCAGAAATTAATCATCGCTGGAGATTATAACGCAAAATCATCACTTGCATTAAAAAAATGCCACTTCAATGGACTGAATATAGTTGAAGATGAAGATTGCAATGACAATGGCACCAGACTAAAATCTTTTGCAGAAACAAGAAATTATGTATTTCTTTCACATTTTTCGGCCATCCAAAAGAGAACCCATACACATGGTATAGCCCGGACAAGAGAACTAGGAGGATAAATGACTATGTCATAACCGAAAAGTACGTACAAGAATACGTGACGGACTGATTTGCTAGACCCAATCTTGATTTTGATAGTGATCACCTCCTGTTATAAACCTCTCTTCTTACAGCCATGACACGGAGGGCAAGGTGAAAAACAAAGTATACACAGTCAAAGAAATCATTGAACATCAAACTACTGCAAGACAACCATATACAAAAGCAATTTCAAGATCTTATCATTAAAAAAATTAAAAACATCCAATCAAGATATGCTATCACCAAACCGAACTCCCATGAGAATTACTGGAGTATTAAAGTCAGCTGCACAGCGTGTGCTACCGCCAGTTAAGAAGAAAAAGATATATTCAGAAATCTGGAGAAATGACGAGAAATGAAGCTTAATAGAATTTTACATCAAAGACAAAAAACTGAAAAACAAACAGACAGATATAGAATACTCAGCAAAGCAATAAAGAAGCGTGTAAATGATCTAAGAAACGTGCAAATGCAAAAGGAAGCAAATGAAATCAATGAGCATGCGTATAAAAGAGAAGTTGCTGAGCTATTTCGTTGCCTGAAATCTGACATGTCTACATTTAAGAACATACATAAGAAAACACAATGTGATCCAAAACAACCTGAAGATCTATTTTATGAAACACTTTAATAATAGAGCAACAACAGACGATCCACCTGAATTGACAGAAGCACCAAATTTCATAAAGGAGCTACAAAACTTGAGTGACCTCGACATCAAAACCACCCCTCCGGATGCAGAAGAACTAGTTAACACTGTCGCAAAAATGAAGAATGGAAAAGCAGCCAACGACATCCCTATGGAATACATAAAAAGTGCCATGAAATGTCCTGAATTCCAACTGGAGATGATTAGTTTATACGAAACAATATGGAAAACCAACCTGATACCTAAAAAATGGACCCACTCGAATTTAGTAACAATATGGAAAGGTGCATCAAAAGGCAGCTACACAGACCCTAAAGCATACAGAGCTATACAAATTGGATCATCCCTCTGCAAAATAATCGTTATAATCATAATAAATCGTTTAAAAAATTAGTACGAAAAACAACTGCTAGACCAACAACAAGGTTTTAGAACAGGAAGAGGAACTTTTGATGGAATATTTATTGCAAAGCGGATACATCACGTAACTGATAAAATGAAAAAGCCAATATATGTCCTCTTCATTGATCTTACAGCGGCATTTCATCATATCGAAAGGAACTGGATGTTCAAGTCTATCTACCAACGATTTCAGCCTAGCGCAAACAACAAATTGATTCAACTGTTGGAATCACTTTATTCATACACAACAACCGCTCTGATACAATCACCAAATGATGTATTTGAATTAATTCTGGGAGTGAGACAAGGTGGTCCCGAATCCCCTACACTATATAATCTTTATATGGACTATGTCATGCGTGTATTTGAAGAAGAATGTAAGACAAAAGAAATCAAGCATTTATACCTCGACTACCATATTCCGCATGCAGCAACAACACGTAACCGAATCTCGTCTTGTATGCACGTTATCGATTGGATTGGCTACGCAGATGACATAGCGCTAGTCTATGAGGACCCCAAAAACATGCAACGTGGTCTTAACACCTCTATCAGAAACGCTAAGCAGATTTCACCTCGAGTTGAACATTCCAAAAACAAAATCAATGATTCTTAATCATCAATACCTGAATTCGAACTATCCATCTTCAATCCTTTCCAAAAATGGCATCTCAATAGATAATGTATCAGTTTTCAAATATCTTGGTTACCAAATACAATTCGACGAACCATTGACTGGGAATACCGAAATGGAACTTCGCATTGAATCCGCACTAAACAAATTCTACGAATTTGGAAAGAAATTTTTAAATCGGAAAATCATGTTGAGTACTCGTGTGCAACTGCTTAATGTCCTTGTACGTAGTCGCTTAACATATGGCTGTCAAACATGGAATCTTACAAAACGACAAGTAAACCACATCAACGCAACGTACAATACAATGATCAGAAAAATGGTGAGAGGCGGATATCGCTGGAAAGAAGGATCAGTTACGAACTTACGAATGAAGAATTCCTACAAAAATGCAAAACAGAAAGTATCATTCAACACATACAAAGACAACAACGAAACTACGTTGCACACACCATTCGTAAACCAGACACCAGCATTACAAAAAGATTGCTCTTCAACAACAACAAAGGAACGAAACAAGGTCGGCAAATAACACTTTACAACACAGTCATCATAAATGAATGTACCACACCGGAAGTATTGCACCGTAACGCCCTCTCACGACACTATTAAGAACAGATTTGTATTTGGTCGGCCAGTTAGGTTTCGACCGGTCAATATCTAATGTAATTTAGATTGATCTAATAATATATATATGAAGAATGAAAGACTAGTGAGATTCTTGAAATTTGAGGATTGAATGACTTCTGCAATCACATTTTTGATCACACACTCCCAAGGAATTCATGAAAGCATAACTGATGCTATAGATCAAAAATACATAAAACAAAAAACAGATCAGTTAATACCGCTTTGTCAACCTTTGTTCCTAGAGATGAATGGATGATGGCAATTTTCCTTTAAAAAAGTGTAAATAGGTCTTAGCCAAAAACAACAGAAGCTATTACATACAAAGAATAAAAATACGCATAAGGTGCGAATCGTAACCATGGATACGCATTTTATATGACAGTTTTTAAAAAAGGAACTATGTATAAGAGCGAATAGAAAAAAAATATACAAACTTTTTCGAAAAAAATATAAGAAACAAAGTAAAAAATTCATCAGAAATACTACAAACTAACTACGTATCACCTACCTAAGCTAGCCACCAAGCATTTAAAAATATAGCTTTTAAAAAGTTTAACTATGAACGACTTCGATGAATTTTGCTAACTGCAAGAGAGCTTCGAAGCACAAGATGTACCAACAACAAACTTTTAAAATCATGAGTTTATTACAAGCGATGCTTCGAATTTGGTGCAACTAAAGTTCTCCATTGTGTTTTTAGGAGGAGAGATATCTGTTTTTTCGTGAAAAAGTGGCAAAACACTAAAATACTTATATATAAAGAATTTTTTGGTAGTTTTCATGTAAAGGTAAATAGAATTAGAAATAGAAAAGAATTTTCAAAAAACTGCTAGGTTTGGACAGCAGGTTTGGACAGTAGGTTTGGACAGCAGGTTTGGACATCAGAAAAAAAAAGAAAACCAAAGCCGGTTTCAATATATGTCTTGCTTTCGCAGCGATTCAAATAGCCAAGATTTAGAGCTACAACATCACATATACAAAAATAAAATGCATGGTTAGCACAATTTCAGATTTCAAGCTGTGCTTCAAAATCCTTGTCGTTCCCTTCACTAAAACAACACAAAAGTATTATGAAAAATTTCTTAGCAATTTTAGTATACGACCTTCCTAAATAACATTGTATAATATAATAATAAATGAGAAAAAAGATACGAAAAAACATCTGTCTCCCACCTATTACAGTATCATGCTTTCAAACGGGAAAAAGGTCAACTAATACCACCGTGTAACAGCAACACGAAAAGTTGGAGGATGAGGATGATAAACAAAATCGAAAACTGACTTTCGCCTATCTCGTGAATGTACAGTCAACTCTCTCTAAAGCGGACACCATTCGTTCCAGCAAAAAGTGTCCGCTTTATGGAAGTGTCCGCTTTATAGAAAGTATTTTTAAAGGAAAACTTCAATTCGTTCCGAGAAAATGTGTCCGCTTTATGGAGGTGTCCGCTTTATAGAGTGTCCGCTTTAGGGAGAGTCGACTGTACTATGCTTCCTCGCTCGCTTACGCTTGTTGTGGGGGCAATAAGGTACGGTTAATACGAAACAACAAATACTAAAATAACTATAAACTATGACCAGTTGATTCCAAGGAAACTCTTAGAAGATCATAAAGATCTTATCGTCGAGAACCGATTTAGTAGCTGCAGTCAATATTTCATTTCTTAGACGTTTTGAGAAGGATTTGTAATGTTCGGATTTATATAGTGAGATCTAATAAACAAGATGTCAAGGTGGAAGATCACAATCGTATACCAGGTTAAAAGTGAAATGATTTAAATAAGTTATTTGTTGTGTTAGTGAGTTTTATGTCTTAATGAACGTCGAAGGTAACTTTTTGTTGAGCAGCAACGACAGGTTGAAAATACCATCTTTCCAAGATGCCTTGAAATTATGAGGAAAGGATTATGCTATTGTAAGTATTGATACGTACTTCAACATCTATTCTTGTAAAGTTTTTAACAATTTTTAACAACTACTGTTCTCTTGAATTTTTAGCATTAAGATCCATCAACGGAAAAACTGGCGATCTCCCTAACTCCCTTACTATCCATTGGAAAGATTTGCATTGAAATGATAATGTCATGTCAAATTAAGCACACTTTCAAAAGCTTCTGGAAGCTTGTAATGAAGCATGCGTGCTGACTGAAGTGTTCTTAGCTATGGAAGTGCGAAAAGCTTACTGAACAGTCTGTTGAATCTTTGCAAATTAAACTTGCACCTTTTTTTACCAAAAGCTTCATATTAAAGAGTCATCATATAATATATATTGTAAAACGAGTTGTAATGTAAAGTTTACGACAAAAAAGAAAGATTAATTTGAATAACGTGATTCTATTTGATAACCAGTTGAACCTCATGCAGGTGCGACACAAACTCATCCTTGAATGTTCATTATTTTTCAGTACTTCAGAACGTGCTTCCTTACTCGACAGTAAGGAAGTACTCGACAGCTCGACAGTAAAGTTTAGATACGTTTCGGGAAATAAAAAGGTTAGTTAAATATAAATTTAAGAAAAAACTTTAATGTCTTAATCATCTCTACTAAACTAACAAAAAAGATAGACGGCATGACACTTGTTGGCATGACAACAATAAAAAAAAATACATACCCCTGTTGGTGTAACTTTGATTTTTCTGTATTTTTTCATCTTTAGCTTGACTTAATCAAACCTTATCTGATTTTTATAAAAAAAATCATGTCTAGTAATATCCATAAAAGTTCTTTAAACCTTTTAATTATCACACTGAAAGGTTAATAACTTTGGTCTTGAGTTGGAATCAATTTCTCTGTTTGAAATAAACAACAGTCACATATAGCAATGATTCGATTTTATATCATAGCTTTGCTTTTTACTCAGTGTTTTTCCCTTGCACTTATGATTAATTTATTTCTAAAACTGGATTCGTTTATTCTATTCTTTTCTCTCTGAATCAATAGTTTTATCACATCTACGTATTAATCATTTCAATTTATATATTGCTGAGGGAAAACAAGGAAAACAAGAGAAAAAGAAAATTGAAAGAAAGAAAAAAGTTTTAATATATACACATTATACAATATTGTAAGGCCCGTCCATAAAGGGATTTTTAATTGTACAGAACCAATGCTTTAAGCGCAGGCAATAATCATCTTCATAAATTTAAACAAATTTTTGAGTGTTCCATAAATTTTAGAGAAGACAAAAAGGCTGAAATAGTTGTGACGTCATTCCTGGAATAATTGCCCCCGCAGCGAGCGTAAGCGAGCGAGGAGGCATAGTAGTTTCACGAGATAGGCGAATGCCAGTTTCCGATTTTGTTCATCATCATCATCATCATCATCATCATCATCATCATCATCCTCCAACTTTCGTGTTGACGTTACACGGTGGAATACAATTATTAGCTGACTTTGCTTTTTTTCCGTTTCAAAGCATGGTACTGTAAGTGGGAGAGACAGAATGTTTTTTCGTATCTCTTTCCTAATTTATTATTTTATTATACTATGTTATTTAGGAAGATCGTATGCTAAAATTTCTTAGACATTTTTCGTGTTACTTTTGTGTTGTTTTAGTGAAGTGAACGACAAGGATTTTGAAGCACAGCTTGAAATCTGAAATTTTGCCAACCATACATTTTATTTTTGTATATATATGTTTTAGCTCTAAATATTTCATTCAATAAACTTTGTTCAACGCACTAATTTTTGGCAAAGATTTTAATTGGATTTCTGTGTATGCAAGAAAGCTATATTACAAATTGTCTTTCTTCGTGTTTTTCTATTTTAACTGTCCACCTCGCGCCAAACCTAATCATACTAGTGTTTGATCATGATCAGTAAAAGCTTTTTACATTTTCTTGTTGTTTTTTTTTATAAACATTGGCTACTTTTTGTTTTGAATCAAAGTTTAAAACGCAGATTTCTAATGGATTTTTTGCTTTGATTTTTTTTTAAAAAAAGTTTGTTTTTTTTCTTTTGGCTCTTACAGAATTTCTTTAACAAATCTTGTTTTGATTATAAAATACGTATCCATGGTTTCAGTTCACACATTTCTTTTATTTGTAGCAAATACTTTCTGATATTACTTGTTAAGCCTTTATTACACTTTTTGAAAGGTATATTAGCACCAATAAAAAAAAGTTATCCTAGAGAAAGTTTAACTCAATTACAACGTAAGTGAAAAACCGTGAAGACCATCCGTCAAGGAGTTTTCAAATCGGATCTCCCATTTCGAAATGATCATGCTCGCAATTCTTCTTGTTTTTATTGTGTTTAGTTTATACAATGTTTTAAAAGTTTAAATGTATATATTTGTTTCTGAATAAAGACTTGCAAAAACATTCATCTGGATTTTTTTGAGTTTTCGGACAAAAATTTGTTTTTGTTTCCGTTGTATAGCTTGCAATGTATAGCTTGCTGTGTGTACACATTGGAATGCTTGAGGGCGGGGGCATTTTTTAGCTAAAGCTACATGCTAGTTTAAATAGCATTTTGCAAAACCATTTTTACTAATAAAGATATTTTTTTACTTATTTGCTTTGAGAATCTTGTTCATATCAATTTTAAAATGGTTACGTAGATAACGATAAGACTCAAGCCTTGAGGAACAACAAACAAATAAACAAACAAAAACAGAAATGGAATTACCTTTGTACATCCGAACGTTTTAAGCTGCAGGTCGGAAAATTTTTGTTACTATTAATTATGATTCAAAATTCTTTAATAATTCAGGTTAGTAAGTTGTTAGTCTGTTCTTAAATTTTGGAAAAATAATTTGAGCTCCGGTTTCTTCTTCTTTTTTTTGCAAATATGAGGTTTGTTTTCATATAAAATTAGCAGTATATTGTCCGGGTTCATCAAAGCTGAAACTCAAAATTGATATAAGAATAATTCTATGAATATACTGACTTTTAAAAATTTAATAAAATCATATGGAAGTTCTCTCCAGACTTATGAATAAAAGGCGTGAGATGCAAATTTTACGATTGGGGAAGATTAAATTTCTTCACCCCATAATTGTTCCTATTGAAATATATTCAGAATTTTTTTCCACATCCAATAATGCAAACAATAGGTGTTTCATGTATAACTGGCGGCTTAAATCAACCGCCAAGTTGGAAATTACCCAGACCAGATATCTAGAAGTGGGAAAAAGGACTAAAACTCATCGAATCACATACCAGATACAAATTCAAATCTGGATAATAATAAGAGAAGGACCCTGAAATTTTCCATGTAAAGTTTCCATTTATTTAATACGCTTTTCATTGGCTAATTTTCATTGAAAACCATTATTTTCTAGGCCATTCCAGGTGCGTAAAACCCATCCAGTGTTTTGATTATTACACAGCTTTTGATGTACACTGCTCATAAAAACTGCTCAATTTTTTATCCTACTGGAGAGAATATTCGAACCTTTCCACCAGACATGAAATTCAGATATTTCAACAATATGTTTTTCGTCAATAAACAGTTTTCAAGGTTTTTTTAGTTTCCCATCCTCGATGCATATCTGTTATTTTGATGCTTAAAATCCAAAATCGTAGAAATAAGAATCACTACCATACAGCAGAAAGTGACAAAGGGAAACAAAAATGGACATTTACCACTACACCTGTATTCGCTGATCCAATTGCTGGTGTTCGCTTTCTCTTCCATAAAGATTCAGTCGCCATAATTATAAGGTTTCTTTCTAATCAACTGGATTTTTCTTCGCTATAATTTACTTTAAAAATGAAAGGAAAAAAACAAAGAGAACAATAAAGCGAACAAGGTCAAACAAAGAAAGGCTACAATTAAGTTAGCGGTCATTTCTTCTTTTTTCTTAACGTGCCACCTGCCTGTTCATTTTATAAATCTTTCGACAAATTTTCATTCTTCATTCCATAATTAGTTTATTTTTATGACGCAGTTATCGTTTTTTGGAAATGATACAGCTATTCTTTTTGGAAAAGCGAACCGTGGTGTGTTCACACTTCACTGAAAAACTAGTTGATGCTAAAACTTCCTTACACGTATTAAGACCTGTACCTAAAGCAATCTTCAACCGAAAAAACAAAACAAACTTCACAATGAGATGTGTTATACAAAAGTGAGAGGAAGCTTTTTTTTCATAACATGAATGCAATCACAGTAAACTAGTCTGGAAACATTTTTACTATATAAAAAGATTTGAACTTACATAGACTAGCCACATGAACAAAAATATCAAAATCAACAGTTGAGAAAATCAATTTCTGTATTATCTTTCTAATTATCCTCGTCTGTTAAACGAAGTCAACTGGACGGTTCACTATCAAAACAACAATATTAAAAATCTCTCGACAGTTAATCTGGATTATGTTGGAATTTAGAATTCTGTTTATTGTAGGGTAGAATTGAAAAGCAAAACATAAATAGGTAACAAAGCAACCTTCTAAAATGCTTGAAATCTTTACAGCACTCCTATCGTTCATCATACGCCGCTAGCTTTATTTCTACGTTCGTTATTTACAATAATACAACACACAGGGTGAAGAACTTATCGACAACACACAGGGTAGACACCTTATCGACAACACACAGGGTGGACACCTTATCGACAGTGCACAGGGTGGACACCTTATCGACAAGTGCACAGGGTGGACACCTTATCGACAGCAAACAGGGTGGACATCTTATCGATAAAAGTCGGCGTCGTAAACAAAATCCACCGGAAATACGCTTTGAAGCGTGCTTACGTCATGACCTATTTTCCAGTGACGTCCTACATCTGTTGGGTGCATTTATTATAACCCAGTGCTTTCTTCAATTGCAAGACATAAACAGTTCTTCAAACGAAAAAAATCTTTCTTGAATAACCAAGTCAACATGCAAAGCCTCGTTTGTGAGATCTTAATTGCTATTAGTTATTCCACTGTGAATGCGGAATAAGCAGTAATTATTTGGTAAGTCAAAAAATAATGCAAGCAGAAAAGCCTGTATATAAAAAAGCTTTGTATTAGATCGCCTGATCTAATACAAAGGAGGGAGAGGGAGAGTGCTAGACGACTTGTCAATACACTTGGCACTGATGATGGACGTTGCCGGAAATTTTCCTGCTGTAATTAAATAATAAATGGTTTTTATCTAATACAAATGAAATGGCGTTGTCAT